>OV815303.1:1250000-2500000 GCA_929108375.1 Gymnoscelis rufifasciata
CTACTTGGCAGAAGAGTGTAGGATCACCTCCTGTGACCGCTGCGTGAGGAACAGCTGGTGGCACCGCGCGAGCTCATCCCTGATGGACTGCAGGGTAGCCTCCATGTCCACTTGCGCAGGATCTAGTCTGAAATAGAAATGATGACGTTTTTTGGAACGAAGTTCCTTATCGCGCGTTGTGAAAGGGGGCTAGACGGAAAAAAATCTTACGAGAAGTTGTCACGACACTTTTTGCTATTGTAAGCTGTGCGGCGTCGCATGTTTCTCTGTCTGTCTCTCTCTCTTGTAGAAAGCAAGCCAGATATATTCATTTCTATTTCGCATTCTATTTCGTGTGAGGTCGCGACGATTATTTTTGTTGAGTGTATACAGGTTTTTTGTAAATAATAACAAATAACAACAATAGTGAATTAAGCAATGTTGCACATTGTT
Organism: Gymnoscelis rufifasciata; assembly: GCA_929108375.1. Taxonomy (NCBI): domain Eukaryota; kingdom Metazoa; phylum Arthropoda; class Insecta; order Lepidoptera; family Geometridae; genus Gymnoscelis; species Gymnoscelis rufifasciata. The sequence continues at coordinate 1,250,433 of OV815303.1, forward strand.
ATAATGTATTGAATTTTGTATAAAATAATAGTTAAAGAGCCAGCTTAAATCTGACAACACATTCTTTACGGTATCTGAAATTTCGTCCAGTGAGACTTCTATACCCAGTTAACAAGCAATGGGTACTAGCTAACCCCGGCCGCGGTAGGTTTGGGGTCCCTCAGGTGAGTCAGGTATGAAAAAAAGTAAATTTTTAAAGTATTTTACGGCGTCTGCCGTTTAAATATGTTTTAATATATCTCTGGAAAAATTGAAAAATTATTATGGCTGCTGATTTTAAAGGTTGCAACATCCTGGCAGCCACTTTTCAAAATTCGAAAAAAAATAAAAAAATAAAGTATTTTACGGCGTCTGCCGTTTTAATATGTTATCTATTGAACTATTTTAAGTTAATATTGAAAATGGCTGACATTTTTTCCAGTTGTAACTATCCGTTTTACAGCGAAACATTACCCGCAGTCCGTGCATACGTATGTCCACAGTTGTAATTTTTACATTCGTAAAATTTATGTAACATTAAAATTATATCATCATCTCAGCCGTAAGACGTCCACTGCTGGGCGTAGGCCTCCCTCAAAGACCTCCAGTGGTTTCAGCTGGCAGCGGCCTGCATCCACCGTGAGCCCGCAGCCTTCATCAGATCGTCCGTCCATCTAGTTGGTGGACGTCCTACGCTGCGCTTGCCGATCCGAAAAAAAAAAAACACATACGGAACACATGCGTACTTTAAATGTGCATAATAAAATAAGGAAAAAAAGTTCCATTGGCACAGGCTGTAACAAATATAAAAATATTTTAAAGATGTAAAAAAATCAACCATTAATTAGATATATTTATAATTCATATCAGAATATATTTATTTTTGGAAATAATCTATAATGATAAAATATTTTATCATTAATTTTCATCTTCGGAATCACCTTTAGAAGGTGACAAGTGACTATAATAAATCTAAATTTAAAATTTAAGAAAAACCCCCGATTCCCGTGCCTTAATTTCCTTAAACGTAAAACAACATAATATTTTGTAATGTGGACGCGATGCGATTTCATTTGATACCCCACACTAGTATATTTGCAGATTTTCGGTTTTCCTTACCCACTCTCACCCCCATAACTTTTAAACGGCACAACCGATTTTCATGAAACATGTCTAAGAACACTCGCGCCAGACTCACCTTTCATACAAAAAAAACTAAATTGAAATCGCTCCATCCGTTCGGGAGCTATGGTGACACAGACAGACAGACAGACACACTATAATAAATCTAAATTTAAAATTTAAGAAAAACCCCCGATTCCCGTGCCTTAATTTCCTTAAACGTAAAACAACATAATATTTTGTAATGTGGACGCGATGCGATTTCATTTGATACCCCACACTAGTATATTTGCAGATTTTCGGTTTTCCTTACCCACTCTCACCCCCATAACTTTTAAACGGCACAACCGATTTTCATGAAACATGTCTAAGAACACTCGCGCCAGACTCACCTTTCATACAAAAAAAACTAAATTGAAATCGCTCCATCCGTTCGGGAGCTATGGTGACACAGACAGACAGACAGACACACAGACAGACAGACAGACAGACAGACAGACAGACAGACAGACAGACACGTCAAACTTATAACACCCCTCTTTTTTGGTCGGGGGTTAAAAATAAAATATATGGAAGGATCAAGCTTGCATCAAAGCTTCGGACTTTTTAATTAAAATTTTCGTTCATATCTACAAGGCTGTCCTTGTAGGAATTAATGAACAGTTGAAATCTCCCATCATCAACATCGATGGATTTTTTTGCATTGTACATACTGCAAGTGTACTTCTGGAACTTTCTTCTAACATCAAACAGTTCACGTAAGGTATTCTCAGTCAGGCCAAAGTCACCGAAAGCAGCAAATGCTTTTTGAAATTCAACGTTATTTTTTAGTAACATGAAAGGTTTTTTTTTCTCAGATTATAAAAAGCTGGATTTAAATCACAACCAGTGAAAGCGTGGAAGCCAATTTAGCTTTCAGCTTTCAGCTAGAAGTGGTCCAAGTTGTGTATATATTTTGCTGACATCAATAAACCTTTCGATGTTTCCTGTCCAGGTTAGCATACAAATGTGAGAAGATTTTTCAAGTTAACCATATTGCCCAGCATGATTATTAAAATAATCTGAACCTCTAATAACAATATTAGACTGATCAATAATGCTACAAGCATGGAAAATAATTTTACTGTAAGCCGTACGGGCCAGGTGTGCCTTTGTTTTCGTAAAAGGAACTAAATCCCCACCACTCAGCCCTAACACAAAAGAAGAAAATATTTGACTAAAGAGATAGACAGAGAGAGCATAAACTACCACATGTTTTCTACGCATAAACTGCAAGTAATGTTTCGCTGTAAAACGGATAGTTACAACCGGAAAAAATGTCAGCCATTTTCAATATTAACTTAAAATAGTTCAATAGATAACATATTAAAATGGCAGACGCCGTAAAATACTTTAATTTTTTATTTTATTTCGAATTTTGAAAAGTGGCTGCCAGGATGTTGCAACCTTTAAAATCAGCAGCCATAATTATTTTTCAATTTTTCCAGAGATATATTAAAACATATTTAAACGGCAGACGCCGTAAAATACTTTAAAAATTTACTTTTTTTCATACCTGACTCACCTGAGGGACCCCAAACCTACCGCGGCCGGGGTTAGCTCGTACCCATTGCTTGTTAACTGGGTATAGAAGTCTCACTGGACGAAATTTCAGATACCGTAAAGAATGTGTTGTCAGATTTAAGCTGGCTCTTTAACTATAATTATATTACCAGCAATATCAATTGTAGAATATCATCATGTACGCCAGTAGTACTTTTTAATTCATTAATTCAGTCATTTTTAAGAAAGGAACTTCGTTCCATCCGGGTGTCCTTTGACACCTCTCAAGTTTTTTTATATATCCTGCATTTTGAACCTAAAAATAGTATCTGAATTCTAATCTAGGAATTCGATTCCCGAGTAAGGTACAAGTTGTTTTCAAATTGTACGAATGGTAGGTACTTTTGATAAAAAAACCATATTCATAAACCTTAATAAGTGAAAAATCGGTTAAATAAACGAGTTCAATACAAGCTTTTAACACAAGTTCATATGTATGATACTCGCAAAATAAGGCATAAAAAGGCTTATTGGCTTTAGCCAATTTAGTTTTATAAGCCAGAAATAGCAGTTTTTATGAATACGTATAAATCAACAGAAAACGTAAAAGGTATTATTAGCTTACGCAGTCCTCTTGAGGAATGCTGGTTCCTTTTCGCCGGCCGACAAACCTGAGAAGAGATAAGATAAATTATATTTCCATAACCATCTGATTGAAGGTTTGAAAATATTTTGTAATCTATATATCTTTTATCTATATTATAAAGTTAAAGAGTTTGTTTGTTTGAACGCGATAATCTCAGGAACTTATGGTACGTTTCGAAAAATCATTTTACTGATAGATAGCCTATTTATCGACGAAGGATATAGGCTACTTTTTACCGCGGGCAAATACGTTGATCCCCCGGAAAAACGGGAAAGCTAAATTTCCTAAACGAATCAGAGTATTAAGCTTTCTAGTGTTATATTGAATTCTTATGTTTGACTTGTAAGTTTTTGGACTTCCAATAAATAAATCAATTACGTACTTTTCGGCAACAAAGGGCATATTTGTGCATGTGCACAGTGTCATCAGTGCCACTCCATTCTTTTTTATGGGTGATAGTTTTTTTTTGTCCACAATGTTACCTGATGGAAAGTGTCGATGTGGACGAAGATGGAATACATAGATCTAGAAGGTACCTATTCACTCTTGTCTTGATTAAGTGTTGATTAACCCTTGTCTTGTCTAATTACTACAACCTGAGTATCTAAAGACACTCAGGTTGTAGTTATTAGGAAATACAGCAGCAGGGAGCGAATTCCAGACCTTTGCCGTGCGAATTATAAAGGTGAATGAGAATCGCTTAGTGTAGAAGTCGAGTGGACGGAATATCTACAAAATAAGGATGGTAATTCGCCGTGCGTCTGCTTGTCCTGGAGTAGGTGTACAATACTTCTATTGGATAGCTGTCTAAGTTAGTCTCTTTCTAACATACACAAATATCATAGTGAGTAACAAGGACAAACGAATGCTAACGACATTGTAACTAGGTTTAGTTAACTATTTCGCTGGCAAGATGATAAAACACAGTTAAAATAAAAATCTCCTCTCCTTCTAAGTGAGCTGAAATCCTCAGGGTGACCATTGCAGCCGGCCATGCTGAATCTCCCAAATGAATGCTACTTCTATAAGTGAAAAGCAATGTATAATAAAAAAAATATCTACCTCTATATATGTATGTATATTATATTATATTATATTAAGTATATCAGATATCTATTACCCGTAACACAAGCTTAGAGCTTATCACGGGGCTAGATGATCTATTTTAATGTTCGAAACACTTACCACTGAGGTTACACTCTCCTTCGCTAAGTGAGCTGGTTTGTGCAGTGTGACCATTTGAGTTGGCCATATTGAGCCTTTCTCCCGGAGAGGGGGGCAAGTCACGCGGGGGTCTCGCTGGAAGTATTTAAAAATAAACCCCTTATGTATAAACTTTAATAGTATTACAAATAAATTAACTTTTTTCTCTTTGCTATTTTGCTATTCGTGTTCTTTATCAGATAGTCTTTGTAGTACATACTTGTAACACAAGTAAGATAGGCCTTAGGAAAATTAAAAAAAAACCTCGATTCTAAATCCATGGTAATCATAAAGTAAACTATCATACTATTTTGAATGAGCACGTGATGCGCTTTCATTTGAGACCCCACTCATAGTTGACTTGAGTATGTTTGCAGTTATTCGGTTTTTCTTCCCCCACGGCAAATATGCCTTCTATGTTTAAAGCGCTCATAAATTTTGAAGTGAAACTTCTTTAGAATCGTTGTGATTTCAGACCGGATGCAACGGAAATACGTCAGGTAAGCCAATCTTAAACGCTAACAAGGTTAAGCAACTTTGCGCGACGCCAGTACTTGGATGGGTGACCGCCCGAACAAAATCTTTTAGCGTAGTATTTTTTTTTTGTTTTTTTTTTATTCTTTTTATTTTTTTGTCGATTTACTGAAGTTTCACTTCTATCGTGTGTTAATCGCACACACACCTTTTTTTTTTAAGAAGCAAAATCCAGTGGGGCGGAGTGGCGTTTGAACCCACGACTTTCCGAATGAAAGTCGAGTTTGCTCCGACTTAGCCAACACGGCTTCAGTAAAATGTTAACTATAAGATAATTAAGTACATAATACCATTTTCTCTCTCCATCGGCCAGTCGGTCATAGAAGATATCTCGTGCTCGGTATTATCCGGAGACGTGCCCCGAGACAGCTTGTCCGGGACGGAGTACGTTTTGGCGGAGCTCATACACGTAGCAGAGTCTATACGGCTTTGAACACCTGAAATTTTATCATTTTTAGTTGGTACCGTCGACAGCAAAAGTAACTGATCAAAATCAACGCTTCAAAACATTTTCTAGTACGACGGACGTGCCAGATGTTAAAAGTTATACCAAAGTGTCAATTTCAAATGAAGTTTTAATTGGTCAAAAGAAAATGATCACGCTTACAGTAGGTAGGACCCATATAAATGTGATTGATAACTTACTTAGGTACGACATGTTATTTTTTCTTTTACTTTTAACAAAATACAAAAGTTTAGTTACTTTTGACTTAATTTACTGTATACATTATTTTGGGACCCTGTTTTATCAGTATATTCTGCTGTTACTGTGACTGTACGTGGGTATTCTAGTGATTATTCGATTCAGACTGCTTCAAACAGTAATTGTATGTCGGGACTTAATCTTAATAAACACGCTTCGAAAATGTGATAATAAAGTGTAATTATATATTACCACAAGATACGTTGTCTGCCTCATCCACCTGAGTAGATATATCTGGTTTTAAGTTCTCTTCGTTTCGTGTTCCGGAAAGAAAATAATCATCCATTTTTTTATCGAGATAGTTCGAAGATTGGCTGGCGATTGGTTGTTCTGGTTTTGAATGAATCTTTTGCGTCCCAGAGGAAAATAAATATTCTTTAATTTTTTTATCTAGATATTTCGATGAGTGTCTGCCGACTGGATGGTTGAGAGTTTGATTAAGGTCATTTTCAAAGGTCTGATAAGGGTGGTTTTCGGGGAAATCATTTAACTTGTTTACAACTATAGAAGAGGGTAATAATCGGGTACTGGATCGTTCGTGAGACACGTCGCTCATAGCCATACTGACACGCGGTTTTCGTGCTCTGGATTCAAGGTTTTGGGCATAATCTTTAATTATTTTAGCAGTCTTGCGGGATAAAGTGGTTCGTGATTTCAGCGTGTCTGTTGTTTCAATAAATGTTTCTCTGCTCTTCCCCAACGACAGACTACGTTGTATATGTTTAGGATCTACTTGTAAATCGTCTCGAGAATCTGTTTTACCGGCTAACATTCTAGGTGACGTCGGTCGAGAGCTTATTGGATCTTTACCTTCATTATATTTTTCCCCGTTGTCGTAATAACCATTTTTTTGGTATTCATCATACGCGTTACCGTTCAATTGGCCCGGAAAGTCTGTTTTATCGTTCACGAAACAAGTTTTAATCTTCTCGGCTTTTTCTTCTATGCTTTTTTTCCTTAGACTTTCACCGATTGAATCTCTTCTTTTCGCCGATTTTTCATCGATATGTTTTTTTATTGGACTATCACCTGAGGAACCTATACTTCCTTCAGTATTTCCACTTTTGCTATAAGTATCCTTACTATCTGTTCGATACATTGTGCCATCTTTGCTTGGAATGTTATTATAACTGAAATCGTTCACAAACGTATTTTCGGAATAAGCCTTTTTCGATACGCTTTGAAGTTTATTGGTTGATGTTGGCTCTTCGTTGGTATTCTGAAAATAGGATAGTTAGCTTTACGACCTTTTTCAAATATATTATGCTTAGATAAAAAAGAGTAGTCGTATGTAGTAAAAAAACAAAGGAAAATGTTTTTTTATCGATTCGGCTGGGAAAAGGTCTCTAGTGCTGAAAATCTTTCAGCGTTTCGGACTTCGGATGTCAAGAAAAGTCCTTTATCGGGAGAAGTGAGCGTCGGCGAGAGCTCCAGTCGTGTTTTTCACTGCGTGAGAGATAGCGCAGCGCTCCACTGGTCCTTTCGAAGTCCGAAACGTTGAAATGTTTTCAACACTTGTTATACCTCTATAAGTGGATAAATCATGTTTTCCAAATAAATAATCTGATTTGTCAACTAATAGCGGCAAAATGTCAAAAAGCCTAGTTGCCAATTCAAATTTATTTTCTCATTCGATTTAATAGTCGTAAAAAGTTATTTGCTCAAAATACAACCTGTAACCTGAAAAAGGTACAATAGACTTCAAAATTAGATGAAAGCTGCCTTCTAATTCTGAAGTCTGTTGCCTATTGCACTATAATTTACATTTTTGTAGTCATTTTGAGGCACATCCATTCAAATAAAACTATTAACATTTTAATAATAAAAACACTATATTAAGAGCTAAATTAAAAAAGTCAGTAGTCAATAGTAGTACCAGTAGTTATAAAATAAGGTATGCTTAATTAAAATAACTGAACATAATTTTACTTTCAACGTAGATTGCATATCTTGTGTATTACTACATTGACAGTTTTATATACTTATAGTGTTCCCTTTATGCATATATCCCACACTATCCCTCATCTATACTTATACTAATATTATAAAGAGGAACGGTTTGATTTTTTGTTTGTTTGTTTGTCTCGAATAAGCTCTGAAACTACTGCACCGATTTAAAAAATTCTTTCACCATTCGAAAGCTACACTATCCCTGAGTGACATAGGCTATATTTAGTTTTCAAAAATAATATGATTCCTTACCAAACTCCGATAATGTAACCCATGGTGAAAAAAAAAGAAACCAAAATCTTTCTTTAATCGCGAATGCTGCGAAAACTATTGAATATATAACAAAGTGATGTATTACAACTTTGTAGAACTTATCATTATCTACAAAAAACGTTGTTACATCATATCTCTAACAATTATAGTTTTGTGACAATAACCGATTTTTATGAAAAAATAAACCTAAAATCTTTCTTTAAACGCGAATGCTGCGAAAACTATTGAATATATAACAAAATGATGTATAACAACTTTGTAGACCTTATCATTATCTACAATAAACGTCGCTACATCATATCTCTAACTATTATAGTTTTGTGACAATAACCGATTTTTATGAAAAAATAAACCTAAGATCTTTCTTTAATCGCGAATGCTGCGAAAACTATTGAATATATAACAAAGTGATTTATTACAACTTTGTAGAACTTATCATCATCTACAAAAAACGTCGTTACATCATATCTCTAACTATTATAGTTATGTGACACTATGCGTTGTGGAGTGGCAGGCGTCACTCGGGCATGAAGGTACGGGAGGGGGGTTAAGATCACGAAATAATCTGCCGCGCGATCGGCTCCCAACTGAATGGTCGTGTGCGGAAATAAAAAAAATGTCGCTTGATAATATTTTGTCGCTTAGTTAGTAGTTAATAATTCGTTAACAGGTAACTAATCCCATTCAAAAAGTTATTTTCAGAACTAAACCCTACCATTATAGCATAGATATTGTACATATCGTCGGTTGGCAGTTCAATTGGGTTAACCACCAAAACACGTAAAATAAGTTGAGTATACAGTTTTTTTAGTTTTTTTCTGCTCTTTCGAATAGCATAATAATATAAGTAATTCTAACTTTAAAAAAATACAGTTACGCTACACATTTTAACTGTAAATTTTGCAGACTTCCGTCGAAATGATGTTGTAACTGAGTAGGTATGTGATCCATTTACATAAGTCGAATTGTTGTATTCCTATGACCGAAGAAGGTTAAGTTGGTGTATGTATCTTGGCAAACCAGCATTGCTCTTACACTAATTCTTAGCTTGAACGAAAAATTATACACAAATATACTAACCAACTTTCTTCAAAAAACTAACGTTACACAAATTGACCCGAACCAAGTTTATGTTTGTTGTCGGTTACACCAAATTGAAGATTGCAACCAATAGTTATGTTTTCTCTTACCTTAATCTACTTATAAATAATAAATCTAAATTTAAAATATAAGAAAAACCCCCGATTCGAATCCTTCAATTTCCTTAAAAGTAAAACACCATAATAATGTGTAATGTGCACGCAATGCTCTTTCATTTGATACTCGAGTTTTTGCAAATTTTCGGTTTTCCTTCCCCACTCTAACCCCCACAATTTTTAAACGGCACAACCGATTTTCATGAAACAAGAGCACTAGCGTCTAAGAGCACTCGCGCCAGACTCACCTTTTAAACAAAAAAAACTAAGTTGAAATCGCTTCATCCGTTCGGGAGCTATGATGTCCCAGACACGTCAAACATATGTCTTTTTTGTCGGGGGTTAAAAATGAATCGCAAAATGTGTTGCTAAGCGCATAACTCAACAACGCCTATACCAATTAAGCAAATTTATTTTTTTAAATGTTCGTTGGAGTGGATGGTTTTTACGGCGAGAAAAATTAGAATAATTTTGAAACAATTTTCAATAATTACCCGTGCAAAGCCGGGGCGTGCCGCTAGTGCATTATATTTGGCCGGCAATATAGATATATATATCATGGGTCATACCTACATAACAACGAAACACTAACAACATCGTGATGCAGACAAACTAATGTTAGCTACGGTAACTATTACTAAAATAGGCTTATTTGACAACTTTGCATAACAAATACCAACAAATAAAAGAATAAACTACAATTATGTCTATAAGACATCTCTTAATATATTCGTAAAATTCTACGATTTTGTGCAATAGATAAAATACAATAATGCACTTTTACCCAAACAAGTGCTGTATTTGAAGAATCTGTAGAATTCGTTTTAGCATCGAAGGTTTCATATTTGGGCACATCACCCGCCAAGCTATCCGTATTATTATATCCTTCATATTTATTGTTATAAGGTTCGTAATGTGGAAAGAATATATTTATTCCACTGACATTGATTAATCTGTCATCTTTAATAGGTAGTTCAATAGAATCGTATTTCGGAAGTTTTTCTGGTAAAGGATCGCCCAGTGTAATCTATACTAATATTATAAAGCTGAAGAGTTTGTTTGTTTGATTGTTTGTTTGTTTGTTTGTTTGAACGCGCTAATCTCCGAAACTACTGGTTCGAATTGAATAATTCTTTTTGTGTTGGATAGTCCAGTTATCAAGGAAGGCTATAGGCTATATAACATCACGCTACGACCAATAGGAGCAAAGATATAGTAGAAAATGTGTAAAAAACGGGAGAAATTGTTCATCTTTGAAGCCTTCCGTTGCGTGCGCCGTGAAAACGGTTCAAGATACACAAAAAATATGTATTAAAGAATAATAGCTCTTTTAATGATCTAAAAAACAGTCCGCGATAGTATATGTCTATCTTTTAAGATTAACTCACAAAAACCGTTTTTATGGTACCTAATTTGGTCGAAATAATTTGTTTAAGTTGTATCAACATAATAATATTAATCTTATTCAAATAAATATGTTGTTGGTTAAGAGTACTTCATCCATTATAACGCGGGTAGCACCGCAGGGCACAGCTAGTTTTGTTATAATAATCGTTAGTGGCTAGTTCATCTGTTTTTGTTGTTGAGTTTATATTAGCCTGCTTGTACACACTATCCGCCATTTTATCTATAAGCTGTCTGTAATCGGACATGTTTACTTCAGTCGACGGAGTATCATTAATAGGAGGGTTCTCCTCGATCGTACATTTTAGGTTGGTATCGGAAGATTTTTCGTACGCTTTCTTTTGAGCTGATGATAATTCATCACTACGCATTGTAGTAATATCTGTCTGCTGCTGAAATATTAGTATCCATAACAATAATAGTAGTAGAATCTTAGTTTAAGGATAAAAATATGACTAACTGAGTATAATATTAGTCCATTGAACAGTAAAATTCAGTGAATTTCGCAACTGTGTGGTTGCATACACAAACAAAAGTAGCACCATAGCTTAGCTCTGGTGAAATAGCATTCATTGGATTGCCTTTTTGAGAAGACGCTCTATTTTATGGTATAAGTTAATGATTAAGTTTTCGGGGTCGCCACACTTGACCCTAGCAGCCCTCTTGGAAAAAGTGGTGAATATCTCCTAAACTAGCAATCCTACAGAAAATTATACAGAACATTATTTGTTTGCATATTAAATTCTTGACTTCCAACTTTTATTTGATAAATATTTTAGTTAAATATACTAATATTATAAAGCTGAAGAGTTTGTTTGTTTGATTGTTTGTTTGTTTGTTTGTTTGTTTGTTTGTTTGTTTATTTGAACGCGCTAATCTCCGAAACTACTGGTTCGAATTGAATCATTCTTTTTGTGTTGGATAGTCCAGTTATCAAGGAAGGCTATAGGCTATATAACATCACGCTACGACCAATAGGAGCAAAGATATAGTAGAAAATGTGTAAAAAACGGGAGAAAGTGTTCATCTTTGAAGCCTTCCGTTGCGTGCGCCGTGAAAACGGTTCAAGATACACAAAAAATATGTATTAAAGAATAATAGCTCTTTTAATGATCTAAAAAACAGTCCGCGATAGTATATGTCTATCTTTTAAGATTAACTCACAAAAACCGTTTTTATGGTACCTAATTTGGTCGAAATAATTTGTTTAAGTTGTATCAACATAATAATATTAATCTTATTCAAATAAATATGTTGTTGGTTAAGAGTACTTCATCCATTATAACGCGGGTAGCACCGCAGGGCACAGCTAGTTTTGTTATAATAATCGTTAGTGGCTAGTTCATCTGTTTTTGTTGTTGAGTTTATATTAGCCTGCTTGTACACACTATCCGCCATTTTATCTATAAGCTGTCTGTAATCGGACATGTTTACTTCAGTCGACGGAGTATCATTAATAGGAGGGTTCTCCTCGATCGTACATTTTAGTTTGGTATCGGAAGATTTTTCGTACGCTTTCTTTTGAGCTGATGATAATTCATCACTACGCATTGTAGTAATATCTGTCTGCTGCTGAAATATTAGTATCCATAACAATAATAGTAGTAGAATCTTAGTTTAAGGATAAAAATATGACTAACTGAGTATAATATTAGTCCATTGAACAGTAAAATTCAGTGAATTTCGCAACTGTGTGGTTGCAGTAGCAAAAGTAGCACCATAGCTTAGCTCTGGTGAAATAGCATTCATTGGATTGCCTTTTTGAGAAGACGCTCTATTTTATGGTATAAGTTAATGATTAAGTTTTCGGGGTCGCCACACTTGACCCTAGCAGCCCTCTTGGAAAAAGTGGTGAATATCTCCTAAACTAGCAATCCTACAGAAAATTATACAGAACATTATTTGTTTGCATATTAAATTCTTGACTTCCAACTTTTATTTGATAAATATTTTAGTTAAATATTTCTGGGTATGATAGGTACCAATAGAGATTTTGAAAAACTTTTTCCATCAAAAAATTAAACTACATCCTCTGAAAATTCACGCTAAGGCTTTAAATGTGACATTACAATGGATTGTATAATTGTTGATAATAGCTACTTACGACAGTAGATTCCTTCAGTGCGTCCAATTCAGTCTGTAGGAATGATATTTTTCGCAGAAGTTCTTTGTCTAATTGTTCTTTCCGGTTATCTTCCTCGGTTTGCACGCTTCTCGATAGATCATGTGTTTCAGTGTACCCAGAGTCATCTTTGACATCTTCTCTTAGTGACTTAACGTCATCTTTGGCTACGGCATTATTCGACAGCACTACGTCATTTTTCACCGCAGGCACGTCATTTTTTGTAACCGCTACGTCTACGACTACATAATGTTCCGGCATTTCGTCTTCTTTTAATGACTTTTTGTCATCTTTCTCCACGACTACCTCTCTCAGTGGCGTAGCTTTTACTGCGTTTTTTAACTGATGTCTAGCATTTGCCTGTGATAGAATAATATAGAACCGAAATTGATATTATACTAAAACATTAATAGTCATAAATCATGAATTTTGATTACAGTTCTATTATACATGTTTTTTTTTTTAATAAAGGTCTGTCTTATATGATTCATCGATAAAGCATATTTAAGCCATTAACAGGCTGAATGTAATGCATTTAGGAAACTCTAATGTAATCTCCATCATCATCAATTAAATAGATCATATTTAAATAAATATTTCCCGACTCCACACAACCACATCTAGCCCCGTGAAAAGCTCGAAGCTTGTGTTACGGGTACTAAACATCTTAAATACTTAATATAATAGACATACATTTTAAGGATATTTTTACTGTCATATTAAACACTCAGAACGAGGAAAAATTGCTTGTAGAACACTTGACCCCCCAGCGGGAATCGAAACCGCGCCACTGAAGCATTTACAAAAAAAAAGTATCAATGTAGTATATCAGTCACCTAACACCCATAGTACAAGCTCTGCTTAGTTTGGGGTTAGGTGATGTTGTGCGACTAGTCCGGAAATATTTATTTATAATTATGTAAATGATTATACTAACCATTTTCTCTTCGAGTAGATCAATAGTTTTAGTGGCATGTGTAGATAAGTCGACCAACTTCAGTTCTGTTTCAAGCTCGACTACTTTATTCTTTTCGATACTCAACTTCGTGCTCAGTTCATCTAAAATTATGTGGCTTTATTAAAAAGGTTCTAAATTTTAATTGGATTCGAATATGATCAATCGATGGATTCGGAAAAGAAAATGAGACTAGTAATTTTTACCCGACTACGCAACGCAAAGGAGTGGTAATGTGTTTAACAGTCAATGTATGTAAGTTCCTTTGTCCCACTATACAGACCAAACGCCTGGGCCGATTTCTATGATTCACAAGTCAATCGATTCCTCTTAGTACGGCAAGTGTCACTAAAGACATCATGACGTTACTGAATATTCAACATGGCGACTACTGGACGCCATTTTGTAATAAATAAATCTAAATTTAAAATTTAAGAAAAACCTTCGATTCCAATGCCTTAATTTCCTTAAAAGTAAAACACCTTAATATTTAGCAATAGGCACGCGATGCTCATTCATTTGATACCCCACTCGAGTATATTTGCAGATTTTCGGTTTTCCTTCCCCACTCTCACCCCCGTAACTTTTAAACGGCTCAACTGATTTTCATGAAACATGTCTAAGAACACCCGCGCCAAACTCACCTTTCACACAAAATAAAACTAAATTGAAATCGCTCCATCCGTTCGGGAGATATGATGTCCCAGACAGACACACAGACAGACACGTCAAACTTATAACACCCCTCTTTTTTGGTCGGGGGTTAATAAATAAATACAAACGTAGTTTATATGAAGTTTAATGATTTGTATGAAGAACCAACTTTGCGCGAGGCCAGTACTGGGATGGGTGACCGCGCTGATCGTAATCATAGGACCGTACCGAGGCTAGCAGGCAAAGTTTAACAAGCTGAGAATAAGAAAAAGATATAACTGCGACTTAAGGGCCCCTTATACCGCAAATGCTGTTTTTAAAATCAATATGAATCAGTCAAAAATTGACGTAAAATTTTTAAAAAAATATATGTTTCAGTTGAGGATCTTACAGAGTGCAATTCGCTTACATTTACACAATAAGATGAACTTCGCTCGATAGAAAAAAATACCAAAGTTGCCTCTTTTTAAAAAACATTTTCAATACTGTGCCTAAAATAATAAATTTATTGACCTTATTTTTACACCAATCTTTAGATAAATCATTTTTCTAGTGCAAATCGCTGAGATGCGTGTTGTAGTGTTATTTTCCTATTAATTATGCCTAAATACCTACAAACCCGCGAGCGGCGCGACGCCCGCGGGCTTCGTCAGTCGCGCGGTGGCGCTTACCGACGACGAACCTGTGCCAGTGCTCTTCCCGCCCGACGAGCGACGTGCGACGTGAAAAAAAAAGGTGTGTGTGCGATTCACACACGACAGAAGTGAAACTACAACAATTAATAAAAACCGTAATTGGTTTTACAAGGACAACTGCGCGACATTGCCGTCGCGACGGCAATGTCTATTTGGTATATTGGGCCGGGGAAAAATAACCAGTCAAAGTATCTTTATTGCACTATTACATGTAGTTTAAATAGTAGGTATTATATAAGGTTTTGTATCAATGTAATTTGCCCATTGGAGCGAGCGTGCAACATTTTGATTAACAACAATTTAATAATAACAAATTTTAAGGAATAATTGTATATAATTAAAAAATAAACATGTCAATAATTTTATAAATCAGATTAAATTAAATAAAATAACTTTAGTTAATGATTAAAAATAATTACACATTACACTTATTTACCAATGGTTTTGTCATTTAAATATTAGGCAACTGTATCATAACATTGTATAATAACAGTACATATCGAAAGAATCGAAAAAGATGATGAATTTTGGAAATCAAAGATGGAATCAAAATTATCACACTTTTACCACCTGTCCAATGTCTGCTGCCAGAAATCGTCAACCCCAGACACACTCGTGGTATGCCTCTATACGGAATCTGACACTTGAATGCGAATCCACCGAATCCGAAAATAAAGAAAAGGAGATTTTTTTATCGCAAAACATTATTAATTTGCAATCAGGACCTAGCACTAGAACTCTAAATTACAATGAAATAAAAAAGCATTTTATTCCTCATATAAAATGTATTTTCTTTTATAAATGAGAATAAATATTGTACTTACGTAGTTTTCATTTTGTTGTTTGTATTCTTTACCACAAAATCTTCAATCATCATTATCACCTCACTAATTCAAAAAGTTTAGTAAAAAAAATTATGTTTACATTCAATACCTACATACCTACTAAAATAAACTTTCATTTCAATCAAATAAAAGAATATAGTCAATAAAATAATCAATATACTAAAATAATACAGTCAATAAAATTAAAATCACCGTAGCTACTGCATTGTTCGCCGGATTGTGCCGGAGTTCATATCAAGTCGGCTCCCGCGAAACGCGCATGCAAGTCGACTGGGCGAGTAAAATGCCTAAATCTTCGAAACAAGGTGGCCTTAACTTTTTTGTGTTTTTTACTGTCTATAAGCCTTTTAGGTGAAAATGGATGTAACGCAACTTCAAATCGACATAGATGGATGGAGCGATTTCAATTTAGTTTTTCCCGAACGGATCGCTCCCGAACGGATGGAGCGATTTCAATTTAGTTTTTGTAGAAAAGGTGAGTTTGGCGCGGGTGTTCTTAGACATGTTTCATAAAATTCGGTTGCGCCGTTTAATAGTTATGGGGGTGAGAGTGGGTAAGGAAAACAGAAAATCTTCAAATATACTAGTGTGGGGTATCAAATGAAAGCGCATCGCGTCCATATTACATAATATTATGTTGTTTTACATTAAAGGAAATGAAGGCATTGGAATCGGGGGTTTTTCTTAAATTTTAAATCAGCTCTGTATCTACCACGGTTCTTAAGATACAGCCTGCTGACAAACAAACAGACGAACGACGAAGTCTCAGTAAAAGGTTACCTTTTTAGACAAAGGGTCTACGAAACCCTCATAAGTAACATAATTTATTAAAATTTTTAGTTTTTGCAAATATAGAAAAAGCGCTTACTATTATGAGCCTCAGCAGCTCTCAGCCTCTTTTTAAGGTCATCCAGCGTAGCACTCTGCTTCTCAATAGTATCCGTATTATCCATGAGCTCGCTGCGAATCCTCGCACTATCCTCCTGATGCTGCGTCACCAGAGCCTCGAGCTGTTCCACTCGCTGCGTGTACATGTCCCGGGATGCTTCTAGCTCCTGGAAACAATAATGGATCAAAAAATAGCTTTCCATCTGTCATTTTTAATTATCTTTTCTGCTTTAATTTTTGAAACTTTTCAACAAGCTACCCAGAGATTTAAAATGCATTGATAGTCCATACATCTTCAAAAAGAAACTGAAGGATGTTTTGTTGCGAGGTTGCTACTATACCATAGATGAATATAAGGCTGAGAACTTTGTTTAAATGTATACTATTATTATTATGGTTATTTAATATTTTCACATGCCTACAATTATTATTTTAATTAAATTTTCATTTTTAGATTAAGACTTAGAATTAAGAATAATTTTCAACACGATTTGTAAAATAATTGTTAAGAAATAAATGAATATATGAATATTAATGAACCCTGAAACCATAGATATAAAGGAAATAAATACTAAGGCAAATTTTTCAAATATTGTAATGTAATTAAAACTCAAAGGTATATTTGCACGACCCAAGTGGTCGAATATAGTGACACATATTATTCTCATCAATCAATTCCAACAGACTGTAAAACCTATATTCATCCAAATGAAGATATTTCATTTCATTTCATAAGACTGTTGTTCCATTATTAAATTATAATAGCAATGTACAATGTGCATTGCTACTAAAATTGTGCCACTTTGCTAACTACCAATTGCATCATCATCATCCGCCTGACTTCATACACTGCTGGGTATAGGCCTCCTCTTGCTTAAATTAATTTAATTTATTTTAAAATTGGCGAGTTACAATTCATTATGTCCAGAACTCAAAGTGGGGTTAACGGTATTACCTAACGCATATTTTTACAGAAGCTTTATAGACAAACTACCTGAAATATTATGATTATTTGATAACTACCTCTTGCAAATTCACAATTCTGTCAATCAAATTCTTCATTTTTTCTTTACATTTTGTTTCACAATCCCTGGAAAGATTTTTATAATATTAATATCCTATAATATTAAGTCCTTCATTCCAGGGTCAACTAATATTTATGAGCTTTATTCAGAGATTTTCAAAGATTATTTGTATGATTTTGTTAAATTACAAATAAATAGCAGAACCTAAGCATTAAGTTTACTAGTAGTAGAAGATGTCTTGTTTTTGTATGGAGTTGTTCTAAATTACCAAATAATATGAACTTAATTAATACTTTATTAGTAAGTCAAAACTTTCAAGAAATGTGATGTTCTAAAGAAAAGCAACTTACTTTTCAGTTCCTATTTCCGTTTGAATTTCTACAGTTTTTGTGTCCTTATGTGGAGTTCTGTAACAAAAAATCAGATGACATACAAAAAATTAGAATATTTTTTTGCAATTTTGTATCATTTTACTAATTATATTGGTAATAGAATATGGTCTTAAATTTTTAAGATCTAGGTATAATGGAAAATCGGAATCAGTAAATTAATCATAAATGTATAAGAAATAAGGACATAGGTATTATTACACAATGCCTATTTAAAGAAGCAAATTTAGTTATAAGTAATGTACCTAAATGTCTCCAATAGAATAATTGATTAACTCCATTAATAAATATTTCCAGGCAATTCTAACTACAACGCCTAGAAGATCATCTCAATATATAATTTATGATTTATTATTCATCATTATCAATTATGTAGAATAATGACTAATTTTAATAGCATTATTGGTAGTATATAAGGTGAGAAGCTGCTATAGAGTTATCTGCTAGAATTGTCATATTAACTTTTTGCATTGTATTTTATGATATAAAGACAAGAATAACACTTACTCAGCACCAGAATAAGATGTATTAGCATTAGTGGCTTTAGTAGAATTATGTTTATTCAGGGATTTTGATGAAGTATTCCTGAAAGAGTAATCAAGTCATAATAATGTAATGGAATTATTTGGCCAATGGCCTGTTTCTCAATCTACAAGTAAAATAGCCAATGATTTTAATACAGAGTTATCAAGGCAACTGGCAACTGTGAATGATTGATAGAACAAGATTGCTTTACATTTTAACTATTCGCTATTTTAGATGGTGAAACTCTATTATATAAGTGGTAGTTAGTAGTGTGTAGAACGTTATTTTTTGGGTTTGTGTTTGAAGTTTAAGTTTTTTTTAAATATTTTTTTGTTGCTTTGGTGTCAAACTGTAAAGGCATTGCAAATAGTTTATACAAGATACAAAATCATTTATTTCCATTGTTTGGTTTTACAAAACTTGACACGTCAATATAAAATACAAAAAAAAATAATCATAGGTGCTTAAAGATAAATCTATATAAATAAAAATGAATTGTTGTTCGTTAGTCTGATTAAAACTCGAGAACAGCTGAACGGATTTATCTTATCTTAGTCTTGAAATGTTCGTGGAGGTCTAGGGAAGGTTTAAAAGGCGAGAAAAAATCGAATAATTGCCGGGATTTTTTTTTTATAATTACCCGTGCGAAGCCGGGGCGGGCCGCTAGTAGGAAATAAATTTATGGTATCTGGTCGCTTCGCTTTTTTTTACACTAGAGCAAAGAAGCGATTATCAATAAATAAATAAATTAATAAATATTTCAGAAAAAATATCTTACTTAAATAAACACATGCTTCCTTTTGTTTTCCCCTGGAATTGCTTAGCAGAGCACAGTCTTAAGTTAAGCATATGTATCCTTTCTGCCATGCGGTCATTGGCTCGCTTCAACTGCGCAATGCTGAAGTCAGAAACAATAGTTTAGTAAATTCAATGAGGCAATGCTGAAATATACATTTTTCATAATTACTTTCAGAATACATTATAAGGATTTATTTTTGCATTATTCAATGTTATTAATTCCTATTATGTTTATGCTAACTAGTTATAATCTGTGCCAATATTTAAATTTTCACAGAGGCTCTGTAGATCATTATTTTCTACTTCTTTTCTACATTTGACAGTTTGCTTTATGTTATCAGTGAATTTAAATAATGACACATAAAACAGTATACAGCCGTGTTGGCGAAGTGGGAGAACACTCGACTTTCATTCCGAAGGTCGTGAGTTCAAACCGCGCCACGCACCTCTGGATTTTTCTTGTGTGTGCGCTATAAAACACGTGCTTTAACGGTGAAGGCAAACATCGTGGGCAAACTGGCATGTTCTGAGAACTTTAAAGAGTTTGAAGGACATTTGACATTCACCAACCCGCACTTGGCCAGCGTGGTGAATTAAGGCCTAATCTCTCTCGTCCAGAGAAGAAGTCCCTGTGTCCCAGCAATGGGAATGTTAATAGGGTGATGATGATGAAAAAATTTATATTGCAATTATCATGCCTTGAACATGTTTTTAATGTTACTTAACTGTCAATTATTGTAATTTATATAAATTAATTTAAAAAATCCAAAGAAATTGGTAATTCAAATTCATACTTGTCTTTTTGTTCCTGAACAATAACCTTAGAGGCATGGTCCTTTCCTGTTGCTGTTCCACTCTTATATGCATTTAGCCGTTGTACCTGAACTGAAAGCATTTTAATTTTATCTTGCTGAGAACCCAGGTTTTTCTTCATTTCCACATTCATCTCCTGGACATTGTAGTAGAGATCTTCTAGCTCACGCTTGCTAAGTTTAGAGGGGCATATGCGGTAGAAACCTGAAATTAAAAGGGAAATGTATGGTATATTATATTGAAATCTTATGTATGTACTACCTATATAAAATGTCACTCATCTTAATATCTTCATATATGAAGCAAACATGAAAACTATGTTTGTAACAATACATTTAAATGAAATTTTGCAGATGGTTTTCAGTAAATTTGACACTGGCAACACAGCAATCAATGTGTTGCGATCAAGGTGTACACTATTTTTGAATATTGTATTGTTGGTTTTGGTTCAACCACTGTGTGACCATTGTTATTTATAGGTACATTACATTGTTTAAGCAACAATAAATATCAAAATATTAGTAAATACATACTTTCTTTTAATAAGTGAAAATTTTAAACATGATGTGCTGATCTCACAGAATGTAGTTTAAGGGCAGGAGAATAATGATGATTTTCATGTAAAAGTTGCGTCATAGATTAAATAAAATTAAACAGGTCCAACTATGTTTATTGATGCAAAATGGTGTTCAACTGAGTAACATCTTTTTCACTTTATAATTTTATTTAACTCGACACTGGCAAATTGTTGCTTCAAGCGCAAAGTCCAATTACAAGAATCTGAACTGAACTGAACTGAACTATGTATAATGGGTTCAATATATATATTGAACCCATTATACATCATCATCATCATCATCATCACCCTATTAACGTTCCCACTGCTGGGACACAGGGACTTCTTCTCTGGACGAGAGAGATTAGGCCTTAATTCACCACGCTGGCCAAGTGCGGGTTGGTGAATGTCACATGCCCTTCAAATTCTTTTAAAGTTCTCAGAACATGCCGGTTTCCTCACGATGTTTGCCTTCACCGTTAAAGCACGTGTTTAAAGCGCACATAAATTTCTCAAGAAGAAAAATACAGAGGTGCGTGGCGGGGTTTGAACCCACGACCTTCGGAATGAAAGTCGAGTGTCCTCCCACTTTATTAGCCAACACGGCTTTTGCCTGGCTCTGCACGCCCATTATACATAGTTCAGTATAAATTTCATCCGAATTCATTAATATATTAATGAATTCGGGTGAAATTTATAGGTTTTGAGTATTTGTTGTTATAGCGGCAACTCAAAATTTCAACTTATCTTATTATATACAAATCTCGTGTCACAATGTTTGTCCTCAATGGACTCCTAAACCACTTAACCGATTATAATAAAATTCGCACACCATGTGCAGTTCGATCCAACTTGAGAGATAGGATGGTTTTTACGGCGAGAAAAATTCGAATAATTTCCGGGAAAATTTTATACCCGTGCGACGCCGGGGCGGGCCGCTAGTATATATTATGGTTCTTGAGCTACTGCCTGGTGACAGACGGACAGATAGACAGACAGACAGTCGACGAAGTCTCATTAAGTGGATCCCGTTTTACCCTTTGGGTACGGAACAATAGAAACCTACCTTGTGAAGGTCTTTTACAGGAATCATGGAAACGGATTTGTGGTTTTCCTGTGTTAAGATTCATTGTTAATGTTTTCACCTACACGAGTTTAACATAACACCAAGTTTAATTTTTTGCTAAGAAAACAAATTAGCGTTTGGTCTCCGTAACTGTTTTCTTTTTTTCATGGTGGAATTTCACTACATAAAATATCGAAACCGGAAAAGTCTACATCCAAAATTTCACCATAATTATAATTACAAAAAAAAACAGCGGGTGTATTTAATTGGTGTAACAATGGAATAATTGAAACGCACGAATGTTGAAAACAAAACAAAAATTGACCGATCACATAGTTGAATTGACAACCGTTGTGTCCGTTGTCATAGCAACAGCCAAAGACAAATAAAACAATTTTTATTTTCATAAATTTCATTCTCAACCGTTAAATCAAATCCGGATTTGATTATGACACAGATAAAATATAAATAAAATGAAATAAATTTATTTTCGGGAGAATCCATTTTATAGTTGGTTCCCCTTCGGGAACATGGTGATTTAGAGCAAAGCCGTGGTCTGGTTTATAATTTATACTTTAAATTAGGTAATGTAGTATGGTTGAGAGTATGAAATATAGCTCTTATATAAAATTATTCAAACTTAAAGATTAGGGCAACATCTTCAAATAATAAAAAAATATAATTTAATCAAGAAATGTTTATTTTCAACATTTAATAGGTAACACACAAGCAAAGCTGTATTTCACTAGTTTGACTTTCAGAGCCAAGAGCAAATTAATTTTCACTCTCAATCCTCATTGATAATGTTTACCATTGGAATGTCCTCATTCTGTCCTTTTATTATTAATAAAGGAAATCTTATATAACTAGGTAGTATACATTTTCTACTTTCATTAATGATTTAAATAGAACGATCATGTAAATTTAAGTGGTTTCTAAACTATTGCAGTAAATTTTAGTAAATTATAATAAACAGCTAAATTTAAAATGCAATTTTTGTATAGAACTGACCGCTACCTTTAGGTAGAAAATAATAAATAGTGGATTTCTTAATAAGCATGAATTTCTCTACTTTAAATAAACTATGAAAACTATAGCATCTACAACCAAGTCATCTTATAAAATAATCCATTTATGGGATCTATAAGAATTAAATTTCATTCTTCGTCAACCTCCTAGGCCGTTTCAAATCAATATTATAACTAATACTGCTTAGGTACCTACTTATTTACAAAATATTATTAAACATAAAAGAAAAATTATAAAAGTATTGGGACATGGTACATATAAGTGTTGGAAACAAAATTATACAAACAGAATACCTAAAAAAAAATATATCCATACTGATTTGCTTCCAAATACCTACATAAACTATTCGGTGACAGTTATTCACCCAAGGAACTTAGAGCAAGTATCTACCTTCGTTGAGAGCTTTGCTCAGAGAAGGTATCATTTGGTAATATAGTTCTACTTAACACAGGCAAATATTTACGATAA
This sequence comes from Gymnoscelis rufifasciata, assembly GCA_929108375.1. NCBI lineage: Eukaryota > Metazoa > Arthropoda > Insecta > Lepidoptera > Geometridae > Gymnoscelis > Gymnoscelis rufifasciata. Next base: position 1,273,813 of record OV815303.1, read on the forward strand.
ACCATTATATTATAAGCTACCCAACACAACAGAAAATTCTTAAATTTATCAGAATTATATTTTTTATAATTTATAATAAATAGCTTCCAAGCTAAGCATAAAATAAATATTGATAAGTAAATTGTAAGTAGGTAAATGCTTAAAATTGTAGCAACCATTCTCAAAACATCTAGGTAGTTAAGAACGCGTACAATAAAGTACCTAGGGTACCGAATAGTAAAATACAACATTCGCCGATTTTAAATACTTAACAAATAAATACATTATATTCCAAAAATCTATTCATGACAAAATACAATCATCATTTTTTATCCAATAATAATTTGTCAAAAAATCTTATCATAACACTAATACAAACTTCTTCTACTCACAATTATTGTCACAATTACCGATTAGTACGCTTCGATTCTTTTATAATTATAATCTAGTTTTGTTAAATAGATAACCTACTAAACAACTAGAATATCTAAACTACATTTTATTTTCTCACTATAACTAACGTAGTGTAGTGTTAGTTAAACATTTTGTTCTAGTTCTGGAGACGCATTCTGTAAACTCATTTCGATCCTTACTAAGCTGAATCCGCAGTGAGTTTAAAGTTTTGTATTCTGTAAAACTCGATAGCGCCTGTAGCGCCTCAGTGACGAGCGTTCGAAGTGAGCTCGGTCACTTGAGTGATTTCGAGTTCGGATTCGATTTTTTACAGAATGCGTCTGCTGGTATGTAAACCCATAGATAATCGAATAGACTACTAGTGCGCCATCTATTCATACTTAGTCGGTACTACAAAACCTACGAAAGAATCCCCATAGTAGTAGAACTACACATAAGAGGTAACACAAATCAATAAATAGCATTTAAACAGATATCGAGTTTATTGCACTTAGCTTACCAGAAAATAATATTCTTTACTGTGGATATTAGTAATAAATAATACTATTTATATAATCTGTGCTGTGGATACATTTTATTTGAGGCATGTCGTGTTTTACATCTTTAACGCAAAAACATTAATCATAATTCTTAAACTGAATCACTGTACTTGTCAAAATAACTCTTTAGCCTTTTTAAACATAGCAAGTGTTCTAGTGCATAATTTAGTGGCCAAGAAGTCGTTGACTTTGTTGTTTTGATTTGAATCATTGGGTACCGAGATTAGGAATAAACCAACGTAACTATGAGCACTATGTGCGTATTCATGCCTTAGCCTGTGCAGCCTGTCGCCGCAGGTCGGAGCCGATGAGCGCGGTGACGACGGCGCCGACCGCTAGGATGCCGCAGAGCGTGAGATTCGACCAGAGATCGCCGACAGCAGTCAGCATCCATTCGTACAATAGAGTTGTGCAGATGCCGAAGATCTGAAATATGGTATATATAGGTGAATAAATAAATAAATATTTCCGGACTAATCACACAGCATCACTTAACCCCGAACTAAGCAGAATATAATAGAATAGAATATATTAATTGCAAGAAATACATGTGGTTACATTGCTGTTACATATTCAGAGTTTCAATGTATTCTGCCCTCATGAGCGTGCAATATTATTAGTTACATTTGTCAAAATTAAAATAATTAAGTAAATGGAATGTCACAAAAAATAATAATTAGACAGAGCTTGTTCTATGGGTGTTAGGTGACTGTTATACTACATAGATACATGGGCTTAAAGAAGCTTACTTCTCATGAAAACTTATAAAAGTTCGCTTACAATGAGAAACATAAGGCTTATCCAGCATATAAACTGATTTTCATTTTCTGTATTGCTCGTCGTGAAGAATAAGATAGCTCATATGTAAGGCACGTCACTGTATGTCATCTATTTATATGCTTAGTGAAACTTTATTAATAAGTGATAATTAAGCTAGTCAAAGATTAGGAAGTTGGCTAGCTTTGACTGACCATATACACATATTTAATACACAATTTGGCAGTTCAAATGTTATGTATTCGTGTACCCACCTGAACGACTGCGTTTAGAATTCCAGATGTAGTGCCTTCAGGCTCAGGATATGTAACTTCAGAAGCAAATTCGAAACCAACAGGCAAATAACCAGTCATGAAGAAGCTGAAAATAAAATGAAACATTTTTCATAAAATTATATTCACAATAAATTTGTTAAAATAAGTACTAACTAAGATGCATGTTTTATATAGATTATAAAAATAAAACATCCAGACAAGTGATAATTAAGTTAAAGGATCAAGTGCTTAAAAAACTTTCATTAAACTCCTTGAATTGAACTGCAAGCGGACCTAAGCCTTCTGATTAATTATGCAGAGTGGAAACGATCGATGGGCTCCGAGAATTTTGTAGATTGAAAAACTTCGAATGCAGTTTTCTATCTTTTTATAAAACAAGGATTGCTTCCTGACAGTAAAATGAGCTAGCCAGAGGATCTAAAGAGCCTAAGGTGCTAAGGATCCAAAGTGGAAAAAATCGATCGATCTATCATCGAGTTTTCCACTTTGCATGTAGCACGTACTGTATTTTGTCTCTTTATCAATATTAAAGAAACCTACCCAAGAAGAATGCTGCTCAGATAAACAACACCAATATAGCCACAATCCAGAGTGAAGGTGAAGATCAACATGCCGACGACAGAGGCCGCGTAGACTGCGAGGGTAGTCTCCTTGAACTTGTGCGTTTTGTCAAGCACCAAGCCGCAGACAACGGAGCCACACATTCCCGCTACGACGATGACAAGTCCGATTCTACCAGCATCTGCGCCTCTTCCCTGAAATAATAATTTCAATTGTTTAGTTGTAAAGTTGGACTTTGTTTCTCGTTTCATCTCAGATTGATTTATGTATTAAATACCTTCAATGTGTTTTAATTTGTATATAAAATTAATGAGCGGTATCTGGCACTCAGGACTCGAACCCGAATTATACGCCTAGATGCGTATGATATCATCCATTTGTCTGCACTACACTAATTTAAAAAGTTCAACCTAAGAGAGATTAATTAATTATCAGTAAAGACATAATAACCTAGGCACTATTTATAAAAATGAAAGTCTGCGTACCGGGTAATAAGTAAGTATAACTTGATTCAGCAATGTTGATATGGCGTAAAACACCCCAACGTTCAGTCCATACGATATCAGTAGCAGGTTATAGTTCTTGTTGGTCAGGAGCTTCTTGATGGACTGGAAGAAGTTGGAATCAATGCTCGAGACTTGGTCAGCGGCGGCTGAAGGTGGCGTGGGTGGAGCTTTCTTGAAGACTATAAGAGAAATTAAAATAATTGATAGAATTAGGCGTTACTTTGCGGAAATCCATTCTAAATACCTAAATGGACCAAATAATAAGTGCTAATTCCGCACCCACTTCTCCCTGGCAAGATTCTAGAAAAATATCGTGCAAGTGAACCACCCGCCCGCTCGCACACTTGCACCGGTCGCCTGCCTGCACGCACACCTGAACCACTCGCTCACCTGAACGCACACCTGAACCAACCGCTCTCCTGCACGCATGCACCGCCCGCTCGCCTGCACTCACGCCTGCACGAACACCTGCACCGCCTGCCCGCCGGCACGTACACCTGCACGCACACCTTCACCGCCCGTCGGACACACACGCACACTACGCACAGACTTATCGGAAGATGAACACGTACGACCATCACATAAATACAGGATCCAACCAAAGCAAGTCCAGCAAGTGAATTGCCAGGGAGAAGTGGGTGCTCTATTAGTACTAAATATTTGGGTCTGGACAGTTCGTACAATATGTATAGTATACAGAAATGCAACGCAGCATTTCTGTAACCGTGGGACCGCCGGGCGCGAGATGTCCATATTACCATCGTATTTCTAAATAAATTGTGCAGTGATAGAATATAACTCTTTTCCTTGATGTCCCCAACAGGGTCTATTTAGGTAGGTATTTAGAAATTAAAATGCTTAGCCACAAATAAAAAAACAATATCTTCCTAATAATAGTAAATACTTAAAAGAAGAGATTATTTCCATTAGGTAAGTGTAGATCGGCCAACTTGCTTTAGGCATTGGTAAGTGATAGGTACTCCTCAATAGAAAAGAACACTTAAGTTCCCAAATAATATAGGCCAAAATATTTATGTTATTAAGTATCTATGATGTAGGTATGTATGCTTTTGTAGGTATTTTTATATTTCGATAATGCATAAAAATATGGTATTTATTTATTTAATTATACTTAAAAAAATACTTACAAAGCAGTATAAAAACGAAGAGAACACTGGTAAAGCCAGCAACTAGGTAGAACATCAACCGGAATTGAGCTGCCATCTGTTCCGTAGTGGCGTTCGCATCCACCAACATCGGAGGGAGGACGAAGCCGATTGCCACCCCAAGCTGAAACAATATTGCTCGTCGTAAGAAACAAAGTTTATGAACTTACTTAGTTTAGGGTTTTTGATTATTTCGTGAAAATCGAACTTGATTTTTACGTCTTTTAGTGACAAACAAAATTCCAAGCCAGCTTTAAAATTTTAAAATGAAAACATTAAATTTTTTTTTAATGAATATAAAAATTTTTAATCAATAATCCAAAAAAGTAAGTTCGATTAACCTTGAGTTCTCCTATTTACCCCAAAATAAAAATTGAGCTAAATAATTGTCTATGGTTTTTAAACTCATTCCATTCATTCATTATCATTTCTCTTTGGGTTCATTCCCAATACCAAAATAGTAAAATGGCGCGAAATTTGAGCCTAAACCAAGAATAAATTATATTTATATATAAATTATGGATAGGTACATAATAATGTGTTTTAATTTAATATGGACATTAAATTTGTATTCCCACTCAATTAATGTTGTCTGAAATAAAATGATTTGAATAATGACACGTCAAACAAATAACACCCGTCTTTTTCGTCGGCGGTTAAAATTACTCCTTTTTATAGGAATTACTTATTGAAAGGATTTTGGCCTATTTTCAATGAATTAACACGTTGTATAGCCTTAACGGTTAAGCTATTAATCATCGGTTTCATTTTCTGAATGGCGTCGCCTGTAATATTTATAGTCGCTTTGTCTGCCGCCAAAACCAAATTAAAAATAAATTAATCACCAACAAGCTGGAATAAAAACAATAAATGCCTTGGTAAGTAGTAGAATTGGTATTTAACTTAAAATAAAAAAAAAAAACATTAAATTTAGATTTTTATCTGTAAGCTGGGTATACCTAACAGGGACACTTATCTGATACGTTTTATATACTGATTATGAGTAGGTAACTAAGTAACCTATGCAAAATCTAATGTATTCGAAAATATCCCAGGTGGTAATTTTTGAAGGTATATAAGCTTCCTGCTGTTATGTTGTATGAGGTAATAATAATAATAGGTAGGCAGGTGGTTTACTTTCTAGATCGTTGTGATCAAACGTACCTACTCGGTAGGTATTCTACCGGACTCAAGGTTGATAAAGAATAAAATTGTGACCTAAGTAGGTACCTACTTGAAGTACCTTACACTAGAGTCTGGGTAACATTCAATTGTAAAATCGTCACTTCGGTTGATAGCCAGTTGCATTAGAATCAGGGTCCCCTGTGTTGCGCCAATTGGTTAATGACATCCGAGACCTCGGGAGTCGCCTCAAAACAATCAGACTGTATTATGGGAATCCTATAGAGGCTAACCTACCTATATATACGGTTGACAAATATTATGACTTAAAAAAAATACTATTTTTTTAATATTGGTTAATACGGCGTTTAAACTAGGCATATAAATTCCCTCAAAGTTTTTTAGTTATTTCAGTAGGAAGCGGCCTGCATCCACCGTAAATAAAATCATCCTCATTTTTAGCATCCTTCAAAAATGAGACATGCAATTTGTTTCGTTTCCATAAAATAGTAGTTCTAAATTCAAATTTCCCACTCTCAATCATTTTGGTTCATTCATCGTGTATCGACTCGAGGAACTAGATCGATCTCACACGAGCGCGCGCGCGGACCAAAATTTCTGTAATCCTAAAATCCAATACAATTCAGCCTGGCCAGATTGTGAAAGGTATCGTGTGTGTTGTGCTAACAAAGGACAGTGTTGTCAATGCAAGGCGGAGTAGGCAGTCCTGGATATTTAAACTGTGAGTATCTTTGTCTGTATGCTCGCCTCACGTGTTATGAACCAAACCTTTCCTAAACCATCGTTGACCAGAACCTGGTCCCCCAAAGTGTTGCTGTGCCTATTTTATTGGAATGCAACACAGTTATTGGCTAGAGCCATGGTATTTTTACATATACCACAGATTATAATTTAATGAGCTCAGATGATTATTATTATATATTAACTAGCTGACCCGATGAACTTCGTATCACTTAGATACGAATTGTGAAACGTAGAGGGGTGAAAATTTAGTATTATATGTATTTTTATATGCTGCAACATAAAAAAAGAAAAAAAAATGAGGGATAGACCGGACACTACCCTTAACATTCAGGGGGATGAAAAATAAATGTTGTCCGATTCTCCGCACTGGCCGCTCCGATACGTTTCGGAGGAGTTGGATTACAAACACCGTGAGACGAGAATTTTAATAAAATATGATACCTACTCCGAGCTCAGATGAGTTAATATCATAATAATATTAGATCGGAGCTCGGAGTAGGTAGGTATATTATTTTATTAAAATATGAACTCATCTGAGCTCATCTGTTGCCTATTAATAAACAACTTTAAAATTAATTATTCTTTTAGCATAATTAGTATCTACCTAATAGGAGCTCCTCATTATATGTACAGTGCGCGTCAGATTTAAGTATCCCCTTTGTCTACAAAATATTTTCTATAACTTCTATTCCATTGTAACTGGTAACCAATTTTAGCATGCAAAAATTTATCACGCCGCGCAGGACCGAACCTCGCACCCATATCCAGATTCTCAAATTCTCGACAGTAAACCAACTGAGCTATTTAGCTGATAGACGGTGCGTCGAATTTTGTCTATAGGTCTAATTAGTCCCTAGTCTTAAAGCAAAGTTCATCACCAAAAGACACACAAGAATCGTATCAATATTAACATTATTTCAGCGTTCGATAGCTTATTTATCAAAAAAGACCATTATTATACTCCTTTATACCGTGAGAAAAATAAAAAACAAGGGCAGCCCCCTAGCGTATAAGACGTAATCTATGATATAACTCTATATCACATATTATAAAAGTTATTTTCCATACAAGGTTGTGTGGTTTGTTACTGTCATAGTGGCACGGAAACAGCAAAATCGCGAGAAAACCTTCTGTTTAAAATGTGTCTCTGTGTAAACCTGTAAACCTTGAGAACCGAGAGCCCTTGAGAGAACCTTGAGAGAGAGAAGAGAGAGAGTAAGTAAAAATCCCAGACCCAATCATTGACAAGCTTTTTAAACGACTTCAAAAGGGGAGTTAGTTCTCAATTCGACTAAATGTCTTTTTTTTACTAATTTTGTAAATACTTGTCATATTCGTGCTGAGTGGTCCCATTGCCACCATGTCAAAATTTGATTATGGTATCCTAGAGAATTCGATAGCAACCCTGTAGAAGAAGAAGAAGTAGAATAACATTTATTGTAAAAAAACTGTGTACATAGATGGTGGGTTATAAAAATTGTTTCAACAGTTTGCCCAATCTGAGCATACAATAATAATAATAACATGACAAAGTTTTAACAATTTTACACTCTTATGTAACATAACAAACAAATCTAAGAACAAAAAAAATAAAAAAATATGTAATTTCATTATATGTTAAAGTCAGATTTCTTAAACGTACTTTATATTTTATCAAGTGACGGAACGTAATAAACCCCCGAAGCCTTAAAGATATACGTTAACATATTTAAATATGCACAAAGGGTCGCCGAGATCAAACGCCATGTCAGCTCGTTAAGATAAACGAAACGTTTAGTCCCCGACTGACAGTTACGATTCTCTCTAGTAGGCTTATAAACTCCAGAGCAAACATTTCAACTCGGAAGAACATGGGCTGAAAGCCTACTATGTAGGTATATATATTTTTAACAAAAAGCTAGCTAGCAAAAAGTATTTGAGCTTAAAAGCGATTGAAAACCAAGTTATAAAAATGCTTAAATGAGAACCAACTTATATACAGGGTCCGACAAATATATATTTTTTAATGCATTAAAAAAAACTAGGTACTGAATATTTTCTGAAATTTCTTTTTTTATTTGAAATTTCTATCCTTCCGGTTAATAATGGAAAATAATTTCATTCAAATGGCTGCCTCGGCTGGCCATACAGTAGCCTACACGATCGGTCCAATTTTTAAGCACATTATTGATTGTGTGCAGCTGTATTTCATCTATGGCTTCACGAATATTGTCCTTTGAAGCGTCAAATTCTTCTCGGTGTTTTGTTTTAATATTTTTTGTTGATGTAAGTCAAAATTTACTCAACCATTAAATGGCGAGGTGGAATCTTACAGGAACGAAACGTTTTTTTACCAATTCCCTTTGAATCCAAAGCTATGAATTAGTCACAGCATGAAATATTTTTTTTATCAAATAGGAAATTAATGTGCAGCTATACCACAACATCTCTTCCAAGCAACGATGGAATTATCATTGATCATAGAAAGCAAATTAGACTGTACATGCGATATTAAGCGCCCAAAATAGAATATTTAGATTTTTTAAAAACATCATACAGGATAACTAGCGGCCCGCCCCGGCGTCGCACGGGTATAACATTTTCCCGGAAATTATTCGATTTTTTCTCGCCGTAAAAACCATCCTATCTCTCAAGTTGGATCGAACTGCACATGGTGTGCGAATTTTATTATAATCGGTTAAGTGGTTTAGGAGTCCATTGAGGACAAACATTGTGACACGAGATTTATATATATTAAGAAGATGATTCGTATGACGTAGGTTTAAATTATTAAAAATCGATTCAACCGTTTTTTTATTTATTAAACTTTTAGTATAGCTTATTTATTATTCTATGCTATAGCATAGAATGTATTATACTACGACTATAGACTTAATGTCCATAATGCCTTTTATTGATCTTACATAACATTACCTAATGAGCTCACAATTATTACACTCTTATGATATATAAATAAAATAAATAAATATTTCCGGATATTAATAGATATAATATTTATTTATTATTTTTAATCTGTATGTAGATAACGATTCAATGGTTGAGTCATATAAGGTTAACGCAAAACTAACCCGAAAAACAACGCTGGTAAAAACTCGCTTTTAACACCAAAACTAAAAATCTATAAGAAAGTGTGTGCTACCGTGAACCGTTAATCAGCATACAATTTTAAACTTAAGAGGCAGGCGAAAAAAGCTTTCAAACTTAATCACTTTTCGCGGCGCCTCTCAAGCACCGTTTAAAATACTTTCAAGCTAATGAATATTGCTTGAGGTCTCTTAAGTCCCAGCCAGAGTGTATCCGTATCTCAAGTTTTCAGGCCGCCAAGTGTTAGGTAGATTAGCTACTGAGACTTTTAGCCTTGATTTTTCATTCAGAATTTACTTAGGAGGTATTTTTCAGTATTAATTAAAAATAATTCATCCATCTACATACGACGTTAAATTAAGAATCACTGGAAGTATAATTGGATGGGAACCGCAAGGGACCAAAAGACTTGGTTTACTATGGAGGAGACTTATACTCAGCAGTGGGTGCAAACGGGCTGATTATGGTGATAAATCATCTATAAAAACCAGATGTAAACGCAAGAAACTTAACCTACTCATACAGTACTTATTCAACTTAGAAAATTTAAGAAACATCAAAACATTAAACTAACTGTTTCCAAACTAATAATGTAGAAATAAATTAACAACACAAATTCAGATTATTAGTTTCAACCTTTGAGGGGGGTCTATCACTTTGTAAAAACATAAAAATTGTTTGTATCTAATTTTCTGAAAACAATCTAAGGTTCAGATCGACAACGTAAACTTAACAAAAGCTCGTTCCAACCGGAAGATTCATTGTTTACATTACAACAGCATTTACACAACAGGCTACCGTATTTCCAACCCTTCGATGAACTTTAACGTTCTTTCAGTGTTTTTTCCCCTTTCAGAGTAAAAGAAGTGCACTTGACAGCTGTTGGGAGAGAAAAGATAATTAACAACAGACTTCTTACGGGCGAGTTCCGTTGTGACAACCTCACCACGCCTCAGTGCTTTCAGAAATACTTATAATCAGCATTTCCTGGGGTGGATCAAAAATAAAATAAAAATCTGTAATAAAAATTTTTGTTGAATTATTACAAAAAAAAATAAGGGTTATGTACCGAAATTGTATTTTTTTTTATTTTCTTATCGAGGTTACGACGTATTTTATTTGTTATTCTATGGCTTATTAAACAATCTAGGTTTCAAATGAGACTGAAAAATTACACCGTTTAGTCAAACGGAAACGAAGAAAAAGCCAGATGAAGTAGTTTCATTAAAAAAAATATGAAAACTGCTTTTTTTTAAATAGCCAAAATATATATTTTTTTATCCGGTATTTATCGATAAATTTATGTTGTGAATCCGCACATTTCGTTTGATCAAGGTTCGAAAATACATATTGTATTATAAAAAAGAAACAAATCAAGTTGTACATACCTGGTTTCCAAACACGCCGATGCTGCAGGCTGAAGACACCTGGTCGTGGCCGAACCAGACCGCAGCCAGCCTCGGAGGCACGTTTAGGATAAACACCTGCACAGAAGGAACTGATAAGGTATGTATCATTTACTTCCAAAAACAAAAGCATGAAGCACATAGGTTTATCCAAAAAAAATATTCGATCGTTGTATTGGTGTTATACACCACCTATCGCGTTTATTTTTCGATTATTTAATTTATTTATATTAATTAACACGATTCGATTCCAATAACATTAATTAATTAAATAATAGATTAGTACATAAATTCATAAATATCATAATCAAATTAATTATTAGAAGAGAAAAAAAATAAAATACTCTAGATAAATTCTAGTCAAGTAAAATTAATATATAAATTCATCATAATTCTAAAATTAGGTTCACAGAAACATAGACAAGCTCGATAGATTTCGATAAGTCGATTGGTTGATGAAACGATCATTTTATTCGTTAAATGAAGTGGAAGGTTGTATTGACTAAAACATATAAGTACTTCGAAATGCCACGGACTCCTAAATTACTCGAAATATGTTTACAGATGTGTCCTTGTTTCAGGATTGTCATGTGAAAAAATTTACATCTGATCATAAATACTTTTGACACGTTAAACGTTACGCAAATCTACACACATTTGCGTGCGAACAGGATATAAGTAATTTATCTAAGAAACAAATTGTAACGTAGCAATGAGATGGATTACTTAGGTATCTAAATACCAGGGTACCTACTCTTAAATATTGCCATGCTCTGCTTAAGCTAATAATCTATAATATCTGCTCGTTACTGTAATTTAATTTTTAAGACCCCAATTTTACACCTGATTGCAATAAACAATTTGACTTTGATGTCAATTTCACTAACAAATAATTATTTTAAAGTTTCAATACAAAAATGAGTTTCTAATCCCTTCTTTGCTCTAGTGTAAAAAAAGCGAAGCGACCAGATACGATAAATTTATATCCTATGTATTTTTAAGCACCTGTTTATTTATTTTTTGTATTTTGTTTTTTAATTTTGATGTTTCTAAGATTATGTAAAACCAAACAATGGAAATAAATGATTTTGTATCTTATATCGGTGGGAATCAGGTAAGTAGTTAATTTCGGAATTTTATTTGTTATTACTAAACAGACCCTCAGTTTTCAACATCAGTATTAAATCATTCACTGATTTAATTCCCTGCTGACGATAAATGTCGGGGCTGAAATTGAACAAACCCTTAGCTTTGGGCGTATCTCGACGCTCTGATATGTAACTACTCCGCGAGCTATCAAAAATTTAAACGGATTGCTCTGAAAGTTGAATCGAGTTACATTAAACCCCACCGTATTTAGGAAATCGTTTTCTCTTCATAGGGTTAGTTCGTTTCTATTTACTAATACACGGATATCGGATTGACAGCTGATGGTTTTAGTTTTTAAAAGATCTTTTTGATAATATAAATAAAAAGGATAATACAAATCCAGTTTAAGGTAAATCCTAGAAAGCACAATCACATTTTAGTTTTACACAACGCATTACACAACATAATCTAATTACTTAACACTAAGTATTTCTTAATTTGTAATTAACATCTAAATGACACACATGCACACATATTTATGTGTGTATGCAGTATGTTAAAAGTGTGCAAACATGATTTGCACACTTTTAACATACTAGGGTATAAAATGGATATCTATTAGCAATAGTTATCATTATTATGTAGAAAGTGTTTTAGTAATAGTATGTGATGATTACGTACCTACATACAGTCGTGCGTTTAAATTTCCTTCTACGAAAATTTTTGTATTAAACATTTTTGTAGGTACCTATTTTAGATTAAAGCTGTTTCAGAGTTTGTTACAACTTTTTTTGTTAGAAATACCTATCTAAATAGTTCTGTAGGATTACTTGTTTAAAAATTATGATTATGATTTTAAAATATTCAGGTAACCTTGGAAAGTGGACATTTTTAAATCTGCCGAGATTCAACTAAGTAGCGGGATCAGATCAATGATCAATAGCGGTTAAACGGATGATTTAGACTATTATGATGAATATCATTTAGTACCTACAATACTCTCTCTTAGAAAAAAATACACCATCTATCACCCACCCTCTGCCACTATGTTCCCCATACATAAGTATATACGATATCTCTTCACCTACACAGAAAGTGGATTATAACGCGTAACTACAAGAGTTCATCTAGGTAATATAGGTATGTAGGTCTCACCTGACTGACAGCCACCACGCTCTGCCCGAGGAAGCCGAGCCAGAACATGTCCTGCGGCACGGAGAACACCTTCAGCCAGGCGCCGAGGCAAGTCCCGAACGCGCCGATGATGGTTGTCACGCGCAGGCCCTGTTAATAACACAAGTTGTAATAATTTTTATTCATCATCATTTTCCTGCCCATATCCCACATTACGTGGGCACAACATGTTTTTCGATCTTGGAAAGAGTATTTTGTTCATTGATATTAAAGCCGATTTTATTCTCAGTTCCGTTTCTTGTAATTATGGACTTTACGCTTGAAGCGACAATTTGCCAGTGTCGAGTTAAATAAAGTTATAAAGTGAAAAAGATGTTACTCAGTTGAACGCCATTTTGCGTCATTTTTAAATCAGAGAATTCGATTTTATTCTCTAGAGGATAAAGTAAATTTGATTTTAGAACATAGAGTTTCCCATTCCGAAACATCATTCAAACTACATATTTACCTCTATGGTGCTGAATTTATCATACAACTTTTTTAATTTGTTAAACCCTCAGAATCGAAACTCCTTGGGATTGGTATCTGAGCCCAAAACCTTTTTTATTCTCTAGTGGTTAAATAAAATTTGAATTAAGAACATATAGTAGTAAGTTTGTCATTCCAAAACTACCTTAACCTTTATGGTGCCGAGTTTTACTTTTTTAATATGTTAAAACCTCAGAATCGGAACTCCTTGCGGTCCTTTTTAGGGTTCCGTACCCAAAGGGGTGATAGCCCCCTATTACTGAGACTTCGTCGTCTGTCTGTATATCTGTCACCAGGCTGTATCTCAAGAACCGTGATAAATAGAGAGTTACAATTTAAGGGATGATGTATTTATGTTGCCGCTATAACATCAAATACTAAATACACATAATAAATAAATATATAAGGGGGCTACCCATAGAAAAAATATTATTTATTGCTCCTTATCCAGTTTCACCCACAGATTATAAAATATAAGATTTTCCACTGACATGATGTTTGTCTAAAATCAAATCTTGAATAGACACTTCCCAATTTCCAATCGAGCTTAAATTATGCATAAATCAGTCGCTGAGCATATATAATTCTATTTACATTGCTAAATGGACCAACAGTAATAATCTATCTATAAATATTAACAAGATTAAATTTATGCAATTTGACTCATATAATACTAATCCACTAACATTTGACATTTCTTATAATAATTCAAAAGTAGATGAAGTTACGCATTTTAAATTCTTGGGTATAACTATGGACAGGCATTTGAGTTGGAAGTTTCATGTTGACAGTGTTTGCAAAAAACTAAGTCGTTTTATATTTGCTCTCAAAAAATACGCCAAACCATATCAATCGATGCAGCTCTAGCAGCCTACCACGGCCCCATATCTTCGGTGCTTGGCTATGGATTATTACTTTGGGGTAACTCTGTCGATGTTGACAAAGTTTTCATCGTTCAAAAAGATGCCTCAGAGTGATTAACAGAGCTTGGTACCGAGACTCTTGCAAACCACTTTTTAAAATTTGTAATGTTGTACCTCTACCTTGCATGTATATCAGAGAGATATGCTTGTTTGTGGAATCACATCCTAAATACTTTACCCTTAGAAAAGATGTAATCACCCGACAGAAAAGAGCCAAATTTGATAATCTGTTATATGATCCACAATGTTTCGTTTCCATAAAATAGTAGTTCTAAATTCGAATTTCCCACTCTAAATTATTTTGGTTCATTCATCGTGTATCGACAAATCAGGCATCGAAACGTCTTGAACGGCGTGCACAGGTTATATATGAAAAAATACAGGAGCGACACCAACAGAAGAAAGAAGGAACTAGATCGATCTCACACGAGCTCGCGCGCGCACCGAAAATCCTGTAATCCTATCATAAACCAATACACCAGCCTGGCCAGATTGTGAAAAGTATCGTGTGTGTTGTGCTAACAAAGGACAGTGTTGTCAATGCAAGGCGGAGTAGGCAGTCCTGGATATTTAAACTGTGAGTATCTTTGTCTGTATGCTCGCCTCACGTGTTATGAACCAAACCTTTCCTAAACCATCGTAGACCAGAACCTGGTCCCCCAAAGTGTTGCTGTGCCTATTTTATTGGAATGCAACATCTTTTTCTGGTGTCGAAACCCGGGATAACATTGTTTTTTGTATTTTGTATAACACGCTATCCACCACACCTTACCGCCATTTTGTTCTTTGGTATTTTCTGGTAAATTACGCAGCTTCGAGTAAACTCATCGACTTATTGTTTTATCTAAAAACCATAGGTATTTCTCGCACTCTAAGCTATCCTATTTACTATTATTACCTGATTATCCAACGCAATAGGGACAGGCATTATCGTTTTACATCGAACAGGATTTTGCGTCGTGTCAAACAAGTACCTATTTAGCTAATATTTTGTTGTCAAGATTACTTTATACATTCGTTACAAATAATATTGCTTGGTTAAAGCAACTCATCAATCAAAATCGGTACACGTTTATAACCAACAATATTTGTTTGCCTCCGTAAGTAATTTTACACAAAATTATCTCTTGTTATGTGTGAGAACAAAATTGTACAAACACTTTTCTAATCGGTGTACAATTCATCAATCGACTCATCATAACACATTATCGCTTGGCTAGGTAGGTAGATACCTAACATAATCACAACAATCTATTTCCTAAATTTAAATATCGAACTACATAATTCCATTTTCGCTGTGTAGGTTTGTGCAAACAACAAAACAAATCGGTGCACATTCCTTTTTTATTAACCCCCGACCAAAAAAGAGGGGTGTTATAAGTTTGACGTGTCTGTCTGTCTGTCTGTCTGTCTGTCTGTCTGTCTGTGTGTCTGTCTGTCTGTCTGTGTCACCATAGCTCCCGAACGGATGGAGCGATTTCAATTTAGTTTTTTTTGTATGAAAGGTGAGTCTGGCGGGAGTGTTCTTAGACATGTTTCATGAAAATCGGTTGTGCCGTTTAAAAGTTATGGGGGTGAGAGTGGGTAAGGAAAACCGAAAATCTGCAAATATACTAGTGTGGGGTATCAAATGAAAGCGCATCGCGTCCACATTACATAATATTACGTATGGCATTGGAATCGGGGGTTTTTCTTAAATTTTAAATTTAGATTTATTATTCAATTACGTAGTACATACTTCAATATTGTCATCTTATTTACACCTTTTTTACAAAACTATTTTATTACGTAAATTCATTAGTTGTTATAAATTTTACTCAATTCATACTATAGGGTAGTTTTGTAAACCTCCCGCAGATAGCAGGCTGTACGCGCTGTCAGCGCTCGCAAGTTGTTAAAACACCAATCAAATGCTAAGCTTGCATAATAGTTGCTAAGGACCGCTTTGTAATATTATTGTTGGTTTACATTTTTTATAGATATTGTTGTTATTTGTTGTCATTGCTGTGTTTTTGATATTATATAACTAAACTTACAATCATAAACCAGTCGCAAATTTTAAGCAATAATGTCTTATCATACGACCGTAAAACGAAGATTAAGCAAAACAAAAAAATCTATTGATAAAGGTTTTACAGAAAATGACTTGCCTTCTTTGCGAAGGAAGCGTACGCTTGTTTTTAACCGTATTTATAAAACCTTAGAGTTGGGTTTACAAACTTTTAATGATATTTCGAAACAACATTTATTTTTTCGTATTATATGATGACGTATCGTTGAACGTAGCTAAGTTTGAGGAATTTCATTTTGACATTATCGACTTATCGGATAGAATCGAGGAGGATGAAAGTTTACAAATCAAATGCGATGAGATGTATTTTGAAATAAAATCGATTTATCGACAGCTTAAACCTTCGAAACATGATATACCTATCAATTCGACTAAAAACGTAAAATTACCTAAAATTTCGTTACCCGTGTTCTCAGGCGATATAAAAAAATGGCCCGAGTTTTTTGATACTTTCAACGCGTTGATTCACAACTCGTCTTTGTTGTCCGATACCGAACGCTTTCATTATCTCTTATCTTCGTTAAGCGGCGACGCGTTGACAGTGGTGAAAACTTTCCCTTTATCACACGAATATTATCGAGAAGCGTATGAAGCGCTTGTAGCACGTTATCAAAACAGACGGGACTTAGCGTTTACTTGCTGGCGCGACATTTTAAGTGTAGATTTTAACTGTGATAACGCATATAATTTCAGAAAATCGATTGATTTCTTAGAAGAGAATTTGAATATTTTAAAGACGGTTGGTTTGCCAGTACATTCTTGGGATTTTGTGTTGATTTATCATATTTTATCGAAACTAGACACTTCTTTGCGTCGTGACTTTGAAGAGAAGCACTCGAACGTCGAGTTGCCTACATATTTACAGCTAAAGCAGTACCTGCATGCGAAATGTGAGGCTTTATTGCGGGATACACATTTTACAGAGTTGGAAAGCGGTAATAAACAGTTATTAAAAATACGTTTAATTTTTTATTTAATTTCTCATTTAATTTTTAAGTTACAATTGATTTTTGATTATTTTAATTATTAAATTTATTAACATTTGCATACAATATAGTATATTGTACTATAATTATATCGTGACATGTACTTGAATTGAAAATGTATTTGGCAAATAAATGATTGATTTGATTTAAGAATCCTTTGCTAGGTCGGTCATCAAAAATGAGCACGCAGTCAAAACTTACATTTTCCTCTGTCATTTCAATACTCACATCTCTCTTACAATCTACCCACATACCTATCAACAGACTACCTACCTACCTTCACGCAAAAGCATTTGCATATTTGCCACGGCTTCATCCGCGTGAGTAGAAACGTCCTATATCTAAAATCCCACGAGAATACCTCATAGGACCCGGCGCCGTTTTTTCGGAATAAAAGTTATGAAAAATTTCAAGAAGATTGGCTGTGTTGATTGAAAGCTTGTTAATGCAACAAACAAACTTATTAACATTATATTTTCTCTTACCAATAATATGAGTCATTGTCCGTCGTAGAATTTATAGGATAGTTCAAATATGTTACTTACTAGGTCTTACTTACTTACTAAGAGTATCTTTAGTACTACTATATACTATTAGCTTAGGTACTTATATTATGTAATCTGTGCTGAGGCTAAGTCTTTATATTTGTAAAAGTTGAAATCCCCTAACGGGCTCATGTCAGGATAGCTAAAATGTAAATCTAAATGTAGATAGACTTGAGCTCCGTTGGGGAATTACAACTTTGACAAATATGTACTTAGATTAGACATAGAATACAATAATTAACTTTTAAGTTAATTGAACTATCCTTATGATACTTGCTACTTTTATTGTTGCCACGTGAAACAACGAATAAATGCATATGAATATGACGTTTTTATTTTCCGTATGTAAAAGAAAAAGAGAGCAGGAGGAGGCCAATACCCAGCAGTGGGTGAAGTCAGGTGGCTGATGATGATGATGATGATGATGAAAAGGAATTGTAACTTTATAAGGTGATTAGTTTTGCGAGATAAGTCATATTTAATTAATAGCTCCAAAACTCCTCCGTCAACTTCGAAGGCTGGTCATTGCGACAAATCAAAGTCAAATTAGCGGGTAGTCGCGTTCCTGGTTCAGAAACAAAGTTATAGCATCGTTATCAAATTAGTACCTACCTCCTGCAAGCTGGGCCCGACAGGTAGGTAGATAGGAAACTACGTCGACGAACTACTACTAAGCCCCAATTCTACCACTAAAAATAAAGTTTTTTTTAAACCAAGTTCAACCATTGAATAGTGTGATTTTTTTATTATACATATTAAAACCCAGACCAGACCCAGAGAGAAAGTGCTTGCAGAACATACAAACACTTTCACCCTCGGCGGGAATCGAACCCGCTACCTCTTGCGCCGCAAGCGGACTCTCGTCCACCGCGCCACTGAAGCAGTCAAAATCAATTGAATGTCAATTTGATCTTAGACGGTAATAGGAGTTTAGCGTTTATAGCCAATGGTGAGATGCCATATTTCGCGAGAAAGTCGTGGATGGAAAGCTAGTTGTTATATATTATTATATAATACCAGCTTAGTATTGGTATAAATAACCTTCGTAGTTAAAATTGCTAGCCAACTTCACATAACTCCTATGTAAATTGCAAGCAGATGTTCCATTCAAGCCGTACAATTTGTTAACCCTTCACGCCGAACATTTCACTAGCTATCTTCCGTAACACGCTCCGTAAAATACATTCTCCGGAAAATATGACGCTCGTTTCATTACGCCAAGAGCTTTTTATTAAGAGCAAAATGTGCGGAATTATTAAAGAAAAATACTGTTATAATTTAGGTTTTGCGAGAAATATTGTATTTCGTGTGGATATTAATTTGTAGAAGCTTGCTTGTAAGCCATATGGCGGGACTGTCGTACGTATAAGTAAAGATTTTTCTTTCTGCAATTTCCGCTTTTAGTAAGTATTCTTTTTGTAGAGCAAACATACAATGATAAGTTTAAAACAGCAATAACTTATTTGATGAGAAACAAAACACTCGTATCTACCATAACATCACGACAACCACGACGCAATGGCATCGCAACCACGTGGTCGGGTGTATGGTTTGCATTGAAAATTAATTTATTATTAATTATTATACTATCATCATCATCATCATCCGCAGCCTGACTTCACCCACTGCTGGGTATAGGCCTCCTCTTGCTCTCTTAATTATTATACTAATAAAGTAAATTTACAATATTTTAACAATGAGTTCTAGTTATTGGCAATAACTGTGTGAGTGTTCTAGTTATTGGCAAATAACTCGTAAGAGTGCAATAACTTATTGCACACTTACGAGGCTTTTACCGACCGTGTGTTTTTAACAATATTATGATTTAATATAATAAATAATGAATATATCGTGTTCCTATAATTTCAACCAAATTACTTTAACGTTATTAGTGAACGTCCGACGTGTACAGATCCTGGGTTTCCATTCCAGAACTATGTTTCACTTTAGCAAACTTGAAACGGGTAACATACCACGATTTGCCGGTTTTGAGTTTTCCGATATTTCGAAGCTATTATGATCACGGCATAAACTGATTGTCTTTGCTAGGCAGACGGTTACTAAACGTTTCGTTTGTAAACAATCTATCTGTCAAATTTTTGTAACTGATGGTAGTCTAAGATCCCTTAAAACATAAAAATACCTCCACCGATATGCTTATTTGATTAAACATATTTTTTATGCCTAATATTCTTATTATACATAATAGCTTCAAACTTTTCATTGCTATGGTATGTTTTTTGTTTAATAATGAAACCGGTGCAATATTAAATAAATATCTAATTACTAATTAATCATATCCAAGACGAAAATTTGTAAGGCAACTCATATGCAATGTCCATATATTGATATATTAAATTGAATATAAAATATGTTGTTATAAATAAGCATATTTATCTCGTGTGTAACCTTGAAACATATCCATTATTTTCTTTTCTCTACAACTACGCAATCAGACAAGAATAACCATCGCAGATCTTAGCTAATCCGTAAGTAATCTTACAATTTTATTTGAAAGAGGAAACGTCAATAACACTTTGCAAATATCCTTATTCAGCTCAAGGCTGAATTAATTTCAGCTTGGGACGTTTTTACGCCTGATTTGAGATAACATATTTATTTTGCAAGCATAGAACTAAGTTAGAGTGCAAGAAGCTGAAATTTATTGTAGCTGTTGTACATTATCGTCCTTTTTTAACACCCGACAAAAAAAGAGGTGTGTTATAAGGTTGACGTGTCTGTCTGTCTGTCTGAGACATCATAGCTCCCAAACGGATGAATTTTTGTATGAAAGGTAAGCTTCGCGCTAGTGTTCTTAGTCATGTATAATGAAGATCGGTTGACCCGTTTAAAATTTATGATGGTGAAAGTGGGGAAGGAAAACCGAAAATTTGAAAATATACTCGAGTGAGGTCTCAAATGAAAGTGCATCACGTATACATTACAAAATAGTATGACTTTTTATTTTTAAGGAAAGGTTCTGGAATCCTGGGTTTTTTCAATTGTACATTTATTATTATAAGTTATTGTACGTTAGATTGTAAAACTAAAATGTTGGTTAATAGTGGCATTGGTTGGCTATCAAATTCTGACCGATCATAAATCACCCTTTCATATATTGTAGGGTTGCCAACTCCAAAATTTGAAACCCAGGATTTGAATATAGAAAATCAGGACTTTTTGAAAATATATTTTTTTTAATTTTGTCTTGTTTGCGTAAATACTAGTTACCAGATTTTTTATGTAAATAATTGTTATATAAACTTATTATTCAAGTCGAATTATTAAATCGCTACTAATAATATTAAAAAGGCGAGAGTAACTCTGTATTTCTGTCTGGCTATCGCGCGTAAACTTACCGAATTATATGGAATTTGGTTTCTCGCGCTCTAGATAATCTAGGCTACTGTTTACAATGTTTTAATTTCATAATAGCCTTCGAGTACAAGTACCTTCATACTTAAAAGAGGGTCATGTAACACTATAATTGAACTAAGATTTTTAGTGATAAGGCCGCCCATTGTTACACTATTATTTCATGTATTTTGGTTCTTAAGCATTGTTCTGTTATATTATAATATTTGTGTTTCAATAAAGAGTATTGTATTGTAGATTAACGAAATAAACATTTTATTTTAAGAATGAGCTAAGTTAACAGAAATAGAATAGTATTGTATTGTATTGTATTGTATTTTATTCGTCGTAGGTAACACTGTACACTTGACTTCGTTCACTCTATTTAACTTAATATTATATTATCTTAATTCAAACAGTATATTACAAAATAATAATAAGCACTCTGCAAGTCACAGACAAGACATCAATTACATAAATGTCATATTATAAAGTACTAGTTACTACCGTCTTTACCATACAATCCCGTATCTACAAGATAACAGTTTCTCTGAGCGACGAATCTGAGACAAAGCCAGACATTCAGCCGTTGTCCAGCTTCACAGACAACGTCCTCCTCTGAATATGAAACATTCCGAAATTGAGTCTAATCTCGTACCAGCATTGAAACGAGGGAATCTCTATGTAAATTGAAATAACCGTTTTGCTGACTGACACGGGTTCGTTTTGTTTCTGTAAAATATTTTTATAAGGTTTTGCCGCTTTTTGTATAACATTTGCACTTTTTTGTCAGTCATACGACTGACTACTGTACAAACTACTCTCGAAAATACTATTCTATTCAATTCCCGAATGTTTTTTTTTGTATTTTTTTTTAATAAGGCAAATTTATTATTTTATGAATAAGATAATGTTTTCTTTCATCAAAATGAGCTAGCTAAAGGATTTTAAGTATTTTCCCTCCAGAGTCCATCGAATTTTTTCACCCTGTATGAGTCCATTTAATTGGACGTCCTAAAAATGTTTAGTCTTCTACTCGTACTCAATTCAATGCGTATATACTCGTATATATCAGGAAAACGGAGTTTGCTTTCGAATTCAATTAAAACATTCGCGTGGAACAGTGATGATGTGGTCTAAAATGGGGCATGAAGACCTAGACGGCTTCACCGGACCACATTACGAAACACGAAAAAACCCCTTGATAGTTACGTTATTTTTATCATAAACAAACTGACGTGAACTTGTTTGCTTGAAATTTAATTAAGTAGTAAGTGCTCGCAGTATTTCCATCAAGCAGTCGATGCTAACGTAGAGTGCTAGTAGGAGTATTAGCTCTCGGCGAACCATATTACACAATTCCAGACTGCTCTAAGAATTATTGCGTCTAACATCATAAGCGTAAGGTATTCATTCTCATGAATTCCCAAGAGAATTAAATTATATTAAACTGATATCGTACCTCTTTCAGAATTAAGTAAGAATTAAAATTCCTATAAAAGAATGCCGGGAATATTCTAGCTATGCATAAAAATATTTGTTTTAAATCAGTTTATCCTGAAAAAACAATACATAATCGAACTGAATTAGTTTTGGAGAAACTACAGTAAAACTCAGTACCTATATAACTTTGTTTTGAGTTATTTACCAACATTAACAATCATATAACTTTTCCTAGATTATCCACAGAGATCTAGCATCTAGATTATTTAGCCCCGTGTAAGTTTCAATAGGTATACATATAAGAAATCTGAAGTAGAGTATTGCAGTACTGTCTTGGTTTCTTTTATAGATCGCAGATTTAAATAGATTTATTTCTTCTACATAGCAATCAACCAGACCAATAAACAAGTGAATGAGAACACCCAACCACTAGTCCGTCCATGTAGCAAACTCGCTATCCCTTGCACCACTAGTAGACCATTTCCCTCGGCGCCATCGAGGCAGTCAAAACATAAACATAATAATGTTTACTTATGCAGATTAAAGGCACTCACTCTTTGTACCCTATTTATCAGAAATTTATCAAGCAAATAGGTTTTTCGAGAGAGTACAGGTATCATGGAAATTTTGGTAAATGGTTCGTTATCATTATACAAACAGAGCAAATTAAATAACAAATCACCTTTCGGACTAACTTAAAAACGTTGAGTATAATCTCCGGCGTGCGAATTTAACAAGACAACAAACTTCTAATGTAACAATCATTACATAAATAATGCATTATGTATTGGATATGTTAAGTATCTGTCAACCAATTCTTTGGAATTGGTTGACAGAGCCACTAAAAAAATCTTTACCGAACAAAAATACATGCGTTGAGTTGCTTTTATTTGAGAGTACAAAGAGACGGCTGTACCAAAATTATAGGATTTGTTTACTGTAAAGACCTGGTTTTTTATACATATATCGAATTATAATTATAAAGAGAACTGCCTTTCTGAATAAACAAGTTACCGGAAGAGCCGTTAAAAACATATAAAAGTGTTGTGTCGCGAGGGCAAACTTTGTATACAAACCAAGATAAACCTCACCTATTTAAAGGATTAGACTGCGAATTCTTATAAGTTCACTGAAACGCTGAAACGAACAGCATACAAATTTCTAGCAAAAAAAAAGATATAAGGTTTCAAAGAACCAAAAATGTGTCGTGTCGCGAGGGCAAACTTTGTAAAAACTAGGATAAAATAAACGTGCGAAAAAATTTCACTTATTTCTAAGCTAGGATTAGACTGCGAATTCATCTATGTTCACTGAAACGAACAAAATACAAATTACTAGCAAAAACCCACTACAGAAAGCGACAGTCCGAGATGTATCCGGATTTACCGGTGCAAACATTCACCGCTTATTTCCACTATATCCGGGAAATCCTCTCGCATTTCTCCGGGAAAGGATTTATTGGGAATTGAATTTAACTTTGTAGTAAGTTCCGAATCGAGATTGATAGCTTGCAAATGTGCCTTGTTCCGTGATTATAACTGTTTTCTCGGAAATGTCGGTATTGTTTAATTTAAACTTGTTAAGTAGTTTTGTTTGCAGAGAATGGCCGGAGGGTGAATTAATTTTATGGCGAGAAAATGGGTTTCATAAACATGAACAAAATACTCATTATAAGCACCCTTTTTACGTTCCCACTACAAAAACAACTACTCCAAGATAGAAACGCCTTTCCTTTTTTTCTTTTAGTGGAAAAAATGACGGAATGAAATAATGTGGAATAAAACAATATTTACAAAAACAAAATACTTAGGAGTCACTGATGCATAAAAAAGATTGATTTGTCATTTTCTGTAAACAATGAGAAATGATATACCAAACAAAAGCGTAGATGGTTCTTAGTGATTCAACGTCCGTCCACGGAATTATGATGATACTTTCTTATTTGAGAATAAGAAGGTAATACTTCAACCTATAATGTGGTCCTATTTGAATTTGATAAGATTGGTCTCGTAGTTCTTGAATTATCTTTAATTTTCAGGCACTAAATCATATTCTGGTGAGAGAGACAGAGATTTATACTGGCTTCCCTCATCCCACTGTTTAGTTAGGTCCTAACCAGCCAAACCCCTTTAGAATTATATCCGGTGAATTTTGAATTTGAAGTTGGTTGATTATTTTCTTCGTGGAATAGAAAATGGTTGATTTATTCTTTGTTATTGAAATAATGTCGTATCTGCAGAACCTTACGTATTTTTGTTTCTATTTCAACCTACTGCCTACGCATGATACCATACAACCGATAAACAACACACTCAAATACAATACAGTTTGCCAGTAAACAGTCAACAAAAAACAAAACAATATTTCAATACTTTCAAAAATAACCGACCAGCAAAAAATCCAGTTAAATATCAGCAGAATTTGTTTGAAAAAGTGGACACAATTCAGAGTCACCTGGCGTTTTTATGGGCGTAGTTGCAAAGTCACGCGGATTCATTTCAGTGCTGTCACGTTCAGCGCTCGATATATTACCGGAGACTGAGCGAAGAGTCAGACGTTAGGGCTATGGGGAATTTAAATATCGGAGTGCAAATAATATTACAATTACATCTTTTTCACGACTCCTTATGTTCTTTGTTTGTAATCAATTCTTGCAAGTTAAATAACCGTAGACGGAGAGTTGACGGAGTGATAGGGAATTTAAATACCGGAGTGCGCAAAAGTATTATGTCAATATAATATTTTTCTGATCTCCCAATGTTCTTTGTTTGTAGTCTTGCTAGTTAAATTTGACACAGCTGGTAAAAACCAGGTGTATATAAATTAAACTTGCTTTTGTATTTTGTTTACATTTTATTTATATTAAATTTAAATGTTATAGTCACGTCTGATTTTGTGTAACAATTCCATACATGACTTGATGAATTTCTCGGGTATCTTATGACTTAGATTGTCACTCACCTACGCAAGTCGCAAGGTAGCCGATAATATATATTTAAGAACTCCTGAAACCAATCACCGATGTAAAATTAATTGTTCTAACAGAATATCAGTACAAATCTCCTTCCATTAGCAGTATTTGATTGTAATTAATGATGTTTGATTGAGTTTCCCTGTAAAGCTCTCAGGAACAATTAGAACGCTCCCGGGCTGACAGCCGTATCTCCTCACTAATTTCATTTGACACACAATTAGCAAGAGAACTACGGATATTAGATCACACAATACACTTGGCTTGACACAGTAAGCCTGAAACTGTAATGTATGTAAGTATATGAAATGCTTTGAGTAGATGCATAACAACCAAAGAACAATAAATGACCTACATAAATGGAAAATTCATGGACCATCAATATTAAAAAAATATGAATATTGTAGACCTATCAGTAAAGTTTGAGCTCTGTTTGCTATTTGTGCACGGTTTCTATACTTTATTTTATTTTTTTTTATTTTAACAATTTTAAGAAAACTTACAGCTAGGCAAACAATATAAACAGACAAATAAAAAGGGACATGTCTTCAACATGCCTTAACACAGAAGGCCAATTAAAAGTTTCCATTTTTAGCATTAGGTACATAAACAAAAAAAAAAACGCAGACGACAAACATTATTGTGTAAACTGTTACAAAAATATAGAAATCTAATTTTGAAGCTATACATTTTGGGCAAAAATAATAAATAAATAAACTAAGGAACATAAATAATAAAGATGTGACCTAATAAGAATAAAATAACAATATAACAAAAACAACATACACTAATATCTAATATTCCGAAAAGAATTGCTCAGTTAGCTCTTTTTTCAGTTTGTGAGTATTGGTATTGAACAAGTCAATATCTATACCTGATTTCGTTAGGTTATTATAAGACGTGCATGCTCTTACAAAAAAGGAATTCTGCCTGTAGTTAGTTGTTACCCGCGGAACATACAATGCACTTGGGTTTCTCAAGGATGACTTAGTTGTACGCAACCCTAATAGTTCTAATAACTCTGGACAGTCTACTTTACCATTTGCTATTCCCAAGAGATAGGAAATGTCAGAAATTCTCCTTCTTTCATAAAGAGGGAGGAAATGAAACCTTCGACACCTTTCCGCATAATTTGGAAGGTATACTTTCGCTCTAAACTGTAAGTAGCGCAGAAATCTTTATTGAATACCTTCCAGACGCGCGATATAGGTGTCATAACATGGGTTCCAAACCTGCGAGGCGTATTCTAGGTGACTTCTCACGAATGCACAGTATAATATTTTGAAGGTTTTCAGGTCTGAGAACTCTGTTGACATTCGTAAGACGAAACCAAGCGCCTTGGATGCTCTATTCACAACCTGCTCTACGTGACTGTCAAATAGTAATTTGTTATCAAACAACACTCCTAAATCCCGTATTGAATCTACGCGTATGAGAGGTTTATTATGTAGCGAGTAACCAAAAAATACGGGAGAAAGTTTACGAGTGAAAGAGCAAACAAAACACTTGGAGACATTTAAGTTTAGCCTGTTTTGAACACAATAAATTTCGAACCTATGAAGATCTTCCTGCAAACGACCTGCCTCAGCTAAGGAACGTACCTGAGCAAGAATTTTCATATCGTCGGCATATAATAATATTTTTGAAAAGCGGAAACAGGACGAAATATCGTTTACAAAAATTGCAAAAAGCAAGGGTCCTAATAAGGATCCCTGAGGAACGCCTGATGGGATAGTAATAGGTGATGAGGAGTAACCACTTAAAACTACCGTTTGACATCTGTTGTTAACATAGGACGTGAACCACCGAAACAAGTTCCCTCTTATACCAACAGACTGAAGCTTACGGAGTAAGACATTATGGTTTAAGCGATCAAAACATTTTGCGTAATCAGTGTATATAACATCCACCTGCGAGGGTCCAGACACTGTGGCTATATTAGCGGCCTACGATGAGTATTCGTGTCAACACGATGTGTGTGGTCGGGTACATTTGTTGCAACGCGAAGTATTCGGGGGAGGACGATGATTAGCGCGGGCGTGGCTCTTCCTCTTCATACGCGACACAAAATGAATTATGACATATTACCGCTGCATGTACAAAGGATTTAATGCCACTTCCTGCAATAGATATAAATTTTCTAGGATGATTGTGGTAAGTGTCCATAATTTGGTCGGGTTTTATGGGCAAATTATACCCACTCTGGGTCAAATCAAACATTACCCAGATGGGTATCTTACTTTAATTTGTGATATCTTTAGCAATCAAAATTTGAATGTAGCCTACATTCAAACCGAAAAGGGGAATCGTTATCGCGAGGAACTTCATAAAACGTGGGTACCCTACCATCAAGTAATTTAAAGGCTTATGCGTTTTAAAATAAATAATTAATTGTATATCGCTCCTACTTAAAAACGCTCAAATTATTGCATTAAGCTGAATAAGCAAACCAAATGTAAGTTAGAGTAAGAGAGTAGAGAGTTTTTGTTTTTATTTTTGTAAATTTTGTATGTTTCCTTTTGTTTACCACCGCCGTCCACAACCTTCCTGAATTAAATTATTTCCATACCTTTGTTTGTTGTCTGAAAGAAATTGCTTTATGCAATAAGACCGCCCATTACGCATGCTAGGTTTAATTTTACTATTAATCATTTTGTATTTTTGTTTATTGGTGTGCGTAATAAAGAATTTTCTATCTAATGTAAATGTTGTAGGAGGAAACTATCAGCTTCCTGCTGATATCGATAAATTCTTCAATTACCAGAACAACTTCAAGATAACTCGCTTTCCCGAAGCCCTGATTCAAGCAGAACCTCCGAGGCGAGCCGAACTTGTAGTTGACAAGACGCCACTAAGTTCGCGACCTGGCGCAACTTCGCTCGATTTAATTTAGTTACTCGTAGTAGTGATCAAGTTGAGCGAAATGCAAATTCCGTTACAGCCCGCATCAGAACAGTGATATGTGCAGTAAATTGTTTTTATTTTGAAGCATAATTAAAAAACTTTTTATACAAATTACTAACTCAAAATCTAATATATAAAATTCTCGTGTCACGGGGTGCGTAATCGAACTCCTCCGAAACGGCTTGACCGATTCTCATGAAATTTTGTGAGCATATTCAGTAGGTCTGAGAATCGGCCAAAATCGATTTTTTATTTTGAAAAAAAAAAAAAAATTTTGCAAAACAACGTTTGCTGGGGTCAGCTAGTACCTATACTTATAAATTCATCTACCTTTTTCTATCTTAGACCACATCGTCACTTTACAAACTTTCCATCAGGTATGATTTTGGTCAAATGAAGGCTTATCTAACATAAAAAAAAAAACAATTGTCGTCTAATATAACAATATATAATGTCGTCTAATAATCTTAAACTTAGCAGATTCTACTATATTGTGTTATACTTATTTTTTTGTTGATATACTGTGATTATGTTTCCTACACAAAAACATACACTCAGACCAGTAAACGGCACTAATGTCCTTTAAAACGTATACACGGAACTTATTTTCATGCACGTAATTTACGGTACTAATTTATGTACCGTAAATTCTGTAAAACATCAGTAGGTAGATACATCATTCTAAATTAACCGTAGCCGAGACGACTACATAAAATTTAGGTATTCTACTTAGTCTCTCTGTTAGACCGTCTAAAAATACTGGATACATATTTTTTTCTTCATCTATTAAATATAAAAGTAAGAAAATAAAGAGCATAAAATTCTGGAGTGAACGTCACCGTATAGTATAGATCGTATCTAAGCGTGAGGTTACGTGAAACTGCAATGCATTGTAATAGAACTACAAATTACTTCGTAAGTATCAATAGTAAAAAAAGCCTTGTTGGCTAAGTGGGAGGACACTCGACTTTAGTTCCTAAGGTCGTGGGTTTAAACCCCGCCACGCACCTCTGGATTTTTCTTCTTGAGAAACACGTGCTTTAACGGCGAAAGGGCAAAGATCGAGACGAAACCGGCATGTTCTGAAAACTTTAAAAGAGTTTGTAGGACATGTGCCATTCACCATCCCGCACTTCGCCAGCGTGGTGAAATAAGGCCTAATCTCTCTCCTCTCTCGTCAAGAGAAGTCCCTGTGTCCCAGCGGTGGGAAAGTTAATAGGGTGATGATGATGATGATGACGTAAGTATCGTCTTAATTTTTCGTTTGCAACTAATTATTATTTTTTAGTCGTCTCGCCTATTTGCGAACGCTTTTACTTGTCAACTTATGATAATAGAAACCAAATTGAGCGTTAAATAATGGGTAAAATAATCATGAATAAAATCAATTTAATGGTACTTTATGTAATACGCTTTATTGAAGTAATGTTTGTTTCTCTTATCATTTTAGCAGATGCGTTCATTTACCCTTTTTTTCTATTCGATGTATTATCGTTCGTAAGGAGTAAACTCCAATCGTTTTTTTTAATGAAATGAATGAATGACTTGTATCTTGCCTATCTCGTTCACTATCAGTCATTGTCAACAATGACACGTGTGGTGTGTCAATAATGACTGACTTGTAGTTTAGAAGATAAGAACACCGCAACAATGTTCTAATACTTATTACTAGGACAAGATAACATACTCAATTCATGAGTAATGTAGGTAGATAACCCACTAATAGAGGGTTACTGATCAGAATAATTGTAAGCAATGTGTTTATACTTAACCTAAATTTTAGGAAAAACTTATTATTTAGTTAGTAGACCCCCGCGGTGTTATCCGCGACATTTGCCCGCGGTAAAAAGCACCCTATGTCCTTTCACAGATTTTTGAGTATCCGTGTACGAAATTACATTTAAATCAGTACAGTAGTTTTTGCGTGAAGGAGTAACAGACAGATAGAGTATAGGTAAAGTCAAAGTCAATTTGATCCACCATTTAAGACAAGAACTCGATTATTTATTATACCTACACGAGCGGTGGCCCGGCTCCGCATTAACCTACATTATTTTGGTGACATCCTCAATCATCATCATCATCAGCCTGACTTCACCCACTGCTGGGTATAAGCGTCCTCTTGCTCTCGCCACTTATTTCGGTCCTGTGCTAATTGCATCCAGGTGCGTCCTGCGACTTTAGAGACGTCGTCAGTCCATCTTGCTGCAATCAATCAATCGTCAATCAAGAAAGAACTATTTTCTATAATAATCTTACCCTGTAGTTACAACTTAGTGTCGTGTGTAGTTAGTTCGACCTCACATCAAGAAACTGTTTTTTTGACATTATATTATTCAGCGTGTATGTATTGTTTTTAGGTAATTTTTTATATCCTGGGTTACCTACAAACAGCATATTTTGTAGGTATCGATGCTTATTATTTATGAAAATAAAATATAACATTTAAATAGACAGACATTTAAAGTTTAGTATCAGTAAAAAACTGAGTAAGTGCTTGCAGAACATACAAACAATTGAACCCTCAGCGGGCATCAAACCGAATGCAAATGAAAGGAAAGAATCATAATTCTAACTATCAATCAATAAATATTAAACGCTAAATCCTACTACTATTATAAAGGCGAAAGTTTGTAAGTATGGATGTATGGATGTTTGTTACTCTTTCACGTAAAAACTACTGAACCGATTTAAATGAAATTTGGTACACAGAATCTATAGAGCCTGAAAAATAACATAGGCTACTTTTTACCGCGGGAAAACGTCATTCCGCGGGAAAATCCATTATAACGCGGGTAACACCGCGGGGCACAGCTAGTAACTTATAACATAATTAACGCAGTCTTACGGACTTCCTCCTGTGTTAGTTAGAAACTGTGTTACAGCAAAGTAATGCTCCGCAAACCACGTATACATTTAAAACACCTTACAGGCTCTATGAATTATAACTGTAAACTATCTGTGTACAGTACTATGTACCAGTTATCTCAGGCATTTTATCTAGAATGTTACGGTCCTGTGTAAGCTTCTACCAATAACTCATTAATTCATTGAAAGGTGAAGTGGTAAAATGGTTTATGCAGCATAACTCAGCTGCTGAATCACGAATGGATTAAAGAGGGCATTCCAAAGATTTGAAGGAAAATGAGGATAGTTTGTTTTGGTATAAATCCTCCTTGCCCACTTGCCTTTGTGAAATCCGAGAGTAAGTAAATAGTGGACCTTTGACACAGTGCCAAACCAAGCCACACAGTTTAAGTGCAGCCCACAGGATACAATAGCTACATTAACTCGGGAATTGTTCAGAGATGTATAATATTTAGAAATACGATATATGAGGACCAATACATTTTTCACTTTTTCACAGCACTCTTTTAGCTTGTTATCCGTCAAGAGGTCCCGAGCTTCATCTATTCGTATTCATAAGCTTCGTGTTTATGGTATGAAACGTATACCATGTTCTAAAACACAGAACATATTTTGTTTAAGGAGAGTATAAAAATAGCTGTTTACAATAAAAACTTTAGTAACGACATTGATAAACTTAAAAGCGATAACAACAACTGCGCGAAAAGTAACAAATGTTTGATCGCTTAGAAAAGGCTATTCTATACATAAATGAATGCGACTATGCAGTTTATTGTGCAGAACACAAGACACGTTGTCGACTAGCAGTGGCAGTATTGTGAGGTTAGCACAAAAGCGCGGATGTCCGGATAGCACGCGCTCGTCTGGGAATACTGGAGCGTGTCTCTAGAATAGCTAACCTACGGATAACAAGTTGAAAGAGCTCTATATCAATTTCCGAACAATAAACACCGTTATCGAAAATCGCCGTACCAAGCTTAAAGGTTAAATCTGTATTACGGAAATATATACCCCGTGTTGGATTTGCATTGTATCGAGCCTTATTATAAGCCTTCATTTGACCACAAACTCACTTGATGTAAAGTGACGATGTGGTCTAAGATGGGGCTATGATGATGGATAAAGACCTATAAGGTACATCAAGCGAATACCTGTGCATTCGGAAAGTTGATCTAGCAGAGGAATTTGGAGGTATTTAGGCCTACTGTATGCAGGAAAAAAACCGAATAACCGGTATATTATGATCATAAGATCTTCTCTATTTTTTTATCAGCGGGCTCGCGGTACTCGCTGCAAGTTTAAATAAGATTAATTTAAGTTATCACTTCCGATGAGCGTCCCTTGGGACGCATACATTTTACATAAGAATTAATCCTACGGACCCAGGAAGCGTCTATATTGTGTAGGTACTATGTAAAGATATTAATTATTAAGAGTATAATGAGAAGATTACAGTGTAAGTGAAGATAACTTTATCATTCATAATAATTATTATTATAATAAGCCCCCTGTGTCCCACTGCTGAATATATCATTATATTATTAATATCATAAGAAAATTGCATTTTTATGTAAGCAAGTACATATTGTGTACTATAATATTTTCCTTAGTATAACTGAAACGGAGATAGCTCACAGATTTTACGGCGCTCGTAAATCCGAAGAGCTCGAGTGGAGGAAATAACCAGTGTTCTTTAGCGCGATAACAGGCCGCACTTTATGACTTAGGTTATGACGACTGTGTTGTGATTTTCAATTTCATTACTTCTGCAGTCATACCTAATAACTAATGCCATGTCATAAGAAGTGAGGCTATTAGAAAGAAAAAAAATTACTTTGATACTAGCAAACTGACGCTTCAAGCTCAGAGCGTCCAATAATAATATTATTCCTTATATTATAAGGAATTGAATTGAAAGAAAAAAATCTCTAAAAGTCTATTTAAAGATTGGGTTTATATGTCTTCATTGTATGCTGCCAGTGAATCTGGTGCTACACAAATGTGGTGAAAGATCATAAGAAGTAAAAGGGACAAAAATATACTTATTTTATACTGTTTTTGTCATCTTATGGTCTATCCTCAAAGAAGCTATTTCAGATGCAGGGATCAAAATACTAACATATTTTGAGTGTCTACATAATATTATTTATATAACCAGCTTTTAATGTTTTATAGAATTCCCGCCGTTGAAATCCTATGGCCTTCCTCTTTGAATGGCTAAAAGTGAAATATTTTTTCAAATACCAGTAATAGTTCCCAACATAAGCGCGTCAAACTAATAAACAATCTTAAAAGATTCAAAATATAAGTGTGTGTGTGTCAAAATCATCAAAAACTTTTGCCATTGGTACATATTATACATAGTGAGAAACACGACGTACTCCTAGTCTGTTGTTTTTCTACATTACATACATTGTTTGATATAATATATATTATAATAGGTATTTATATGTTATTTTTATAACTCTATGTAATTATGTAAGTCTATATTATAAAATATTTGAATCTTAATTTGTTGTTCTTGTATTATTACTAATTAATGTTATTATTTTTATGTTCAGTTATTTGTTTTGCATTTTCCACTCCATCCAAGGTTGTCTGGAAGAAATTTGTATTAAGCATTAAGTCCTTTTTGTATTGTTTTATCTTGGTGTGTAATAAAGAGTTATATTATTATTATAGTAAGGTACACATTTGACGAAAGCTTCTCATCAATCAGTAGGTAAACGTTGTGGTAAGAAAAGCCAACCTCCCGGGGCATCTCAGCTCAACTCTCTGTGCTCCTCCAAGGTCAAATAAATAATTTCCGCTAGTCCCAAATCGTTAAACTATGCGCGCCGGCGCCGCAGCTCGTAATTAATGCTCGCACGTCCTAAAGGAAGTAACGGCCCAGGGGCGCATTCTGATAATCAAGGGTTAATATCTAATTATAATTATGTATGTTTTAAGTTGTCTATGCAAATAATAATCGAAATAAAAAAAGCCTCTATCTACATTTTGCAAAAAGAAAAATCAAGTGCTCTGCGAGGTTTGAACCCACGACCTTCGGAATGAAAGTCGAGGGTGCTCCCACTTAGCCAACACGGCTTTTTACACAAGTGTACAAGGAAATATATATTCATACTTTAAAAAAAACATGTGCGTTGAATTATGAGCCTCCTCTCAAATCGGAAATAGAAAGACAGTGAACTTAATTATAAAGGATATCTGTCTCTGTGTTGGCAACAAGAATTAACAATATTGTCAATTTCATTGAGATGAGGATGAGATATTTTGCATTGGCAACATGAATTAATTGTCATATTACAAATTGACTGATAGTTTAGACAAGTAATCTTTAACATTGTTATTGTATTTCCATATAACAACTCCGAGTACTCAATCCCACCCTGTTTTCTCTCGGCAATATTATGTATGTACTTGTATATAATACATTAGATACGTGGAAAGTATTCCCATCGCGTCGGTTCCACCTGTCAGCGACACATTACGCGTAAGTGATTACTTGCAGACTCCATGAGATATTACGTGAAATCTAATTTCAAGGTTAAGTTTGTGAATTTGTGAGATTGTATGGCGTCATCTCAGGAAATAGTTATCTTTAAACATATTTAGTGTTAGGGTACACCTTTTTTAAACCCCCGACAAAAATGGTTTTTATAAGTTTGACGCAGTCAAACGTCAAACTTATAAAAACCTGTCTGTCTGGGACATTATAGCTCCCGAACGGATGACACGAATTTAATTTAGTTTGTTTTGTATGTAAGGTGTGTGTCACGCGGGTGTTCTGAGACATGTTTGATGAAAATCGGTGGAAGGAAACCCGAAAATCTGCAAGTTTACTCGAGTGGGGTCTCAAATGAAAGCGCATCACGTGCACATTACAAAATAGTTTGACTTTTTACTTTTAAGGGAACTCATGTTCTAGAATCGGGTTTTTTTTTAATTTTATATTTAGATTACTGAGGACGAAAATTAGAATTTTTATGGGTCTATAATCTATCGTAGATTTGATACCTATTTACTGGGGTTTTGCTCGAGTGAATTTGTAAAGTCGTTTATCGTTTATGGGAAAATAACTTTTTAAGATGATTCAAATGCGGCAGGACCCTTGTTATTAAAAAAATACCAAAGAACCATATAATTACAAAAAAAAAACATTTTTTGCCCCCGACCAATAAAGAGCTATTACGCAAGTGTTCTTAGACCTGTTTGTCGATTACAAGTTGCGTAACAACCATTTCACTTAAAAGGCAGTAAAAAAATCCCAAAAAAGTTTAGTCGCAGTCGGTTTATATTTTTTCTGAACTTCCAAATCTTATATCTTTCCGCAGGCAAAGCCGTGGGTGGAAAGATTATAACTAATATAATATAACTAGCTGTGCCCTGCGGTGCTACCCGCGTTATAATGGATGAAGTACTCTGAACCAACAACATATTTATTTGAATAAAGATTAATATTATTATGTTGATACAACTTAAACAAATTATTTCGACCAAATTAGGTACCATAAAAACGGTTTTTGTGAGTTAATCTTAAAAGATAGACATATACTATCGCGGACTGTTTTTTAGATCATTAAAAGAGCTATTATTCTTTAATACATATTTTTTGTGTATCTTTCACCGTTTTCACGGCGCACGCAACGGAAGGCTTCAAAGATGAAATAATTTCTCCCGTTTTTTACACATTTACCACTATATCTTTGCTCCTATTTGTCGTAGCGTGATGTTAAATAGCCTATAGCCTTCCTCGATAACTGGACTATCCAACACAAAAAGAATTATTCAATTCGAACCAGTAGTTTCGGAGATTAGCGCGTTCAAACAAACAAACAAACAAACAATCAAACAAACAAACTCTTCAGCTTTATAATATTAGTATATATATTATTATAGATAATAAATAATAACTTCTAACCAGTAATTCCATAGGCTTTTGAAAGTCATGCTCCAAAGGTAAAAACGGGTATTCCCCGGTAATCTCCCAGAGAAATCAATAAGTAGATAATCACCATTCCATGCCTAACCTTAGATCCGCATAGTTAAACAAGGCCTATGCCCAGTGCAAATAGTCATTGTTATGATAGATTACAATTTATAACCTGTTCAAGTGTTATCTTTACGTTTAATAAAATCACGCCATTATAATCCTGTTTTCGTCTAGACCTGTATACTTACACTTTGTACTTACTTTGAATTAATGATCAAGATATTACAATTTGTTTTACAATAATTGAAAGGTTTCAATTTCTTTTAATTGGACTCTGCGCTTGAAGCGTCAGTTTGCCAGTGTAATATGTGTATAGTGTAAAATGCATATAAGTGTAAAATAATAGTGTGTCAATTCAAAATCATAAGCTAGCTAAGTGAAACAAGAGTTTTTGTATTTAAGTATTACATTTTATAATAAATTACCATTGCATTATGAAAACTTAAAATAACAGAATACAGTGTAGCGTGTAGTTATAGGAAACTATTTAATGTTTATTATATTGACGAAGCTTTAGCTAATTAATTTCATTTGTAAATAAGAATATCCATGTGAATATGTAATGTATAATGACCTATCTAAATGTACAAACATGTATTTAATTGGACCAATAAACGAAATGAACTGAACTGGTAAATAAATCTATACTAATATTATAAAGAGGAAAGGTTTGATTTTTTGTTTGTTTGTTTGTTTGTTTGTTTGTTTGTTTGTCTCGAATAGGCTCTGAAACTACTGCACCAATTTAAAAAATTCTTTCACCATGCGAAAGCTACACTATCTCTGAGTGACATAGGCTATATTTAGTTTTCAAAAATAATATGACTCCTTACCAAACTCCGATAATGTAACCCAAGGTGCAAAAAAAAGAACCTAAAATCTTTCTTTAATCGCGAATGCTGCGAAAACTATTGAATATATAACAAAGTGATGTATTACAACTTTGTAGAACTTATCATTATCTACAAAAAACTTCGTTACATCATATCTCTAACTATTATAGTTTTGTGACAATAAGCGATTTTTTTGAAAAATTTAACCTTAAATCTTTCTTTAATCGCGAATGCTGCGAAAACTATTGAATAAATAACAAAGTGATGTATTACTACTTTGTAGAACTTATCATTATCTACAAAAAACGTCCCAACATCATATCTCTAACTATTATAGTTTTGTGACAATAAGCGGGGTTAAGATCACGAAATAATCTACCGCGCGGGGTCGGCTCCCTACTGAATGGTCGTGTGCGGAAATAAAAAAATTGTTGCTTGATAATATTTTGTCGCTTAGTTAGTAGTTAATAATTCGTTAACAGGTAACTAATCCCATTCAAAAAGTTATTTTCAGAACTAAACCCTAGCATATAGCATAGATATTGTACATATCGTCGGTTGCAGGTTCAATTGGGTTAACCAACAAAACACGTAAAATACAGTTTTTTTGTTTTTTTTTTGCTCTTTTGAATAGCATAATAATAGAAATCTAGCTTTAAAAAAATACAGTTACGCTACACATTTTAACTGTGAATTTTGCAGAAATTATGTTGTAACTGAGTAGGTATGTGATCCATTTACATAAGTCGAATTGTTGTATTCCTAAGACCGTAGAAGGTTAAGTTGGTGTATGTATCTTGGCAAACCAGCATTGCTCTTACACTAATTCTTAGCTTGAACGAAAAATTATAACCACACATACACCAATATAAAAATACTTTCTTCAAAAAACTAACGTTACACCAATTGACCCGAACCAAGTTTATGTTTGTTGTCGGTTACACCAATTTGAGCATTGCAATCAATAGTATGTTTTCTCTTACCTTAATCTTCTTAAAAATAATAAATCTAAATTTAAAATAGAAAAACCCCCGAGTCGAATCCTTCAATTTCCTTAAAAGTAAAACACCATAATAATGTGTAATGTGCACGCAATGCGCTTTCATTTGATACCCCACTCGAGATTTTTGCAGATTTTCGGTTTTCCTTCCCCACTAACCTAACCTAACCCCCACAATTTTTAAACGGCACAACCGATTTTCATGAAATATGTCTAAGAGCACTCGCGCCAAACTCACCTCATCCGTTCGGGAGCTATGATGTCCCAGACAGATAGACACGTCAAACAATGACACCCCTCTTTTTTGTCGGGGGTTAAAAATGAATCGCAAAATGTGTTGCTAAGCGCATAACTCAACAACGCCTATACCAATTTAGCCAATTTATTTTTTTAAATATTCGTTGTAGTTTAAGGATGGATTTTACGGCGAGAAAAATTCGAATAATTTTGAAACAATTTTGAATAATTACCTGTGCAACTCGGATGGGCAGCGTTCGGAAAACTACGACACGTCTTTTCATCGAATATACCGCAGTGCCTCAAGACGAAAGTCTATAATCAATGTGTGTTGCCAGTGATGACATACGGATCCGAAACGTGGTGCTTCACTATTGGTCTCATAAACAGGCTCAGAGTCGCTCAAAGAGCTATGGAGAGGGCTATGCTCGGGGTTTCTCTACGGGATCGAATCAGAAATGAGGAGATCCGTAGAAGAACGCGGGTCACCGACATAGCCCAACGGATTAGCTCTTTGAAGTGGCAGTGGGCAGGCCATATAGCACGCAGAACAGATGGTCGTTGGGGCCGAAAAGTTCTAGAATGGAGACCACGGATCGGCAAGCGCAGCGTAGGACGTCCACCAACTAGATGGACGGACGATCTGGTGAAGGCTGCGGGCTCACGGTGGATGCAGGCCGCTGCCAGCCGAAACTACTGGAAATCTTTGAGGGAGGCCTATGTCCAGCAGTGGACGTCTTACGGCTGAGATGATGATGACCCGTGCAAAGCCGGGGCGTGCTGCTAGTCAAATTATAAAGTGAAAAAGATGTTACTCAGATAAACACCATTTAGCGTCCCCTGAAGCTTCTTCTTTCCATGACAATGACATTGACACTTATGAGTTTGAAACACTAAAAATAAAAAAAAATACTACAGCAAACATCTTTTGAATGGTTGAACATCATTGGTTGTGAGCTTGTGATGCAAACAATATACTTCGGATTTACCTGACATTAATAGGATTTATGTGACGATAATGGAATTACCTGGGTTACGGAGGTACGTGTAAATTACGTTTGAAGGTAATTTGTTTTAATATAATATCGAACACAAAAGAGTCTTTCAATCACTACCATTAGATAATATATTCTCGGAGTAGTTTTGTTGGGGTAACATAAACATAAAGACTTAATTTAAAAAAAAAGTTGCTGCTAAAACACGCCCAGGCCTCTCTGGTTGCACGCTCCCCAGAATGTAAATCGGGTAAAACTATTTCTGGTGTCCCACAACATGCATTATACCAAATTTAGGCCGATTGCCCATTAATTTCAGAAATATAAGAGTGCGAAAGATAAAAGGTCGAGTAAACTCAAGAGTACCTTTTTCCTCCTATGATAATAAACCTAAACGTGACTCAGCAAACCCAATGAGGTAGCAAGGTACCTTAGTAGTCAGGCTAAACGCAATATTCAGACCCTCCAATAAGCGCAGCTCTGCTTGAGGTCTCGTGACACGGGTCAGCTTCGAGCAGTACCATCGTGTCAGCTAACCACAGGGTAAAGCTGCGAGCACACTGCCACTGTATTTTAATATAAAAAGATTGGTCTAGGCAACAACAAATAGTGTAGATGACAGCATAAACAATTGGTATAAAACAGAGTACGATTTTTTTCCGTCTGTTAGCCGTGTTGTTATTTTGTTTTATAAATTTGATAAGAAAGTGTAAAGATATAAGAGCATCAAAGTTCCATCGTGAAGGCTTGTGCTTGTGACTGCGAAAATTAGTAGGTACAAGTTTCTTTCCGGGGTAAAATGAAATAGAGGATATTGCTTAAGTGTATGAATTCAATTGTGTGGAAAAGTGTATCCACGTACGTTTTTGTTTGATTCAAGATGAATCATAGGATTATCATCAGAGGAATACGGTAGCCTTTCAGGCCGATATTTCACCAGACGCGTTAAAAAGCCTAAGATTACGGCCTGAGTTTCTAAATACCTATATTTTGAATTTCTAATATGTGATTGACCTAAATTAAAATATAATAAAACCTTAGGATATACATATTATATGGGATAGAGTAAAATTTTAAAGTTTTTTTTAGTTTAAGTGGGAGGACTCTCGACTTTCATTCCGAAGGTCGTGGGTTCAAACCCCACCTCGCACCTCTGGATTTTTCTTCTTGAGAAATTTATGTGCGCTGTAAACACGTGCTTTAACGGTGAAGGCAAACATCGTGAGGAAACCGGCATGTTCTGAAAACTTTAAAGAGTATGAAGGACATGTGACATTCACCAACCCGCACTTGGCCAGCGTGGTGAATTAAGGCCTAATCTCTCTCGTCAAGAGAGAAGTCCCTGTGTCCCAGCAGTGGGAACGTTAATAGGGTGATGATGATGAAAATTTTAAATACCTATGATCCTGCTTGGCGCCCACCTCAAGGACTGGATTGGCTTAACATCAGAAAAGGAAGTCTGGAAGGAAGATAGAGCCCTTTGCCGTGCAGTAAGACACCACTCGTAAAAAAAACTTACATAGGTAGTAATTCCTAAAATTAATTTATCTCACGATTTAAAGACCAAATTTTATCGGTATTTAATATATCTCCATTGGAAACGTGCCCTTAGACATCTGTCGAGATCAGTGGACATGGGCGACAAGCAGATAGAATAAAACATGATTTACGGGCAAGAGGTTTGGTTGATGAGAAAATCTGCCTACAATGGTTTAACAGATCAAATATTCAACTGAAGTTTCCTACTATTATAATAACTCTGATATTAACAAGGATCACTAAAAGCTCAACAGATACCGTATTATGCGAAGGTGGAGAAAATAATAAAACTTTTTAAAGTAAAAAATTTCAACATTATACTTAAGTAGTTAGACCATCCCCTGAGGTTTCCCACGTTATAATAGATTTTACCGCGGTCAAAAGCAGATTAATGTGATGTTTCATTAAATTTTATTACTTAATTTCAAAAAGTTTCATTCGAAAGTTTTTGCGTGAAA
The DNA here is from genome assembly GCA_929108375.1 of Gymnoscelis rufifasciata. Classification (NCBI taxonomy): domain Eukaryota; kingdom Metazoa; phylum Arthropoda; class Insecta; order Lepidoptera; family Geometridae; genus Gymnoscelis; species Gymnoscelis rufifasciata. The sequence goes on from OV815303.1 coordinate 1,315,278, forward strand.
GAGCAAGAAGCACACACACACACACACAAAAACTTATGTACTAAAAAAAAAACTTATGTTCTATATGTTTTTTATACTATATTTTATGTAGATATCTGTATGATAATGATATTGTTATATTTTTAATATTGTACACCCTTACCTCCATTCTATTTTAAGTAAAGTATTTTCCATCCTAAGGTTGCCTGGAAGAGATCGTTTTTCAGCGATAAGGCAGCCCATTATACCACTTTTTTTTATTTATTTTGTTTTACGTGTTTATGTTCCTGTGTTGTGTACAATAAAGCGTTTTTGTATTTTAAAAAACTGACAAAAATAACATTATTCCTTCATATATTTGTTTACAGGATTACCCTAGTTCAGGTTCATGTATTCCATTTTATACATTTTTACTCCTATAGTTTTAAGTGAATTTTGTTAATATTTAAATAAAATTTATTATTATTATATACTTACTACATTAGAACAAACATTATATTACACAGCAACATATTCTTTACAAAATAATGATCTATGATTAGGATATTTTTTTATCTAAATGACGAATTATCTCCGTGGGTCGTGGTCGGAGGTCCGCTCCAAACATGAATGATCTCAAGGACTTTCTTAAGTTCAACTTTTTAAATTAAATAATATCGCTTAGGCATAATGAGCTATATTGATTAGGCATCATTTGATTAACAAATAATAAAGCCGTTGTTTCAGATTCCTGTTCTAAAAATAACCTATAATTATACTTGCGATATATTTGCGAAAGATTACTTCAACTTCCGTACATTTGTTAAATAAAATTATCTAGCAAAAAAATATACTCATAAATATGTACCTACCTAATTACTTATTTGTAAGTTCTGGTTTGTTATTATTACAATCTGTTTGAATGTTGATCAACAACAAGCGACCTGACCTAAGATAAGTTACAGATTAATAGCCAGTACAACATTAAGTTACTTTCCACGTATAAAAACAACATGGTTTCCGTGTCTTCAAATATATAAACAAGCTGAAATTAAGAAAAATATTACCCGACAGCGACTTTTTTGGGAATGTTACAGTCTATAAGCCCATGTAAGAATGGTTATTAACTTTACATCGATAGTCAGTGGGATCAGAAAATGTCGAAAGAAAACTAGAAATTATTTTAAATACCTATTCAACGATACCCTACAAGACATGGTTGCTTTATTTTTTTTAGTTTTACTAAATGGTGTATTGTATACATTATGTAGGTACTCGGGGCTTCACTCAATAATACAAAGTGCAGAAAAATTTCGACCTATCACGTGATGACGCGTTGGTGTAATTGGTTCTAGCACGTCAGGGCGCATTCCTGGAGATGCAGGTTCGAATCCTGAACGCGAAAATTACGTATGTGTCTTAATTTTTTCTGCATAAAATTTAAAAAATAGTGTACAGTAGTCACCATGCAGAATTTTCATGTCTTTAGTGACGTTCGCCGTACGAAGAGGAATCGATTGACGTGTGAATCATAGAAATCGGCCCAGTCGTTTGGTCTGCATAGTGGGACTAAGGAACATACATAGACTGTTTAACACGTTACCACTCCTTTGCGTTGCGCAGTCGGGTAATAACATTTACTAGCGACTGGTCTCGGGCTTTCAGTTGAACCCGTTTACTGCTTTTTGAGATTATCGCGAACATAATAACAGACAAACTCGCCGGGAGACATCTTAACCAACATTATAAAGCCGAAGAGTTTGTTTGTTTTTTTTTAACGCGCAAATCTTAAGAACTACATACAATACAAAAACACTTATTTGTACGCCAAAACAAAATTAGAGTTACAAAAATCACATAAGAGGAAGAAGTACAAAGGGCGGCCTTATCGCTTAGGAACTTACAGGTCGATGGGAAAAATATTCTAGAGTTACATAGCTTATTCATCGCGGAAGGCTATTAGGCTACTTTTCACGGACTTTTCTTTCCCACAGTCACAAACAAAATACAATTTTGCTATTCGTACAAAAAAAATATAAATGATTTTGTTGTCCTTACCGCTGTAACCACTTTAGCGCATTGATGAGTAAAAATATATATTAAATAAATATTACCGGACAATCCACGCAACAAATAGCCCCGTGGTAAACTCTAAGCTCTAACATCTTATTTACTTAATATACTAGACTAACATAAGTACATAGATTTTTTACTATACATATTAAACACCCAGACCAGAAAGTGCTTGCAGAACATACAAGCACTTGACCCATTGACACAAAACGAAGCCGCTACCTCTTGCACCGTAAGCGGACCCTGGTCCACCGCGCCACTGAGGCAGTCATTATATTTTTATCTCTGATTTCGGCTGCGGGAATTCAAAATGCAAAATCAAATCTATATCGTATATCAGTCACCATAGTCTAAGCTCTGTTTAGTGTGGGGTTTGGGGAGATGCTTGGTGAAAAGATTAGTCCATAAATATTCATTTTATTGATTGTAACGCTATTATATCAAATTGTATCAAGAACGTTAGATATTCAACATATCTCTGCGTCACTCTATTCTCGGATTTTTGACTAAGTGCCGTTTGTTATGTATTTAACTTTTTGTGAAGTACCTTGAATGGTTTTTTGGTTTGTTTTTGTTGTTTTCTGTAATATATTTGTATCTACGCACAATACCTCGTAATAATGTTTTACAGAGGACGAAAGATCTAAAAAAGACAGTAGCGATGGAAGATAATAATAGGAATGATGACTCTATAAATAAATCTAAATTTAAAATTTAAGAAAAACCCCCGATTCCAACGCCCTAATTTCCTTAAAAATAAAACACCATAATATTTAGTAATGTGCACGCGATGCGCTTTCATTTGATACCCCACTCGCGAGTATATTTGTAGATTTTTGGTTTTCCTTCCCCACTCTCATATACCGCATAAATCAATTTTCTATTCTGCCATAAATAGTGAAAGTATCCTTTCTTACAAGGAAAATACAAATAATACTGTACAAACCAAAATTGTTGTGAAAAGATACCTGTGTTTAAAATTATGCTCGAATCCTAACAGAATTTAAACGAAAATTTGTTCCCTTTTAATTTCGAGTTTCGTCGTTACAAGTTACAACTTTTAATTGGAACTAGGATATCCAATTAAGGAGGGCAAAACCAAAGAAAGCCTTTTGCAGCCCCTCTGTTAAAGTACTCTTTCCATCACGTTAAAATTCTAGTACCTACAGCACTGAGAAGGATGCTAGTTAAAGATAGTTCAGATATTGGGGATGTATTGAGCTGTTAATATAAATCGATTTAACTTATATTTTTCAATAATCTGATATCATCAAGTTACTGTCAAATGTATAAAAAAAACGTGAGATCATAAATTAGTGAACATTCTATAGATTTCATGATGATGATGATAATGAAACCTTACATTTTAAAGGACTCATTACTTACAAAATACAAACAAGATTAAATTTAAATTTCAATAAAAAAAACCCTACAGTCGTATTTATACTAGGTAATAACACAGATTATGATCAATTAATAATTTTTATTCAACCTCATTTGGGTTTATTTGTAAAAATTCACTCCTCATATTTAAAATGGTTAAATCGATTTCTATAAAACTTGCTGTTTCGTGACGTATAAGTTGTTAAGTATATATATGACCTTCATTTGGTACCTAACACGGGTATATTTGTAAATATTAGCAAGTAAAGTAAGTAAGTAAATAAATAAAAAAGTTATTTATTTGACAACTTATTCCCCTTTTTTGCGTCGGGGGTTAAAAACAACTCTTCATCATTGATCTTCATATCATTCTTAGTACAATTAAAAATATCTTTACTAGAAAATACACTAACAATATAATAGCTTAAAAAATAAAATGTACTAAAACTTGTTTCATTAAAAAAAAACATTAGGTTACTTCTTAATTAGTAAATTTTAAAAATATTACATTATTAAATAATATAATGTAAAATTTTTAAGCCTGGTCATTGCGTAAACTGAATTTTCATAAAAATTACTTAAGTATGTAAAGAGTATTTGAGTGTTTGAAGTAGGTATATCTTATTTAAAACAATTTTAGCCCACTTACAGACGAGCTGCACTTTGCTGTCCATAGCAAACATTAGCTGTCGTTAATTCCAAATTAATTATAATTATTTTATAACTATCACGGTAATCGACACTTATTAGAATTATAATGGTACCTATCTTTATAGTATCGGGATACAGCTCAATAAATCACGGTAAATGTCCCGTCTTGATCTAATTAGTGTTCAAAATAATCCTCATTATATTTGATACTAGATAAATATTTTTCAGCCATTTATTATAATATATTTTTTATTATTATTATAGTTTTTTCCACAAGAACCGGCAGTTGAAAATTAAGGAAGTAATTTACAAATTTGTACTAATATACGGTAATTTAAAGTTATTAATTGTAATTATGTAAAAACGAATGTCATCGTTTTTACATAAGTGCATTAGCACCCCCATTTACGTTCCCACTGGGGGGGGGGGGGGGGGCTGGGGGCTGCAAGAATAGGCCTTAATTCACCACGCTGACATGGTTAAACAATTTATTAGCAATTCGAGTCAGTAGGTTGCTTGAGTAGATAAAAAAACAAATAAACTTCCTATCGCATTTATAATATCCTTATGTAATTACTATAAACGCTATATAAGGATATATGTATATATATAGAAGGATGTAAGTAGGTGTGTTTGTTTCCTGTTTATTATTACGCGGCCAACTAGCCACTTGAACGTCCAGTGGTACTGTAGTGCCACAAAACTTTATGCCGACTTACGTCCATGGTACTACAAGGCCACACGAGTTTTTAGCTCTTTTGATTTCGGATTTTTTTATTTTCTAATAAGACAAGTTGCTACTGTCAATGTCAGATGTCATTGTCAATAATTATTCTACTAAATTCTAGTTAGAAAAACCCATACCTGGCAACAAAAATTATGAAAAAAAATTATTTTGACAACAAAGTGAGAGAAATTTTCCGCCATTTTCCTATTTTTCGCAAGTTAATTTCTTTATGATTTACTTGTGATATCTGTATTAAAATTAAATATGCTATTGAAAAAACTAGACTCCAACCCCGTTAAAACGGTACCAAAATAATAATTAAATGTTCAGAGGAAGTATTTTAAATAAATTTATCAAAATAGGTCTCCAAATCAGTCTAAAAATGCTACCATCCTATGTTTGATAATTTTTTAGTAAATGAAGATGTAGGTAAGATGATTCATATTATTATTCAAGTTTATATAATTATAATAAAGAAAATAAATACATTTTTGGTTTTGAAATAGGTTTAGTACTTTTTATGTGATAAATAGTTTTAACGGAAAAAACGCGGCGTTTTACACGCTCGGCGCGCGTAACGCGCGCTGGGACGTTAGTCCCTAGTTACGCCGCGGGCGCTGGACGTTACAGTGGCTAGTATAGTATTTATGTATTATGCATACAATTCTCAAAATTAGATTTTTGGAAGATTTATGTTCTAAAAGAATTAAATTCTACAGTAGGTAAATACCTAATTCAAGGAAAATCACCCATATTTGCAATCGTATGGTCTTTACATCTAGTTGACCTACGGATTTGAATGACAACTTCCTATTTCGTATAAGTCTTTATAAGCCTATATCGCGCACGGCCAGACAAGCACTTAGCTAGGTTTATATTGTTTGAAGACTAGATTATCTCGTACGTTGACATTCTAATGACGAGCACAGTACGTAGGTACTAATACTAAAAATCAATACAAGGTTAAATTATATTATCATGCATATTTTATAATTAATTTTCAATGATATTCTGTTCAATATTATATATTTTATGTAAAACGAAAATCTTGCAGGTACCCTTACCCGTTAGCGTGAAATTTGACACAGTTACAGTTCACGTGAGACGTGCAAAAAGTTTTTTTGGCTAAATACGAATAAAATATGCCAACATTTTGATCTTTGTGCTGCCAATATGTTATATTTTTTTGAGATTACAATATTCTATAATACTTTCGTGTTTTAGTAGATAGGTACAGTGAATTTGCATTTCTGGGGAATCATAAATTTGAAATCTTGACAGGTATAATTTTTATGTTCTAATTAGGTACATAGGTATTTACCCTGTAGCCGATGTCAATGGCGAAATTAAGAGATATTTGAATTAAAGTCAATTTTTCCTGCTCCATAAACCTGTTACGCAGGAAATACCAGTCAAAATTGCTACACAATTGCAAATATTTGTGTGTTTTTATTTTATTTTATCTTATTCAACCTAGAATACAATAGAAGTTATTTCAACTTTCATACATCGTAAGTTTAACTAGGTTATCCTCGTTTTTTGCAAGTACAAAACCGGTTTTATTAAATAAGATAACCATTGAAGACTCACCACTTTATCCAAAAGCCAGCTGGCGGGGAAAATGAGCGGGATGTAAGTGATCATGTAAATCATCGAGGTCCAGTACACCATGATGCTGGACACGCCGTAGTGCTTCACCACGGCATCCTGGATAATGCTGTACTGCACCCACTGCAGGCTGTTCGTCGCCGAGTGGAACACAAACACGAACAAAACAAGCCATCGGACCTTATACTGTGTATATTCATTCGGAACTTTCTTAGTCGGAGATTCCATCCCCTTTTCAACCACCCCGTCCATAACGCTCCCCGAAACCTCAAAATTCTTCTCCCCCATTGTAAATATTATTGTCGTGATGCTTTCGAAGCTACGGTTCTTAGTCTAAGTTATTGTCTGGCGTGTGGTCGGCGCGGTTGCCAGCCCGCGACTGTTTCGCAGCGGCGGAATCTGCCTTGATACCTCTGCGCGGATCTCTCAATGGACTATTTCCGGTGCTCCCTGATTGCCGGCAAATCTGGTGATAGCGCTAGCCTAGTGGTAGTAGTTACTAGGTAGCAGTGATTGCATGTCAACGCAATCATAGCGTTTTGTGGCTCGCGATGCATGTCGAACGCATGATCTTGATACGTTTTTGTTTTTTTATTTAAGTACAAGATTATGGTTTAGATAGAGACAGATTAGTTATCAAGTCTAGTAGGTATTGATTTATTAGCTGTCTTATGTCATGTCTTAGCAGTCACTGTTAAACTACAAAAAAAAGTAAGGACATATTCTTATATCCACAACGATTTTCAACAATTTTTTTTATGAATGTGTACGAAATAAACAAGAATTGTGTCCCTAACATCAACTGTTCTGTAGTATATGTTCAGTAGTTCTTCAAGAGAAGGTTACGTAGGAGGAAAACAAACGGATTGTCAGATTTATGTTTTCCTTGTTATCTTTTGGGTCCATTTACGACAGCGTTGTAGGTACCTACCACATTAACGTTATTTCTTTTTAGGAGGTGCGATTCATTCACACAGATGTTGTTAGTTAGTTAGGAGGGCCCTGATTTTCCACATTAAGACTCGAGGTGGTCCATTGAGCGTGACACAGATATAATGCATAATAATAATAATAATAACTATGGACTTGCGTAATGGGCATAATGATATGTTATGATGCCAAAGTATTTTATAGCAAAAAATACTGATGGGAAAAAGTTAGTTTTTAAATATATATGTATAAATATATATTTGTTATGTATATATATTAAATAATAGAGATTTTCTTTGTTTTACAGTTGTTTTTATACTTAAATATAGTATAGTTAGTTAGTTTTAGTTCTTATGCATTGTTCATTTGTAGGTATTTGTATAAGTGTTTCAATAAAGGGTTTTGTTTGTTATTAGTCAATCAATGTTTATTTATTATGAAAATACCTACAGAACCTCATTTATTCAAAAACAAAACACGATTTTTCGAACTTTTTATTTACATATATCACATATTCTAAAAAAGATATTTATTTAGTTCTGCAACACGAGAACTGAGGTGATATTTATTTAGGTATGGATCAAGATTGTTTGCTCCTACCACATCTTTGCTACTCACACACATAGCTAAGTCGCACGGCTAATCACCTGAAGATGTGACGTAGGTAATCAAATAGAGAGGACCCTTAAGTGATGATAAATTAATGATAAATTATTGCTCATTGTTAAAAGCGTCATTGAACTGATATCTGAAAATGCAATAAAATGACGTCTTTTTGTATGAGACTTAAGTCTGCCGCGTACAAAGCATTGATAACAGTAGAGTACATATTCTATTAGTTAAATTCTCAGTATCACGGCATTGTATGAAAGGTTTTGTCTGGAAGAAATGGCTTTAAGCAATATAACCGCCCATTACGCATGCTAGGTTTAATTTTACTACTAATCATTTTGTATTTTTGTTTATTGGTGTGTGTAATAAACCAATTTCAGGTATTTTCAGTATCATAGAACTTCCATAAAATTTAATTTGTATTTTATTCAATAAATTTTCAGAAATTTATTTTGCTTATCGAAAACCTATCTTCTGAAACCTGCCGGTGCTATCAAATTAGGCGTTTCGTGACGTACGTCTGCGGCGCGGCAGACAAAGCAACGAACGTCTAAATTGAAAGCGCCCTTATCCTCACTCTTTCATTAGAAATTCAGTGAGTGTTCCTAGCTCCTTATTGTATATTTCATGAAAATTTGTGTAAACATGAAAAAAAATATCAAAACCTAAAATAAAAAAATGTTTATTGAACTGTATTATATTCTTTACCGCAAAAAATATTATGTATGATTTTATGGTTACCTATGTTTATGTTATTATTAATTTATTATTGTATTTGTTACTTATCACCAATTTTTTTTTTGTGCTAGCAAAAAATAACTATTTTGTAAATTGATTTGATATTTGCATACCTGCTTGCGGGTTGAATACAACTCTATCTAATCCTGAGGTTCTTGACATGTTTAAAATGTAATGCAAATAAATGATTGATTTGATTTGATTTAAAATATTAACCCGTTTTGTTTGGCATGTAAGAACCACGGCATTGTATGAAAGGAAAATTTAGTTTTTCTCAGTACTAGACTAACTAGCACGTGTATTCATAAAATTAATTCGTTTTCGTTCGCTAATACTTATACATTCATATTTTGAAATAATTATCGGATTTTGTTACAGTTTTCGACAATAGATAGTTACACCTATAGTATTTCAAGAGAAGTGTTAAAATGTTATTTTGTCAAAATGGATAACAAACCTATTTTATATTAGCATGAATTTTATCTCTTTCTAACAAACACAAATGTCAATGTGATCAAAGAAGAAAAGCGAATGCTAGCGGCGTGTTATCTTAAAATGGGGTTTGTTAACTATTTCGCAAAAGGGGGTCAGTTTTAGCCCTTAATCTATAAAATAAATAAACAAAATTTATTGCAGTGAAACTTACTCTAACAATTAGGTATCAAATATTGCACCTGCGCGCTATCAACCAAACACCATAATAGCAACGTCACTCCTATGGATAACCCAGAGTGGGAGATAAGGAAGGAGGCTCAAACCTGTAGACGAGGTCTTAAAATGATATAATACAAAGTCAAAGTCAAAGTCAAAACGTTTATTTCTTTAGAAGCCTATGCTTACATGGACAGGTCAACTTAAACATATGGAAATAGAATAGGTTTTGCAAATCTACTGCTATTGCTGTGGTTCCATTAGCGGCCTACACCGAATATTCGTGTCAACGAGGGAAATCGTTGCAGCGCGAAGGCGATGTTCGCCGCACCCGTTTGGCTATAATTACGACACTTCAGAATCTTGTAGCTTGTAGCGCGCGACGCAACACAAATCTTTGTCCGCTAATAAAGACAAAAACATCGCGTATGACCACGTTCACGATCACTTTAGCACGCCAACGAATATTCGCACGCTGATGTAAATTATTATCATATTTGGATAAAAAAAAATTACGTTTACGCCAAAAGGAAGCCTTACCGGAGCTGAATCTGACTCCATTAGAACCCATCTCTAGATTTACACAGCCCGCACTCAAGTTTCAAAGCTAACAACCCAGATCTGTAGATTTGTAGATCTACAGATTTCAAAGGGAACATGGCAGGTTACTGAAATAGCCCGGACTCAATTCTAAATTGAAATACTTTCTGTTTGCTTTTCAACCGTGGCTAGAACTTGGGGAGTAAAGGGGACCCTGATTATGCAAATTGAAAGGTCAATGTAATTTTCAGGACTTTTTCACAGATTCAAATGGTGCTAAAATTTTAGTACTTATAAAAACAGTGTTTTTGGGGAGAGGGTCTACATTTTTGCTTATGAATTGCAAAAACGGTCACGATTACTTCCAATGAAAAATAGGAACTTAATGCAGTTTTCTTTTGTAAAAAGAAAACTTTTTGTTTTGGAGGTTTTGTCTGTTCACGTCCGTAAGTGGTAACCCTCTGAATCCTTACACGTGACCTCCGGGTGGTGCTAAGAACAGTCTCTGGTGGTAGGCTTCGGCCGCGGCTTGTCACCACCCTCCGGGCTGGGCCAGTGCGTGAAGCGATTTTCTCGTGTTTCGTAATGTGGTCCGGAGAAGCCATCTACCTTCTAGGTCTTCATGGCCCATCTTAGACCACATCGTCACTTTACATCAGGTGAGATTGTGGTCAAACGAAAGCTTATCGAGCATTAAAAAAAAAAAAAAAGAGCCTATTACGAATTCGAACAGAAATCTATTTTCTAATTTCAACAGTACAGATGTTTTATTCACTCTACATTCTGTATTTTTGTGACCAAGAGGCGACAATATGCATAAATATGCTACATAAGCCTTCATTTGGCCACAATCTCATCTGATGTAAAGTGACGATGTGGTCTAAGATGGTTCATGAAGACCTAGAAGGTACGAGTATAATAACATACATTTAGCTTTATTTGCTCAAACAGACATTGTTAATGTAAAACATGTTCCCAATTCAGAAATAGCTACAAGATCACTGAACAGATTAATGAGAAACCCCTTTCAGTGCCCTGATCGATCTGCCGTCAAGAAAACATTAATAGCAACATCAAAGTTGATTGATCGGAGAAGTTGCGGACCACAAAGAGGCAGGTAGTGAAGGTACAGTAATAAGCCGGTTAGTTTAATTTTGTCGTCGATATTTCAAAGGAGTTCGTTAGGGAATAAATGAGTCCCTGAATAAACGGCAATTTATTTGAAAGCTGGGAGTGTTGACTTTCAAGTTGGTTAGGTCTATATGTCTGCGAGATCCTTGCACGCGTTTTTTTCCACAACTTAAAAAGAATCACGTTAATTGGTTATTTGAAATACCTTATAGAATAACTGTAAATTATTGTTTTGGGTAAACAACAGCGGTATTGTGGTATGCATTAAGATAATGCCAGCTATAATCGCAGTGGAAACGCAATAAATCTAAATTTAAAATTTAAGAAAAACCCCCGATTCCAATGCCTTAATTTCCTAAAACGTAAAACAACATAATAATTATGTAATGTGGACGCGATGCGATTTCATTTGATACCCCACACTAGTATATTTGCAGATTTTCGGTTTTCCTTCCCACTCTCACCCCCATAACTTTTAAACGGCACAACCGATTTTCATGAAACATGTCTAAGAACACTCGGGCCAGACTCTCCTTTCATACAATAAAAACTAAATTTAAATTGCTCCATCCGTTCGGGGGAGCTATGGTGACACAGACAGACAGACAGACAGACACACAGACAGACAGACACGTCAAACTTATAACACCCCTCTTTTTTGGTCGGGGGTTAAAAAGGGAACCTTTTCAACAGATTTGGAATGAAAACAAATCTGTCTGTCGCTCTGTCTTACTTTCCCTAAATACTTACATAATATAGAAAAATTAAGGTTTTAAAAACCCTCAGGAGTAGCGGTAATTAGCCTCTGGAATAATTATTAAGTAATGATGAACCACCTACCCGATGGGAAGAAGACTTCGTCGGGCTAGTAGGAAGGCACTGGTGGAGGCTTGCACAGGACCGTAGAATTTGGCGTGATGAAGTGGAGGCCTTTACTCAGTGGGTGTAAACAGGCTGTTAGAATAATGATCTAATATATATTGTTAGGTAAGTATACATTACCTACATACTTACTGAGGTTGAATTTTATCTCCTAAACCGACGTTGTATTTTCAGATTTAAATACGAAGCACCTAAAAATAGCTTAATTTGTTCCGCTACGCATTTCAATTCGGATATTTGTAGTCCTGCCGTTTACAATCGCGACATCTTCAGAGCAATGCTGCGTGGTTTTAACGATGCTGAAAATTAACTACCATCGTCCCGATGAAACGACTTATAATTACTAACTCCTTTCTGCTGACTCTGAGAATATTTTGTACTTATACCCATCGTTGAAATCACCATCCGCAGCCTATCATGGCCCACTGCTGGGCATAAGCTAGAGATGTCCTAAATAATCGCTTCTATAGATACAACGCATCGATACGTATCGTTACCAATCGTATCGATTCAGCGATATATCGCAATATCTAAATATATCTTATCGAATGTTGTAACAGTAAAAAACAATTTATTTACTTAAATATGGAAGAAAATATCGATAAATCACATTCATTTGTATCGATACAAAATATCGATTCGTATCGCGCATCTGTATATAACTCTGCCATAGCCATTCATAAGTCAATGAAATATTCTGTGGGAGAAAAAAAAATGATTTAAATAAATAAATTAAATAAATAATTTATTCCGGACTAATCACACAGCATCACCTAAGCCCAAACTAAGCGGAACTTGTACTATTACTACTTATTGCTATTATGGCTGTTAGGTGAGTGATATAAAACATAGATACATATATTTTTGTAAATACATACTTAGGATATGTATATAGAAAACACCCAGACCCGAAACCAGAAATTTTAGATCGTACAAAATCTGGTCCCGCGGCGGGAATCGAACCCGCAACCTCCTGTGCCTCAGGCAGGCATACTTTCGCCCACCGTGCCACAGAGGTCAAAATGACACACAAAGAGTTTTTTTATTATTATAGTTTGGGCTATCTAGCACGGCCCTTTGCTCATTGCCTCTTTTCTATTAGCTAAGTAAACTAAAAGGTAGCCGTAACTATAAGGTATCTAGTCATAACATAAAATAACCCTCATACGAGTAACGTAGAATTTAATTTTCACAACGCGCAACCACAAAAGCCGAGCACATTTATGGCGGAAAATACTTGAATTTCCCAGGAAAATCAAAATAACGCTGACGGTTCGGCGGCGAGAAGTTACTTAATAGGTTCTCCCTTTTTGCAAAGCTATTAAGTATTCAAAATCGGAATTTTGTAACGAAATCTCGCGCTGCAAATAGAAAAGAACAATTTCAAATTCACCAAAGAGTACTCAAGCGATATAAACCTCAAAGGGAAACTCAATATTCTGCCTGAAGAATGGAAAACGTAGCGGACCTGAATATATATTTTCAATATATAGGCACGCTTTCTTCGGCCCGGACACACCGCCCACGAGAGAATTTAAATATTGGAATATAGGCATACAATTTTAAAGGCGGTAATGGCCCATGAAAAAAAAACATACTTATTTTGTTAAAAAGTCTTTCTTAATACATTGATGAGCAGTAGCTATGTTATAATAAATGTTCTCTCTCTCAGTAGTTGGTGAGCAGTATTTTTGGACGGGTTATCAGCAGAATAAGTACGAGTATCTATTTGTTTATGTAGTCATATGCCTATTATGTAAAATATTTGAATAGCAGAACAGCCGTTTCTCTAAAAAAAATTAAGCCTTGAATTCCCAGATCGCGAGAAAAAAGTTCTTAGTAAACAAACGAGATGAATGCAGAAAAATATATTTAAATTTTTTATTTAGCAGTATGTAAACTTTTTTTGTGATTAAAAATACATAAGTAAAAAAGTATAATGCAAAAATAATGACTCGAAAGAATGCTTTCAGCGGTAACCCATCCAAGTACTGGCCGTTACTGATATTCTGTTTTTATAAATCTAAATTTAAAATTCAAGAAAACCCCCTCATTCGAGTGCTTTTTAGTTTCCTTATAAGTAAAACACCATAATATTTTGTAATGTGCACGCGATGCGCTTTCATTTGATACCCCACTCGAGTATATTTGCAGATTTTCGGTTCTCCTTCGCCACTCTCACCCCCATAACTTTTAAACGACTCAACCGATTTTCATGAAAATGTCTAAGAACACTCGCGCTAAGCTCACCTTTCATACAAAAAAATTTAAATCGCTCCATCCGTTCGGGAACTATGATGTCCTAGACAGACACGTCAAACTTATAACACCCCTCTTTTTTGGTCGGGGGTTAAAAATAAAGTTTTGTAGCGGCAACAGAAATTCATCTTCAAGTCTTGATAGGGTCCTATACAAGGGAGAGCCCTATCCTTTTTTGGCGTTGGTAAAAATACCATATAATTGTAAATTTCCGGCCTTTGAACGAGAACTCATCTCCACCAAATGTTCGTGACATTAAAGGCCCTTATCTGGTCGTGCACATCCGTCTCCGCCCTAATCCCTCGGCTGATAAATCAAGGGAATTGGGAACTCAAGGGCACGCAAATGGACATGAGACCACAGACGAAGGTCGAAAGGATTGGGGGAGCAATTCTACAAGATGAGAAACATTGCTCGGGACTTGGACCTTGCGAAGTTGAAACAAGCGGAAATTACGAAAAAATACAAAAAAACACTTTATTACATAATATTCTGAATTTGTGTAGAAAAACTAAGTCGAAATAACGGTTTCTATCTATTTGCGGTTGTCAACATTAAGTTGTGGTACAGTAAGCTTTTAGCATCCGAGCAAAGTCGGAACGTGACAGATAGTTACTAATATACTAGAATATTACATGTCTCAGTCAAATTAAATTTCATTAAAACCACAAAACATTTACTTGGAACACAAAGCAAGTTGGCAGACCACCGAAACTTGCGAGGTACTAAGTTCTAGTTCATGTTTAGCATCATATTAGTTAATTCAATTATTTTAACCCCTGGAAGAAGTTAAAAAGTTAAATAAAATGTTTAACCACTGTTTTATTAGTGATTACTATGAAACTAAATGAAAAAGGTAATTAATTGGTACCTCTCGATAAAAAAAATATATTATATTTTTTTTATTTTAACTTGAGATAACATATTATGTTAAGTCTGTCATGCACAAATAAATTGGGTTTATCCATCCAAAAGTTGCTCTTAAACAGATCGCTTTTAATTAGTTAAAATAAGGCCGCCCACTGTCTCACTTTTTACTATGCACAATTCTTTGTAATATGTTTCATGTTGCTGGTGTTGCAATAAAGAATATAGTTTTATTTTGTATGGTAAAAAAAAATTGTATTGGTATTTAGCAAATAGGCTTCCAAATCGGAAATCGTAAAATGTTCAAAGTACGTGGTACGTGCCATTCATACCCTTCCGCTTATACCAAATTTGAAGCACCTTGTATATATGTACGTTTATTATATTAAGTACTAGTGGCCCGCCCCGGCTTCGCACGGGTTTTTATTCAATTTTTCTTCCCGACAATTATTAGATTTTTTCTCGCCTTTTAAACCTTCCCTAGACCTCTACGAACATTTCTAGACTATGATAAGATAAATCCGTTCAGCCGTTCTCGAGTTTTAATCAGACTAACGAACAACAATTCATTTTTATTTATATAGATATCAGATGACTAGTACCCGTAACACAAGCTTAGACTTTATGGGGCCAGATGTTGTTATGGACAAAGAGAACTTGGTTAAGCATTGGGCTACCTTCGAAGGGCAAAGGGCCAACTCCACAAGGTCCCAGCGTCCTTCAACATCGGAACAAGAGAGTTATTTGTCACCAAACTCTGTTTCTCTTAATTGAAAACTTCGTTAATGGAAATTGGAGTTATAATAACAACTTTTCTCGCAATTTTGTAGCAAAAGTTTCTTACGATATCAATAATTTAATGGATATTTTAAAGAAAACAATTTTAATTTTATAATAATATTATCAATAAATGACTATAATTAATGACTATTTCTCATGGACATAGAAAGTCCACAAGGAAGAAGCGAAGTTCATAAAAGCATGGAATCATCATCAATGATGTTTAGAGGTTTTGTCAGCTATTGTAGTAACTACGGAAGAAGGATGAAGGTGTTTACCAAGATATTACTTTTTAACCCCCGACCAAAAAAGAGGGCTGTTATAAGTTTGACGTGTCTGTCTGTGTGTCTGACTGTCTGGGACATCATAGCTCCCGAACGGATGGAGCGATTCAATTTTTTTTGTTTGAATGGTGAGTTTGGTACGAGTGTTCTTAGACATGTTTCATGAAAATCGGTTGTGCCGTTTAAAAGTATCTAATGAAAGCGCATCGCGTTACAAAATATTATGATGTTTTACTTTTAAGGAAATTAAGGCATAGGAAACGGGGTTTTTTCCTAAATTTTAAATTTAGATTTATGTTTATACGTTGTGGACGGCAATTCTCGCGTCTCTGTGATTTTTATTTTATTCTAGATAATAACGAAATCGATGTACAGGCTGCTTCAAAATTTATATATAAAGCGCAAGGTGGCCTCATGACAAAGTGGGTAGATTATTTTCGTTTCTTTTTAAATAAAATGATTTTCTCTGTGATTGTTCAACAATAATTGGCTGTGAGATGGTAATTCACATGTTTATAATTTAAACTATTTGTAAGAAAGCCGAAAAAACTTCTTATATCTTTAGTTTATATTAATAATTAGTTTAAAGTTATATTTCATAGTATATGTATGTTAGTCTGTAATGTATATATTTATATGTTTTTGTATGATATTTTATAATGTAAACGTGGTTTGCTGTGGGAATTACCTTACTGTAACACAGTTTCTAACTAGAACAGGAGGCAAACACCTAAAGACTATGTTAATTATGAACTTTCTTTGGTTTTTAATAAATTATTGATTGTTATATCAAATTCGTAATAATATCAAAGGCGCAAGAATGCCCCCTGGAGACCTTAAGCTCGTCTATCGCGCATTGTGTTTATATAACTGACATCTTCGTAAAGGGTTTTAAGACTTTCGTTATATGTATAACGTGACTCTTATAAGACAAATATTTGCGAGACCTAATTTCACGAGAGGGCACGAAATATCCAAAAGCCCATCCTCTACAAATATGATTAGGATGAAGTATAATAATATGCTTTAAGGGCGCACATCATACTTACCGTAATTCTTTATAAACTAAATTATAATTTAGATAAAGCAGAGCAAAAATATTCTGGCTATAATAAAATCCAATCTTCAAGTATATTGCTTATAAAAAATCGTCAATGCTGTCAAAGTTACTGTACCGGCTAACCTACAGAGTGCGCGGGTTTATTTCCAAATGAGCAAAAGGAGAACAAAATTATTAAAAAAACATTATTTCGGCCATGAGACTTCTTGACATTTTTAAAGCAGGTGCTTTAAAAACTTAGGGGTTAGACGATAACCCACCGCTAGTCCAATGAGGTATGATTGGTTAGGTGGATTTATAATAAGAAAAATATATTTTTCGGCAAGAGATCCATTAAGAATAATGTTGGGCTAACCCTCTTATTTCTTACTATTTAATATGACAATAACAGTACTCCGAGGTAATGGAATTCCTATCACATTATTTCCCGCGGTATAAGGAGCCTACGTCACTTCTCCAGATTAGGGAATCTGTGTACACAGTTTCATTAAAATCTGTTAAGGAGATGCAGAGGCAACGTCTCAAACAATCTTACAAACTGAACTACTTTTTAATATTAGTATCGGTTATAATAATAGCGAGGAAAATCACAACCGTTAATAACAACTGTCAAAGTAAATTCTGAGGTCCAGGTTCAAATTCTAAGTATTTATGTGGTAAACAGAAATTAATGACGCATGAAAAGGGGCAAACCCGCCAAAAAGGCGAACAACTCATCCAATTGTCTCAAACTCTCAACTTTGAGCAAAGAAAATGAATAAAAGGGATATGCGAAAACGGGATGCTTTAGGAAACTGGTCCCGCTCGAACCGATCTTCGGGCCCGGTTGACGAAATACAAGTTTTAAATCGGTCAACTGGCAATTAGGAAAGTAGACGGTTGTGCAAGATAAGGTTACATTAGAATAATTCCAGCCTCAACAAAAAACTGATATATTTGGCTAATACAACTGAATTCGCTGAATCACACAATAAGCCTAATTATGGCTTATTTTGCGACTGTAATAGTCGCTATAATAGGCTTGTGTCACCAGCTCACTGAGTCATCATTTTCACTGAGATGATAGCTCTATACTTTAACCATTGGCTATTTCACCCGGAGATTGTAAAACAGGCCCTTAGAGAGATAAAAAACTTCAAACAAGGGTAAAAAGAACAAATAAATGTAATTATAAATCTTAATTTAAAAAACTAAGAAAAACATCCGATTCCAATGCCTTAATATCTTTAAAAGTAAAACACCATAATATTTTATCGCATCAAGCGCATCGCATGCACATTACAAAATATCATGATAATTTGATACCCCACTCGAGTATATTTGCAGATTTTCGAAAAAAATCTAATTCTTGTAAGGTACTTGTTACCAAGAAAGACAAAAACTACCTTATCAGGTACGGGACGAATAATTCGAGCCCCATGTAACAAAAAATCACCTATAAATCCAAGTTACAAAGTTTACAAATCGGGGTTTGAACCCTTGACCTTCGCAATGAAAGTCAAGTTTGCTCCCACTTAGCCAACACGGCTTTTCAGATGGGTAATTATGTTGAATAGTAATATCTAAACAAACATTAACAAGCACGCGAAGCCGAGGGGAGGTAGATGTTATAATAAATTATTTCATTTGTAGCTGTCGTAAACAGCGGAAGATTCAATGTTGATAAGGAAAAATCGATCTTTAATGAGAATTCAATCGATTTTATTACAAAGGACGCTGTGAATCGAGTATTTCGTTCCGCATCGCCCTGGCTGTGCAATACAGACCTGGTTATCGTTAATTTATGGCCTTTGCCTACGAATAATACAAATTGCTGAGTTTCTCAATAGATATAGAACTGATCCAATTAACAAGATGAGAAATTATTTTTCACAACGCCGTCCACAACCTTACATTCTTTCAACTTAAATTCTTTCCATACAAAGGTTCTCTGGATAAAATTGCTTTAAGTTTTTATTTATAATTCGTAAACTATAATATTTTTTTATTTTGGAAATACTTTTAATATATTATTACTGTATAACAGCACGCCAACAATGTTAGCAACCAATACAGGTTGGCAGGTAGAAAATGCCTAGGCATTAAGCCCACCTTTTTGTACAAAGTTTTTTTGTTCAAATAAAGTATTTAAATAAATAAATAATACATTGCTGGACTTAACGCTCCTTAAAAAGTTCCAGTTAATTCGGTTGATATAAATAAAATTCAAAATTCAAGAAAACTTAGGGATGCTCTAGCTAATTATGCATTACAATACATTCAAGGTTGATTCGTAAGAAATATACATTATATAGGTTTTGGTCCAAAAATGAGGAGATATGGTACATACATGGGCGAACGAAGATAACATTGTAAGCAAGTAACCAAGTTAACGAATTTTAATTGAGGCTGAACGGGTATCTCTAGTATAATTCGAATCTGCAAATGCTGATTGGTGCTTGTCCACTAACAATAATGACAAAAAATCTACTTAACCTACCAAAACCTAAGGCTGAACTTCCTACAGAACGATTGAAAATCTATTCGGTATAAGCAGTGGATGTCCTCGCGAATAAAGTGAGTGTGATCGATGGCACCGAAAAGCTTTAATTTACCCAAACTGCTATTTCGAAAGCTCTATAAATCAATTTCCCGTCAAGGGCTTACATTGAATTTGTACTAAAATCCTATATTGCGAAATACGTTGAATAGCAAAAGCTGAAAAATGTTTCCACAGAAAAGACTTTGTGCCGGTTTCGTTATTACCGTCGGCTCTTTGTACGGCTACCTTGCAGTACCGTACAAAGCACAAAAGACCCAGAGTTTATGGTCATTTTGTATTATAAATTAATATTTCCGGACAATCAACACAACAACATCTAGCTATCTATCACTATCTACCCCGCGTGGTAAGTTGTAAACTTGTGTTACGGGTACTAGACATCCGATACACTTAATATTATACTCATACATACATATAAAGATATTTTTTAGCATATATATTAAACACCCAGACTAAGGAAAAAGTGCTTGCAGATCATACAAACATTTGACCCCTCGGCGGGAATATAACCCGCTACCCCTTGCGCCGCAAGCGGACCGCGCCACTGAGGCAGTCCAAATAATTTCGGGTAGTATAGTATTATTCGGATCCTAGTTTCGCAGTCACAAATCAAAGGAACAAATCGCTTCGTCCTGTATCGTTCATCTCGCCAGAAGCGATCCGTCTTCACGCCTCATCACACTTTGCAGATACCAAGGATCGGGATAACTGGAGACACGCTTTAACAAAAGTCATTATCTCCAACTTTTTATGAACCGATTCGAAGGATGAAGATGAAAATTGTCTTTGAGCAAAAAGTTGAGCATAACTTTTTACGGTTTCCGTTTTTAGGTCGCTTTATTCAAAATGAATTCAAGCTACGTGCCTAATGTTCCTTCTCTACTCTGTGTCTAATGGTTCGAGTGACCATGGAAAAATAATTGTTTACAGATGGCTGTTGGATAGCCTTCCCAAACCAAGAAGAAATATGTTCTTCTTGGTTTGAGAAAGAGAGTGCTGATCGTTTATTATGATCACTATGCTACTATAAAAATAAGTGATTACAATAACATCATCATCTACTTTGATTATAACATGAAAGAAGCCTTTACACAATGTCACTTCACTTTTTTTACCCTACTGGATTTATGTGAGCAATCTCTCTAAGTAGTTAATGGACATTTCAGATATTGCGCAAAGGAAAGTTAAAACTAATTAGACATTTTTATAAATGACAAACTATACTGTCTTCTATTTTTTTTATAGCTGTGTTGGCTAAGTTGGAGGACACTCGACTTTCATTCCGTGGGTTGAAACCCCGCCACGCACCTCTTAATTTTTCTTCTTGATAAATTTATGTGCGCTTTAAACACGTGCTTTAATGGTGAAGGCTAACATCGTGAGGAAACAGGTTTTTTTCTGAGAACTTTAAAGAGTTTGAAGGACATGTGACATTCACCAACCCACACTTGGCCAGCGTGGTGAATCAAAGATCTCTCTCGCGAAGAGAGAAGTCCCCTGTGTCCCAGCAGTGGGAACGTTAATAGGGTGATGATGATGATTTTTTTTAATATTAGGAATTTTGCAACAAAATTAACTAGATAACTAAAAAACAATCTTCTAAAATTATAATAGATAGGCATTATAATAGCAAATACAAGTAGGTAGTAGGCAATTAAGAATTTTGTTGCAATTTAAATCATTTTATTTCATTAAGTTTATCTATGGTTTTCCATTAAGTTTATTTAAGGTAATTAATGAAGTAAAATCCATTAAATACCATCTTTATTAAGTTTAGATTAAGATCAGTTAATGTATTGGAATTATTTCTGTCATTGTCTGTGTCTGTCAAGCTATAATCAATATTTTTCTTCAGAGGATTCTATGATTATTTTATAAGTTTATTTAAGGTAATTAATCAAGTAAAATCCATTAAATATCATCTTTATTAAGTTTAGATTAAGATCAGTTAATGTATTGGAATTATTTCTGTCATTGTCTGTGTCTTTCAAGCTATACTCAATATTTTTCTTCAGAGGATTCTATGATTATTTTATTCCGATCCTTAACCCAAAACAACTACACAATTTTATTTTGATACAAGTATCCGCGAGACACACTAATGGATTCGACCCATACATTGCCAAAATGAGAGTCTATCAGATTTTTCATTAATCGTCCAGCAAATATCAAAGCTATTATCACAGAACTAGGTCAGTGGAGCTATCTATCAGGGATAAACTCCTTTTTATGTTGATTCCTGTGAGCGATGGCCGTAACTTTCGTTAAAACGTTACAAAGGAATTTCTATGACGATAGAAAGTCAGATGATTTTGGTAATTTGAAGGGAAGCATCAATTATTATTTCGTTTTAGTTTATAAGAAGGAGATATATTTTTTTCCAAAGAAGTCGTATGAAACGGGGACTTATGACAGTTTATTTATAATGGTGTACTTTAATATCTTCATAATTTTTTTGTTTTATGCGGAGGATGTAAGAGTGTAGGTATTTGTTGCTCTTTCATGCCTAAACTACTGAATGGATTTTGATGAAACTTCACAACAATGTAAATAGATTACTTAACAGAATAACACTTAGGTTATTTTTTAACCCACCACATTAAAATACCACATTTCGCGGGAAAATCTATTATAATGGCAATGCCGAGGGTGTAGCTAGTTAGAGTAAATTTTCATTATGAGACTATTTTATCAATTTCTATCAAAAAAATCTCTTGTTTAGGTATACATATAATCCGATGTGAACAGTATGGGCTCCTAGGTGGAAGAGTTATGAGTTCTACACTACGCTTGCCCATTCGTTGTATTCGAAGTACCAATATGTCCTACCAACTTGCTGTATGCGAACTTATTTGTTCGGTTATGTCGCACCAAGTTTCATCAGTCATGATTGACAAAACACATCATCATCATCACCCTATTAACGTTCCCACTGCTGGGACACAGGGACTTCTCTCTTGGCAAGAGAGATTAGGCCTCAATTCACCACGCTGGCCAAGTGCGGGTTGGTGAATAAAAGTACAAAACACATTAGGGAGGCAATTCTCTCGCTTATGATATTATTACAAATTAGATATATAACCTAAAATTGGTAGATTTTTTCGATAGTAAATTAATTTTGTCTACGATTGTTTTCAGAGGGCTATTCTCGAACTTATATTTAAAACAATTTTATTTTTATTTCATTATTATTTTTATTATTATTATTAAGTAAGTTCGTACGAAAACCAAAAATTCTACAGATCTTAGATAATATTATTACTTAGTATAATATTATTTAATCTGGTGATTATAACATCGAATTCGTTATCATAGGCGCGAGAATTGCCTACCTGGAAGATATTCGACACTGAATGCTCACTAATTGAATGCTCTTTGTTAAAGGTATGAAATCTTACTCCATCGTCACCTTAAAACACTACAACAAATTTTCAAGGGAAGATTTAAATCCTTTTGAACTACTAGGTATTATCATATATACATGACATATCATTTAAAGGTGTATAATAAAAATATCTATACATTATATGCAAGCACTTTCTCCTTGATATGGGTGTTTAATATGTACCTATAATAAAAAAATATCTATATATGTATGTATGACTATTATATTAAGTATATCAGATATCTAGTACCCGTAACACAAGCTTTAGAGCTTACCACGGGGTTAGATGTTGTTGTGTGGATTGTCCGGTAATATTTATTTACTTAATATGGCTACAACTAATACTTTCTCACTACATTCTGGCTTAACTTGAAAGCTGCAAAACTCATACATCTACTCCATTTACTAATAAACAAAACAGCATCAGCATCTTATCCAGATTAATGAGAGCCACCTAGGGGGTCAGCTCGCTTTGTAAGCCTTTCATTAAGGAGTGACATAGTGCGCCGTCAGGGATCCTATTACAATGGCCACGGTGGAGAATGATGTGATTAACTAAGAATGGAAGGGTTAAAGTTTTGGGATTTTGAAAGTTTCTGAATTTGACGCTAGAGAATAAAGAACTCGGTGTTTATGACAGAGATCTATGCCTTTAAATAGAAACTCTTTTAAATTTTATGCAGAAAGGAAGACGCATCCGTAACCTTCGCCCGCAGGATTCGAACCTGCACTTTCGGGAAAGCGCCCCGACGTGCTACCAATTACACTAGAGCGTCAATCACGTGATAGGTCGAAATCCTTCTGCACTTTGAAATACGACATCTAAAAAGTCGCAGGACTATTCTACTTTCCATAGCGGAAATTAATAAACCAAAGTGTGGTTTAACAATAATTATAAATAATCATTTAAAACTCTTTTTTGAGGAAAATGGTTACTTTATCAGAATGATGAGTTTTTTTTAAGTTACGCAAATGTTGAATTCTTATAAAGATTAAATATTTTAAAGGCTATACAGTATTGGTGGTGTTTTGTAAAATTTAAACAAAGTTACATGTAAACCTCTGTAATTTACTATTCTATGCATGCGCCACATTTTGGATTTAAGACTCCCAGGAAAAACTACAAAAACAATAACACGTTATTTTAACTTAGGATTACTTCTTCTAAAATCAAACGCACATTAAAAGCCTACGCTATGTCACAGAAAACATAATAGTGCAAAGCTATGTACAATATTTTATTTAAAAAATATTCAAATAATGTCATGTCAGTTAGGTGATAATATTTTTTTAACTTAAACAAGGCTTATTTTCATTTCGTTTTTATACGAAATCTATCTATCTATATAAATAAAAATGAATTGTTGTTCGTTAGTCTGATTAAAACTCGAGAACGGCTGAACGGATTTATCTTATCATATTCTAGAAATGTTCGTGGAGGTCTAGGGAAGGTTTAAAAGCCAAAAAAAATCGAATAATTGCCGGGAAAAAAAATTGAATTAAAACCCGTGTGCCACTAGTTTCTAATATAAACGACTAGCTGTGCCCTGCGGTGCTACCCGCGTTATAATGGATGAAGTACACTTAACCAACAACATATTTATTTGAATAAAGATTAATATTATTATGTTGATACAACTTCAACAAATTATTTCGACCAAATTAGGTACCATAAAAACGGTTTTTGTGAGTTAATCTTAAAAGATAGACATATACTATCGCGGACTGTTTTTTAGATCATTAAAAGAGCTATTATTCTTTAATACATATTTTTTGTGTATCTTGAACCCTTTTCACGGCGCACGCAACGGAAGGCTTCAAAGATGAACAATTTCTCCCGTTTTTTACACATTTACCACTATATCTTTGCTCCTATTGGTCGTAACGTGATGTTATATAGCCTATAGCCTTCCTCGATAACTGGACTATCCAACAGAAAAAGAATTATTCAATTCGAACCAGTAGTTTCGGAGATTAGCGCGTTCAAACAAACAAACAAACAAACTCTTCAGCTTTATATATTAGTATAGATTTCCCACGTATAGTAGATAAATAACAGTTTATATAGTGAAAAGAAAAATGCTTTTATAATTTATCTTTTAGGCTGTTTAAACTCTTTACTAAGATAATAACTACATGACAGATAGCACAACAGTAACTGTGGCGGTTCAAGGTTTTTACACGATGATAAGCAAATTTGTTATCTTTATTGGATTTAAGTATTTATTAAAATCGCATCATAAAAATATTAATGATTTGATTATTATTTTTATCATGAGCTACGTAAGTATATAATTACATATAAAATAAAAAAGATTCTAGAACTTTAGGTCACATAAAAGGCTTCAAAGTAAAAAGTCATACTATTTTGTATTGTGCACGTAAAGCGCTTTCATTTGAGACCTCACTCGAGTATATTTGCTAATTTTCGGTTTTCCTTTCCCACTTTCACCCTGATAACTCTTAAATGGAGCAAAACTGATTTTCATCAAACATGTCTGAGAAAACTCGTGCCAAACTCACCTTTCGTACAAAAAATAATAATTGAAGTAGCTCCATGCGTGTTTCTCGTTTCCGGAGGAGTTCTGAAGTCCAAGACAGAATACAGAATTTATTAATTACACCATTATTACATGTCAGAAATTGATTAAATTAAATTCATTTCATGACAGACAGATAGACACGTCAAACTTATAACACCCCTCTCTTTTGTCGGGGGCAAATGATTAATTAAGTACCCCGGCTTAATGTGTTAGCTATTGCTTGCAAGTTGAGCACATTTCATAAAATGTGATAAATGTGTGAGTTAATTTTAGTTTACATAATGTTAGTAGTAATAATAGCGGCAGTTGTTTTGTTTTAAAGTGTAGTAAAATAACAAAATCATGAGACAGCATAAAATAAGTCGCAATAACATACCTACGATTTATATCCGTAAACTATGTAGAGAACGAAACACCAATTTCTGTAAAATGATTTTATGCTTCAATAACAGCGTATTGAGTTTTCCATGATAAAGGAATATTTTTTGTGCATAAATATATTTCAATTATATTCAGGGACGTTATATAATAGATGAAAAAGATTTGTTTCGCGCTCTTTACATTTAAATAATTAAGAATAAAGTAAAACAGTCCTTATTTTCCTACATATTATAACTTAAATATATTCATTTTGAAAACGGGTTTTACTCACGTAAACTGTTACGATATTGTATATATCATCCGACATTTCTAATAAAAACGACGTTAAAAATATGTTTAGTTAAATGTTATTATAATTACAAAAACATTTAAAGGTTAAGTCTATTTTTTTCGTTAATTTTTTAGTACCCGTCACGAAAATTCCAGGTATTGTATGAGCGTAACATTTATCATCATAATTATTAATTCTTAATTAAAATATATGTTAATTAGGTAAGTTAATAATATATTTTCTCTTATAGTAACTATCCCCACGTGGGCAAGTCTCGTAATATCCTTGAACATTTACTTGTAACAAAGCATCGAGCCGCTCGGTGGTTTGTTACAATTTCATTAGACAAACAAACTAAAGATTACATGTTGTGTGGAGATGCACGTTGGTCCGACATTTAACTACGACTGTAAGTGGACCAGTGATGGTACAACGAAATGTTACACGTAAATGCTCAGTTAAAGTAAGTGTTACACCGAAAAGGGCGTCGACCATTCGCGATGCTACATCTATACTAATACTAGCTGACCCCAGCAAACGTTGTTTTGCAATATGAAAAATAGAAAGTAGCCGATTCTCAGACCTACTGAATATACATATAATATTTCATAATAATCGGTTAAGCCGTTTCGGGGGATTACCTATCGAAACTAACACTGTGACAGGTGAATTTTATGTATAAGAAGAAGATAAAGAGGAAAAAATTGTTTGTTTGTATTGAACAGGCTCCGAAAATACCTAATGAATGGATTTAAAAAAATATTTCACCAATGGACTAGCTACACTATCCCGAGTAACAAAGGCTACATTTTATTTTCAAAAAGAATAGGCATTCTTACAAAGTGTTTCATTATGCATCTTAAGGAATAAAAAATAACCTTAAACATAACGGGATAACTTAATGTGAAAGAAGAGTTGAAAGTATAAATAAATCTAAATTTAAAATTTAAGAAAAACCCCCGATTCCCATGCCTTAATTTCCTTAAATGTAAAACAACATAATATTATGTAATGTGGACGCGATGCGCTTTCATTTGATACCCCACACTAGTCCCCACTCCCCCCCATAACTTTTCAACGGCTCAACCGATTTTCATGAAACATGTCTAAGAACACCCGGGCCAAACTCACCTTTCATACAAAAAAAAAACTAAATTGAAAGCGCTCCATCCGTTCGGAAGCTATAATGCCACAGACAGACAGACAGACACACAGACAGACAGACACGTCAAACTTATAACACCCCTCTTTTTTGGTCGGGGGTTAAAAATACTCTAAAAACAACATACAGCTCATTGATAGGAGTATTCAAAATTAACAATTATCATAAAATTCTGAATAGTAGTCGAGCAAAGTATTATAAGTACCTATTACGTATTTTCTTATATTCCACAAGTACACTTCAAAACTTATGCTATCAGTGACACAAATAAGACGCTTTAATACAATGTAAACCGGTTAGTTCATATTTTAATGTTGAAGGTAAGCCGTCTTATATCTGAACAGATCTCCAACAATAAAATTAAAGGTATAATTTCTTTGTTTTCTTGTTATATGAGGTCAAATAATATATGGAGGTGTGAATATAGCTAGATTTAATTTTATTTAAGTCCATAGGTACTCTAAGTGTACAACATAATTAATATGTATGGCTTTAAAGTGTATTTTTGCCAGCCTCACGGGCATCGGCTGAAAACCAGCGCTCTATCATAGAGCTCGTACCTACGGGTCCTATGGCAGATGCATTATGCTGAAAACATTGTGTAATAAATGACCTCTGATTTATTACACAATGTTTCTAATTTTCACGTAGGCTTAAGGTAGATTTAATTAATAAGTGGTAAGAAATAAAAATATTGATTATTACAATTTTTAAACAAACAATATTCTTTCAATAAAAGTAAGGTTTTAAAAAGTGTAAGTAAGGTTAAATTAAAAACCTGATTAAATAACTAGTGGGTTTAATCAATTTGTATTATCAAATTCAATACTGTTTGTAATGAAATGACGTGTCAAAAAAAAGAGTTAAAATTTTGTACAGTTAAATTTTGTATACAATGCAAAAACGTTTTATAATTGTACACAACACAGGAACATAAACACGTAAAACAAAATAAATAATGAAATGGTGGTACAATGGGCGGCCTTATCGCTAAAAAACGATCTCTTCCAGGCAACCTTAGGATGGAAAATACTTTACTTAAAATAGAAAGTATACCTACTTACCCGAATCATACATTTTCGCTCGTACGTGTTTTGGACAAATGAATTATTCTATTCAAATCTGTTTAGTTTGCTTTCTGTCTAGTTTATCGTGAAAAAACCCATTGTCCATTTAGCAATCCACAAAAAATGTTCAGGTAACATATTTTGTTATATAATTTTTGTAACTTTCATGGTTATCAATACTATTTGAAAAACAATCAATCATGGTAATTATCCCGTTCTAAATCTAAATAGTTTATTTTGTTATTTTTATTTCGGTACTTAATGATGAAGGTTATCAATATTGTTTTATTCATTGATATCATATTTATCAGCCGAGACCACCCACTGTTGGACGAGAAAATGAGACGCTGCTTCTGACCAAATTATACAGTGTGTGATCGGACTTTCGTTACTTTACGAACGTCATCATCACCCTATTAACGTTCCCACTGCTGGGACACAGGGACTTATCTCTTGACGAGAGAGATTAGGCCCTAAATTACCACGCTGGCGATAGCGGGTTGGTGAATGTCACATGTCCTTCAAACTTTTTTTAAGGTATCTATAAATACGATATTTATATAGTGCAAAAACAATTTTAAGAATAAAAATCGAGTTCAAAACCTGCCAGGCACCTCGCCTGGCAGGATTTGAACTCACGACCTTCGGAATGAAAGTCGAGTCCACTTAGTCAACACTTTTGTTGCCAATGTGTTTTATGTTAATTTTTTCGACAGTAAACCACAAGACAAGTGGGTTCGCCCCACACCAATTTGAAAAGTTTTTTTCGTTATATTAACGATTTTATCGAAACTCGTTGTTTAATGATTTCGCATTGTCTACATTTACGAAAGATGTTTAATATCCTAGCATTTAAAATTTGTTATGATGTTACTAAATATAACCAACAAAAACCTTTGATTAAGACTCCTCTACACTACCCAAATAACCGGGCCCTTATAATATTGTTTAATTTATTCTAATTTGTTCGCAAAAGGTTGTGCTAACAATATAACCTCAAATGATTACCGCAAATCACACCAATATCTTATTCCAACCAATGTGGGAAGAGTATGATGACTTCGAAAAAAATAAAACATACAGTTGAGCCTTCTAGTCGGAATCATAATATGTTAAAATGTGTGATTTTTGTTACAATTTTGCGGGATGCATTCCGGTTTAGACAGGCCAATGTTATAAAACTAATTAGTTTCAATTATTTAAAAAAACGAAATGCAGTCTTTTACTTCCAGTAAAATATTAAGTACCTTTCTCTAGAGGTATATGGCATGGCAGTGGACAACCTATTATATTAAAATTATTCTGATCTGATTAGAGTGATGAAGTTAATGCTATCCAGTAATCTATTATTTACTCCTCCGTGTTTTTGGTATTTTAACTATATTTCCTCTGTGTTAACAAATTTATAGTTAAGGTAATTTTCTTGGCCGACTTAACATATCCACGTGATTTTCATGCAATCAAACTTTTAGAGCTAAAATATAATACCTACATAAGACACCTGAGATCACATCAGCGTGGCTCTGTACCTCTTACGCCCAACATAATCTACACTAATATTATAAAGAGAAAGATTTGTACCTATGTTTGTATGTTTGTAATGAATAGGCTCAAAAAGTACTGGGCCGATTTAAAAAATTCTTTCACCAATACAATGCTACATTCTTCCAATTTGACATAGGCTACATTTCATTTTGAGAAAAATTAGGGATCCTTGGTAAAATTTGAAAAATGTAACCGAAGGTGTAAAAAATGAGTCTTAAAATGTCTTTCGTCGAATGCGCTGCCGAAACTATTAGCGATAGAACAAAATAATGCACAACAATATTGAAGAACATCATAATTTCTACAAAAAACTCCGCGGTAGTATATGTCCAACTATTGTAGTTATGACACTACAACAACCTTTTTTCATTTTTTGAAAATTTTATACCCGTGCGACGCCGGGGCGGGCCGGCATAAAGTCGCCGTCTCCGCGCCGTGACAAAATAGATTTCTAGTTAAGAGATTTGTAAGTATTGGTGTTGTGGTATAAAGAAGTTATATATCCATCTTTGGCATTATCATCAATGATTTATAATACAAAATATCCAACTCACCATCCGCTCCAAGAGCCAGCTCTCCGGGAAGATCAGCAGCACGTACGTGACCATGTACATCATCGAGGTCCAGGACACGACTGTGCTCTCCACGCCGTAGTACTGCACCACCACGTCGCTGATGATGGTGTACTGCGTCCACTGACTGGAGTTCGAGGCCGAGTATACCACGAAGAGAGCCAGCATGTACCACCGCTGCCGGTACACAGTGTATTTACTGGCAGTTTCATCATTCAGCGTCTTGATCGCCTCTTCGTTCCCGTCGTTGAACCCGGTCATCCTTCCAGTCTTCTCCAACTTCGGATCAGGGAACGGATCGTACTGGTTCAAGCCTGGCATTGTACTAAATCTTTAATTTTAATAAGCCACAGTTGCTATCCAATCTTCTTATCACAGCTTTGTTTCGCAACAGTCAGTATCAGTCTTATGTTGCCGAAATACTTATCGGCCGAGATAAGCTTTATTGCCGATTATCTGCGGTGTTTAGGGATTAATGTGTCCAAATTGCTTGTTTTTAAACTGATAAGCAAATGTTAAGATACTATTTCTATCTATATAAATAGATAAAATGTTATTTTTTTATCTTGTTCCCACTCGCTGGTCACGTTAACGGCACACGGTTTACAGTTCAGTTTTTCATAATATTGTTTGCAATAAATATTGGTACTTTATCTTAAATATATTATTATACGAAAAGCAGTCTTTGTACGTGTAAACCGTATAAATATTACAAAATACAAAACTTATTTGTAACACATATTATTCACACAACAGCCGAAATCACTCCAACACAGTTTTTGCAGCGTGTTCTTGATCATGGACACGTATCGTTAGCTTCTGCTGAAATTAAAAAAAGAGTTCATTATACTTGGTGCTGTCGACCGGCCGGCGGAGTGTTAAATATTGGGTGTCTCTTTCACACTATAACAACAACTGCTTTGCTATGTATGCTTAGATAGTAAAATTTAATCATATTGTCATATATATTTTGTATATTTTAATAGCGATTCTTCGCGGCATTGCTCGCGTTTAATGGATTTTTCGACAGATACATAGACCGTATTTTTGTAAGCAAGTATTTTAGTTCCTTTTTTTTAATTTACTTCTTTTAACAAAAAATCATTATCTTTTAGTAAATAAATACCAAAGAATTGATGTAGATTTTACAGAATTGACACATTTGTTTCACACAAAAATGTTAACACAATTGAATCACTAAACCCATTTTAAAAGAACCCCATCAAAATCCTTTGCTAATTTAAATAATTAATCATACATAGAATACAGACAGACAGACATCGGAAACGACATTGTTTTATACAATGTAAAGATACACAAATTTAAAAGTAACACAAATTTCGGTCAGTATGGAAAGGTCTGAAACTATAAGACCTTACTAAGATCTGTTCTTAAGAACTAGGTATATCATCGATTTAAACAAAATAAATATTGCATCCCCACATTTAAAAAAAATTGTACCTACTTTGAAGTACCTAGTAAGCTTCTACTAATAATGATAATACTAGTAGATATAATCTTCTAGTTAATCTTAGCGTTAATGTCTAACAGTTATTGAACAAGGTCGACGAATCTATAACGCTGCTTATGGTGCATCAGGTGGTGACTGAAGATATAATCTAGACATAAACTCTGAAGGCACCTGAGGATAATAAAGGGAAACCGTTTTCAAGAATGAATGCCTAGTGCTTCCATCGAAGGCTGGTTTAAACTTTACTTTGTCTATGTGTTTTAACCCCCGACCAAAAAAGAGGGGCGCTATAAGTTTGGCGTGTGTCTGTCTGTCTGTCTGGTTTAACCCTTTGGTTACGGAACCTGGCATGATCACGCCACGGAGAAAAATGTCTGAACTAAGAAACTTAAACACCCACGCCGAATTGAAAACCTCTTTTTGTCTAAAGTCTTAAAACATGTAATCAATTCAATTCAAAAATGATTTATTCCAGAGGCAAATATAATGGTGCACTTAGTATTGTCATTAAATACATCATCATCATCATCTTCCTGACCTTACATTACATGTTTTCTGCTTCCATTTCCAGATGTTTTCTGCTCTATCACCCAGATATTATATTTCAAATACATTAAATCAAAATATAAATTAATTAACACAAAATAATATAACTATAGAATCATTCTAAGTATATATTACAATATTTGTTACACCTAAGTAACATTTGGCTAGGTATTAATAAGATTTCTTTTGAAGCGTCAATTTATTTTTATGTAAACCATAGTCCCAAGACCAACCCACGACTCTAATAGGAACGTACGTACATAGATAGTATCTATAGCTGTGCGTTCGATCGACAGCACTTTGCCGATTGCTACTTAATTTGCCCACTGAACTATTTACTGCTATGACGATTGCACTACTGACATTCTAACTTATAGCGATCTGCCCCGACTTTGCATGCTAATTAACACTTCTAGTAAGTGTTCTTCACGTCTCGACGTTGCCCGTGTTTCATAGATTTATTACAACATCGAATTTCCCGCGGTAAAAAGCCAAAATTTTACTGAAAACGCAAGAAAATGTGATAATAAAGGTTTAAGTTAATTAACAACAAAAATTAAAATATGAATTAAATTTATTGTTTTGTTTGCTTTAATTTTTTATCATGGTACTGTCGTATTACCGAAATGTATTTAATTACGTTTAATAGAATAAATTAGTTTCTTGTGTTGAGGGTCTATTATTTTTATTATGGAGCTCAATATATCCTACGAACATTATAATCGCGAAGTTTGTGTAAATGTATTTATGCTCCTTCACGCACAACTCACATAACACAATAACACAACGGCTACTTTTTACCACGGTAAATTACCAGTTTCCACGGGAAAATCAATTATTACGAGAAAAGCCCGATATTTCTTCTGTATTTTGCGGAAATGTAATAAAAGGAGTCATTAATAGCCATTTATCAGAGATTATAAAATCATACTACCAGAAAAGAACAGAGTTCCAGAATAAAACCTTTTCAAATTTGAATTCCAATCGCAACTCGAACGATTCGATTGTGCAAAAACTGATCGGCGAAGTAGCAACGGCCAGGAAGCCGTAAAGTAATGGAGCGACACTAACCTCCTAATCTTTCCGAACAGTTTCTCAGGTTTGTTCCATGACTTGATTCATTAAATTTGTACAAACAAATTACTGATAAATTCTACTTTATTATTTTGGCATAAGTAGGTATTATTATATTATGTGTATATTTATTATTATCACGTTCACTTTTGTTTTTAGTATTGGCAATAGTAGTAATAGGATTAATATTAAGTTAGAGTAAGTTTCTGTTTTTATTTTTGTAAATCTTGTATGTTTTATTTTGTCTACCACCGCCGTCCACAACCTTCATTTAAATTATTTCCATACAAAGGTTGTCTGGAAGAAATTGCTTTAAGCAATAAGACCGCCCATTACGCATGCTAGGTTTAATTTTAGTTTTAATAATTTTGTATTTTTGTACAACATTATGGTGTGTGTTATAAAGAATTTTCTATTCTATTCTATTTTATTTTATTTTTGCTTTGTTTACTTGCTTAACCAGCGTTTATGGCGCAGACAACTTGTGTCATTTCAGTTCTCTGGCCGGCCGGCGCGGCATAATCTATATAAATAAAAATGAATTGTTGTTCGTTAGTCTGATTAAAACTCGAGAACGGCTGGGACGATTGAGCTGATTTTGGTTTTAAAATGTTTGTCGTAGTCCAGGGTAGGTCTAAACGGAAAAAATGCCGGGAGCTTTTTTTAACCCGTGCGACGCCGGCGCCGCGCCGGGGAGGGCCGCTAGTTGTCGAATAAAAACACTTAGGTAGGTATTTTTATTGTACCTAATGTAGGTAAGTATATTATTGTAATGTCAATTGAGATTTCTTATTTTATTTAACTCCATTGTGATGATAATATTTTATTTGTTCCACCGTTATGATTTTCGATGTTTTTAACTGTTTAGCATGAAGCCTTTTCATAAATCTTAATAATAGTATTTTGTTATTTATATACTTAATAGAATAAAATATAAATTATTTGTCCTTATTTGTGGATTGTTTTAATCGTTAGATTTCATTTTAGAAATTCAAATAAAAGTAAAGCACACATTTCTATAAATGACAAATAAATCATTTAACAAAGATAATGGCCCATTAGCTCCCAAACGAATTAAAAACTGTATTTCAGGAGCCAATTATCTAAACTTTTCATAAATGCAAACATAATTAAATAATTAGGTTAATAAATCACCTGCTAAGCAAACCGTAAGCGCGAAAGAGACAAACAACATCACACCTCAAAACACCGCACAGAAACATTTCAATCACAATTATTCCATTTACAAAACACAGCACATCACATACACGCGACACATTCACTGAATCACGAGCGCGATGATCGATCAATGATAAAATGATCATTAATTGCTCGCTGATGGCTCGATGTGTTTTCGCCAATAGGAGCCGAGAATAGTGAACAACACGATTCGTGCCCAATTAGGACTGTTTAGACCGAATTTCCACGTATTCAATACTGTTTTGGTCCCGGTTTAGGTTATGTTTGTAGATAAAAGTCGCGGTCGTAAAACTCGCGGCCGGTGACGCGATTTTGACGTTTGGAGCGCATGCGTGCTACCCTTTCCTGAGGGGTTCTATCAGTCATTCAAATTTGTTTAAGTAGCTCAAGGGCATGTGATTCGAGCGCTGAATGTGCGACATGTTGCAGTGTAGAATTTGCTTAGTTGCACCTGTGTTTGTTATAGAATATTTTGTTATAACCTAAATGCTGAATCTTAATTTAGTTTACATTTTGATTCAGTTTCACTTAGTATCTACTCAAAGAACCAATTTTATTTAGCTACGCTAAAAGTTGAATGTCCAAATTGCGTAGTACCCCGTTTGATATTTGAGTGCGTGAAGAAAGGATAAATAATTGAATAACCCACTCTTTATCTTTACAAGGTCACCTTATCATTGGGATGATTTCTTTAATAAAAATTACAAATCATAACTTTTGGTTGGCAATAGAATATAAATCTAAACACAAATAAACACAATTTTTTTGCAGCTAAACACAAATTATCGTTAACATAAAAATTATACGTACCTACAACTTATAATAAGTAAGTCATAGTTAAACAAATAATTTGTCTTCAGCACTGCACAATGGACCTTACTCAGCATAAGCGGGAAGTATGCCGTACAACCCACGCTGGTCTTCCGTAAGGACCATTTCTGTGACGGTCGTGATACATAGAAAATATAATATATTATAATCATACTATCATCATAACCATACAATTCTGCCGTCAAAAGCATAGATACAGTAAGTGCGCTTTCGATGTTATCGAGAAAAACGCGGTTAAAGTTTTTGTACGAAAATCTTCCATAAATCTTTTGTTTGTAATCAGATCATAGTGATTGATACCTTAAATGAAAGAAGACCTCTGCACCTATGTATTACGTGTTTGGAAACCAATACTAAGCAATTAAAAGACAAAATAAATTCATTATTTTTGTTAAACTAAGTATCTCCTAAAACTCTCTATTTGGGAACACTTAGCATAAACACAGAAAGTGTGTTTTTTACTGTGTTTATGCGGAGTAACCATATATATTTCAATGGTTTATAATATAACACACTAATAAGCTTTTGGTTTTATAAATATATTTGAAAAAAAATATAATCAGTTTCAAATATTCTGATAAGTACTACCAAACTGATGCTGAAAATAACCTAGTAATAAAATTGAACGCATCATGATAGGTTTAGAGAAATAAATTATCATTAGGTTCAAATAAAACTTCTTTATTACAATTAAGTCACCCATGATCACATAATTAATCACAAAATTACGTTTCTTATTTTACTTATCTGAATCAGTCTTTCCAGTTAAAAATGGCACAACTAAGAATTTAGTTTTCTTACATTTATCACTAAAATCAAGTTAACTTAATATGTATTAACCAGTCTTCCTAGTAGTAATTATTCTGGAATCACAGATGCTAATTTATGGCAAATGTAGCTTTACATTTCAATCAAACAAAAATTATTATCCTTTCTTCGGTATCAAATCAACACTTCAACCATGTCTTTGTGAATAAATGATTTACTTTACTTTACTTTACTTATTGATCTATATAACAACGATACTTAAATCGTAAATAACAAAAGTAAAACAAGTTACGAAAAAAACATGAAACATTCTTTTTTAACAATGTAACAAAATTAAAATATTAAATGAATCAATTAATTAGGAATCAACTCCTACGAAAACAATAATGCGAGAATTAATCTTCAAGATTTAAGGATGCATCGTCAACTGGCAAATCAAACTTTTCTCTTTTCGTGATGAGGCGATACCCCTTGGTGAACATCTCTGTTCAGCTGAAGGGAATTGTTTGTTTTTGAAAATTTTGGCTTGTAAAAAGTTTAAGGTCCTGAATTCCTCATCAGCATGAGATTTTTTGTAAAACAAATAATACTCTCCACGGACAACTTTGACCACAGTTAAATCTTTAACGTATACCCGGTCTTTCAATGCACGCATTTTCTGTTCAGAATGAAAGTCACAATAATTGTAGAAATCACAGATATCCATTAGCTTTGGGAAATTTAATCCTGAGTTAGAAGTTCGAACGGCTTCTACATAGTCATTAAAGTCGCAAACATTTTTCATTTTTTTAACGCTACCGGCACTGCCGCAAATCGTCTTGCATATTACTTGAAAATTTTACGTAGGTATTCGAGGAACAGAACTAATTGGAATTATTCTTCCGGAGAAAAGAGACACCTCCGATCAAGTTACTGCTTGTATTATAAGACAAATTGAATAACTTTTAGTTACAATGACTTATTATGTTCACAGTGAAGCAACTTTACTGCACTGTATGTATGACGTGGCAGTACATCGCAGATACTCAGGCATGCAGTAAAAACGACTTACAATTCTTATAATAAGTAGTAGGATCATATTATATGTATAGACTTGCTATGCATGAGTACAGTATAGCTAATTTACTGTTCCCATGAAAAGTACATCGATAGACCACTCATTTAAGACATATTGCGATGATGCTTAGGATCAAAACAGTATATCTTCTTAGTGTTTATTTGCTCGGCTCAGATCCAGTTTTTATACAGTAAATGACTTAACATATTAGAGGTATAGATGTCACGTCGTGCGTCGTGTCAATGTCGTCATGCGTCACTCATTTTACAAAATGGAAAACTTAAAATATCGCATTATTTACGAGTACGAGTTCCGCCGTGGCACTAGTGCTGCGGAAACAACTCGAAGGGTGAATGATGTGTATGGCGGTCGTGTTGCAAAAGAAAACACAGTTCGTTTTTGGTTCCAACGTTTTCGTTCTGGAAATTTCGACTTGCAGAACAAGCCCCGTGGACGGCCTGAGACTCAAGTTGATAATGAAGAGTTGAAGGCTATTGTGGAAGCGGATCCATCGCAAACCACGTCCGAGTTAGCTGCAGGCTGCGGTGTTAGTGATAAAACTGTTTTAATTCACTTGAAGCAAATTGGGAAGATTAAAAAGCTTGAAAGGTGGGTACCTCACGAATTGACTGAAGCAAACCGGCAAACGCGCGTCGACTGCTGCGTTACATTACTAAACCGGCACAATAATGAAGGTATTTTAAACCGAATCATTACCTGTGATGAAAAATGGGTTCTTTACGATAATCGGAAGCGCTCAGCGCAATGGTTGGATCCTGGCCAGCCAGCCAAATCCTGCCCCAAGCGAAAATTAACCCCAAAAAAGTTACTTGTAAACGTTTGGTGGACTAGTGCCGGTATTGTTCATTACAGTTTTCTCAAATCTGGCCAGACTATTACGGCTGATGTCTATTGTCAGCAATTGCAAACCATGATGGAAAAGCTAGCGGCTAAACAACCTAGGCTGGTCAATCGCTCCACGCCACTGCTGCTTCACGACAACGCTAGACCACACACTGCGCAACAGACGGCTACTAAATTAGAAGAGCTTCAATTGGAAAGTCTAAGATATCCTCCGTACTCCCCGGACCTTGCTCCAACAGATTACCATTTTTTTCGAAATTTGGATAACTTCTTGCAAGGGAAAAAATTCAACTCCGATGGGGCAGTCCAAATCGCCTTCAAAGATTTTATTGATTCCCGTCCGACTGGTTTTTTTAGTAAAGGGATCAATGAACTACCTATAAGATGGCAAAAGTGCATAGAAAATAATGGTTCATACTTTGATTAATTAAATATATTATATTAAAAAATATTCGACTTTTTGTTCCTCCCATACAAAACGCCAATTTCATATGTAAGGACCTAATATCTATTCATTTAAGTCAAGAACATAATTAAATAGGTAGAATAAAATTTAGATTTTTAATTGGAATAATATAAATTGATTATAATTAAATTAAATAAAATAATTAACAAGAATTAAATAATATCACTAGATAATACTATCTACATAATTATATTCTCCATCTATCTTAATATTAATAATAACCACCGCTGGATCGGATTTCTGATAGATGATGATGATGAACCCGTATTTGAATGGGAAGATGACTAAAGAATTTTGCCCGTTTAGATTATTTGTATTTGTATTTTTTCTTTTTTCTTGCAAATGAAAGATCAAGAGTATCATCTTGTGTGTGCATTAAAGTTTTCATGCCGTAACGCTTTCATGCGATTTGTAATAAGCAAATTATTACAATTATTTAAGTACCCCCATCCCCCTTATCAGCTAACTAAAGTAAGCAAAGCTGTGACCCTAGCTTACGTAAACATTTTTCAATAAATTCAGTGGTCTTTTTGTATTATAATCTTAATTTGAAACAAAGACAAATAGGAAATGTATCTTTCCAACGATCCTCAGACTTTGAGTTCGTTAGATTATCTACATTTGACGTGTCAAATGCTCACTGAAGATGGAACTTAGATTGTGGATTTTTAATACGTAAATTTTAACGGTGTGTTTTCCATTTCGATCATTATTCGACGCTATAATTGAGAAAAAATATTGTTTTGAAAGTTGGTTGTAAAGTAATACTTTTATGAAATCTAACATCCGAACTTATTCGGATTATGTAACGTCTTGAAGGAAACATGGAGTGAATCTTAGCAAACCTAAATATTTTTCTTCAGTCATCGTTTCGCGTTAATTTTGTATATGGATATTTTTCATATTTTATACTATGTTGTGTGTGTTTTTCTTTACACATGATTTTGAATATGACTGAGATAGATCTATTGCGGTCACAAACTATGTTACCCATAAGCATAAGAGTAGATAGTGGCAAAGTGAAACGATAATATACAGACGGTACAGGTGACGACGGTAGGTACTTTACAGTATTCCAACTTCAGTCAAACGATCGAAACGCGGGGTATGTCCCGCTGGTCCCCTCTAGGATTGTCCCCTTCGGACCGTGTAGAGGGGACAAGCGGGACATCGTATTAGCGATATCCCGCTGGTCCCCTCTACGGGTCACTCAGAGGGGACAATGGGCTGTGGAAATTTCCGATGACCCAGATGTCCCCTCTGGAGAAGTTGCAGTTAAATTTTACTTGAAATTGTATATTAAAACTATATATATTATAAAGTTTATTCAAAAATTGTTTATATGTCTACTAATTCGTTGTATACTACTTGGTAATATGATTGATTGGCTACCTCGGTATGTAATAAATAAAAATAAAATCTTTTATTTCATAGCTGAAGTTAACATAAACATAGACAGATACTGGCCTGTCCAGAGAGCGATTAATCTAGGAAAAAGGTTCATTCAATTATCACTCTCTCCACAAGAGACCTCAATAGTGGAGAGTTAATGTCATCTCCGAAGGTCTTTAGGACATTGGTTCAACAAACACCGTATTGCCAAAACGAAGAAATTAGCATTTTCTTATCAGTGCATTCCTAACAATGTCAGGGACAAGTGCTTCTTGTAGTAAAATTTTAACTCAATAGTTTAGATACAAAGACGAAATGGAACAGTTTTACTAAGAGGAGGTCACCAGTACTAAATAAAAAAAAAAAAAAACTGGACTAACAGTATGGGAATGTGCCCAGCGAAGAAAAAAGTGCACTGCGTTGCTCAAGATTATTGTAGGTATAAAATGTTTATTTATATTAAAATCCACCATTCGCATCGAGTAACGAGTTCACAAGTCCCCATAATACAAGCTTTGTTAAACGAAACTCAAAAACTATATTAATTTACTGTGTTGAATGTATAAGTCATATATATATATATATACCTATACCTGTGATTTTTATTAATAATTTTCGTGAATTGTATCTAAGATATCTTTATTATGCTATATTTTACATTCTTATTAACAAATATAGCATAGTTGAAGCCTGCATTAGTTAAATAAATAAATACTATAATGACTATTTTATATTGTTAAAAAGGTAATTTTAATACATAATATTTTATTTAAGAAATGCAAAATTAGTTTTTTTTTAATTTTATTATTTAACTTAATAAAACGTATAAATATAATAAATGTTTTATTTTACGCAAAATAGTAAGAAAATACCAACCTTCATGCATCCACCAACCAATTTTTGTGAAACAATTTAAAATGATAATGTTTTAATATACTAAATAATATAAAAGTAGTTTTAATATACAATTTCAAGTAAAATTTAACTGCAACTTCTCCAGAGGGGACATCTGGGTCATCGGAAAATTCAACAGCCCACTTGTCCCCTCTGAGTGACCCGTAGAGGGGACCAGCGGGATATCGCTAATACGATGTCCCGCTTGTCCCCTCTACACGGCCCGAAGGGGACAATCCTAGAGGGGACCAGCGGGCATACCCGAAACGCGAGCTTATACCTACGCGCCTTTATCGAAGGTTACGCGAGAGATACAGGCAGTTGCGAGTGCGCCGCAGTGACGGCGTGTTGTTTTTTACATAATAACTGCCCGATTATTGATCTGAAAATAATTACAAATTTCTATTTAATGTTTTATAAGAAGCTTTATATTTTAAGCTTCGTATGTGTATTTTAGGCAGGTAAAAGTAGGTTTTTAGGCCCACCGAGCCACAAAAGCCCTTTACAATAAATAAAGTGTGTGTGTGGAACAAAGATGAATTAATTCTACAAATAAGTTCAAAGTTTAGGTAAATACATTTATTTACGTCCATCATTCAATTGACTTTATTGGCTCTGTTCATTGAGAGACAGTCGCGTTTCAGTCATTTATCATTCGTCCTGATTCATAACAGAACAAAGACGTCAATTAGAGATACAAAATTGGGTTATTAACTTTTTACATAGGTCTTAAAATTACTTACGGTACTACCAAAACCGCCATCTTATAAGAAGATAATGAGCATTCAATAATATAAAGTTTCTTGATTATTATTAAGTTTTCTGTACGAAGAAAACATTAAAAACTGTTTAAAAATGTTTCAATCACATCTGATTTTATATTCGACGATTATGTGTATGCTGTTGACCGCATATGGCTATGACAGCTTCACCGGGCTGTGGTAGACGCAGAAGGCGTCTTAGCTAATCCGTTCTAACCCAACGCATTAGGATCGGCGTTCCGTTAGGACGGCGCCCTCAAAGTACCTACGCACATTAGAGAAGCTAATGTATACTTAGTTTTAATTAGTATATAAGTAAATTTTGCTATACACAGGGTCCATAAATGTTTGTAGTGGTTATTGCAATAAAGATAATATAAAATAATACATACAATTTTGCAATAAACAGAAACTAACTTACATTTAAGGTCACATAATAATATGCATTAATGGACTTTTTAGTATGTTTGTTATGTTCTATAATAGGTCTGGGTGAAGCTTACTTAGGGTTAGCAGCAGTAAAGGATCAGAACCTCCCCAAATCAGCTTCGGTCCGGGCTCATTCGATCAATACATGATAAACATCTTCCAGTTTACCA
Organism: Gymnoscelis rufifasciata; assembly: GCA_929108375.1. NCBI lineage: Eukaryota > Metazoa > Arthropoda > Insecta > Lepidoptera > Geometridae > Gymnoscelis > Gymnoscelis rufifasciata. The sequence goes on from OV815303.1 coordinate 1,357,803, forward strand.
CGTTCTACACAGTTGGGTGAGTTTACTTTTCCCATGAGGTAAGCAAAGTTGTTAAGTGGGAAAAGCGCCTTCGGAATTTAGTTGGCAATATTAGCCGATTGCCACTTTAGATCTGTGGTCCTAGGTTCAAATTCTGCAACGTGTTTTTTGTTGTGATGTGATGTGGTCTGTGTATTTTTTTTCAAAACATAATAAAATTATTTATATGCAACAGTAACTTGAACATTCCGTGATATTACATACTATGTTAAGGAACATAAATGCGATAAAAACGGCTGCTAACAGGTTCGCAACCAACGCTGATCTTCTGTCAGACCCATTCTACAGCTGCCAGAAACGATCTACCCGCAACACTTCAAACATAAAATAGGCGCTAAAAAACTTAACGGCTAACATGCAACATGCGGATCTGAAACGAGATAAAATATGTACATTGTACAAAATCTCGTCCTGGGAATCGCAACCTCCTGCGCCATAGGCGGCCCATCGCCCACCGGGACACAGAGGTCGCCAGTAGGCGTTATCTGCAAGAGCAACGACCAACGCCGCGTTGTACTTAAAGTTTTAACATCGATTGTGAAGTCGTCGTCACTGTCAATCACAGAGACTTGAAAACTAGTAGTGTCTCGCGGTGTTACTCGCGGTATAATGGATTTTACCGCGGTAAGAAAGTAGCCTGCTATGTCCTTTCCTAGGCTCTAGAGAACCTGTGTACCAAATTTCATTAAAATTGGTTCAGTAGTTTTTGCGTTAAAGTGGACAGAACATACACTACTTATTACTTTCACATTGATAATGTTAGTATGGATATAAAAAGTTACACTGAGTAATATAATAGAATAGAATAGAACTTTTTATTTGCCATAACACATGTGTACATATTGGTTGTTATTAAGTCATTTCGTTCTAACGTGTTTCACCATTTGGTATGCAAATTTATTAAATACATTTTCACTTAAAAATAAAAATAATTTCAAAGATATTGCAATTAACACAAACATACAACTACATTCATATTTTGATTTTGTCATAAGATAAATAATATTTAGGATACAAAAATAATGGAAATTAATATATAGGTATATGTATAATGTTTAAATTTTATCATTTACATATATAATCATTTATGGTATAATAACATTTATTTGTAAGAAATATTTTGAGTTTGCTCTTGAGTATGTTATTATTTAAGTCGCGATAGGTTTTAGGCAGTTTGATATACAGCTTAGGCGCCATGCAGAATAGGTATACTTTTACGAAGTAGACCTGTTTTCGCAGGATGTGATCCCTTTTGCTTTGTCCGTCTTTTGAGAGACGACAAAACAGGTCAGGATTACTCCTTACAAACATCACCGTTTCAAAGATGTACAACGACGGCACTGTCAAAATATTGTATTTTATAAAATACTAGCGGCCCGCCCCGGCGTCGCACGGGTATAAAATTTTCCCGGAAATTATTCGAATTTTTCTCGCCGTAAAAACCATCCTATCTCTCAAGTTGGATCGAACTGCACATGGTGTGCGAATTTTATTATAATCGGTTAAGTGGTTTAGGAGTCCATTGAGGACAAACATTGTGACACGAGATTTATATATATTAAGATGGTTTGCAAGAATATGTTACTTTCAAATTGAACATAGCTCCTTAGAGGCATCTTTTAGAGAGGCATCGTAACATTTCGAGTCGTGTAACATTATGGTGACATGAGGTTTAATTATTACATGTGTCAATCTAACATTCTGTTAATGCTGGAAAAGTGGAAAAAAACGTAGTGATTATATACTCTCTAGTGGAAAATATAGTTTTCTAATTGAAGAAAACTGTCAAAAATTACATAGAACATAACAAAGAAAATATGTGTATTGTATCCATCATATCAGTTCAGTCGAGAGAACCTACTTCCAACCCATAACCTTGTGAAACGCTTCGATAGCGCGATCTAGCCCTCGTCAAGTTTTACTAGCGACATCTAGTTATAAAGTAACGAATTACAAGAGAATACAACATCTTGCTTCTTTTATTTGTAACAATAATAATTTGTAACATATGATTTTCAACTTTTTGTAATATAATTTATGTTCATATTTCATTGTAGTTTAAATGTATATCGATGAATGTTTAATTATTATGTTTATTTTTAAGTTTTGTGCGTTTTAAATTTTTATATGGATTCAATGTTAACTGAATCTGTTACTACACTCTGTTAAACGAATAATCTATACTAATATTATAATGCTGAAGAGTTTGTTTGTTTGAACGCGCTAATCTCCGAAACTACTGGTTCGAATTGAATAATTCTTTTTGTGTTGGATAGTCCAGTTATCGAGGAAGGCTATAGGCTATATAACATCACGCTACGACCAATAGGAGCAAAGATATAGTGGTAAATGTGTAAAAAACGGGAGAAATTGTTCATCTTTGAAGCCTTCCGTTGCGTGCGCCGTGAAAACGGTTCAAGATACACAAAAAAATTGTATTAAAGAATAGTAGCTCTTTTAATGATCTAAAAAACAGTCTGCGATAGTATATGTCTATCTTTTAAGATTAACTCACAAAAACCGTTTTTATGGTACCTAATTTGGTCGAAATAATTTGTTGAAGTTGTATCAACATAAGAATATTAATCTTTATTCAAATAAAAATGTTGTTGGTTAAGAGTACTTCATCCATTATAACGCGGGTAGCACCGCAGGGCACACCTAGTCTAATATATAAAATTCTCGTGTCACAGTTTTCGTTGCCATACTCCTCCGAAACGGCTTGACCGATTCTCATGAAATTTTGTGAGCATATTGAGTAGGTCTGAGAATCGGCTACTATCTATTTTTCATTTTGCAAAACAACGTTTGCTGGGGTCAGCTAGTAATATATAAGAATTAGTTGTTAATAACCATTCTGATCAAAATAATTCTTAAAATCACAGAAGAAAAAAAAATACAAAAACGCTTTATTGTACACAACACAGGAACATAAACACGTAAAACAACAAAACCAGAGGTACAATGGGCGGCCTTGTCGCTAAAAAGTGACCTCTTCCAGGCAACCTTACGATGGAAAATAAAGGAGGAGTTAGAGGATTATTATTTTAAATAATTAATAAAATACAGTTCTAGTTCGTCTTAGGTCAAGTGAATTTAAATAAGTACTTTGTGTTTAAACAAAAATAACTTCAAGTCTATATTTATAATTACTAAAAGGCGCTTTAATACAAAAAGTATATTAGAAGGATAAGGTTTTTATTAACACAAAATGTTAATATAAAAATGCTCGATTAATCCAGTTCGAATATAAAAAATAAGCATAAAATTATGAGATTTGTAACTATTTAAATAATTTATGTTTAAAATTATGTACGTAAATTGAGACCAATATTGAACCAGAACTTTTTCAGTCAAATAAATGGTAAAACTTACTATTAAAACTAAAATACACTGCTAAATTGAGAACCTCTCACCTTTTTTTAAGTCGGTTGAACTAAAATGCTGATATCACTTAACAAAAAATATACAAGTATTATATCATACAATACAAAATGCATAGTGGGCCTTATTGCATAAATCAGTTTCTTCCAGACAACCTTTGGATGGAGAAAAATACGTCGAATTCAGAACCTCCTCTTTTTGAAGTCGAACATACCAAATTTTGGGACATTAAAGTTCATTGAAGATAACTTTAAAATTACTAGACAAGACGTTTTTATATTCAACAAGTAGGTACATAATATATTTACCGTTCGACTTGAAGTCTTCATAAATACTTTTTGTTATGCTTGTTATGTACATCATCATCATCACCACCCTAATTAACGTTCCCACTGTGCGGGTTGGTGAATGTCTCATGTCCTTCTCTTTTTACAGTTATCAAAACATGCCGGTTTCCTCACGATGTTTGCCTTCACCGTTAAAGCACGTGTTTAAAGCGCACATACATTTTTCAAGAAGAAAAATGCAGAGGTGCGTGGCTGGATTTGATTGAATCCACGAACTTCATTCAAGTCGAGAGAGCTTCCACTTAGCTAACACGGCTTTTTATAAATACATAATATATGAGGGCGTAATTTTTTCTTGCTTTGCTTGGGGCACAAGAGGTAGCGGGTTTGAATCCCGCCGAGGGTTAGATGTTTGTATGTTCTGCAAACTCTTTCTCCTTGGTCTGGGTTTTAATATGTATAATAAAACTAGCTGACCCGACGAACTTTGTTCCGCCTTAGACGCCATAAATGAGCAGATTTTTGATTTTATTAAGTTAATTGTTTTATTATATAAAGTTGTCAGGTTGATCTAGCTGACCCGATAGTTATACCACTTGTTATGTTATGTTAGTAACGTGTATGTTAGTCTATCCAAACTTACCAAAATTCCATATTAAATTGAACTTTTAATATAAGGCCTGATGGCTCTAACTAAAGTAACCGTCATGTGAACTGAGAAAATCCGGTTTCTTAGATCCTTTAAATTAATTATTTTAAATGTATTGCTTATCAATAAAATAAGATTGACAGAGGAATCCGTTTCGTATTATTTGCAGCACGCATTCAGTCAATATTATATGGTGGTTAGGTAATTTAAAATTTTCTAATTTTTCGCGCTATTTCCTTAATATTTTCTTTCATAAGAACCTTCTCCTGATAATAACGAACAGAACAAAAAAATAATTTGTGAAATCAGTCCAGCCGTTCAGGCATGATGCCGTGACCAAGGGAAATAGGGGTTCATTTTTATATTATATAGATTATCTTTTGTATTAAGTATATAATACGTGAGCTCCGGGTGGTGCTAAGAACAGTCTCTGGTGGGAGGCTTCGGCCGCGGCTTGTCACCACCCTCCGGGCTGGGCCATTGCGTGAAGCGATTTTTTCGTGTTTCGTAATGTGGTCCGGAGAAGCCATCTATCTACCTTCCTAATTCCTAACCTTCATGCTCCATCTTAAACCACATTGTCACTTTACATCAGGTGAGATTGTGGTCAAATGAAGTAAGTTCAAAGTTCAAAGTTCAAAGTTTATTAATAACACATAAAAACATTACAGTTTACACTAAGTCGTTCTATGGTACATTATCTAGGAGAATAAAGATATCTTATGTAAAACACAAAAAATAAACTATAAAAATAACAAAAACACAAATCAAATTACTACTAAATACTATTATACAAAAACACTTTAAATATAAATCATAAATACAAAAAAAAAACACACACACAAGTTACTTATTAACAAATGACCTTATCGTTTTCACCAAGGTAAAAGTTTACTTGGTTGTTCTGAGTATTGCAAGCAGCACCTTTCTATTACGGACCATGTGCTATGAAAAACATCAAAATTAGGATTTTCAGCTAATAAAGCATTAAGGTGGCGCTGGGCTCGGCAGACTGTAGACTCTTGGCGAGATTTTGTGCGTGCAGTTCTTGGCGCAAATAAAGGTACACAACCTGAACGAAACCTACAGTGGTTATCTGGTACGTAAAGCCTACTTGCTTCTTCTAGTAAATTAGGACAACGTAAGTGACCGCGTAAAATTTGGCACAGTACAAGCAGTTGGCCAAAGAGTCTCTGTGTAGTGAGAGAGTGGAAGCCAAGTGTACCAAGGAGATACTTCGTGGGGTACATGAGCGGGTAATATCCGTATGCCCTCTTGTAGAGAAAGCGCAGAAACCTTTTCTGTACCTTCTCCAACATTAAGGCATACGAAGATTCGTGAGGATTCCAGACGCTTGAACTTGCCAGTAGTTTTGACCTTACTATTGATGTGTAGAGCAATTTAATGGTGGATAGCTTTTTAAAATTTGTGCAATTTCGAGAAACGAATCCTAGTCTTTTGAAGCAGTCTACAGTTAGCTTCCTGATGTGTTCGTGAGATGTAAGTCCTCTATCGAATAGAACACCCAAGTCCTTCACTGTGCTTGGCCTATCTATTTGATCACCATCTATGTGATATTGTGAGATTATGGGGCTTGGCGATCTTGAATAGGACATAATCTGACACTTATTTTTATTAAGGGTGAGTTGGTTTTTGTTGCACCAGATAAGAACGGACTCTAGGTCATGTTGTAGTGAGTAGCAGTCTTCAACAGCTGAAACGCTCCTGTAAATTTTACAGTCGTCGGCGTATAATAAGCATTTAGAATTATGAAGGGTTGCGGTTAAGTCATCGATTGTTATTGAAAAAAGAAGCGGTCCTAAAGATGAACCTTGGCTGACGCCAGACCTTGTGTGATATGTCTGGGAGTCATAGCAGCCAAGTCTCACAAATTGTTCCCGGTTTCGAAGATAATTTGAGAAAAATTTCACTAGTTTTGGGGAGAAGCCAAATAATTCTAATTTATTTAGTAGGACGTCATTGTTAATCTGGTCAAAAGCCTTTTGGAAGTCTAAGTATAAGACATCGACTTGGTTCTTCGCATCCATTTCACCAGAAATATGGTCTACCAGGGTAAGCAAATTAGTATTTACCGACTTGCCTTGCCTATAAGCGTGTTGTGCTTCGTTTAAATATGGTTCTACCTGGTTATATATCTTATTGTGTAAGGAGTTTTCAAAAAGCTTTGCAAGAGACGACAAAATTGCTATGGGCCGGTAATTATCAGCCATTAATTTACTGCCTGTTTTTAGTATGGGCACAACTCTAGAAATTTTCCATTTTTGAGGATATGTTCCCGTGTTAAGCGATAAATTAAATATGTGTGTTAGACAGGAGGAAAATTTGGATTTGAATGCCTTTATTATATACGGTGGGATATTATCAGGACCATAAGTGCATTTGGGTTTGATCCTGTCAATTGCCTTTTCAACATCATCTATTGTAAATTCTTGTATATTAATATCAGGACGATTGTGAACAGGAGGGATCCGATTCGGATCTAAAATGGGTATAGAAGGTAGAAATACGCTACTAAAATATTCGGCAAATGCAGAGGCAGCGGCTCTCCCGGAGTGTGTCTTATCCTTGTAGGTAATACAAGGTTCGAAACCTCCTTTGGTCCTAAGACTCTTGACATAGTTCCAAAAGGCACGCGGATTACAAGATAAGTTGTTTTCTATGTCTGAGTTAAAGTTAGTGAATGCTTCATTGGATTTGTGTTTAACTGACGATCGAATTGCTGTAAAGAAACTAAAGATATATGGGTCCTCGGTTCTTTTCCAAATCTTATGTAATTTCCATTTGAGTATAATATCATTAATTAGTTCCTTGGAGAACCACGTCGGATACCTACGAGAAAGTTTGGAAACACGGTTCTTTTTAGGTACAAAATCATTAAAACAAGAATATAATTTTGAATAGAATAGTTCAACTGCCGTGTCTGTACTTGATTCTTGTAATATTTCATCCCAGTTGGTATTATTAATTTCTTCGTACAGTGAGGGAAAGTCGGCTTTGGCAAAGTTCCAGTCTGTAAATGAGTTAATATTGCTAGGTTCTAGTGGTAAGCCATTATTTGTGTTAGCGATGTTAACTGTGATATCTAAGGGTGGGTGATATTTATCAATAACGTCTACCAAGCTACAGTCTGCCGTCTGAACAAACACGGATTTTACGTTATTTTGATTTACTAACACAACGTCCAATTTACTTCCAGTAGTGTTGAAAATATTATTATAATCTACAAAATCACAATAATTCAAAAAGTAACTGGTGTAATTTTTTATAGATAAAGAAGTGCTATTGATGTTTAGGTCACCTAAAATAATAATAGGAGCATTTCCAAGTGTCGCCTCATTTTCCTCTACTTTAGTAAACCAGTTCATATATTCCTCGTCCTTTGCAGACGGCTTTATATACACAACACATACGTACACTATGTGGTTCTTAAATCGAATTGAGGCCCATATGTCCTCTCCATGGCCCGTTTCGAGGTGTTGTTGACGAGTAAGTTCCAGTTCTAGACGTGCCGCCAAAAGGACTCCGCCACCTCTATTCGTACATCTGTCTCGCCTTAGCAGGATCCAGTCATCTGTATGTGTAATTTCGGCATCAAGTATGGAGCTATCTAAGTTTGTTTCTGTTGCAGCAAGTATATCGTGGTGTAATAATGAAGTGTTAGCTCTCAATTGTGATAGTTTAGTTCTTAGACCATTACATTTTGATACAAACAGACTAAACTGGAACTGTTGTTTTTCGTGCTATGTGAGTGTTTTACGTAGCGTCCCCGTTTCGGTTGTGATCCCGTCAGGTGTGCGGGGCCTATCTGCAAATTCACGCCTGACTCCTCTGTGAAACCACTCACATATTTCAGTACCAACTGGCCATACTTCGGGTGAGAAAAGTGATTTACAAATGGATTCAGGAACCGTTATTACAAAGGAGGAATAGTATTGATGTTTAAGGTTTAGTTTGTGAACGGAAAAACCAGTTCTATTGGTAATGTTCTCCAGGTGCGTTGACATGGCCTGTTCAGAAGTATCTGGTTTGAGAAAGCATACATGTATTTTCTTCGATCTTTCGACTGCCTGTAATGTCTGTTGATGATTTCCTTCAGACTGTCCTACAATAACACCCAGACGTCCACGAGTATGTTTGCGTTTTGTGTATTGGGTTTTCCAGGGTCCAACGTGGAGGTCTGTATGGTGTTTTTCTTCACTAGGTAGAGTGAGCGGAGTAACTATTGGTAGTTTTGTGCCTTCACTTGGATCGGAGTTCGTGTGGCGTGCGTGTCTGTCAATGAGTTGCACTATTGTGGGAGGGGTATCTGGTTCGATTAATGGGATTTGGTTGGTAATGGATGAGATAATTTTATTGTTTGTGGACGTGTCCCTTTTAAAAGATTCCAAAGATTCACTTGCTGAAGTTAAGTTAGTTTGAAGATTATTTTTTTCTGACTCAAGGTTTTGTAATCTTAATCTGGTGTCTTCAACAGTACATGCTAGAATATCATGCTTATCTCTGATGCTACCGACCAAGGATTCACATAGGATATCAACATCCGATCTTAAATTGTCATACTTCATGCTAAGCTCAGAGAAGCAAGTTTTTATATCCCCCAACACTGAGGCTAAATCATTGAATTTAGTTTCTTGACATGTTAGTTTGAGGGTCATGAATTCTCTCAAATTCAAAATCTCAGTCATAATGGCATTATTCGTAACAGTTTTCCTTTTAGCAGCTATATGTTTTTCATTATCCTGGTGTTGTGAGTCTGATACTGGTGCGGGTGGAGTGGCCAGAAGGGTAGATGTACTTGAGTGAGCTATGGTTGTGTTTTGCTTAGATGTGAACGTGACATTTAAATTTTTAGGGTGAGAAGGTGTAGAAATATCGGCATCGATAAATAAGTTGGTAGCTCCAACTGTATTGTTTTGGGTGCGTTTTTGAGGAGTTGAGGTGTGGTGAGATTTGGCATTATTTCTGATGCACGGTCCACAGCACCATTTAGCCTTGCTCTCCGCAGAAAGGTAGCAGAAGTGACGTTCAGTTACAGTCGAACACGTTTCTATGTGAAGTTTCATTTTGCATTTAGAGCATGTCATGAAATGTTTCGTCAAAATCGGTTGAAAGCATTTGCTACATGTATTTCTCGTTGGTGTACGTATTGGTGGCGCCATTTGAGAGTTTTGACAGGCACTGGTATAAGAGAGCCAGAAATTGCAGGTTTAGAATTTATTTTTATGCGTGTAGATATCGCTTATAGTGAATAAGAAATAATGAAATTATTTGGACGCCATCTATGGATACTCATAGAAAGTAGTTTGAGAACTTGAATGTAGAACAAAATATATGGCTCCTTTCCGGTCAATATGTGTATGTAGTAGTGTCGGATTCTTCTAGATGGCGCTGTTACGAATATCTTGCTTGGCAGTAAGATTATGTCATATAATTTAATATTTGAAGGGCAAACGAAAAAAATAAATTGTCCAGATGATTCCGTAGCAAGTAAAGTCACTTATTGTCAATCGTTTACCTTTGTGAATGATGCACTTATAAAAAAAAAAAAAAATAGACAACGTAAGTTTGTTCTAGCGGCAGTTTCAAATCACTGTGGCGGTTAAATTAGGAAAATATAAAATAACATAAAAGTCACTGTGTAGAAAGTCACGCAAATGTTTGTGAGTACATATTAACACCGCGCACTTGAATTTTTTTAGATATAAACACTAATTTCAACGTAAAACTATTTATCACGGATATTTTATGAAAGTTATAAACAAATGGTTCGGAAAAAGGTAAACCGAATTTTCCTTTACTGTTCTACAAATTAATACTGTGATTAATACAATTAATTGCTGTGTTAGCTTTCAAAATATATGATTAGTCGATCTTGGTGTTTGATACGTATAGTAAAATAAAAATATATATATACATAATGTTTGCCTATTATAATAAGTATATCTGATGTCAGGTACCCGTAACACAAGCTCAGAGCTTACCACGGGGCTAGGATTGTCCAGCAATATTTATTTATTTATGATTTATATATTTATTATCAACCATAAAGGTTTTTCGCTTTCAAACTCCTAGAATGAAAAGGGCTGGGCATTAACATCAATGGCGAGTACATCATTCACCTTCGACATTGATGATATCGTGGTCATGGCGAAGACGATGGAAGAACTCAGCACAATGCTCGAAGACCTCAATCGAGTCTCCCAACGGATGAACAGGGTCAAGACGAAAATCATACCTTTAAGCCCTACCTTACCCTTGTTGAGAATTCGGTGCGCGAAGTTGTTGACATGTAGGTATGTATACCAAGGACGAACAGTACCAATTACAGTACGTAGGTCAAACTTGGAAAAAGCGGTCAAAGATAACTTTGACAATAAAATAAATTTGAAAAATTTATTTGAAAATCGTAATCTGTACTATAAAATAAAAGTTTATTTTATTTATTTAAGGTTTTTACGGATAAAATTAGAAACAGAAAAACTGAAAAGTTAACAGATATTAAACAGAAGACATCCCTCTTAAGCGATAAGGCCGCCCTTTGTACATCTTCCTCTTATATGAATTTTGTAACTATTGTTTTGTTTTGGTGCACAATATTCTTGTATTGTTTTGTATTATAATTAAAACCGCGTGCGCTATGATTATACCTGCGCATGAGCAAGTGTCGTGTGCGCTGGAGTGTTACATCGGATAATGTGACACAGAGCTAATGGAGATCAATCCACGTGAACAAATAACTGTTCTAATATAACAGCTATGAAGACTTAGATTGTAGATTGGTTTAAAAACCAGTGTGTTTGACATACACTTTCTTATTTATGTTCATTGTTGTGTGTAATAAAGAATTTTCCATTTTATTCTATTCTATTGGGCTGGAGAACTTTATAAAAGCTTGTTACTTAAAATTATTTCAATTGCTCTTAAACTGCGCTTTTAATAAAGTACAAATTCGCGTCATTAATTTTTACAAGTAATCAGAATTCACATAACAAACGCACTAACCTTTCCAACTATAAAATATATAAATTCTGCTATAATATGCTATAGTGCCGGCTCGCCTGTATTTTCATACTTCCATTCACCTTTACCACTGTGTCCACGTTTTAGGTTTTTATTGAAATTTATGTTAACTATCATTTTGGTAATTTACGTCGAGTTTCCATTATAAAACCTTACAATAACCCAACACAAATCATGTGTTGAGAGCATTTAAGCATAATTAACAATACAATAGTAATTTTTTTTTGGGTTCACTTGCCATCATTCTTCGACGAAATATGATGGTGGTTAGACTCTTTTATTCAATATCCTATCAAAGCCAAATTAATTAGCAGCAGTTTCACTATTTAAAATGTTTATGCATTAGTGACTCCTAAGTATTTTGTTTTTGTAAATATGGTTTTCTTTGTTAATAATTAAGAATTTGGTTATGATGGGACATTTGAGGTAAAAGTAAAAAACAGTTATCGGAAGAAGATTTTCGGGGTTAGTCACGGCATATACACTTACTAGCTGTGCCCCGCGGTGTTACCCGCGTTATAATGGATTTTCCCGCGGTAAAAAGTAGCCTATGTTATTTTTCAGGCTCTAGAGATTCTGTGTACTAAATTTCATTTAAATCGGTTCAGTAGTTTTCGCGTGAAAGAGTAACAAACATCCATACATCCATACTTACAAACTTTCGCCTTTATAATAGTAGTAGGATAATACGTCATACCAACATCTTTTGCTACCATCATCGCTTCAACCGTAGATCTTGCAAGTTGTCATTATGGTTGGAACCCTGCGGTGGTCTTGAGTATAGGTCTTACGGTGCTTTAAATTAGGCGTTTCGCTAATGCTTGTGAATGAATAAGCGATTCTCGTTTGATCGTAAATATCTATCGGAAACGTCTATTGAATTTCGCTAAGAACGAAATCTTTGTAGCTTTGTTACGCTTATTTTATTTATTGTGATACATTTTTGCATATCAATGTTTTTTGGTGAAGTATGTGAACTGAATTTATATTTTAATATTTGGTGTGTACCATATTTCATGCAATAAATGATAAAGATTATTATTATTATTCGATAGCGCCTTCTAATTTGCACCATAGCGACATCTAGTCAAAAAAACATATAACTTTTCCTCAACAGACGCATAACCTCGCTTTTATCAGTAATATCCTGTAATTCCTCAAGCTATGGTCTCCACACGCGAGTGCGCGCGGGAGGCTCCGATAACAGCCTCTCAAATCGACTCAAGCGCAGGCGATAGCGCCCGTCTCGCGTTATACCAACAGCTGTTCTCTTCTACTTCTTATCACTTGGACATAAGAACTAGAATCGCGTGATCGAACCATTTGTGATATAGTGAATAGAGTTTGTGAATTGTGCGTAAATTAATTAAGAGGAAATGAAATGAAGCTGTGACGTTTGCTGAGATTAATTGAATCTGTAACAGGTTTGTCCCAAGATTAACTTGCTTATGTAACAAGCCTTTTTATTTTACATAACACTACATAGGAGAACAGTACTATACGAAGACTAAATTTGCCACACAGCGTGCGTTTATATTTGAGGGTGTTTACTTAATGAATAAAATAGGATTTTGCGCGTAGTCTTTTAGATATCATATTATACGTAAATGAACTAATGTAATTTTAAAGTTTATTTAGGGCTGGTTTCTTAACTTTTGTTAGGTGTTATTAGTTTTCCACAACATGACTGTTATAATTTCTAAGATATATATGTTAAAATGTTTTTTTTTTCAAATCAAGACCCGAGTGATTAGGCTTCTTATAGGCTACATAAATCCATCGTTAACCTTGTCTTTGCCGTGTAATTAATTAATATGGGCCGAATATACATAAAAAAACTGAACAATTATGTCTTAGTTAATAAGCTTATTAATTTGCTTTTTGTAGGCAAATTATAATCAAAACCATAACAAGTATTCCTTACTTATGTAGGTAATTAAATTATGGCAAGCACAATAACAACAAAAAACACTATAAAAACCTACTTAGAGGTGCCTTTACTGTGGTTTTGGCTTGTTACATGATTCGAAACTGAAGTATGTTCGTAAATACAGAAGAAAATAATATGACGGTTTGGTATCGTTTCTACAGTTTACCTTGAAAATTCACGGTCAATCGTACACTAATCATGGTAAACTGCGATTTCCTCTAAGAAGCTGTAAAATCCATTTGCCTAGAACGATTGTTATAATGACGCTACCTTGAATCAAGGAGAAAAGACGCTCAAATAAAATGAGTTTAACTTTTTATTCCCTGTTGGGAAATCCTTTTAACCTTTAGACTGTTTTAAGTTAATAAGCCAATCTAAATAATTTGTTGACATAATATGATTTTGTTTAATTCAATTTCTTTGATTGTTTTATTTTTTAAGTATGTTCTGTTTTTAATGAAATTAATACGAGTCTGGAGTCTATGTTATAAGTATAACTAGCGACCCGTCCCGGCTTCGCACGGGTGCAATGCTGATACTAAATACGCAAACGCTACGTCCCGCAATTTTTAAATCTGTAATATTTTCGAAAATATTCACTTAAATCATACGGTGTAAAGGGCCATATATATTGTTCATATTAAATGAACAATGTATTCAAGGTATTTAAGTAATTGGTTAAGGATTAATGCTGTATTGGTTAAAATCGCTTCGAAAATTCCCATTATTTGTCGTCAAAAGTAAATGACAAAAAAAAAGTTATTGTGGGTTATCCATAAGAGATAGACATATACCATCACGGACTTTTCTTTAGACCTTTTCAATGTGTACAATACTTAGTACATTATTTTGATAAAACTCGTAGGGTTCAGCCTGCGTTTGCAATGTAAGCGGAAAAAATGTAATTATTTACGACATCACATTAGAAACCTCAAAAATAACAGTACTTCTCCACTGTTTAATGGATGTTATTATACATACAAACACCTTCCTCTTGAATCATTCTATCTATTAAAAAAAACCGCAATAAAATCCGTTGCGTAGTTTCAAAGATTTAAGCATACAAAGGGACATAGGGACAGAGAAAGCGACTTTGTTTTATACTATGTTGATGATGTATAAAACATAGATATAAAATATATAGTTTTATAAAGTATAAAACAATATTGTTGTTGAATAAATAAACTACTTTCTTCTGAAAGATCTTCGCCTGTTCTAACTGTTAATTACTGTTTAATCCCATAAGAATTTCTAGCTATATAAATAGCATTTGATTACGAAAACGGATTTTACTAAAAGGTACGTACAATCAGACAGTTTATCTTTATTACCTACTTTGCAAAAAATATTTTGCAGTTATAAAAGTTATGAAAGCACATCTTCAATTAATTCCCCGCGTGTTGTAACGTTGCGATGGAACACGTTTTTTTTAGACATTTCTTTCTGTGAGATTTTCCAATTAAGCTAGTTTTCAGATATGACAATTTCTGTTATATACTTTCTCGTATGTAACACTCGCTGACCTTGAAGCTAAAAAATAAGATTTTTATAGAATAAAATACTTACTAACCTTTCAACATAGGAGATTGACGAACTAGTGGCCGAACCAAATATCCTTGGAGAAAGCCCACCGACTCCCATGCGATGGCTCGGCCACTTGGTCAGAATGGGGGAGGATCGGGGCGTATGGAGAGCATATCTTGGACAACAGATTGGACAGCGCCCAGTCGGTCGTCCCAGATATCGCTGGAAGGACATGGTGGAGGCCGACCTGCGACAGCTCGGGATCGAGAACCGGTCAGAGCTAGCGCAGGATAGAGACCCGTGGAAGTCTCTCGTTTCGGAGACCAAGACCTACTTTGGGTCACTGAGCCACAATAGTTAGCTATCAACATAACCATTTATGTATCATTATATTTAGTCTTGTCTTGCCATGGCTAGAACACAAGAGCAATAGTAAAAAAATAATTGATACTTCATTACTACTTATTAGTACCTACATATTTTCAAATCTATACTAAAATTATAAAGTTGAAGAGTTTGTTTGTTTGAACGCGCTAATCTCAAGAACAACCGATTCGATTTTAATAATTTATTCACTGTTTACCGCGGGAAAATACGTTATTCCTGCGGTAAACAGGGCAACGCTGTGGCGTGAAAAGCGAATTATACTTATAATTCTTATAAATGACATTGCAATCTACGTAGACGGTTCCACCATCAGAAGATCAGAACTGTTTACACTAAAGATAACATCATATACTTTCTACGTACTGTAGATTTAAGAAGAACTGGCCTCGCCTCGCCCATGTTGACGAGCACCGATGACAAGTCATTGTGCCTCATTAGCATAGACAACTCTTAGTTTCACCAGTAACGCTAATTGTAAGCACCACATAACAGTTCAAAGACTATGCGTAAATTTACATTATTCCGCATGCAATATGTGTGTTTATGGTCAATATTATAAGTAATAGACAGTGGTAGCTATTTTCTTATTGGGACAGGTTTAAATAGTTACTTACCAGCCCATGTTAAGAAAAGAAATATGACTCAGATTTCAAAGAAACATTTCAGAAAAAAATATATGTATGAAAACTTTTGAGAGTTTTATTCAAACGTGGCTTCAATATGACCTTGGAAGGACACTCCTCGAATAAAAAACTAAGTATTTACAATGTTATCATCATCATTTATATACATATTTATTAAATCTTGAATAATTAAATCATCACCCTATTAACGTTCCCACTGCTGGGACACAGGGACTTCTCTCTTGGCAAGAGAGAGGTTGGTGAATGTCACGTGTCCTTCAAACTCTAACTACGTGTTCTTGCATAATATGAAATCTTGCGGAAGATATTTTTGTTCCTACATGGGAAATAACACAAGATTAACTACAGCAACGTACAGAAAAAGTTATAATAGGTATCTATCTATCTGGTCCTATTCTTTTTAAATTAGCGGTATGTTCTGATAAGACCCTTTTCGGTGCTCACACAAGCTAGTTACATATTGTATGTAGATTTGTGTGTTTAACGTGATAATGAGTATGTCGTGTGTCGCCACTTATCTCGTAAGTACACCTTGACAGATATTTGCACAAAGATACGTAAGTGTTTACGTGATGTACAAATGCATCGAGACGGCGCGTCACATTGTTCTGAAAGATATAATATATCCGCGGTACAGATAAATTATTAAAATTATAGTTCATTTATGCATAAAAAAAAGTTTTTTAATCAAAAAATGAGTTACGCCTTAGAATAGAATAGAAAATACTTTACATAAGATAATATAAACCGAGATAGCACTTAACATAACTAATCATTGATACGTTTTATTGTTATAACTAATTTCTTGTTTACTCAGTTTTTGTGAGATACAATAATACAATAAATACATTATAAGCCTTTAGTAGAATAAATTAAGATAACAAAGTTCGCGTAAAAGCCTATTGTCGACGATTTCTGGCAAATGGATCAAAGTTTCTAAATTAAATTTTATCTTTTAAAGTTGCCCTGTTTCAGCGCGATCCTCCAATATTTGGCTTTTAGGAGCTACCAATAAAGTTCATTATTCATTCAAAAGTTAGCGAAACCTAATTTTATTTGATTTGGAAAGCCCACCTTTTTAAATAAGAACCTTATTACCCCTTTCACAAAAGTTATACAGCGTTATCATAAAGGTTTTTTTTCTTTAGCCTATATTTTCCCACAGCTGGGCAAAGGCTTCCCCCAACTCCCTCCAACAATCCCTGTCCAGAGCTGTTTGCCACCAACTTTCCCAAAAGTTCTGAAGGTCGTTTATAAAGGTTTAGGTTTTATAAATTTGTCGATGTCCTCATTTAATTTGTCTTGTAAACACAGCATTTAGAATTTTATCTTTGTATTTAAGTTTTTGTAAAAAATGAGAATACTAGGTATGTATCTCGTAATTAAATCCTCATGAAAATACCTCTGTGACATTACTTTGCAATCCGTAGTGGTATTCGTGGCACAAATTCTACAGTAAGTCTTAATAGTGTGTATACAGCAATTTTACTTAGATTATATCTTACTAATTACATATTTTCAAAAAGTTAATAGTATACCAAATTTCTGGCTAATCGGTTCAACCGTTTTGTCGTTAAAAACGAACAAACAAACAAGTACCCACATACACTTTCTCATTAATAATATAAGTAGGGTATGGATAATAGCAACAAAGTGAACATTTCGAATCATTACGAAATCCTTCGAGATAAATTATTAAGAAATATTATGCAAATTCATAGTTTTATCTAGACTTTATTACTCAAAGCAAAATGCGTCCTAGTTAAAAATAAAGACAATAGGTGTGATTAGCGCAATGTTTATTTAATGAAATATATATAATAGTAAAAATACGTAAAGAATTACAAAATAAGTAGGAAAAATACTCAATAAATTAAATTCACTCACAATAAATATGTTACTTGCCCTTGCTTACAGAAGACTGACGAGAATTTTGCTTTCTTGCGATGAAGATATCTTAAGAAATGTAAATCCAGGGGGTAGATTAATTCTAAACTGCAAGAATAAAATAATAACATATTTTGAAAAGGTATGGAGAGAGATTACCTTAACCAAGGTCCAACAACAACGAAAACAGGGTCCACTTCAATAATACAGCTAGGTTTTAGATCATGATTAGTTATCTTGTTATTTATAAGTTTAATTTCTGAAATACTTACCTATTACCACTTCATTTAAAACGTTTCATTACCTACCGCCAGTCTAGATAAATCTAACTTGTCTACATAAAGACTAGTTTAATAATAGTACTGCAAGTTAAAGGAATCACTATTCGGATTTTCACAAATTCTGAAGAGGTCACCTAACATTACATCTCCTAAGACGTATCGTCTCGTAAGTCTCATAGACGGAATTCCCTTAGCCCTGTATCTGGAAGGTCTGCGGCGTGATGGACGGTAGCTCATGTATGCCTCCCTTGCTGACCACCTTCACGTGGAAGTTCGCCAGGTGGAAGAACAGCCTCCTCTGGATCTCGCGGATGCAAAGCTTTAGCACAGCGTAGGCTTCCTCTTCTGTCATGTCTGTGAAGAAACATAACCATCTTTGTAGTCTGATACTGGTTCTTGAGTGCTCCAATTTGTTATACTATTTTCAAAAATCGCTAATCAGTAGATATAATGGTATGATGGGTAGGTAGGGTAATAAGGCTAATAATACCTATCACAATAAGCGGAGAAACTTAATGTGATCTAATCTATATTTATATTATAAATTTGAAGAATTCGTTTGTATGAACGCGATAATCTCAGTAACTACCAGAAAAATTATTTCAGATTCCTGACTGTTTGATCGTAATATAAGCTGATTGTAAGTGACGAACTTTTACAAAGTTCCTTCTTAGACTTAAATTTTTTCACCTGATGTAAAGTGACGATGTGGTCTAAGATGGGGCATGAAGACCTAGAAGGCAGATGACTTCTCCGGACTACATTACGAAACCCATTACGGCCGAGCAATATTTTTTGGTTTGTTGCATACTACATTTTGTCACTGCCTCGCTCTCCAATAAAATAATAAGTGAGACAATGTAAATCAATACTGTAAAGTCATAACAATCCACAACAGTTAATCGTTTGTATATATAGGAGGTTGGAAGTTTTTCTGTTTACGTCCGTAAGTGGTAACCCTCTGAATCCTTACACGTGACCTCCGGGTGGTGCTAAGAACAGTCTCTGGTGGTAGGCTTCGGCCGCGGCTTGTCACCACCCTCCGGGCTGGGCCAGTGCGTGAAGCGATTTTCTCGTGTTTCGTAATGTGGCCCGGAGAAGCCATCTACCTTCTAGGTCTTCATGCTCCATCTTAGACCACATCGTCACTTTACACACAAATAAAAGCTTATTATAGTATATTTAAAAAAACGCGTGGTTTAACGCGGCATGATCACAAAGCGATCCAAAGCCATAATTTATCGTACGCTGAATTTATTATCACATTGAATGATTCGTTATGTAATATCTGACGAGTGCAAGTTAAGCTAATGGAGAAAACATGTTTACCCAAATTACCATTTTAAATCACGTCCGCTCGAACTGAGCGATTCTTAGCTGCCTTTCATCATCGGAAAGGTTTCCTTACGTACTTACTTTAGTATCTCCGAATAACAACAACTTAAATTTCTTTATGGCAAGATCGAATAATCGAAAATCCGTTAAAACGCGTGGAACACCGCATGGCACAGGGAGTACATTAATAAACAAGGCAAAACTAATATATTCATTTTAACGTAATAATAATAGATCAACCAGCTGACTCCAGCAAACGATGTTTTGCAAAATGAAAAATAGATGTTGGCCGATTCTCAGACCTACTCAATATGTTCACAAAATTTCATGAGAATCGGACAAGATAATTTTATATTATAAGATTATAATTTCAGTATTTAACGAATTTCTTTCTTGAGACATTTAATTTCTTTATTTTAATTAACTCCCGACCAAAACAGAGGGGTTTTATAAGTTTGACGTGTCTGTCTGTCTGTCTGGGACATCATAGCTCCCGAACGGATGGAGCGATTACAATATAGTTTTTTTTTGTATGAAAGGTGAGTTTGGCGCGAGAGTTCTTAGACATGTTTATTGAAAAATCTGTTGTGCCGTTTAAAAGTAATGGGGGTGAGAATGGGGACGGAAACCCGAATATCTGCAAATACACTCAAGCGGGGTCTCAAATAATAGCGCATCGCGTGCACATTACAAAATATTATGATGTTTACTTTTAAGGAAATTGTTGTTGGAAGGTGTTTTTCTTAAATTTTCAATTTAGATTTATTTGAATTGTGTGTGAGTATCGATTTTAATCAGATACTAGCGGCCCGCCCCGGCGTCGCACGGGTATAAAATTTTCCCGGAAATTATTCGATTTTTTCTCGCTGTAAAAACCATCCTATCTCTCAAGTTGGATGGAACTATGCACATGGTGTGAGAATTTTATTATAATCGGTTAAGTGGTTTAGGAGTCCATTGAGGACAAACATTGTGACACGAGATTTATATACAGTCGTGGTCAACTAATTAGGGACACTCTTTGGTTAAACCGAATTGTGAATTTATTTTTTATTTTCCAACGAGTCTAAAGCATATTCCATATCTCTTACATGTAAGTATAATTAGTAATTTATGTGCCCGATTATACAAACAATAACAACTTCTTAAACATTAAACCTCTTTACAGTATAGCTGATAGATTATCGTAGTGCTATTTTGTTCAAATAATGCTGGCTGGCCATTTAATTAGGGACACTGAGATATTGCGTTCTATTTCCAAAATTTGAATCTCAATACTTTTTTACTTCTTCTCTTATTGTTTCGTGGTAGTTTTGGCGGCAATCCCGATATTTATTTTAAGTTTTGAAAAATATTTTGAAGAAAAATGGGTAAAAATAAAAGTTGCGATCCAACACTACGAAAAATTATCATGAAGTTTGTTGTCGAGCATGGTTGGCCATACCGAAGGATAGCAGAACATTTAAATTGTTCAAAAACTATGGTATACAATGCAGTGCAACATGTCAGACGCAATAACACAGATTTAAATGTGCCCAGAACAAAAATATCGAGAAAAACAACTGCGCAAGAAGATAGAATGATAACCAGGTTAGCTAAGAAAGATCCGTTTCTAGACTCTATTTTAATTAAACACGAAGTGTTTGGGACAGACGAAAGAGCAGGTGTCTCAGCGAGAACCGTTCGACGACGTCTGGTAGAAGCAGGGTTGTTCGGAAGAGTGGCTCGCAAAGTACCGTTGTTGAAGAAAGAACATAGAAATGCTCGTTTGGCGTTTGCACGTAAATATGGACATTGGACCTACGCCCAATGGCAACATGTATTATTCTCTGATAAGACCAAGGTTAATTTGATTTCTTCAGATGGAAGGCAATACGTACGGCGTCCAGTAAAAGCGGAAATGAATCCAAGATTCACAAAAAAGCAGGTGAAACATGGCGGTGGAAACATTAAAATGTGGGGTTCATTTTCTGGACGTGGAGTGGGACCTGTGAGGAAAGTTCAGGGTAACTTAGACCAACATCAATACAAGGCAATATTAGAGGAAACGATGCTTCCCTATGCTGAGGAGCATCTCCCTATTATATGGACGTTTCAGCATGATAACGACCCGAAACATACCGCCCGTTCAGTCAAATCGTTTCTTACCAGTCAGTCAATATCGGTGCTAGATTGGCCAGCAAATAGCCCGGACCTTAACCCAATCGAGCACCTTTGGTACGAAATCAAGAAAAAAGTAGCCACTTATCGTACCACAACTTTAGATGAACTTAATGAAGCTTTTTGTGAGGCATGGGCAAACATTCCTGTCGAAACATGCCAGAAACTGATAATGTCTATGCCACATCGGTGTCAAGCGGTAATTACTAACAAAGGTTTTGCTACTGGGTACTGATTTTACACGTAATAAAATGGAGCTGTTAAAGATATTATAATACTGCAGATTATTAGTTTTGTTTAACTCTATTTTTCATTATAGTTTACTGTCCTTAATTAAATGTCCAGCTACAGAATTATACCTTAAAATTGAATACATGGTCAACCTTTGATATTAAATACTTTTTTCTATTTATTTATTCTTTTATTTACAGCCATTTAAAGCATAATAATCGGACCAAATTATGCAAATAATAGTTACTGAGAAATCAATAGGGTTTTATATTTGTACTAGCTGTGCCCTGCGGTGCTACCCGCGTTATAATGGATGAAGTACTCTTTACCAACAACATATTTATTTGAATAAATATTAATATTATTATGTTGATACAACTTAAACAAATTATTTCGACCAAATTAGGTACCATAAAAACGGTTTTTGTGAGTTAATCTTAAAAGATAGACATATACTATCGCGGACTGTTTTTTAGATCATTAAAAGAGCTATTATTCTTTAATACATATTTTTTGAGTATCTTGAACCGTTTTCACGGCGCACGCAACGGAAGGCTTCAAATATGAACAATTTCTCCCGTTTTTTACACATTTACCACTATATCTTTGCTCCTTTTGGTCGTAGCGTGATGTTATATAGCCTATAGCCTTCCTCGATAACTGGACTATCCAACACAAAAAGAATTATTCAATTCGAACCAGTAGTTTCGGAGATTAGCGCGTTCAAACAAACAAACAAACAAACAAACAAACTCTTCAGCTTTATATATAAGTATAGATGTACATAACCGGTTATTGTTCTTCACTATCTTGCATGTCCCTAATTAGTTGACCACGACTGTATATTAAGATAAATAATTCGAATTAGAAAACTAACTTTCTTTGTAATAGTGGTCCAGTATCCCTCGCGACAGCATGCCGGCGAAGCCGTGTGCTGCGTACGGCAGCTTGACGCACGCGCCCAGCCAGTCCATGGCGCTCAGCGAACCGCCTGCCGAGTCGAAGCCAGCCACTATCATGTTCAGTTCTATTGGCTGAAAGAAAAATTGCAATTATAATTTTGGATTAACATAAATATTGCTGATATAGAATTTGAAGCCTTATCATTAATGAGGGTCTGGTGTTTATCTGATGATGGAGGGAAAGGCAGTCGAGGGAACTCCTCGACGATTTAAAGCAAGCACTTTGTGTTTGGGCTTGATTAACTTATATTACTGAGACCTATCATCTAAATGGGTTTTGACTGATATTAGGGGTCTGACAATGAAAATGAAGGACAGTCAAATAAACTCTATAAGGTATATTTTAGTAGAGTAAGGTAGAGGTAGATCATCCTTTCCAGGCCATCACTAAAAATCGTGAAAAAATTACTATTTCTATTTGTGTCATAAATGCTGTTATTGTTGTTGTTGTTGTTGGGCAATGCACAGAAGATTTAGCCACGTGAGCTTGTGTATTAGACATCTGAACTTAGGTAATAATAAAAGACACAGTAGGTTTTTTTAAAATAAAGAAAATACCAGCATGTGTAAACGTAGTTTTGAGTTAAGTACTAAGCATAAATAAACCAACTAGGAAATACAATTAAAATGAAGTCAAAGTCAAAACGTTTATTTCCTAAAATGTGCAGGGACAGGAAATATAGTTTTAATTCGTCTATATTTATTAATAAAGATTAAAACTAAGAATTATCACTAACATTGTCCTGAGAGTACGCTTCTTGTTTTTAAACACTGAGTTGAGAAGCAATTAGATCAACACAGCTTTTATCTTTGTAGTTATTAGGTCTGAAGACTCTGAAGGTAGGTAGTTAGGTAGGTACTAAGGGAACCAAATTAAAATAAAATAAATTTATTAAACTAAATGTGCGTCCAAAAATTCAAACCTCGATTCAGTTTCTAAATAAAAAAATAATCATAATAACACTCTTTTGAATTCCAACGGACAAAAATATTTTCGTCTCCGTCCATAAGCGAAAATTGAAATGTTTGCGTAAAAATATTATTTGCGTTCCATTTTCCAAGCATTTCATATGAGCGGAATCATTCCCTTGTCCGAAAACACGTCCATATAGATTTATGTTGCCTTTGTTTTGTCATTATTTATTGTAATGTGTTTTTGTTTTGTGGCGATCGTTCCGTTAGGTGCTGCATCCAATTTCCCATACCGGGGATCACAGAGTAGGATAAGAACAGCAATAAATGAATTTAGTAGGTAGGTACTAACTGAAAACTGAGCTGGGGAATTAATTCAAACACGAAAACCATCCCACCAGTGGGGCTCCTTCAACTACCGTGTATTCTGCCCCATTTTTTTTTACTAATGGGGCGATTACATGGTAAAGAAAGAAGAAGAAAGAAAGTTTATTTGTCACAATGAATTAAAAAATAATGTTTAAATGCAAAGAATAAAGTTCTACTTTTTCGATCCGGTGGACCGTAAAGGATATTTATATGGAATTAAATACGACAGTAAACATTTCCAAAAACGTTATTCGAGGTTATTTTTTTTTAAATTTCTGTTTCTTACTACCTATTATTTAACATTTTAACAATAAATTATATAATAAATATATTATCAACATTCTACAAATAAAGAAGGAATGTTGTTAATGTTTGAAAACAACAAAATAATGAATGGGATTATGAACGCATAAAAACCCCGAAGGTATTAAAATCAAAAAGATAGGTAACCGTCGTTCAATACAAATTTTTCGACATCATCACCATTTGCATAAACAGTTTCTTGTTAACGAAAAAAACGATAACATTACTGCAATTAATTTAAATGAAATCGTTAAATTATAATAACTGCCGTGCTTTGAGATTAATTAGTTATTTGGAGTGAAATTAGACCAAATGGTGAGAAAGTGATGCGTCTAAGAATGCGAGTTTTTTTTGCATTTTTGAACTGAAACATTCATACATTTTTACATACTTTCTAAAAATTTAAACTGCAATTCAGTATTGTTCCTGAAAAAAATTTAGGCGTTTGCCACCTAGTTAGTGGACGTCCTACGCTGCGCTTGCCGATTCCAACGACCACAGCCACAACAACTCACTCCTGATAATTACCTCGGGCAAAAAAACATGTAATACCGCGGGAATATCCATCATAACGCTGGTTACCACACGGTAGTAAGTATATATATATATACTAGCGACCCGCCCCGGCTTTGCACGGGTGCAATGCTGATACTAAATAAATAAATATAAAGTAAATGACAAAAAAAAGTTATTGTGGGTTATCCATAAGAGATAGACATATACCACCACGGACTTTTTTGTAGTCCTTTTCAATGTGTACAATACTTAGTACATTATTTTGATAAAACTCGTAGGGTTCAGCCTGCGTTTGCAATGTAAGCGGAAAAATTAAATTATTTACGACATCACATTAGAAACCTCAAAAATAACACTATTTAATGGATGTTATTATACATATAAACCTTCCTCTTGAATCACTCTATCTATTTAAAAAACCGCATCAAAATCCGTTGCGTAGTTTCAAAGATTTAAGCATACAAAGGGACATAGAGACAGAGAAAGCGACTTTGTTTTATACTATGTAGTGATTCAAGTGCTCTCGTTTAATTCTAACCGATAAAGTGTAGGCGGATGCGAGTCCCATGTTTAGGGTAAATGAAATATGTAGGGTTGGCTGGCAGGAAGTTCGCCGTACTTAGAGGAAGGTACTGGAGCGAGCCAAGTTCACGCCAAAACGTACATGTAAATATTAAGCGTAAATGTTAAACTATTTATGAAAGCTTTTAAATATGTTACATTTCGGATACAAATGAAGAGGCGAAGTTTTTTTTAACGTTAGTATTGCTTTTTCTTTCAACCCAAAGAGTTTTTTACTTAGATTTACTTGAGGTATAGAGGAGCTATCTTAGATTTTTCCAATAATCACGGTGGGCAGGTTCACTTTGGCAGGCGTTTTAGACCTTATTACTGAGACTTCTTCGTCTGTCTTTCTGTCTGTCTTACATTTTGAGGGATGATGTATTATTACTCATACAACAAACGTGGTTTTTATGAAGTCAAGCAACGTTGCGCAGACCAGTACTTGGATGGGTGACCGCTCTGACAGCACCTCTTTGTACTTTAAAAAAATATGTTATTTTTAAAGTTTTATGGTTTTTTTATTGCAAAATGTGCATAAAGTGACCCTAGATGTAGTATGAGTTACCTCATAGCCATAGAATAATAAATTAGCTCAAAGCATATGTTGAAACTCACATACGCCATAGTCGTACCTATGTTCTTTGAATTACCTTTTGAGTAAGGCGCAGTCTTTCAACCATGGTCTTCCTAATGAAGTGGACGGTGGCGGCCGTGCTCAGCTTGTAGTTGTTCCTCATCTTGTACAGCTCAAGGTTCTTGCTCACGAACTGCGCAAACTGCACTGACTCGCCCGAGTCCCCGATCAGACCCAGTACTAGCTCATCTCCTAGGTCGTGGAGCTTATGTTCATCTGAAATGTTAAATTATAATGATAACTATAGAACTTAAGAGTTAGGTATCTGTGTTGATGGATGTGTGCGCAGAGGTACGCCAAAGGAAATATTGATGAACCTTGTGTGACATGTGTAAGAAAGGAGTGTGATGAGATAACAGTTTATAGAGAAAACAGAGGGATAATTATTTATGTTGTGCCAATCCCACGTACCTACTGTGGATAAGGGAAATAAAATTATGATGAATCACAGCATTTGTTTAACTAAAGTCCCGCTGTTGTCTGTCTGTATGTTCACAATTTTAAGTCTTAGTTACATATTAAAGTTTAACGCCATTGGTCGATCCGTTAATGTAGTACAAAAATAAGGTAATACTATTTAAAACCCCTTGGGATAGATACTAGCATTATGCTGAAGAAATTGTTTGGTTAGAAGGCGCAAATCTCAGGAATAAGGTACCGACAAAGATAAGCACAACTAATTATTTAAGTGTTTAACAACTTACGAGAATCACCTCAATTAAGAGGATCCTTGTAATACTTAATAAAACCCCGTATCTAATACAAAGTAATTTATCTTTGAACCTATGAGAGAATTGCCTTTGCACTTAAAACCACATAAATAATTTTCATTATTCTTCACGCTACATGCAAAGTAGGTAAATGTGTTTATACCTCCGTGTAGACATGAGCTAATGAATGTAAGGTTGGTTTCTACTGGCATGGTAGGTAATAAAAATAATATTTTTTTAACTTTTAAAAAGTATTTTTTTAAACTAAAACAGTCAGCTGCGAAGAGTGCTTACCCGTTCGACCCAAGATTTTTCTACCCAATAGGTATTTTGCTCCGTTCAACCCAAAACAATAGATTCAAGTTACCCGTTCTACCCACACCTACTTATTCCTAATTTCTATTGTTTGAATTCAAATAAATGTTATAGTGAAATACTAAAGAAGCAGGCTCATTCATTACATTAGACAAAAAATCGCCACGGCGTTGCCCGTGTTTTTGGATTATCTCGTGGGATCATATATCCAAAATCAACAACTACTAATAAATTGAAAATAAATTAAAAAAACATTGTCCAGCGGACAAAATTGTGAATCTAAACCATTCCCAGATCCCCTTGAACACACACAAAAAATTTCATCAAAATCGGTCCAGTAGTTTGATAGAAGTTCAGTGACATACACTTCGGCGGGACTTCTAAAAGGGAGACCATATGGTGGAGTGGCCATCCTATGGCGCAAACAAGTGTTCAGTGATGTGACCGTAATAGAGTGTAAAAATCCACGAATAAGTGCCATCAAAGCTAAAATCAGTGAAAGTGACATTCTTGTGTGTAGCATCTACATGCCCACGGACTCACATGATAATCTGACAGACTTCACAGACTGTTTTGGCGAAATTGGTGCTATTGTGGAGAGTAGTTGCGTAGAGGCTATTTATATACTGGGAGACTTTAATGCACACCCAGGTGAACTATTTGGAACTGAATTATTAAATATTTGTGTTGATCAAAAATGGATTTGTGCAGATATCGACCAGCTTGGTTTAAATTCTGGTAGCTACACCTTTATTAGTGATGCCCATGGCTGCAATAGATGGCTTGATCATTGTGTTGTCAGCTGTTCTGCCTCCCAAACAATAAATGATATAAATATTAAATATAGTGCTTACTGGTCTGATCACTTGCCATTAATTATTAATTGTAATCTTAATTTAATCCCATGCAAGACATTTAATAATAATAATAAAACTACAATTAATTCCGTAATATGGGGACATAGAAGCGATGAACAAATTGACATCTATAAAAATTATTGTAATGAAAATCTAAATAAAATAAATTTTCCTTCTGAGCTTTTACATTGTAAGCCTAGTATTTGTACCAATGTAGAACATAAAAATCTAATTGACATTTTTTATCATGACATTATTAACATCTTAAGTGACGCAGCTTCGTGAAAAAAGGTAGTCAGGGCAGGGCTCGCCGTGTGGTAGGCTGGAATAAACATGTCCAAGAGGCGCACAGGGAGGCCAGGTTGCATTTCAAAAATTGGATGTGGCAAAACAAACCGGTTTCTGGTATTTTTTATGATAAAATGAAAGAGAGCAGAAAATTCTTTAAAAGTAAACTTAGGTGGTGCCAAAACAATGAAGAACAAATTAAAATGGACATTATAGCTGAACACCGGTCAGCAAATAATTTCAGTGATTTTTGGAAATCAACCAATAAGTTGAATGTGCAGCCTGGTCGGCCTGTAAGTATTGAAGGTGTGAGTGACAGTAGGGGCATTGCTAACTTGTTTAAAAACCATTTCAGAGTAAGCTCGGTGCTAGGTTCATCTTCAGGATCAGGTTTTGCCGAGGCTGGTATGACCAAGGAGACCTACCAAGTTACTCCTGAGCAGGTTGCTACAATTATAAATAAAATGTCAAGAGGTAAATCACCGGGTCATGACAGCCTCAGCATTGAACACCTGAAGTATGCAGGTCCCCGGCTACCACATCTTCTCTCAGTTTTGTTTGGTATGTTCTTCACTCATGCCTATCTACCTGAGGACCTAATGAAAACGACTGTAGTGCCCATTGTAAAGAACAAGACTGGTGACCTATCTGATAAATGTAACTATAGACCAATATCATTGGCTACCGTATTGGCGAAGGTGTTGGACAGTGTGATGGACTCAGAACTAGACGAATATTTAGACCTGCATGCTGCACAGTTTGGTTTCCGAAAGGGCCTCTCAACTGAAAGTGCTATTCTGAGTCTCAAACATACTGTTCAGTACTACACACAGAGGCGCACGCCTGTGTATGCATGCTTCCTCGACCTTTCGAAGGCTTTTGACCTGGTGTCCTATGATGTGTTGTGGAGAAAGCTGGCAGGGACAGGTGTGCACGCACAGGTGCAGCGGCTTTTCCATTACTGGTATGCCAATCAGACAAACAATGTTAGATGGGCGGGTGAGTTTTCGGAGACGTATAGGTTGGAGTGCGGCGTGAGACAAGGTGGGTTGAGCTCTCCAAAGCTCTTCAACCTGTACGTAAACGAGCTGATCGTGGAGCTCAGCAGTGCGCGTGTCGGCTGCTCGGTTGATAATGTGTCTATGAACAATATCAGCTACGCAGACGACATGGCACTGCTGTGTCCAACGATCAGCGCACTCCGGAAGCTCTTGTCCATCTGTGAAGAGTACGCCAGTAAGCATGGACTCGTGTACA
Source organism: Gymnoscelis rufifasciata (assembly GCA_929108375.1). Classification (NCBI taxonomy): domain Eukaryota; kingdom Metazoa; phylum Arthropoda; class Insecta; order Lepidoptera; family Geometridae; genus Gymnoscelis; species Gymnoscelis rufifasciata. Next base: position 1,387,269 of record OV815303.1, read on the forward strand.
ACTGTAAAAAGAGTGAATACCTGGTATTCAAGGCCGCAGGTAAGGTTCCAGAATCTGTCCCGTGCTTGAGACTAAACGGTCTTGAGCTTAATAGAGTTTGTAAGTTTAAGTATCTGGGACATTTCCTAACCGACGACCTTGACGACCAGGTAGACATAGAACGTGAACGCAGGGCGTTGGCGGTACGCAGTAATATGCTGGCACGAAGGTTCGCTCGTTGCAGTAGGCAAGTGAAAATCACGCTATTCAAAGCCTACTGCCAATCATTCTATACGGGCAGCCTTTGGGCTAGATTTACTAAAAGATCGCTCAGCGCTCTGCGTGTACAGTACAATAACGCCTTCAGGATGTTGTTGGGATTGCCCCGCTTCTGCAGTGCATCAGCCATGTTTGCTGAAGCCCAGGTTGATGGCTTTCACGCCATCATCCGCAAGAAAACAGCTTCGCTGCTGCGCAGAACATGGGGCAGCACCAACTCCATCCTGCAGGTTGTGGGCAGCAAGTTTGCCTCGCCCATCATGCAGACATTCAACAGAGTCCTCACTCACTAGACTGGGAGTCTGTTGAATGACTGCTGCAATTTAATTTTAATTTTATTTTAATTTAATTTTGATTCTTTTAATTTAATTTTGATTCTTTTAATTTAATTTTGATTCTTTTTAATTTAATGTCTTGTATTTTTATTTTTGAAATTTGTATGTGTGTGGACAACCTGTCTGATTAAAGAAACTTTTTATTTTATTTTATTTTTATTTATACACACTCACAGAAGAATTATATATATAAAGATATACAAATTACGGTGTCTGTACTATTTATAATACACTGTGACTCAGATTTTTGCTTTGGGTAGAACGGGGCATATGTTTTGGGTTGAAGGGGTAAAAATATTATTGGGTAGAAAAATCATGGGTTGAACGGGTAAGCATTCGCTGCGAATAACAAAAAAATGGCTATGGGCCGATATTTCAACTATCGGCTACAATTGCGGCCTGTGGCGAATATTCGGATCAAAGCGAAGTGTGTGGTCGGGTGCATCGTTGCTACTTGTGGTATTCAAGCGAAGACGATGTTCGGCGTGGGCGTGGCTACATTTATGGCAATTTTGGAGGTTTTGTCTGTTCACGTCCGTACCTAAGTGGTAACCCTCTGAATTCTTACACGTGGGTCCTCCGGGTGGTGCTAAGAACAGTCTCTGGTGGTAGGCTTCGGCCGCGGCTTGTCACCACCCTCCGGGCTGGGCCAGTGCGTGAAGCGATTTTTTCGTGTTTCGTAATGTGGCCCGGAGAAGCCATCTACCTTCTAGGTCTTCATGTCCCATCTTAGACCACATCATCACTTTACATCAGGTGAGATTGTGGTCAAATGAAGGCTTATCCAGCATAAAAAAGAAAAAAAAAAGAACGCGACATAAATATTTGTCAGATAAATGTAGACATTTTTTTTTAATTTAAGTTGGAACCGGTTCACACATTTGACAGTCTGTTAGATGATATGAGAGGATTGAATAATAACGTGTCCGTGTATTGATAATGGATCTTCCCAAAATACATATAATGGAAGGGGAATTCCTGAAAATCTCGAATCATAATATTGAGTGAAATGTGTGAAATTTCGTGGCAAAGGGTGGAACATTCTGAGAAGTAAAAATATTTACACAGTAATCAGTAATCACAATGTGTAGATCAACTCCAGCTTTCTGTATTTTAGTAGGTACACCAATACAAAGCTTTATTCACCGCCTGCTACTACTGTAAAACTTTTTTAATATACATAACTGTTTTGCAAGCTTAGTTTTGCCTGCGCTGGTGCCGCTAACAGCATGGCACAGCCATTTTGCAAATCGCAACAATTCCCAATGCCGACACACATAATCGTGAATGGCTGCGAAATTCTAAACAATATTATCCGCCGACATCTTCAGTGCATATCTGTTGCCATTTTGCCTTCTATCTTGTGGTTTCTGATCAGTTCACATTTCAGCAATGTTTACGTTCTATTGTTATATTGTCATTCTTTGTTTATGCACAGTTATCTGGCTTACATTTCACATCTGTAGTAAATAATGTCCAACAGGTACCTACTCGTGTTATTAAAGTAGACAAATAGATATAAATAAATAATTATAGCCGGACAATCCACACAACAACATCTAGACCCGTGGTAAGCTCTAAGCTTGTATTACAGGTACTAGAAATCTAATATACTTACATACATAGATATTTTTACTATACATTATTAAACACCCAGACCAAGGAGAAAGTGCTTGGTAGAACATACAAACGCTTGTCCCCTCGGCGGGAATCGAACCCGCTACCTCTTCACCCTCCCCCACCGCGCCACTGATACAGAAATAAACACAAAAATTTATATCATCAATTCATAAAATGTTTGCTTCTTTGTTGCCACTCTCGTCGTATAGGGGTTGTTATGTGAATTGTCTGGAAATATATATAAGTATATTTTTTTTTTATCTTTTTTTTGGATCAAAATTCATTATCAAGGATTACTTTGCATTTTAGGTGAAAATACCTGATAATACAATTTAGGTACATATAATGTGTAATAATGTCAAAGCGGTTATTTTGTTTAATTATTAGGTATGTACTTTAGTTTGGCAAAATAAATACATCATAGTTCTAATTAAATTTTAAGTATTTTTGACAACTTTAGCTTTAAGTGGTTTTCTGAATAAATACTTATTATAGTTACACCACACATTACTAAGTAGATACCTATTTGAAATATGTAAAGAATTCTTTACTTGTTTCGTTCAAAGCTGAAAATCATGAATTATTAAGGGCTCATCATCATCAGTCATCACAATCTGAGCTGTAGGACAGAGGCCGTCAGTCGCAGGATGAAACGTAGCCATCAGACGAAAAGTCCCTTTACTTACAGACTTTCAGTTATTTCAATTGTTGGGCCCACTACCACCACCTACGCTTACCTACGGATTTATTTAATCACCCGTCTATCACGTTGAAGAAATGAAATCATTTATTTGCAAGAATACAAAATTATGAATACCGGGGGACCAGATTTTGTACGATCTACAATTCCTGGTTTCGGATCTGGGTGTTTTATATGTATCATAAAGTATGTATTTACAAAACAAAAAAAATATATCAGTCACCTAACACCCACAGTACAAGCTCTGTTTAGTTTGGGGTTAGGTGATGGTGTGTGAGTAGTCCGGAAATATTTATTTATATTTATTTAATACAAACATCTTCTTATCTTAAAAAGTAAAAAGTCAATGTATTCAGTTCAGCCTACAAGTAGGCGTGCAAATGTTAAGTCAAAATATAATTACATTTTTTATTACATGTCATAATTTAAATATTCACTAACGCTATAAAAGCACTTTTCAAGCAACCAACTACATGACTTCTTATATTGTTCTGGTAGTTTATTATGAATTAAAATGCACATATTAAACATTTCTCCTATAAATATCCATAAAGTCCGACAGAGCCAAATCTCCGTAGAGACCTTAGGTATGCCATAAAAAATAAAGTGTCAAAAGTCCCAATCGGTCCCATGTGGGCTAAGGGACTTATTCGGGCCCAAAGGTCAAAATTTTGGGTTTTTTAGATTTTTCACGAAACTACTATTATTAGGTATCTACATTGTGGTTGGTAAAGAAGGTTTTTAAAACGATCTCTTTATTGACGTTTTATCACGTCACTTCTTTTGTTAAATAAATTTAAATGTGTTTTAGCAAAGATGTCCTACACTTTGCTACGTTCATGTCGTAGGTTGAGTTTGCAATAACAATTTAGGTTGATTTGAGAAATGGGATGCGATGGCTTGGGTAGAATATGGCATAACCCGACTCGCAACCTCCACTCGATAACCTGTATCGTGTGTGATTTGGTTTTAACGCATGGGGTAGTTGACGATCATTAAAATTATAAAACAGAAATTGTTACAAAATTTATAGAAAATTATGGATGATAAGAACCGAAATAACTAAGTATTTGATAATATCGGCGATTTTTATACAAATTTATAGAAAAAATAACAATATATAATCCATATATGCCCGTTGCTGTTTATGGTAAAAAAAAAAACGTTTTGACTTTGACTTTTTATATCCTTTTATTTATATCTATATAGATTATTCAAACTGACGCCTCAAGCGCAGAGTCCAATTATAAGAAAGTGAAGAAATCATTATTAAAAATTAATGTAATATTTTCGGCATTGGTTTTTGGAGGTTTTGTCTGTTCACGTCCGTAAGTGGTAAGCCTGTAAATCCTTACACGGAGGTCACTCCGAGTGGTGCTAAGAACAGTCTCTGGTGGTAGGCTTCGGCCGCGGCTTGTCACCACCCTCCGGGCTGTGCCAACTTTTAAAAATGGCGTTGGTATGCCAGACTGAGTGAGTACAAAACTGTCTTGTTGTGTCGTACCGTCTCTAGCACATTTCAGACACACATAATAAGTTATCTTGAGGCGACCGTTTTTATTCATTGTTGAATTTTTAATAATGCTTTGTTATTTAGCGAAATATTAATGTGGAATGTGGAATGTATTAATGTGGGTCTGGGCGTTTTCTATGCATCATATGTATGTATTTACAAAAAAAAATGTATCTATGTAGTATATCAGTCACCTAACACCCATAGTACAAGCTCTGCTTAGTTTGGGGTTAGGTGATGCTGTGTGAGTAGTCAGGAAAAAAAAAATGTTATTATGTAATGAGGATTCAATAAAAATGGTTTTCCAAAATAACATCAATACTACAAATTTAGTTCCAACGACCAACGATTTATAAACAAACTACGAAATGAATATGTTCCATTAATTTTTAACCCCTGACCAAAAAAGAGAGGAGTTATAAGTTTGACGTGTCTGTCTGTGTGTCTGGGACATCATAGCTCCCGAACGGAAGGAGCGATTTCAATTTAGTTTTTTTTTGTATCAAAGCTGAGTTTGGCTTGGCGCGAGTGTTCTTAGACATATGTTTAATGAAAATCGTATGTGCCGTTTTAAAGTTATGGTGTTTTACTTTTAATGAAATTAAGGCTTTGGAATCGGGGTTTTTTTCTAAATTTTAAATTTATATTTATATTTGATCTAAATAATGACTACCGTGATTTGATCCTGAGTAGCCCTCAAGTATCACGTCTTCGTTTGAATCTGAGCCAAGCCGGCTGAGTTACGAGCCTCATTATCCCTCCTATATCATTGTTGTTCGTTAGTCTGATTAAAACTGAACGGATTTATCTTATCTTAGTCTTGAAATGTTCGTGGAGGTCTAGGGAAGGTTTAAAAGGCAAGAAAAAGTCGAATAATTGCCGGGATTTTTTTTATAATTACCCGTGCGAAGCCGGGGCTGGCCGCTAGTAAAACATATAGGTATCAATGCCTGTTACGAAAACGTGTCTTCTTTAATGAACGTTTAGGAAGTGTATGCGTGTGTGATGTTTTTGAGGCAGAGCAGAAACTATGATGTACAATGCGTTGACGAGCTCTGTGGTTTGAAAGGCGCAGGGAGAGGGGTTCGATTCCCGAAGGACCAGATTTCGATTCGGGTTGATGTAACATTTAAAACATGTGTAAAAAAGTGTAAAAAATTTAAGCGAACTGTCAAGACAATGTTATTTCCTCGATTATTCTTAGTTTTTATTTAAATTAAGCTTTAAGTTGACCCGTCCATGTTTGTTCATTTTCTTGTAATTGGACTTTGCGCTTGAAGCGACAATTTGCCAGTGTCGAGTTAAATAAAATTATAAAGTGAAAAAAATGTTACTCAGTTGAACGTCATTTTGCAATCCTATCCATGTTTGCATAAGCGTTTAAGAAAATAAACGTTTTGACTTTGACTTATTAGGCATTTTATGCATAATCCTCTAATCCTTCAAAAGGGGCATTGAGTATACTCTCCCATTTTATCCTGTTATTATTTTTTATTGTGACAATTAATAAGAGTCAACTTAGCTTCAGCTTTTGCCAAATAAATACATTGAATTTACCTACTCAGCGCTGGTTTTCTTATGTTAAATTAAATGTATCTGTAGTTTTAATGTTATGTACGCTATGCGAAAACATATAAATGGTTCATATAGGTATTTTTATTTAGAGATAGTAATAAGTTTATTAAATAAAACTGTTTGTTTTCCGATTAAAATAAAATAAAAATAAAATACAAAGAAAAAAAAGCATTTTTACGAACCATCTTTGAGAATGATGATACTCTGAAGCGTGTGAGTTTGGTCTCCTGCAAGCATCACAAATTTTTCGCACTGCATACCTATCAAACATTGGAAGTCCACCATGGTATTAAATATTTAGAAAATGATATATTAATAATATCAAAATCCACGTTAAAATTGATGACAAAAACAGAGAGTATATAATCACTACGTTTTAGACAAAAACTGCAAAAATATCTGACAGTGATTCGAGAAAGTTGATGAAACGTCAATAAGTAGTCTTGATCAAAGAGTATGTTATAGCTAAAACTGTTATCTATTCATAATAATAAAAAATCATAATTCATTTAATTGAAAGTATTTTGGGTACACTATTGTCAGTTCTTAAATATATATATAACAATCCTACAAAATTCTACCATAATAAGGTGTACAAGTATTTAACATAATTAATTTTATAAATTTAATAGAAAACAAACACCACAGAATTCGAATTAATTATAAAATGTCAATACAATAATGTCAATTCATTTTTGTTTGTATTTTATCATTTTATGAAGTCATTAACAGATTAATAGCATTTATCTAATAAAACTGAGTAACATCTATTTACTTCATAATATCATTCATCTTCCTGACCTTATCCCACATCACGTGGGGTCGACACAACATGTTTTTTGCCTCCATTTCCATCTATCACCTAGAATCTAATATATATTATTAATAAAAAATAAAGTCCCCCGCCCCATCTATCTGTCTCTCTGCTTTTATAATAATAATAATAAATCATTTATTTCAGGCATCTAAGGCCCATATAAACATATACCTTATAGACTAACATGCATAAAAAAAATCTTATAAACTAAAGTGTCAGCATCGTGGATCATCTGTTACGGCGGTATCTTTATGTTCGGGATAAACTCAGAAACTACTGAAAGGTAGAATGATTTAAAAGGAAGGCTTAAGCACCCATGCAAAGCCGCAACTTGCCAACTAGTAAACGATAAACTCACAAACCGTGGTACAAACATTCACAGGAATATTAACAAGTGAGAGTGGATTGGTATTCTGCCATATTTCCATATTAAGCGAGCACCCCGCCCGGCCCTAATACTGTTTCCGTGAAAGCGATACTAATCTATAAAATCGGCATAATAGCAGCCAGTGTCCTTTCTACGCCCTTTCCTTATTTGTTTGGTTGAGATAAGGAAATGGCTCTGTCAGGTGTAAAATAATTAATTAAATTAGCTTGCTCGTAAGAACAGCGGTGGTTTTAGCGCACCGCGCCATGTTTAGTTACGAAATACATTCAATCATCCTCATCTTTACTAATATTATAAAGCCGATGATTATTTATTATTTTATCTTTTTTCATGAGGGGTTAAAACGAATGGAAAAAACATCGAAGCAATAGGAACTACAAAATTGTAAAATCTGTTATAGCCAGTTTGCTTCAATGTTTTATTCTAAACGGTCAAGACAATCTTTTAGCTTTGATAAAATTTTTGTTTAAAAATGTAGTATTATTAATTTTAATTTGACCTGTCCATGTATGCCCTTTGCTTCTAAGGAAATAAACGTTATTACTTTGACATAGAAGCTTAGCAAAAAACTTTTATCTATACAGAGCAAGTTATCTGAGATCTTACATTGAATCGATTACATTGTAACAGTCTCAGGAAGCTCCGTATTTCTCGGAACTAGTTTTCACCTGCGACAAACGGTCTACTTGCAGCAGACTAACGTAGGGTACATTTCCATAACATTACCTCCTGTGTTCAGACGAGCTTATCTGTAGCAGTTTTAGCACTTAAGTCTGATAATGTCGAATTAGTAACTATTACAAGCCTATGACCAAAAATCTGTGTCTGTCTGATATCATAGCTCCCGAACGGCTGAAATGAAATGTATTTATTGCTTGAAATATGGTTTACATAGGTGTCAGGTTATTTATACAGTTCTACATACTTCGTCAATTCAGAATTGACATGCAATGTCAATTATAATTAAAGAAAAAATAATAATAATATAAATAATGGAATGTCAAATATTTAGGAAGTTAATTTAAATTACAATTTAATATTAGGTCCTTACATATGAAATTGGCGTTTTTCGTACTTGTCACTTTAATCACAAATTTCTCCTCTTTGGTAAGGAATTCCAAATTCAAATTTGTACAGCTATAGACTCATGTATTTGTGCTTCGATGATCGTCATTCATTTGTCTTTTTTCTTCTGTTTTTTTCTGTTTGCGTCACTCATTTTACAAAATGGAAAACTTAAAATATCGCATTATTTACGAGTACGAGTTCCGCCGTGGCACTAGTGCTGCGGAAACAACTCGAAGGGTGAATGATGTGTATGGCGGTCGTGTTGCAAAAGAAAACACAGTTCGTTTTTGGTTCCAACGTTTTCGTTCTGGAAATTTCGACTTGCAGAACAAGCCCCGTGGACGGCCTGAGACTCAAGTTGATAATGAAGAGTTGAAGGCTATTGTGGAAGCGGATCCATCGCAAACCACGTCCGAGTTAGCTGCAGGCTGCGGTGTTAGTGATAAAACTGTTTTAATTCACTTGAAGCAAATTGGGAAGATTAAAAAGCTTGAAAGGTGGGTACCTCACGAATTGACTGAAGCAAACCGGCAAACGCGCGTCGACTGCTGCGTTACATTACTAAACCGGCACAATAATGAAGGTATTTTAAACCGAATCATTACCTGTGATGAAAAATGGGTTCTTTACGATAATCGGAAGCGCTCAGCGCAATGGTTGGATCCTGGCCAGCCAGCCAAATCCTGCCCCAAGCGAAAATTAACCCCAAAAAAGTTACTTGTAAGCGTTTGGTGGACTAGTGCCGGTATTGTTCATTACAGTTTTCTCAAATCTGGCCAGACTATTACGGCTGATGTCTATTGTCAGCAATTGCAAACCATGATGGAAAAGCTAGCGGCTAAACAACCTAGGCTGGTCAATCGCTCCACGCCACTGCTGCTTCACGACAACGCTAGACCACACACTGCGCAACAGACGGCTACTAAATTAGAAGAGCTTCAATTGGAAAGTCTAAGACATCCTCCGTACTCCCCGGACCTTGCTCCAACAGATTACCATTTTTTTCGAAATTTGGATAACTTCTTGCAAGGGAAAAAATTCAACTCCGATGGGGCAGTCCAAATCGCCTTCAAAGATTTTATTGATTCCCGTCCGACTGGTTTTTTTAGTAAAGGGATCAATGAACTACCTATAAGATGGCAAAAGTGCATAGAAAATAATGGTTCATACCTACTTTGATTAATTAAATATATTATATTAAAAAATATTCGACTTTTTGTTACTCCCATACAAAACGCCAATTTCATATGTAAGGACCTAATATTATGTCTAGAATGTAAATGATCTTTTACATTGTAATACGATTGATTTGTCAGTAGGTAAGCCATTTCTTAATTTTTGGTACAAATTTGTTGATGAAGCAATATAATTTAGTTTATTTTATATGTCAGGTTACTTTTGCGCGAGTGTTCTAGAGGTAAGATATGTTTGATGAAAATCGGTTGGGCCGTTTAAAAGTTATTTGTGGTGAAAGTGGAGAAGAAGAACCAAATATCTGCAAATTCACTCGAATAGGGTAAAATGAAAGCGCATCACGGGCACATTACAAAACAATATATTTTTTTACACTAGAGCAAAGAAGCGATAAGGAATTCTAGCTAATTTTTGTATTGAAACTTTACAGTCATTATTGGTTACTGTTGTTTTTGATTTGCTGTTACATTTGGTATAGATACTAAATCTAACGGTACGGAAGGTGTAAACGGTAAAGAATAAATCCCACGTCTTCGAATTTTCTTCATTTATCAAAGCAGTATGGGAACTTCCCATCACCTATTGTCACATGTGTGGAACCTACTTTTTCCCAACTCAAGCGAGTGATTTCCCTGGAGTATTATTTTATCAATGTCTGCATCCCGTTTCTCGGCCACGGGACCGAGATAACTTTAGATTACATATGTGTCTTGAAAGTAGAACGAAATTTCAATACTCACTAAAGTTTCTACGGAAGACTTCACAGAACATTGTTGAGATTTAGTGTTATCTCAAATTATATAACATTAAAAACTATTATTATTATCGTTTACATTAAAATTACCTTTTATGTTTCCAAGTCCCACATTAAACCCGTAATTTTTTAACATAACGCTTACAAACCAAAACGAGGTTTAGAATTTACTAAACATAATCATTGTTTTGTCTGTTCACGTCCGTAAGTGGTAACCCTCTGAATCCTTACACGTGACCTCCGGGTGGTGCTAAGAACAGTCTCTGGTGGTAGGCTTCGGCCGCGGCTTGTCACCACCCTCCGGGCTGGGCCAGTGCGTGAAGCGATTTTTTCGTGTTTCGTAATGTGGTCCGGAGAAGCCATCTTCTAGGCCTTCATGCTCCATCTTAGACCACATCGTCACTTTACATCAGGTGAGATTGTGGTCAATAAAAACTTATCAATAATTAAAAAAAAAAAAAAAATTGTGTAACAAGTGGTTCTGGTGGCTTCTAGACACATATAATAAAATGTTAACAGACTAAAAGCAGGACTCTTTAAAACCCAAGACGATGCTTAAAACTATCCAGGACAACCCTAAAAGCAGGGCATGGCCTGGGAAAACAGGACAGAATGGCAACCCTAATTTAACACAATGATAATATCTTGTGAAAAACGAGTTGTCATTACCCGATTAACGTCCCCACTGCTGGGACACAGGGACTTCTTTCTTGGCGAGAGAGATTAGGCCTTAATTCACCATGCTGGCCAAATGTGGGTTGGTGAATGTCACATGTCCTTCAAACTCTTTAAAGTTCTCAGAAAATGCCGGTTTCCTCACGATGCTTGCCTTCACCGTTAAAGCTCGTGTTTCCTTCGGATTGAAAGTCGAGTGTGGCCCACTTAGCCAACACGGCTTGTAAGGCGGCGGAAAAACGAGTAGGTATGCATTTATATGGTATTTTATCCCGTTGGCGTTGTATTGTGCACATTATCGCAATGGGAACGGTGTATGAGCAACGGTGATCAGACGGTAATGGTTCTACTCCACTGTAAACTAGGTTTATAGATAACTATTGTGCGAAGATTTTATTGAATAACGGATATATATATATTATTAATATGCTTTATCTAGTGTATAGTTATTGTTTGGAAAATATTATTTCTTTCGTTATTTACATTTTGATTATTAGTAGAAAAAAGAAAGAAATGTTTATTTGTCACGAAATAAAAAAAACAAATATACCTTAATTAAAGTAAACAAAAACACTTTTACCCTCATAACTTTAAAGGAAAACCGAAAATCTGCTTAGATAGGTACTCGAGTCGCATCACGAGTACTTACCTACATATTACAAAATAATTATGTCTTTTTACTTTTAAGGGACTAAGGTTTTGGAATCGGGGGTTTATTTCACAGTCTCCGGTGGTCGGCTTCGGCTGTAACCACCCTCCGAGCTGGGCCAGTGCGTGAAGCGATTTTTTCGTGTTTCGTAATGTGGCCCGGAGTAGCCATCTACCTTCTAGGTCTTCATGCCCCATCTTCTTAGACCACATCTTCACTTTACATCAGGTGAGACTGTGGTCAAATGAAGGCTTATCTAACATTAAAAAAATGTAAATTGAGATTAAATTTATTTGGCATATTAATCGCCAATCATACTTACATTCTATAAAATATTAATCTATAAATCCAAAAACACGTGAAATTCCGTAACTTGCAGACCTAATAACTATAATATAAACACATTTTACTTCATCATTAAAACACTTTTATTAAATGAAGGAATTTTACGATAAATAAAATAAATAAATAAATATTTCTGGATAATCCCAACAACAACATCTAGGTACTAGACATCCAATACACATATTATAATACCTCTAGACATACATGTAAAGATATTTTTTATACATATTCATATGTATAAAAAATATCTTAAAATACACCTTAATATACACCCATTTTAATGGCTAGATCGTTTAAGGACCAAGGAGAAAGTTGCAGAACATACAAATTATTTTCCCGGTTGATCTCATTTTAAACTAAGATAAATTATTCAATGACGCGTTTATTGAAATATGAAATTGAAAACCTGAAGTAGCGAGAGGGAATTCAATTTACCCGCGACGTAGTGGGTTCTCGCGTTTCCTACTCTATTTGCAAATACCCAGTTATTACTATCAAGGTCGGAGAGTGCATGCTGTATTCTACGTAAATTGTATTCTGCATAAGTGCCACAATTGTGTGGAGATGATTTAAGTATCTTTAATAATGTTACCATAAATAAAATGATGGGTATAGCGTTTCATAAGATAAAGTCATAAAACAAACAATAATAAGAAAGTTACCTATGAACGGTTTCGTAGTACACACTAATGATACACACTAATGATATTTATGTTTGAAGATATGATAAAGTTAGCAATAATTAGGCCTTTATTTTACCACAATTGGACCACGCACTGGCCCAGCCCGGAGGGTGGTGACAAGCCGCGGCCGAAGCCAACCACCAGAGACTGTTCTTAGCACCACCCGGAGGTCACGTTTAAGGATTCAGAGGGTAAACAATTACGGAAGTGAACAGAAAAAACCGCCAAAACACTTTTTATTAACTTTTATTGGCATTTTCTAATGAGGACGTATTTTACTAGTATAGGAATTATAATAAAGATTAAGGTAAATAAAGTTTTATTAGTTACATCAGCTTTACAAAACTACACTTAAAATACAATAATACCAATACTCGATAAAGGTATGCTATAGGTATATTATGACTTTAGTACAGCAAAAATATGTTAATCTAGAATATAAGTATACCTCCATTACTTACATATATTCTGGATTAACATATCCAAATTGTATTCAAAGTGATCAGCCGTTTGTGATTAAATTAATTTTAAGAATCATAAAGCCAGAATTGACGACCTCTGTGGCTCGGTAGGCAAAGGTCCGCCTAAGACGCAAGAGGTTGCGGGTACTATCTACAATTTCCGGTTTCGGGTCTGGGTGTTTTCTATGTATCATATGTATGTATATACATAATTATGTACAAAAAAAATGTTTCTATGTAGTTTATCAGCCACCTAACACCCAGTAGGTACAATGCTCTGCTTAGTTTGGGGTTAGGTGATGCTGTGTGAAGTCCGGAGATATTAATTTATTTATAAAGAAAGAAAGTATAGGTACATACATATTTTATTTATTATTTTTTACTTAATAAAAAAGGTGTGTGTGCGATTCACGCACGGTAGAAGTGAAACTTCAGTAAATCGACAAAAGAATGAGATGAATAAAAAAAAATACTGTGCAAAAAGATTTTGTTCGGGCGGTCACCCATCCAAGTACTGGCGTTCCGGAAAGTTGCTTAACCTTGTTAGCGTTTAAGATTGGCTTACCTGACGTATTTCCGTTGCATCCGGTCTGAAATCACAACGATTCTAAAGAAGTTTCACTTCAAAAATAACATTTAAATACACAGATAGTGTCCCAAAAGCCACAAATCTATTAAAACTTTCGTGTTTATAACTAGCGACGCGCCCATCTTTGCACGGATGCAAATTATGTTAACAGAGCTGTAAAGAACCAAAGCGAATTCACTGTAACCACACAGGCTCGATAGAGAAGTGCGAGGGACAGAGCATTCTTAGATAAAACCTAAAAATGAAATACACACACACTATCTTCATTGTATCGAATTTATGTAAAGTTAACTGAAATAAAGATTTTTTTATATTATTATGTATTTTAATGACGTTTTCCGTGTTGGATGGATTTCCCCGCGGGAACAAGATATTTTCTAACAGTTAGTATATATTCATGCCCCATCTTAGACCACATCATGTGAGATTGTGGTCAAATGAAGACTTATCAAGCATAAAAAATAAATATAATGCTTCTAGGTACATTAATAAATCAACTTAATACTGAAAACTGCACTAAAATCTATTTGTTTGTTAAAAAGATCACAGCAAATACTTTAAATAGCAAAATACTGCATTCTATACTCTAAACGAAGTTTAGAAATAAAACTACAAAGTCACTGAGTAATAAACGCTTCCCCTGGAGAATGTTATTTAGGGTACCTTTGTTTTAAAGCGTTGGCCATGCAGGTCGGCTATTACCCAGGAATTCGTGGCATCCCAGGAATTCTGGGACGCAGCTGGCTTCTAGAGAATTCTGTCAACAACAGAGTTAACCTTACTAATGCCAGCCTGACATATAGAGTTAGGCTATGTTAGGTTGGGGTGAACGCTGTAAATCAGATATTAAATGTTGTAGAATAACTTTGAGTATTATTTTAAATAGATAGATAATTATAAATGATTCAGTAACAGCACACAAATAACTAAACATGAATAACACAAATAATAATTAAGTTTATTTTGGAAATCAGCGCCTCTGCTTTTAGTACCTGGCATTGATTTATCCCTTTTGCTACAGAGCATTATTAAGTAATTTGTGTATTTTTGTTTGAATAATTGATGTGTTTTGTATGTACTATTAATTTACCGCTTAGTTGTCTATTTGTGTTTTCTTGTATGTCTTTGTAGCAAATAAACGATGTCTAGGTCTATGTCTATGTATATTTGATGGCAACAGGCAGACAAAGAAATAAAACATAGAAAAAGAAAACATTATCACTATGAACTGTGCTATGGTGAATAGTGATGTAGTGTTTTATTACAAAATGTACGAATAATTAATACTGGGACAGGAAACCGCTTTGCAATAGTCAGACTCAGACAGCCCATAATTTAAAGTATGCAGTTTTGATCAATTTCAACCAGTATATCATTTTATAAAATCTGATAAATATTTTAAATTGTACACATAATTAAAACACAAAACAATACATTAGCACTTAAGAATAAGCGACAAATGGCGGTCTTATCGCTTAAGAGCTAAATATCTGTACCAGACAACCTTTAATGGATAGGATTACCTATATTGGTTTAAGATAAGCACATAATTATTTTGTTTTATTAGTTTTTGGTTTGTGATATTCTTTATTTATTATTGTTTTTTATTTTTGTGATAGTTTTAATTTGACAATTTATAATGATTTTAAATTTATGTAACAAACTTTTGACATTCTTCCTTATTGCATTGGGTTTTTTCCTGTAATAATAGGGTAAGATAAATAAATAAATAAATAAATAATGTAGATTTTGCATTTATGCGTGGAGGTCTCTTTTAAATTAGCACTTGAAGTAGTTTACATTGTAATGATCTTTACTCTAGAAAACTAAAGTTTTAAAAGCAAGCTAATTCTAACAAAAGTTTTCTGTTACAGGTCTTCATTTTCCGGAATTGACGCACCATCTTCAACCTGATCTAAACTGAATCAAATCCGATCCAAACTGAGTCAGTAGGTAATCGACAGAACGCTCAAGTTCCAATCACCATAAACTAACATTGTTCGACTAACTTGATCGTGATCAACATAAACGTGTTTCATAGACAAAGAAAAAGCAATACCTAGTAGGTATTAAAACCTCATAAATTGCAGAAGAATAGCAACAGTTAAAGTTTTACTGTTAAATAACTGTCTTGAGCAGAACATAAAGGGCTTCGAAAAACCTTCGTCTTAATAGTTTTTCTTGACTGACATGATACAAGTACCAGTGGATTGAAGCCTAATAGAACATACGGAACTGATCCAATTTCGAATTCAAAGTGAGTGTTGACAGTATAAGTGAAGTGATGAGATAGTATTAGTGAAAATGCCGGACACTCTCTTGTCGACGGGGGTCAGCCTGGGCCTGCTGGCTGGAATCGTCTCTGGCGTCTGTTACCTGATGGCCAACGGACTGACGTGGCCCAAGTAAGTGAACTTCCTTACAATCTTACTACTTTTGTATATAATTCTAACAATGTGACTACGAAGTCTATGGCGTAGACACTGTCATGAAAAGGTTCCCTGAATGTGTTGAATGACGCCCCAACCATTCGGAAATCGGTGAAAACATGATTATGCGAATGATTGAATACTACGTTCCTAAACATTATAAAGTGACGTTAGCTGTTGGAATAAATGCAAAAGCGATAACGAATGTATCGCTTTTGCATTTATACATTGCTATTTATTTTAAAATTAAAGTATCAAAGTAATAATAACAGGGCAATTAATATATTTATAAGTATATTTTTTTCGGGAAGAGCACTGTAGCTCGGTTTTGTCAAGCGCTATTTCCACGCTTGAGCTGAGAAAAGAGCTTGTTCATTTGTTTTTGAAGTGAAACTTCTTTAAAATCGTTGTGATTTGAAACCGGATGCAACGGAAATGGAAATAAGATTGGCTTACCTGTCGGGTAAGCCAATCTTAAACGCTAACAAGGTTAAGCAACTTTGCGCGACGCCAGTACTTGGATGGGTGACCGCCCGAACAAAATCTTTTTGCATAGTATTTTTTTTGTTTTTTTTTATTCTTCTTATTATTTTGGCGATTTACTGAAGTTTCACTTCTATCGTGTGTGAATCGCACACACACCTTTTTTTTTTGCTTGAACGCCCAAATCTCAGAAACTACTGGTCGGATTTCCATTTATTGGAAATCCGACCAGTAGTACCGAACATCTAATACATATATAAAATTCACCTGTCACAGTGTTAGTAACCATACTCCTCCGAAACGGCTTAACCGATTATTAAGAAATTTATATCCATATTCAGTAGGTCTGAGAATCGGCTATTATCTATTTTTCATTTTGCACGATAACGTTTGCTGGGGTCAGCTTGTATAAGTATATATTTTAGAGAACATCCATCTTGAGGCTCTGTGTATTAAAATTGATAAAAGCGACATCTCAACACGGAAAAAGGAAACAAACATCAGTGAAACCCGTGACTGTGTCAGAACCATCACTTTCCCAGCGCACCTTGCAAAGTTACATAGTTTATTAACTAGATGTCACAGCAAACACGATTCTTACTTCTTTTATTTTGATGGCGTCCGTGACAGGCTTTATGACACAATTCTTATCTTTATAGAATTTCTGCTTAATAATTTAAAAAATAAACATTGTAATATTAATGTCTAAGATTTTAACTGTATGCAAGTTTTGCAGAAAACGCCGAGGGGTCGAATTCTGGTTTGAGATAAAGTAGGTAAGTTTTTACAAACATTAACCCCAATTGCGCGACTTCGACTTGAAATAATAATCTGACACATTCATGCGCGCTCTGAATATTCTGTGCTTATTTTACTTAACATTTTAATCAAATTCTTAAGACTTTATGAACGTTAAAATGCACTGTAATACCAATAAAACTATAATAAAAATTAATTGTCGCTTACACAATATTTAAATTTCCCAATGCGGCATTACTAAAATATTTCCTGCCAAAGCTGACCTCATAAATTAGCTAAATATTCAGATATTCAAATAAGTATCTGCACAATAGATACGGATCGTCCTAGTATAAAAGGTGTTTTCGTCATATCCGTATTTTGTGTGAGTTTGAACAATAGACAGTTGGACCGTAACACTCAGTGTACATTGGAGACCGCCCAGTGCACAGTGGGCACTTCGAGTAATGATCCTATGTTAATCATGAACAGAATAAATTAATAAATAAATCCGGACAATCGACACAACAACATCTAACCCCGTGGTAAGCTCTAAGCTTTCGTTACTTGTACTAGACATCTGAAAAACGTAATATATTAACATACACCCAGACCAAGAAGAACATACAAACACTTGACCCCTCAGCGAGAATCTAACCCGCTACATCTATCGCAAGCGGACCCTCGCCCACCGCGCCACTGAGGCAGGCTCAGATTGTGGGATAACCTTTGATTAGCGAATTATGCACACGCATTTTTTACTGCTTTAAACGTTTCTTCTATTTGTTACTTTACCAAAAATACATACCTATATATATAACACATCGAATATAATCCAAAAATAAAATTAAACTTACTATCCGTTTCGGGCGACTTAAACGCTAAAACGTAGTGATTTTATACTCTCTGTAAAACGCGCCTATTTTTACAAGCGTGACTTTTGACGACAATGATGTGGTTCGCAAACTTAATGAAACTTTGGACTCTGCGCTTGAAGCGACAATTTGCCAGTGTCGAGTAAAATAAAATTATAAAGTGAAAAAAACTGAACTACTGAAACTTTGATAAAATCAGTATTAATACTATGGAAACTAGTAGAATTTGATGTCACATGTCATTTCGGCAAAGCGATGCGTTTTGTAGCTTTGCGAGGGAAAATAAAAGTAACTTTTGACAATTAAGTTTTACCAGTTTTACTATGAAATTGTGATTAAGTAATTTTTTTAATAATTTTGAAAGTAAACTCCCTGAACCGTTGTATTTAACGCACTTATGTGAAACAGTGATGATGATGATGATGTGAAACGGTAATTAAAAAGCCTTGAACCCGCAACCGTTGCTAATATCTAATTATCGGACGTGAAACGGGACAGTGTAACCGACATGGCGGGTTGGCAGTTGGCTCAATGGGGTGCGTCTGCGCAATGGACATGTGTTTTCACGGTGCAATGCCACCAATTAGGTAAACGCTAGTTTAAAGGTGTGTGGGTTCCGTGCCTTGTTTTTTTGAAGTGAAACTTCTTTAGAATCGTTGTGATTTGAAACTGGATGCAACGGAATTGGAAATAAGATTGGCTTACCTGTCGGGTAAGCCAATCTTAAACGCTAACAAGGTTAAGCAACTTTGCGTGACGCCAGTACTTGGATGGGTGACCGCCCGAACAAAATCTTTTTGTCATAGTTTTTTTTTTAATTCTTATTCTTTTGTCGATTTACTGAAGTTTCACTTCTATCGTGTTTGAATCGCACACACACATTTTTTTTATTTTTAACTCCTGACCATAAAATAGGGGTGTCCGTGTTACAAGTTTGGCGTGTCTGTCTGTCTGTCAGTGGCATCATAGCTCCCGAACGGATGGAGCGATTTCAACTAGTTTTTTTTACCCCCGACGCAGAAAGGGGGTGTTATAAATTTGGCGTGTATGTCTGTCAGTGGCATTATAGCTCTCGAACGCATGAAGCGATCTCGATTTAGTTTTTTTTTATTTGTATGAAACGTGACTACAGCCCAAGTTATCTTAGGCAGGTTTGATGAAATTCGGTTGATCCGGTTAAATTTAGGAAAATCGGTTAATATGGATTATATGAGATGTTACTTGGATACTACATATAAAAAATATAGTGCCCCTAGAATGGATGTGTTTTATTTGCGCATTTATATACTTATATTAATACATCGTATAATTGAACACCCGGAAGTGGCTTCAATTACGATATGCATTTTATTCTTCTACACAAATAAAAAATAAATTAATTTGCACTTTGTTTCATAATTTGTTACACTAAGACGAGGTAAATATTTCTTAACTAAGGTACAACCAGAAAAATAATATCCTACAACTTAAAAAAAATATTTTATTAGTTAGTAGTTCCCTATTTCGGTCCACTTTAAAACCTCGGTATAATCGTAGATGAAGGAAACAATTTTTAGTCAATTGTAGAATCGTTAAAAATTATTCATATATTAATTCAATTAATTAGCACGACTTACAAATCAATGGCACTACTTGATATATTTATTAATATGAAATAAATTAATAAAGATAAAATCTTATTCTTAAAAATAAAATAAAATAACAAAATAGGAATTTTTAATTACAAGTAAAACATAATAAAGTCCATTCATTCATTAAAACAATTCACATTCACTCTTCATTCTCACAAAATCTCAAACAAACAGCAATAATGTTTTCCCATTTAACGGCAAAAATTATAATCAAAACGGAATTGGAACTTATTTAGAGAACTCTAAAAGCACCAACAGGACCCCAACAGAACGCGCTGTCGGTTAGTCTCATCGCGACCGGCATTCGGGCACTACTTCCGAAATACGTCATGTGCTGAATAAAACCATTATTTATCCACAATTATCGACTCTCGCACTGTATAAATACGGACTTTAATCGATCGGCAGGTCCATTTCATTAATATCGATGATTATAGAATAGAGTATCGCTTAATTAAACTTATCGACTGTCAGTCGATAGTGAATTTGGTGAAGTTTATCGGTGAAGTGGAGATACATCATAGTGCATTCATTTGCAAGTTCTAAGCATCTAGGATTGTTGGATTATTCCCGTTCGTTTATTATGGGTAAGTCTTATTTGCAATTGCATGAACTTTCTCTGCCTACTCGTAAAAATTTACAACGTGAAAGGCGAAATTTTGATGATTAATATGTTAAAAGTTAATTTAAATTTTAACTTTGTTACCCGCTCAACGAACTTAATTTAGCCAATATTTTTTTTTTTTAATATAATGTTTTTTTATTTGATTGTGATATTGTTTAGAATGTTGCATCGCGTTGTTTGTTGTATGACCTAGGTATATTTCAACTAAATACGCTCACAAATTAAAAGCTCGTGAAAATAAGCTCATTTTATTAGTAAGAATTGATATATAAAAATCTACACAAAAATAAAATGGGGAAAAAAACTTTAGGTCTTCAAGTAACATTATATCTTGTGTTTAAAATATTTAGAAATGTTTAACAACAAAGGTACCTACTTAAATTTAGTATATTGATACTTAATCTACTGGAATACATTGTATTTAAGAATAACTCCACAAAGATAGCCTCCACATCAATCATGTCAATTAATTATTAATTAAAAACCAAAGAAAGTAGGTATAACAAACTAACGCAGTCTTTATCACCTTACCTCCTGTGCTAGTTAGAAACTGTTAGGTACAGCAAGGTATTGCCCCGCAAACCACGTATGCATATAAAATACCTTACAAAGGCATATAAATAGATACCTTACACATAAACATTTACTTTGATATATGACTTAAAACTATACCAAATACCAATACAAAAATATTTATGTACCAATAACACGTTACAATTTCACTTAGCAGCGGTCCCCGCACGAGGCAAGCCTGTATAGCGCGAGACCTTACAATCAATTTTAACCAGAAACAGAAATCAGTGCGCATGAAACCAAAAGAAGTGATAAAATAGGACAAAATTAATAACATAACTAGGGTTTAACTAATGAGGGATTTTTCTTCGCGAACGCAACAAACAACAAGGGAACTTAGAGTTAGTATACTGGACCTACTTACTAGAAGATAACTATTTAAGCTGATTAAATTCCGACCGTGTACCTACGGATTTCAGTTATCTCTCACTACAGTATAGGCAGTGTTGTTGTTTTGGTACCGAAATGAAATATCTGTGGTGGAACGTCATTGTCGCGCACTGGAGCATAGCGGCCATTTGGCGCTACCGGCTGTACTGAGGGCAGGGGTAACGCCTGTCAACGGACGACGTACGTCCAACTTTACATTAATAATAATAATAATAATCGCTGGAAAGCTGGATCAAGGGTCAAATTCAGAAGGCAGTACTCCTGGACACAGCGCGTATCGTCAGGAAGATCCTCTCTCTACAGCCCTAGTCACCGGTCGCTTGAGCCTAGCTTCGCGACCGGTGATTGATATATTTTTTACAGTAGGTAGTTTTATATGATTTTTTTTGTAATCTAATGTAAAAAATATATTTTTGACGTGTTTAAAATGAAATAAAGATATAATAACAATAAAAAGATTACTTTCCGACTACAGACACACAAAGATGTAGAAAAACAAAGGAATACAGTAATATAGCTAATACAGTAAATAAGTACCTACATTATGATGTTAAACGTCAAAGGTTCTCATTTGTGACCGAATTTTAAGGAAATACGGAGGTTCGCAATTCGTCGCTTATGTTTTTTTTGATAGGTTAGAGAACTCCGAACTACGAACTTAGGTCTCCGTGGACCGATTTCGTTATATTTTTTTGAAGAAAGCTAATGCCTGCAACTTAAAATTTCAGAAATGACCCGTTCAAATTGTATTAAAATCGGATAGGTAGTACCCGAAATAGTCTAACACAGGGTCTTTTTTAACTTTTTTAAATCATTTATTGAAAACCAAAACTATTTTAGTCTTAGATAGCCCATTTATCGAGGGCTACTTAAGACATCGGCAAAAACGTATTTACATCCAAAAACACCTGCAATGCCCTGGCGTATAAAGCTAGAGTCAAATAAAATATTGCATTGAAATATTTCTTAGATTTTTAAATCAAACAACAAATTAAAAAATATATTTTTTTATACATAATAAACACCCAGACCAAGAAGAAAGTGCTTGAAGAACATACAAACACTTTGTCCCCTCGGCGGGAATCGAACCCACTACCTCTTACGCCGTAAGTGGACCGTCGCCCACCGCGTTACTGAGACAGTCTGATCTTGTATATTAATAATTCTCTGTAATACCTACTATCTCTCAGTTCTAAGTACGCCCACCCACTGGTCCGCTGTATAAATTACTATTGCGGTGTGCCATAATGTAATTGACCTACCGAGCCACCAGATTTCGGTACTTTCAGCCGGCTTTACTTAGATAATCAATGCGGCTTACAAATTGATTGGCATCGGCTCGGACCTATTAATGATGATGAAGCGGTGAAGTAATCAACATAATTACAGCCGTAGGACTTCAACTACTGGATATAGGCCATCAAAGATTTCCAGTATTTTCGGCTGGCAGCGGCCTGCATCCACCGTGAGCCCGTAGCCTTCACCAGGTAGTTGGCCCATCTAGTTGGTGGACATCCTACGCTGCGATTGTCGATCGGTGGTCTCCATACGTTTCGGCTCCAGCGACCATTTGTTCTACGTGTAATAATGGCCTGCCCAAGCACTGCCACTTGCACAAAGCTGATTCGAATTTCTGATTCGATCCCGTAGAGAAACCCCAAGCATATCCCTCTCCATAACTCTTTGCCTATATAACATGAGACCAATAGTGAATGATGTAAAGGTTGTTAGTATTCTGTGTAGAGCTGTAGAGCGAGCACCGTCGAGACTTCCTTCCGGTGTGAGTCAGTGTCAGCCCCGAGGTGTATTATGGGTGGTCCTCGTTGATTTTTGAAGTATTTATTGTATTATTTTATCTATACTCTGTTTTTTAAATAATCTACCTTACGTTATATGTATTAGTTGACTAAAAGCAAAAACTATAACACTTTATTGTACACCAAAACAAAACAATAGTTACTAAATTCACAGAAGAGGAGGAATTACAAAAGGCAAAACTATCGCTCTAAAGCGATCTCTATCAGGCAACTTTGTAGTTATACTTTGTACGTATTACTTTTTTGATAATTTACGTGATCTGATATTCGGGGAATGCGAAACAGCTGCAAAGAGCTTTTTTCGATTTAATTAATTTTAGTCGAATTTCGATAACCACCAAGTACTAATATAGTTTGTGGAGTGTACCTACTGATTCACCAAAAATGAATTATTCATTATAAAAGGACTTTCAGAAACCGGCTAGATATTTTTGTCTAATGTAATACAGTTGACAAAAAGAATAATTTTAAATTAAATAAATAAATATTTCCAGACATTTCACACAACAACATCTAGCCGTGGTAAGCTCTAAGCTTGTGTTACGGGTACTAGATATCTGATATACTTAATATAATAGTCATACATATATAGATATTTTTTATTATACATATCAAACACCCAGACCAAGGAGATCGTGCTTGCAGAACATACAAACACTTTCACCCTCGGCGAAATTGCCGGTATGTTGTGTGTGTCTCTCTTTACTCAGCAATGATGCTTCTCAATTTATTTGTTTTGTAAAGTGATAGAATAACTCTATATGGTTTCAGTATTGATATTCTAGTCAGGGGCTTCCTAAGTACCGGGAGCTTCACAAAATATGAGTCACCAATCATAGCTCACGCACCGGAAGGATAGGTATAATTACTTCCGCTATAACATGGATTGCGTTGATTTATTGACTTATAACATTTATAAATGTTACTGAACTTTGTATTCCTAAAAGCATGCTAAAAATAAACTACAAAAATAATATTCCAAAATTATCCTATTTAGATATGTGGTTCGCTTGAAATATAATTGCATCTGTTAACCGATTCACATTTTTAAGGGTTCCGTGGCCTAATGGCAAAAAAAGGATTCTTAATTGTCTGTCCCGCCCTGTACCCATATTTAGAACATAATCTTAAAAAAATATGAATCAAACCCACACGTTTAGAGTATCTATGGATAGGTCTTAAAAAATGATATTTAGGCTTCTTATATATTATTTAAAACTGTCAGTTTGTTTACTAGTCTTTCCTGCGTATTTCAAAGCAGCCTGCAATGTTTGCTCTTATAAATAAAGTAGGCATCTGATTAAAAACGAATAATGCCATAATCAAGGTTGTTTATTATAATAATATACCGTAGAGTCACGGGGCGCTTCACTTCATCAAAAACAACACATCCATCAGTGTCATTCACACTCAATACTTTATGGGTTTATCTCTTCTTAGTAATTTTAGCCGGCGGCAAGACCACTGAGTTAGCTTGAGGCGGCGAGCTGGATGGCGTGGTCGTCGTCATTAGATATTGCTTGCAGCGGTCTTTGAGGACCACATACAATCTGTTGTCATGGTTCAGTTGGGGAATCAGCGAGATTCGCTTGTCATTCTCCTGTAAGACATATGCCATCATTATTTTTATAAAATTCCTGGTAAAACAATAATGATACACTACATCTGTGCCGGTGCCGGTGTACACTACGTGTAAAAAATTTAAGCGAACTGTCAAGACAATGTTATTTCCTTGATTATTCTTAGTTTTTATTTAAATTAGCTTTAAGTTGACCTGTCCATGTAAGCATAGGCTTCTAAGGAAATAAACGTTTTGACTTTAACTTTGATCTCTACCTACTCATATTTTGATTACCATTTCTTCATCACCGCAGGTTTGCTGTAAGAAAATCTTATAGGGTTAAGCTCGCATTTGTACATGACCATTGTATCAAAACCTTCATGTATCTACATATTTTGTGTACAATAAAGAATTTATGAATGATTTAGCTTCCAGTTGTTTTATACACGTTGTCTCTGTACATACAGTAGCGAGACATACAACCGAGTAGAGATCAACTAACCATCTTCAAAACAATAACATAATAAGTCTTTTTATGTTCAAACAAGTCCGTTGCGTACTTAAAGGTCTCCATACTAAACAACCCTTTCATAGCTCCAAGCTCGTCGCAAAGGTCGAAGTTAGTGAAGATGCCGAGACGACACTTCTTCCTGATGTACTCCAGCATGATACGAGCTGGACAATAAGGGTTCACAAGCAGCGTCTTCTCAACAGACAGGTCTACCTCAGGGTCTGATGTTAAGCTGGACCGACGGCGGACCGTTGAAAGTTCTGGCGAATCTTTGTATGTTACGAATATAAACATTTCTGTTGTTTTCACTGCTAAGAACTTCTACGGAATTTCCGATTTAATATTCGTTTGATAGAAGAAAATTTGTGTTTGTGTTACGAATTGCGACGACAAGACAATAAAGTCATAGTGATTATATACTCTCTGAATAAAGTGTTTACAAAATTTGTCATAGAGTATGGCGTTGACATTTTAATGTTAGAAACCAATGACATTCAATACCAAAAAGTTATTCTTGGTAACCTTTACAAAAGATAAAGATAGGTGGGAAGATCTTTGAATATCTCTGTCCTCAATCTTTGGGCGAATAAATCGCGTTCGTTTAAATAGGCACTGTTATATGTTAGTTAGGGATACCTTTATGATTTTATACGTAGGTAGTTAAAAATCACTTTTCGGGTAGGTAGGGGTTCAACCCGCTCGCTCTAAGTAAATAAATAATGAGTAAGTAATTAATAAGCTGGTTTGAAACGTGTCCCGTTAAGTTGTGGTCACTGCTTTTCAAATAAATAAAGCTACCTCTATATAATTTTAAAGCTATATCTACATATATATTAGCTGCAGGATGATGGTACAAATATTTAATATACATAGGTACCTACATAATTTACTTTCCTATCTGTTGATAAAAATGCCTTTAATTATTATAAAGCATCGATTTTTCAACAGTAGATAAGAACTATAACTACTTATAATTCTATTCGTAGGCAACAACTAAATTTAAATAAAATCACGATTTCCTGCACCAAAAAACGACCTTCCGTCGCCAAAACATTCCACATATGCAAAAATGATGTGACTGATAGCAGAGACAAACAAACCGCCGCAAGGCCGGCCGCGGACCCTGGCCCAGTTCTCGCTCACTTGCACTTCCATTGGGAAATGGCTCCGTGATTCTAAAGTCAATTTCATCAGAAAAGTTGCAACAGACTTCCAACGAGATACCCCGCTCCCGGCCACTCTCCTAGTGCGGATTTAGTTCGCGACACATTAACACGTTCTATCCAACTTAAGTTTTATACATGAATAAATAATTGGGTACACAGGTGAATTACAATCATTGTACATTAGTTCGTGTGAACCTGAATTTGTAATTCTAAGCATTCGGTGGAAGTGCTTCGTGTATTGACCACGTAAATACCCAGCTAATAATTTTTGTGTGGTGGCAAAGATACAACTCAAGATAACAGAATTATTCACAGTTAAATAAACAAAACACCACTTTTTTTTCATAAATCAGCCTTTTTTGCTGATTGTGATTTTAATGATTAAGAACACAGAAGCAATGAAGACGTAAAACCATCATGAGTCATTGTGGAGTATCCAGCCTGATGACCTTCGGAGTGTCGGCGTTCCCTCCTCCTGGGCCGCTGCCGAACACCTTCCAGTTTCATCACCAAGGCTCCAACTTCGCCGTTTTCATCATCCTCTTCGCACTTTGTATGATGGAGGTGGTTGTCATCAGGATTGTTACGGAGGAGCAAGCGAGAGAGCAGACTAGAAGTGTGACTTCCATGTGGTTTGAAGACGATGACTCGTGAAAATGAAAAGTGATGACTTATGTGATGATGCTTTCATAATGTATTTACTAAAAACATTGTGATGGCTGGTGATATCTTCATGATGTATATAAGAGGAATATCCTCCGATGTACAATTGGGACTGGAATTTACAATCTAAGTTAAATGGATAACTTATCAATTTAATGTAAATATGGAGTCTAAAACGGTTTAAAAGATTTGCTATTGACCTTTGTGTTTCTTGTTTTTCTTTCAAATGTGTTTATAAAGAAGAGACTGATGTAATTATAGGTCGATAATGTGACAATATAATAAAAATCTACGAAATATATTAAACCACTTATTTAATTTATTCAGTGTGAATGATTCAGCAAGAAAACTAATTAATTATTATTAATTATTAATAATTTATTATTGTCACTACCTTCTAACTTAATGATACCTGAGCAGCTAATTATAATTTTACTATAAAAAACTCTTATGATATGGCTTTAAAAAATAGTTCCTGTTAAATGTCCTAATTTATCTCGAACAACATGTAACCAAGTTTTTCAACATTAGTTAAATCATTAGAATTAGTCTAGCAAACAGGTTTCCATTATTAAAGATAACTTGATTCTTATCATAATCCAATGAACTCGGAAACTCATGAAAAAAACCGTTCATAGAGATAATTTTGTAAAACATTTTCACATTCTGTTTTGTAACGAATTCAAAACTAGAGACATAGGGATTTTAATTTTTTTTTTTCAATATCAATATGTTTAGCATTTGCGCCAGTTTTGTTATTTTTTATTTGAGCGGATATGATTTCTTATCATCATAGCTCTTGTTTTATTTGAGCTTTAAAATAACATGACATTTGCTACTCTACCTACTCAACAGAATCAATATTTAATTATGTTTCATTCGTATGATATCCTTGATAATCGTTGTTAAAGTCATTTCAAAAGCGAAAGTGTTCAACCGTATAAATAGCCGGTTCTCCACGGCAACCAGGAAACAAGTTAATGTTACGAATGGTTCAAATGGGAGAAACCGGAAAAACTACTAATCTACTGATAAATAAAAGCTTAACTTCAAGTTTCCAATAAATTCCGTCAGAAAAGTTATCTATGATCGTTTATGGCTGATAAATATTCGCTCTGAACTTAATGTGACATTAACGAAAGATTTATAAAATGTATATAAGTATAGATAAATACCAAAATAAAAATACCTTTTATTGTTCCAAAACTTTAATATTATCATTTAATTATAGCTTATACTATTTCTTAATTCTATAAACAATATTAAAACCAATAACTGAGATTGCCATGGACTAAAGTATTTTATTATATTTAAATACCTACCTATAAAACTAAAACCTACATAAAACTACAAAAGAAACAAAAAAAAAACACGAACTTACGGTACCTACCTAAAAAAAGGTTGTTTTGAGTTTAGACTTGTTTCTTTCTTAGATAAATTAATAAAAATATTTTGAAGTAGCAGTAGGTTAATTTGTATCTTATCTGTTGCTATGCCTATTCAGACCTGAGATATTGCATCTGCGTCAATATGATAATTTCCGCAGTTAACCTTTCCATTTGTTGATAAAAATAAAATAAACTCTGTATCTTGTTTTATTGCATATCGATAACCTACCCAAATCTTAAGAATTATCAAACTAGACTAATATTAAGTACAATATTGTTATTTTAAGCGTGAAAGTTTCTGAGGATATAAGTGTTTTTTCACGCAAAACCTACTGAATGGATTTTGATGAAACTTTTCTTATATATCTTATATATCAAATTGCGCCTCGCCAGAGCGGTAACCCATCCGAGTTCTGACCTAGATCAATGTAGCTTAACTTGATAAAGGAAATCTAAATTTCTGTCTATGACGTATTAAAAAAAACTACCTACTTACTAGATATCGTTCAAACCAATTTTCGTTCGTAGTTTTCATGCTCAATTATTGGTTTTCAAAGACATATTGCAAGTGTTTGCATTGTGTATTAACTTGATATCACTCAGAAAAAAAAGCTACTTTAAAGCCGCATTCTATTTATTTACCTGTTTTAGATAAATAGGCTATCAAACAGTTAAATAAATATTCAAATGGGACCAGTAGTTCCTAAGATTAGCGCGTTTAAGCAAACAAACTCTTAAATTTTATTACTTTAGTAAATATTTCATCATGACCTGACAAGGACTTGAAGGCTTGAAAGACATAGATGTCACCGAGGACGTTCCGTTGATAAAAGAGCACAACTTTACAATAAACACTATTTGCCTTCAGTTATTCCGCAAGGTAGAAGCGGTGTTGGCGAAGTGGGAGCACACGCAACTTTCATTCCGAAGGTTTTTTTTTATGCTCTATAAGCCTTCATTTGGCAAGCTGGAAAAAGTATTGGTCTCTTAAGGAAATCATGAAAGGCGCTTTCCCTCTTAACCTGAAGAAGATTATAATGGACACTTGCATCCTACCAACACTCACATATGGATGCCAGACCTGGACATATAGCACAAGAACTAAGACAAAGATTGCAAACTGTCAAAAAGCCATGGAGAGGAGTCTAACAAAAGTCAGGAAAATTGATAAAATAAAAAGCGAAAATATAAGAAAAAGAACAAAAGTCATTGACGCTCTCTTCTTCACCCTAACATTGAAATGGAGATGGGCAGTTCACATTGCAAGATACAGTGATAATAGATGGACATTGGTAGCTACACAATGGAAGGGTCCAAACGGGAAAAGGAAAAAAGGTCGCCCGAAAAAGAGATGGATTGACGATATTATAACCACAGCAGGCAAAGAATGGACATTGAAAGCACGTAACAGAGAGTCTTGACAAAACCTGGAGGAGGCCTATACCCAAAGAGGGGTTCCAAACACCGAAAATTGATTAACACAATTTCTAATTGTAAACAACTTAAGATAAAAACTCTGTAAAGTTTGGAATGAATAAAGGCTTTATTATTATTATTAAGCCTTCATTTGACCACAATCTCACTTGATGTAAAGTGACGATGTGGTCTAAGATGGGACATGAAGACCTAGAAGGTAGATGGCTTCTCCGGACCACATTACGAAACACGAATAAATCGCTTCACGCTCTGGCCCAGCCCGGAGGGTGGTGACAAGCCGCGGTCGAAGCCTCCCACCAGAGACTGTTCTTAGCACCACCCGGAGGTCACGTGTAAGGATTCAGAGGGTTACCACTTACGGACGTGAACAGACAAAACCTAAGGTCGTGGGTTCAAACTCGCCGCGAACCTCTGGATTATTCTTCTCAAATTATGTGCGCTTTAAACACGTGCTATAACCACAATCGTCACATTCACCAACCCGCACTTGGCCAGCGTGGTGAACTGGTGAATTGAGGCCAAATCTTTCTCGTCTACGGGAAGTCCTTGTGTCCCAGCAGTGGGAACGTTGATAGGGTGTTGACGATGATTGCGCAAGGTTCATAGGTACTAGAATACTCTGAGATCTAGTGAATATATGCAATCTTAGGCCTTCACACAGTAGCAGCGAGATTCGTCCGATAGTGCAATTGCAAGACACGAAAACATTGCAGACATTGCATTTGCAAAATGGAGTGCTCCTTTCACATGACAGGTACCATCATCTACAAAAGGTGTTGAATCTTTTCAATATTATTAAGATGATGATTGGTCCCGGACTGACATTTGAATACGCAAAATGGCGTTCAACTGAGAAACATCTTTTACACTTTATAATTTAAACTGATAAAAAATTTTTAATTTTTTTTTCTCTTTTTGTCCGATTAAAGTTTTAGATAACCAAATCCTGAAGGGAATCCCAAGGGAGGCTATTGCCATACAATATACAATTCAATTCAAGCTGTAGCAAGTAACTCAAAATGTCACCATTTGACATGAAACTAATCAGTAAGCTTGAGTTATAGATAAATCATTTTTACACCTCTAGATTTTTCTTCTTGAGAAATTTATGTGCGCTTCAAACACGTGCTTTAGCGGTGAAGGCAAACATCGTGAGGAACCCGGCATGTTCTCAGAACTTTAAAGAGTTTGAAGGTCATGTGACATTCATCAACCCGCACTTGACCAGCGTGGTGAATTAAAACCTAATCTCTCTCGCCAAGAGAGAAGTCCCTGTGTCCCAGCAGTGGGAACGTTAATAGGGGTGATGATGATGATATTTTTTTTTATTTCTATTATAATATTTTTTGCCGTGTTTTAAATAAGATAAAGAAAATATTAATAATATGCCTTTTATTCGGACAACATCAAATTCCCTTATCATCTCGTAACCCACATGCATTTGGTACATTGATACACATCACGCATCTAAATCAGGATATAGAATAGTAGATAATCAAAATCTCAAAGTATCTAAATGTTTTGGCCTATTACGGCATTAGCAATAAGTCGTTAATTTATTTAGTTGTAGGGAATTAGTAGAAGTAGTCGGCAATTTAGTTAGTAGTATAAGTTCTTTACGTAGTAATTTATTATTCTATGGTTCTAGTAATAGGTGAGCTTTTGAGATCTAGATCTATGTGATCCATCTTCGTCCATATCGACACTTACAATCACGTGAGATTGTGGACAAACATAATATGTAGATATATCTCTCATACAGAAAAAAAAAGCAGACAGACATATTGCATCAAGGATGTTTACGCTATACCGCACGAATGGTTTTCATGCCATTATGCGAATAAAAACCGCGTCCCTGATGCGTAGTAGTCCGGGGCAGTCCAAACAATATCCTAGAGACCGTTGGAGATGACATTTACTCTCCACTATGGAGGTCTCACTATGGAGAGTGATAACTGAAGGAACCTTTTTCGTAGATTGATCTCTCTCTGCACAGCCCAGTATCTGTCTATGTTTATGTTATTTATGTTATCTATTTTTATGTTATTTTATGGTCACACTAATTTAAATTATGGACCTGTGTCCGAATTTTTTATACGCAGAAAGTAACTCAGTAAGACTGTCCTTCCTCTTTCAAGCAAATAATACTGAACCTATTTAAATGAAATTTGGTACACCGATTAAATAGAGCCTGAGAAAAGACAAAGGGTACTTTTTACCGCGGGAAAATGTCATTCCACGGGAAAATCCATTACAACGCAAGTAACAACGCGGGGCACTAGTTTATAATATGCAGTGAAGGTAGTTTGTTCAGTTTCTATTGCGTTTTCAGCCTTTTGTAATCTCAAATACCAAATGAGCAACGAACTCTGTTTAATAGTCATTTTATGCAGTTTCAAGATACATAAATTAGTAATTTCACTTAGCTGCAACGTGGGTTCAATAACTTTGTAGCTTTGCCACCATAGCCCGCTCACCTTGAATTACCCAATTGCGAGTAACTATCCACTGTTACAAAAGTTATGAAATCTGTGTTATTGAAGTGTAAGGTTTTTTCCACACTTCACTTGACGTATATAAATAAATAGAAGTAAAGTTTACCATCACCCTATTAATGTTCCCACTGCTGGGACACAGGGACTTCCCTCTTGGCGAGAGAGTGGTCTTAATTCTGGCCATGTGCGGGTTGGTGAATTATTAAGAATTAAAGTTTATGTTAGTAATATTAAAAAACAGCGTTTAACTAAATGTACATATATTTAGGTATACCACGACTAATATAATATAACAACCATTTCTAATTATATGAAACCTAGCGCTCTGGCTTTGCACGGGTGAATCTTTCATTTCTGTTCGCGGCACCCCGGCCTGTCACTGCCCCGTATGACGAAGATCTTCGAATATATTTTTTTTATTTTTATGCTGTGTCTAATAATATCTTAAAATATATAAATATGACTCTGTTTATCTATTTTAACCCACAATATGCTTAAAGTACTTAATAGGATAAGGATTAATGCTGTATTCCTTAGAATCGCTTCGTAAAAAGCCATTATTTTCGCTGCTAAAAATTAGTTATTGTGGGTTATCCCAAAGAGCAATTATATGCCACTGTTGACTTTTTTGTAGTTCCTATTAAGGAGTTACTTTAGTAGATTAATTTGATTTATCTCCTAGGTTTCAGCTAGAGTTTTCAAAGAAATCGTGGTAAATAAGATTTTTGTCGACATCACATTAGAAACTTAAAAAACTATTAGAGTTAAGACACTATATTTCGCATGTATTAAACTTATAAACCCTATACTCTTGAATTACTTTACGTAGTAATTTATTCTGTGCTCTATGTATTAACCCTAGATAGATAACCATATGAAAGCAAGTTGAGCAGCAGAGCAGACACTTTGACCCAAAACCAGAAATGGTAGATCGTATAAAATCTGGACCCTCGGCGGGAATCGAACTCGCAACCTCTTGCGCCTTAGGCGGACCTCCGCCCACGGCGCCCACCGAGCCACTGAGGTCGACGTGTTTACAAATAGTTATATTACTATGTAAACAAACTAACCGGTAATAAAATAGACTATGCTATTTCGGTGACCCTCAGTAATTGATGTATATGTAAATACTTGTGCTAAAAGTAAATTTTCACGTTCCAGAGATGAACAAGGCAAGCGGAGGAAATGCCTGAAGGAAGTCGGAGACGAGGGCGTCTGTGCTAGCTGCGGCGGCGACCAGCGCGGCGGATACGTGCCCTGCATCTGCCAGGACTTCAGGTGTGTGTGATATGTCAGACTACTCTGCGTTGTAGGGTCCATTTGTACCAGGGAATGAGGAAATGCCTGAAGGAAGGCGGAGACGAGGGCGTCTGTGCTAGCTGCGGCGGCGACCAGCGCGGCGGATACGTGCCCTGCATCTGCCAGGACTTCAGGTGTGTGCGATATGTCAGACTACTCTGCGTTGTAGGGTCCATTTGGACCAGGGAATGAGGAAATGCCTGAAGGAAGGCGGAGACGAGGGCGTCTGTGCTAGCTGCGGCGGCGACCAGCGCGGCGGATACGTGCCCTGCATCTGCCAGGACTTCAGGTGTGTGTGATATGTCAGACTACTCTGCGTTGTAGGGTCCATTTGGACCAGGGAATGAGGAAATGCCTGAAGGAAGGCGGAGACGAGGGCGTCTGTGCTAGCTGCGGCGGCGACCAGCGCGGCGGATACGTGCCCTGCATCTGCCAGGACTTCAGGTGTGTGTGATATGTCAGACTACTCTGCGTTGTAGGGTCCATTTGGACCAGGGAATGAGGAAATGCCTGAAGGAAGGCGGAGACGAGGGTGTGTGTGCGACAGGCGACAAGCGCGGCGGATACGTGCCTTGCATCTGCCAGGACTTCAGGTGTGTGTGATATGTCAGACTACTCTGCGTTGTAGGGTCCATTTGTACCAGGGAATGAGGAAATGCCTGAAGGAAGGCGGAGACGAGGGTGTGTGTGCGACAGGTGACAAGCGCGGCGGATACGTGCTTTGCATCTGCCAGGACTTCAGGTGTGTGCGATTTGCCAGATTATTCTGCTTGGTAGGTTCAATTTGTACATTGTCTGAAATGAGGAAATGCCTTCAGGCAGGATGGGAGAGCGTGTGTGCTAGCTGCGGCGGGGAAGTATCACTGTAGGACCGGTACTTCCCCGTCGGCTACATTTTTGATAGAGATATGCAAGCTGAGAGTGGTATTTGTTTGCTAATTACATGCTTATAATGCTGCTGTAACTTCTTTCACGTAGCCTCGCTTAGCAAAGTTGTTTAAAAATACACAACCCTCTGGAAGCAGGAAATCTCGCTCATAATCATAACTATTGGAAACGCATCTTATTTTCCGATATGCAAGCTATGAAAACTCAGATAAAATTAACTGTTTGGGCCCGATGGAACATAAAAATGTTTGTTAGCTATGTTATTCTAATTCTTATTTGGGGAACTGAGATCTGCACTGACATGTCGCCTGGGAGTGTTTCGTGCAGGCCCCAGCCAGCCCAACTCTGATGTACACCTCATCATTTGTCTCATCAGCCGTAGAATGTGCACTACCTGGACTTGACCCTCCCCTTTCTCAAAATAACAACATAACGGGGCCGAGCCACACCACGCTTGGCAAACCTTACATATATGAGGTATTTGAGAAACGTATTCGCTTTCTGTTTCAGGCCAGTGAAGTTTGAATCTGGCGCTTGGTTCCTGCGGCAGGTGCAGCGCGCAGCCACCCTCATGCCCTGGTCCATCTCCACAGACAAGCTGGAGCAAATAGGTCTGTATTTATATTCAAATAGTGATTTTCCTATAGTCCTTCATCCCAGCCAGAGAACGAACAAGCTAAATATAGTTTGTCACCGCTATGGTATCACTTATGATAACAAGCTGAATTACAACCCGATTGAGACTTAACTTTTTTGCGATTTTTTACTGTCTCTTAGCCTTTTAAGTAAGAATGGTTGTTATGCAACTTTAAATCAACATAATGTAGGTATATCCTAAACAGTCAGTCGGATTGAAAAATGATTTTCACATAAGTATTTAAAAAAACCTCACATGACATAGTTTGTTGAATTTTTTTTTAGTTTTACAAATTGGCGTCCCGTTGTCGCCATGTTGAATGTCATAACGTCATGCGCTTAGCGACACTCGCCGTATTAAGAAGAATCGATGGACGTGTGAATCATAGAAATAGGCCCCGGCATTTGGTCTGTAATAAGAACTCCAAAATTGTAATAACTACAAATTGTAATAACTGATAAAGCTGTGTTGTTCTATTCGCTTCTCAACACAGAATAAAACATTGAAGCGAACTGTCAAGACAATGTTATTTCCTTGATATTTGTTATTTAAGCAATTTAGTTTTATTAATTTTAAGTTGACCTGTCCATGTAGGCTATGTGCTTCTAAGGAAATAAACGTTTTGACTTTGACTTTGACTTTGTATAGTGGGACAAAGGAACATATTATTTAGATTTATAACGGGATATTTACCATGATTGATTGTCTTTCAAATTTGTCAAAGGAACATATTTACATAAATAGACTAGTTAAGCACATTACCTCTCTTTTGCATTGCGCTGTCAGGTACAAATACGATTGATTTTCCGTAGATGAAGAATACGACGGGCGCTCCAGTCCCGGGCCTAGTAACAGAGAGGCGCAAAACGATGCCACCGTCAGAGAGTTCCTGGAGACGCTGGCTGCCAAACTGACAGGCGGCACGTTGGAAGGCACAAGAGTGTCTTCGCTCTATGACCACCCTGCTTGTAAGTACATCTAACCTTATATGCCAATGGAACAGCAGTCTACTTCCACTTCCAAAAGCACAGTACGCAGGCAACGAGAAATTTTCAGAAGAGGCTGGCAGATAAGTTGACAAGCAGCACATTTAAAGCACCAAATTATATCCGCTCAAATAGGTATTAGCCGTATGTATAAGTAGATTTATTCCTTGGAGTTAAAACTACAATTGTATAGCAGATCGAGCGTGCTGTTGAACAGGAGATAATAGAGTCAGAATTTCTAGGAGATTTTTTCTACTATTCTACGTACTATTACACCATACTACTTAAAAAGGCTACTATATTATGTAGTTGCATCACTACCAACCAACACACCTCTCCTATGTTATAATATTTGAACCTTGAGACCTTATTTAATTTTAAAAAATGGTCAAAATATTATGGACGAGTAGACTTACTAATCATCAAAGCATTGCCAGTTCTTTGTACGTAGAAATATCACCTTTCCATCATCAATCATCAATGTGTTGGTAGATGAGCGATTGCTGGCGGTATACCACGCTCCGCTGCGACGTGCGCTTGCGTCGCTCGGCACCGCGCTGCGCGACGCGCTCACATGTAAGACAGCATCATACACTAAATGTAAACAAGAAGGTTGTTACAACTATAACTTCCGGTTTTCGGTTTCGAGACTAAAAGGAGGTGTGTTAATGTCTATCAAAACTTCGTAACTCCACGCATAGATGGCATTGATAGTCTAAGAAGTTTTTCTGTTCTCTGACTCAGACCACCAATTTATACCAAAAATAAAAAAATATGAATCGAATAATGCAACATTATATGAGTTTTTTTGACTATTATTTTTTTAAATAAAATAATTTTGAGAAGTTTAGTAAATAGACAAAGAATTAATAGAGTAGTTGAAACAATTTGTTACTTAGATTAGACTCGATTTATAGTCAATATTATTAAGAACCGTAATAAATAATTCGTATAAGATAAATCATTATTAAAATTGTATTATATTCATGTTCGATCACGTGACTCAAGGCGCTACTTTTCGAAATGGCGTTAGAGTAGTATTCTGGGATGTGCCGTCACACGCGACTTATTTTAAGACAACCGCAAAAGGTTTTGCGAAATGAGTCAAATAGCCTATTGGCTATTTAATTATAACAGGTGGAGGTACGAGTTTTCACAAAATTTTGATAGACATTAGCATTCACTATTTGGAATTTGTCTATGACAGCACGCACTGCGGCACTGATTTTGTCTTACACATACACAATCTATACGCTTTATTAGCATGGGTTCTAGGCTAATACTATTCGTAAAGAATAACATATTGATGGAAAAAGCCAAGTTCCTTCCGTAGTAAATTGTGATACAATCTATGAGTTTTCTGTTGTGTTGGGTGTGTTAATCTTCCATGAATGTGTATGGATAACTATTCATTTAATTATATCTATGGTTTCTTAGCATATTTGTTTTCCCATTTCTATTGCACTCGACCAGTGTGGTGAATTAAGGCCTTATCTCTCTCGTCGAGAGAGAAGTAGCTGTGAATTGTGTGTCCCAGCAGTAGGAACGTAAATAATGCTTATTATGATTGCATTGGGTCTAATATCGATACTGTTTTCAATTGTGATTGTTGGTAAGTGAACAAATGCATGGTTTGGAATGAGTTGTTTTGTTTATTTATTTGTTCATGTGATTGAGAAACTCGATTTTTATTGGTCTGTTGTGTCGCGGAGATTCTCGCAAAGGTATGAAAAATACATAATGTGCGCCTTACATAAAAGTATATGCAACATCAGAAATTAGTAACCTTAATTCTTCAGGCGTTGGCTGGTTTTATAATTTTCTGTGTGGCCCATTCAATTTTATTTATTTCGAGAAATGTGAACTACTCAACAACATTTGTCTGCCTCAGTGGCGCGGTGGGCGTAGGTCCGCTTGCGGTGCTAGAGGTAACGGCCTCGATTCCCGCCGAGGGGTCTATGCTAATGGGTTGTTTGTATGTTCTGCAAGCACCTTCTCCTTGTTGTGGGTCTTTCATATGTATAGTAAAAATATCTATATATTTATGTCTATTATATTAATATATCAGATGTCTAGTACTCGTAACACAAGCGCTTGAGCTTACCACGGGGCTAGATGTTGTTGTGTTGATTGTTCGGAGATATTTATTTATTTGCTCACATGTACATTTATACAGATATAGGTCAATTGTTACATCTTAAGTCGATATGTACATGCACCCCGGAGGGGCACTGCAAATTTGGTTTGCGTCAAAATATATTATATAATGTCTGTAAGGTATAGGTTTATATGACCTGAGATGTCTGGAATAAATGATTTATTATTATTATTATGTCAATTTATCACTAAGGAATTCGTCAACGGAATAATAACATTTATTTATTAATATCTTTTTCAAATTATTTTTGAACGATAAATCTTTTTCTTCATTTTTAATTTTAATTGGTATTTTATTGAATATTTTTGATAGCCTATGGTTCGGACTCTTACTCCCTAAATTAATTTTTGTCGATGCAGGTATAATTTTGTTTTTGTTTCGCAGGCTATAATTTTCATTTAGGTCTAAGTTTGTTTTAAAGTATAAGTTTTGATATTTCCTAACAAATAGCGCGGCTTGATATTATATAGAGGGAAGGAAGTGTGAGTAAATTATGTTTTATAAAGTGTGGTTTGCAACTGTTACGCGGTTTTATGTACATTTCTTTTGTAGGATAAATATTTGTTGGAAGTCTGTACTATCGCCCCACAGAATAATGGA
The DNA here is from genome assembly GCA_929108375.1 of Gymnoscelis rufifasciata. NCBI lineage: Eukaryota > Metazoa > Arthropoda > Insecta > Lepidoptera > Geometridae > Gymnoscelis > Gymnoscelis rufifasciata. The sequence goes on from OV815303.1 coordinate 1,426,243, forward strand.
GTAATTAAACCATCCGTAGGCATAGGCATAATACGCGGACAGCGCAGTTTCGTAGTTTGTATTTGTTTTCAATATACCCAGAGCGTATACAAATTGAGACAGTTTACTTTTAAGTTTTTGGATATGGGACTTCCAATTCAAATTTGTGTCTAGTGTTATGCCTAGAAGGCTAAAATCAGTTAACTCGTCAATATTCAGTTTTTCTTTAATGGGGGTCAGATCAAGCGCGGCCCTTTGATAGGTTCTAAATTGAACCATTTTAGTTTTAGTAATGTTTATTTCTAAATTATTATTGTGGAGCCATGTAAGACAGTCATTAAATACCGAACTAATATTTTCTATGTCAATAGGGTTTTTGCTTTCGAACAGTATTGATTATTTACATTAGGTTTTTAAGAGGAAGAGATTTTATTATGGTTTGTGATAACGGGGTTCCGAATTCAACTAACGCAATAGCTTCAAGTTCTATTGCACGCTAGAAGTTGCAAGAAATTATATGAAAGTAGTAAGTCTTTGAGTACTTACTGAAAGTTTACGAACGGTGCGATATTCTATTTAGTAGTTTTCTACTTCTCATAAAACCAGTCAAAGTCATGGTTTTGTCAGACATCATGGCAAAAATATTAACAACTAATAGTAAACTAATGACGATACGCAGGTATATCTTATTTCTTTCTTCGTAAGATCTTTAAGCGTTCAAAGTCACAAAGAGAGGTTGTTAACACTTTAGAATAAAAATAAGCAAAAAAGCTGTTGGCAACAAGCTCGGTAATTCATCAAAAAAATAAGTTGCAACCGGCGCCCGCGCATAAGTCATTCACCCGTACTTTTGCTTACCTGTAGGATCTACACATAACTACATGCATTTTAACTGATCTTAAAAACGAAAGAGGTCGCGAGTCGAGTTTGGTTACATGCAAACTTTTTTCTTGGTTAGCAGATTTTGAAAATATTCGAAAAAGGGAATAAACTTGAAAGGTATCAGATGCTCTCATACCTAGGGTTCCTTGTATTTCAATAGTTTATAAAATTATTGTTGCTAAAAGAAACATTAAAAAATTGTGCACTCAGAGCGGTCACCCATCCAAGTACTTTTTTTTTTTTTTTAGTTCACTTGATTTAAGCGGAATCCTTAGCAAAATTGTCTTTATATTTCAACGAATTTAATGAATAGTTCAGAAATGAGAACTATTTACATTTTTTGAACTGTTATATAACCACATTAGTAGCTACATTCATTTGTTTTCAGTTATTTTCAGTTAATTACCACTTTAACTGAAAACGCGGTTTTTACACACTAAATGTTAGATCGGTATTTCTGACCTCAAGCTAACACTGTCTTCCACAGAAATAAGAACAAAACAGCAATGTATGTTCCAACGGTTCGTCCGTGTTTAGGAAATAATAACACAATTACTACAAGACTCCAAGATCGTAAACGTAAACTGATTGGAAAGTGTTCCCTGCTGTTATTAGTTGTAAAGCGCGATTGGTTAGATGTCAGGCGTTTTAATCACAACGGTAACAGGTTAGATACATTTTCAGTGTCACATCACTATGCTTGGAGCTACAACTAAGTACTTGAACACCTGAACTATCTATCCTACAACACTTAATTATAAACATAATCTAATTTAAAAATTTAAATAAACCTCTGATTCCTTATTTATTTTTTAATGTGCAAGTGATGCGATTTCATTTGAGACTCCACTCGAGTATATTTGCAGTTATTCGGTTTTTCTTCCCAACTTTCACCGGTCATAACTTTTAAACGGGTCAACCGATTTTCATGAAACATATCTAAGAATACTCGCATAATATAAAGATAACACAATATAAAGATAATTTATATGATACATATTAAACACCCAGACCAAGAAGAAAGTGCTCGCAGAACATACAAACACTTCATCGCTCGGCGGGAATCGAACCCGCTAGCTCTTGCGCCGGAAGCACCCACCGCGCCACTGAGGCAAAGGGATAAATATGTATAAGGGGGGGCCTTAGAGAGGATAGGAACAGAATACGCATATTGCTACTTGGCCAGCGTGGTGAATTAAGGCCTAATCTCTCTGCAAGAGAGAAGTCCCTGTGTAAAAGCAGTAGGACCGTTACTAGGGTGTTGATGATGATGATGATAACGACGGAAGTGCAATTTTATTGAATTTTGCACGTGTGTTGTATCATCGCGCCAGTGTTCGTGACCCAGTGTGAACCTTCATTAATTATGTATACGAACGGTGCGATCACTGATCACTGAACATGGGTATTATGTATACCGTAGTGCATGTTTCCGTATGGCTCTCGGGTAATGGCCCTATTCAAAAGTTTGCAATATTATTATTGATACATTATTTGAATAAATATGATGTAGGGAGGATATTAAACCTCGTGGTTCTATGGGACAAAATACAGGGACTACGAAATTACACCCAATTTGTTAATTCATCTAGATCGATCAAAGTCAAAGTCAAAACATTTATTTCCCTAGAAGCACATGGCCTACATGGACAGGTCAACTGAAAATTAATAAAACTAAATTTAAGATAATTTCTTTATTGCACACCAATTCTTCCAGACTAACTTCAAAACAATAATTAATATTATAGCCAAATTACTTAGTTGTACAATCGGAGGCCTTATTGCTATAAGCAATTTCTACCAGGCAACCTTTGGAGCATCTAGATGTTTTTTTGCTACTTGTCTACTTAATGATAAATTGCATTCCCATTTTGATATAAATATAAGTGTAAGTATGTTAAAATTTACTTGATAAATAAATTATTAGCTTTCTCCAGCCATACTCAACGAATACTTTTGAGCATAAGCTTGGATAGAGCCATCGAAGAGCACAATAATCCCGTACCGTATTTTATTGATCTAAGTGTTTATTTCATGTTAAAAGTGCCTCAGTGACGCAGCCGCCAAGGCCTAAATGGGCCGGGACTAAACGCACACATAATACAAAATACAAAAATGTTAATTGACAATCTTACAAAATTAAAATTATAACTAGATTCTGTACCTGACCAGTATTAGAAGAGTCCACAGAGTAGAGTTTCACAGCACAATTTGTTTGATATATATTTTTTTATGCTTGATAAGCCTTCATTTGACCACAATCTCACCTGATGGTAAGTCACGATGTGGTCTAACATGGAGCATGAAGACCTAGAAGGTAGATGGCTTCTCCGGGCCACATTATATAATACACGAAATAATCGCTTCACGCACTGGCCCAGCCCGGAGGGTGGTGACAAGCCGCGGCCGAAGCCTCCCACCAGAGACTGTTCTTAGCACCACCCGGAGGTCAGGTGTAAGGGTTCAGAGGGTCTTTTCAAATAAGCTTCATCGACTTTAAGCTTTAATTATTTGTATAGATAAACAGCAAATTATTTCACTTCACACACAGTTTCATAATAAGTACCCCACGATATGCGCGTCACGGTCTTTCGAGCATCTGAATACGTAAGTACCCATAGCCTTAGTCTTAAAATTATATTCCCATATACCTAGTATTTATAATCTCGCATAACTCACGCCGGTCGTTGCCTGATCCTCGTAATAATAGTTATTATGTGCGCCTGCGCAGAGCCCTGACAACAATACCATAGAGAAGGCTTATTAGACTTCAGGGGTGATTGAAATTCTATTATACCAAGTATGGGGTCCTTTGAAACGTTCTATAATAATAATACCTAATAATAAATCATTTATCTCAGGCCCATATAAACGTATACCTTACAGACTAACATACATACAAATACAAATCTTTTATTAAAAAATATCAATCCATGGTTTTTATTATCTGTTACGGCGGTGTCGCCTTGCAGTGTAGATGACCGATAGTGCTGAGGGATATTTCTTTTGATTTTTTTTCAAGTAGCGTATTCCATTAATTTACTAATTGTAAATTTAATAAATGAGATCTCGCTAACAAATACCACGGCCCAATTATTTCACCATTTTAAGCGAGTATCTATTATTGAATTTAGTTTACATTTGAAAAATTACAATTTCATCTCAGTTAAGCGGTAAAGCGAGTTTAATTGGATCTGATAAGTTTTCACTTTTCTTAAGGTTTTCACGTCGGACGGATGATGATCCAGCTTTCAGTATTCTAAGAGATGATTGAGTATCACATTAAGCATTAAGAAAGAACTCCAAAATTGCAAGAACTCAAAACTGATAAAGCTGTGTTTTTCTATTCGCTGCTCAACTCAGTATAAAACTGTCAAAACAATTATATTTCCTTGATAACTTTTATCCAATAACTTGAGTATCATTAATTTTAAGTTGACCTGTACTTCTAAGGAAAGAATCGTTTTGACTTTGACATAATTTTTACCCATGCGTATTAGGGGCGGGTCGAAATTCAGATAAAGATAAAAATAATAAACTCTTTATTGTTAAATTGCGTATCAACGAAATAATTCTAAAACGGTTTAGCAAGGATTATTTATAACTACCAAAAGACAAAGTAAAACTCAAAGGATTGGTGTGTCTTCAATTATTAGCAGCTGATCACGAGAAATCACCGATTATCTACTTATTGGGCAAGAACAATCGATTTGTTCTTGGCCCACTGACAGGAAACGAAAACGCACGCGATGGCTACAGCTGCATAATGTTCTTTAGATTTAAATTAAAGATTAATTATAAGCGATTTTTTTATTTTTTTTATCGTCGATAAGTCTTTATTTGACCACAATCTCACCTGATGTAAAGTGAGTGACGATGTGGTCTAAGATGGGACATGAAGACCTAGAAGGTAGATGGCTTCTCCGGGCCACATTACGAAACACGAAAAAAATCGCTTCACGCACTGGCCCAGCCCGGAGGGTGGTGACAAGCCGCGGCCGAAGCCTACCACCAGAAACGGTTCTTAGCACCAGCCGGAGGTCACGTGTAAGGATTCAGAGGGTTACCACTTACGGACGTGAACAGACAAAACCTCCAAATTTCCTCCTCCTCCGATTTTATTATATTGCTTGCATTGTTTTAAGTAGGTTATATACAGCTGTCAAGTACAATAGAGCTGTAAAGTTGTTTTATTTCGATTCTAAAATAATCTCGCTAGTTTTTTATACCGTATGTCATGGAAGGCTTTTGCCGAATAACATAAACATACTTATGTCCAACGCCGCGTGTCGTGCATGTCCCCTTTCAGTTAATGGCAAATGGGACAACTAGGATATATCTTTTACGATGTGCCTTCTACGAGAACTACTTACTTGATTGTTTATGATCAAATCACTATACAAAGAAAATACACAAATAAAAACACAACCAAAGCGGACATATAGGCGCAATACAGGCTTGCCTCGTGCGGTTGTTAAATAAATATTTTTGTATTTTTGTATTTTTTGTACATCTGCATATTTTAATAACATTTAAACCGAATAAAAAAAAAATTATGTACCTACTTAACTTTAAAAGATAATAGATAATTTAATAGTAAATAGTGTATTTAACACTCTATCGATTAAAACTTAATACGTCAAAAAATAAAACTCATAAATATACCTAGTTGTAGAAGCAAAAGTACTAGAATTCCCGGGATTCACGCGAATACTGTGCGGGCATCGAGATCGCCGGCCAATAATATTCTTATTGGAGTTCAAAGAGTACACTGCTGCCAAGAAAACAGAGCACTACGGATAACTTTAAAGCTTAAAAATATATTTTTGTTGTTTGTAGAAAATCATATCATTATTATAATAGCATATTCTGGTCACAAACAATAAGAAAACTAACATAGTAGGTATGTCTTTATTATTTAAAACAATTGTTTGTTTTAAATAATTTTAAGTGCGTTAATTGTTTGTAAAAAATCACTTAATTCAAATTTTAGGAAATATTATGGCTATTTTAAACTGAGATTGTGAAACAGATACTAAATATTTTTTCCAGATAAACAACCACAAAAAAAAAAATTAAAAATTTAATCTATAGTAGCAGTATAAGGATAAATTTAATTAAGTATAGGCCAGTTTTTGGTTTAGCATTAGATATTAGGTATTTATATTGTATAAGCCACCGTCCATAAAACTTGCTTGGAAGAAATTGCTTTTAGCAATAAGACCGCCCATTACGCATTCTAGGTTTAGTTTTTATTTCTTATTGTATTGTTTATCTGGTGTATAATAAAGTATTTTCTATTCTATTCTATTTTACACGCATGTGTTGGTCTCACTTCAATAAACACAAAATACTTTCACACCAACTATATAAACAAAACATTTAAGTGTACAAGTTAGAAGGTAAACCTACTTAAGGTTTACCTTCTAACTTGTACACTTTCACTGCAAAAAAAACTGTCCCGCACTTCGCATGCGGCCATAAAAATGCAGCAACAAACATACCAAAACTAGGCTCAATGCTCACTTTACTGCCACGACCGTGGGAGCGCAAAATTAAAAAAAAAAACACCAAAAAGACCAAGCATTGTGAGAACGCTCGCTTCATTATAAGACGAGAACTGTGCGCCCTCAAAGGTGGATATACACTAGATGGATGTGTACGTGTTTATACTTACGTCCTAACAAACTTTGGCGTCCATAATACTAGTAGGATAGTAGAATTAGGAATAGAATAAATAAATCAGTTCCAACCACACAAAAAAACGCAAAAAGCACAATTAATAATAATAATAATATTTCCGGACAATTCACACAACAACATCTAGCCCCGTGGTAAGCTCTTAGCTTGTGTTACAGGTACTATAGACATCTGATACACTTAATATAATAGACATACGTACATAGATATTTTTTATTATACATATTAAACACCCAGACCAAGGAGAAAGTGCTTGCAGAACATACAAACCCCTCGGCGGGAATCGAACCCGCTACCTATGCACCGCAAGCGGACCCAGGCCCACCGCGCCACTGAGGCAGACAATAATTAAAGAACGATAATTAAATGCTACGGATGAATTACTTGCGAATGGTAGACGCTTATTCGTAAGCGTTCGCAACGAAGCATCTGAAAGAATGTTACAGAAATGCTAGTCTGTAACGTACATGTTTATATGAGCCTGAGATGCCTAAAATAAATAAATAAAATTAAATAATGAAATAAATTAAATTATTATTACTAATATAAAGGTTATGGCTCCAGTGTATCACCAACTTATAATAGGCTTCGCGAACTTGCAACTGCTCGCATTATCGTTTTTGAAACATTTAATTGAGTGGACCTAATGGCTATTGACCGGAGATGTAAGGACATTGGGACTTAGATATTATTTTATCATTATCAACATCATTTTAGCCGTAGGGCGTCCCTGCTGAACGTAGGCCTTCTTAATAGATAGGCCTTCTTAATAGATACTTATAATTAATTGTACACTAATCTATAAGTACTGTTAAATAACTATGAAGCTAATATTTTGGACGCGTAAGTTTTTTACAAACCTCAAGCAACTTTTAGTTTGGAAAATAGAAATGATTGAGTACTATTAACTCGGGCCGCGGTCACCGGCATAACAATATTGCACCCCATTTCCTCCCGTAGACGTAACATTTTGGATATAAATTGAAAACATTATTGAAAATCTGAACTGAAACTAATAGACCTCAAATTTAAAACCTCTTTTTAAGTCAATCAAAATAAAAAATTGTTTAAAAAAAGGTGTGCGATCACTTGACAAAAAAAAAAGATAAGTCGAGAAATAAAAATACGCGCAATACGTGAAAAGTGAATCTTATCCTTTTTTGAAGTCGGTTTATCTGGATTATGCTAAAAACTAAAAAAGTTATGTCAAGAGCTATCTCGCTTTGTCACATGCTACTGAGCGAAATGGCACTTTTATTGAACCATTGTAGAGAGAAAAGAAATTAGGCCTTTACTCACAACGCTGGCCAAGTGCGGGTTGGTGGATATCACATGTTTTTCATTCTCTTCAAAGTTTAAGAGTTAAATCACGTGTTTAAAGCGTTTTATAATTTTTATAGAAGAAAAATGCAGAGGTTCACAGTAAGGTTTGACCTCACGATCTTCGGAATGAAAGACGAGTATGCTGTCACTTAGCCAACAAGGCTTCATAACTGGGAACATGTCCTTAGTATAATATATATTACTAGCGGCCCGCCCCGGCGTCGCACGGGTATAAAATTTTCCCGGAAATTATTCGAATTTTTCTCGCCGTAAAAACCATCCTATCAGTCTCTCAAGTTGGATCGAACTGCTCATGGTGTGCGAATTTTATTATAATCGGTTAAGTGGTTTAGGAGTCCATTGAGGACAAACATTGTGACACGAGATTTATATATATTAAGATTAATCTTTCCTTATAATCACCCACGGTACCAAGTTAATCCCAACTAATTATATCGAGTGCTACGATGATTAAAAATTACTTTAATTTTTTTTATAACGCATCAGTGGATTAATTATGATGGTAAGTATGAAGTTATTTGTATATTAAAAAATATCTAAATATGTATGCCTAAATATATCAGATGTCTATAACACAAGCTTGGAGCTTACCACGGGGCTAAATGTTGTTGTGTTGATTGTCAGGCAATATTTATTTATTTGATAGTATACCTCTATAGATTTTATTTTATATTTTATTTGATAATATTTCAAAGACGTGTAAAGATTATGTCATACGTCTGATAGATCCAGCTTTCACAACTTTGTGACTCTGCTCTGTCATAAAACTTTAATGTCCGATATTAACAATTTTCTTAATACAAACTACACATTTTCTCTATCGACGCCTATGTTCAAATAATAGCTAATCATAATCATAAATCGATAGATATTGATCAGCTTTCGAAATCGATGAGAAGTGAGCTCGGTAATGAGAAAATTGATAAGACAATAGATGTCATTGTAGAGGCAATTTCTAATATCTTTTGCTTTTTACTAGATTTTTCCATTTTTAGTTCAAGTTGATCACGGCTCGATATTAATTTCTCAAAGCTTTGCGCCTAATCAGGAACAATATGTATCAACGTTTGTTTTTGTATGAAAATCTGTCCGTGCATTGTGTTTTGTGATACCTACATACAACAAAGTGTTTTAACAACTGACATAATTGAAGACTACTTTGTGCCATACAGTTATTTAGTTTGTTGTGTTGTATATTTTAAGATTTACGTCATTTTATGTTATTAAAAAATAAATATAACAATGTATTATTCGAGTGCTAAAATAAATACAACAAAAAAGACTAAATTAAAATAACCGATTCAGAAATCTTAGTGTCCTTTAAAGTAAAAAAATCCATATTATTTTCTAGTTAATGTGCACGTCATAGCTTTCATTTGATTTTTATTTCCACTCGAGTGTATGTTATATATAAGGTTTTTCTTCCAAACTTTAACCCCCGATAACTTTTAAACGGCTCAACCGATATTCATCAAAAATCCAAGAACAGTCGCAAAACTCAAAAATCATACAAAAAACTAAATTGAAATCGCTTCATCCGTTCGGAAGCTATGAAGCCATAGACAGACAGACACGTCAAACTTATAACACCCCTCTTTTCGGTCGGGTTCAAAATGTGCCAACTTAATATATCTATGTGTGAATCTCAAGGGTAATTCTAATCTGCAACAATACCCACATTTTATTTAGCAAAATGATAAAAAATTATATAATAGGAGCAAGTCCAGTGTATAGCTCCCGAAATGAATTTAGTAGGTAGTTTGATTGTAAAGATGTGATACTTACAAAAAGTTATATGTATAATACTAAATTCGTTTTACTGGTATTTGTATCAAAATAAATCCAATTTATGAAATTAAGTAGTTTTATTTCCTTTGTCTGGTACACTCCAGTGCCGAACAAGAAGTGAGTCATTCGAATGGCCGTCCGTAGCGGGTACAACCAAATACCAAGTAGCTCTCCGTTCCATGCAACGTTTATACACAAACTGGTTCCCAACATACTATAGATGCTTGCTATTTATTGTTAATATAGTTATATTTACATGATGAGCGTTACAGTCGGCCATCCGTAACAAATAACGAGTCCCTTCGTTACATCAATAGGTACAAAACGAAATATGTAAGTATGTATAGAAAAAAAAATTTGTTAAATCTCCTTATTACACACATAATATTGCTTAGATTTACCTAATAATGTAAGTGTACATTCTGTACATACCTACACTACAATGTTAACAAAAAATATACAATTAATAATGTCTAGCTAGATAGAAAGAGCTACTTCGAGTTCATTGAATTTGCACCTCACATAACACTCATGCTGGTACAAGCTCATGTATTATATGGGTACCCAAAGCTAGACAGAAAGAGGTTCTTCGAGTCCATTCACTACTTTCTGGTCTTGGCTTTGAACCTCACATAACACTCATGCCAGACCAAGCTCATGTATTATATGGGTACCTACCCTACGAGTGATTACAAGAGTCGCATAACAAAATTCCTCAGTTCATCTTTTATAACAATTTTCATAATTTGTGATACTGATTTCATAACTAGCTAGATAGAAAGAGTTACTTCGAGTTCATTGAATTTGCACCTCACATAACACTCATGCTGGTACAAGCTCATGTATTATATGGGCACCCAAAGCTAGACAGAAAGAGGTTCTTCGAGTCCATTCACTACTTTCTGGTCTTGGCTTTGAACCTCACATAACACTCATGCCAGACCAAGCTCATGTATTATATGGGTACCCTACGAGTAATTACAAGAGTCGCATAACAAAATTCCTCAGTTCATCTTTTATAACAATTTTCATAATTTGTGATACTGATTTCATAACTAGCTAGATAGAAAGAGTTCCTTCGAGTTCATTGAATTTGCACCTCACATAACACTCATGCTGGTACAAGCTCATGTATTATATGGGTACCCAAAGCTAGACAGAAAGAGATTCTTCCAGTTCATTCACCTCTTTCTAGTCTTGGCTTTGAACCTCCCATAACACTCATGCCAGACCAAGCTCATGTATTACATGGGTACCTACCTACCCTACGAGTCATTTTGTCACATAAAAAAAAAGAACCTCGGCTCATCTTTATAACGTGTTCAATTCACATCTCATTTATCAGTATCATTATACATAATATAGTCATTATAATCACATTAATTTGTTGGTATTTACAATTAAAATCATATACTGTTCCCTCACTCACATGAGTCATTTTAATTACCTATAGTTATAGGTATTCAAATATACGTTCAACTTAAAATTAATAAAGAAAAATACCAAATTATTGAATAATCTCATGTGTATAAAATTATATTAAAATGTTATTTTTTTTTTTACTAATAAGTATGTGTCATCTACTTTTAGGCATTATTAATAAGTATTAAGTACCTTAAATATGTTTGACATGAAATGAAATTGTTTATTTTGCGAGAAAACATAATAATTAATAATACAATGTCAGATCTTAAATAATAGTCTATGTCAATGTATTTATAGTTTTAATCATTTTTATCACTATCATCGCTGAAAGAACTAGCAGGTGCGTTAAAAATTAAACCAAAGATTATCTTTGCTGTAGCAACCCGTATGTATACCTACGGCACTGAGTAACGGGTAGGTACTCCGACCAGTACCGAGTAACGAATCCTTACTGTTACGAATACATAACGTTACTGGCATTTTTCGTAATAAATCGGTACCAACAACACTGTTTTAGTATGCGCTTGTATCGTTGATGCGGTATCAAATAATACATTGACACATCATGACTTGAGTTGTTAAATGTTAAATATTTAAATTAACTTACTCATTTTCAAAATAGTAAATCCATTGCAAATTTAGGTTCGTAAACATTTTACAAACATTGTACTTTTTAAATCAAACTAAATTTGGAATAACTGAACATAATTAGGTGAAAATATGGGAATATAAAAAACATTACGCATTTGATTATGTAATAGATAGGTAAATAATGTTTTCACAAATTACAAATTATATCTGTACGTGAACGCGATACGATGTGATTCGTTACTCGAACATAATGCTGTATCAAAAGTAACCAGTAACGTACCGATATGAAGTAACGAGTATTAAATGGTACAGTAAAGAGTATTAAATGGTACAGTAACGAATACATAATTTTTTTTTTATCGTTATTATTCGCATCGAAATTCTAACCATCTAAACTAACCTCGCCACGGGGCGCGGCGTCTTCGCTTCAATTTCTTCTACACTTGCAACTACGAGTTACGCCTCGTACTAACGACATCTAGTAGAACATCCTAGGACTATTTTAAATTTAGAATTTTTTTGTTTCACCCTATAAGTGGACTTTCTGAAAAACATACCTTTCATTAGAATATGTATCATAGTGTAATAATGTATGTATTGATTGTTGTAAAGTGATTATTATGTGTATATTCTGTTGGTGTAGCCTATTTTAATAAATAAAAATAAAAGGCGTATTAAATGTTCTCACGAATAAAAACATAATATACCAATATAAATTATATCACACTACCAATGTGAATAGTTAAAAACAAAATAAATTAACAGTAAAAATATGTGCTCAGCCGCCGGCCGCCTGGCCGTACTCGCACTTGAACAGAATTCGTATAAATCAAACTATTCACACATATTATTAAATCTACTGCCTGCCCGCGACAAAAATAATTTTATTGGTAACCCGTACCAGCTTATTAAACAATTTAATCTAGTCGCTTTATGGGGAACATAGATTTTATCTTTTGCAGTAAATTGGGAGAGTTTAAATAGTTTGCAGGGACAACGATTTTCTTACGATTCGAATGAGAAACGATATGGAATTCTTTTTTTTACATAGCTCATAACAAGTTGAGATATATGGGATTTTAAGTTAGAGACAAAGGTTTACTTATTAAACCATCAGATGGATTTCCTACTTTTCATCACCCAATCAAGACTTCGGTGGTAGTGTTGCTCGTAATGTCGTGCATCGAAGTATTTATAACGAGACAGCACGTATTTTTTGTAATAAACTTCCTTCGTAACAGTTTTAGATCAATTTTATTATACCTTAGTATTTATTTATATATATATCTTGACTAATCTTAATATATATAAATCTCGTGTCACAATGTTTGTCCTCAATGGACTCCTAAACCACTTAACTGATTATAATAAAATTCGCACACCATGTGTAGTTCGATCCAACTTGAGAGATAGGATAGTTTTGAATCTCAAATTATAGTCGCCATTTTAATTTATTGCTAATTATTTGTCTGTTATTATCTACAGGTTAACAAAAGTGTAAAATAAATGTCTTTCTAAAGGTTGTCTATGATTTTTCTTGTTAAGTTATTCATACGTGGTGGTAATATACTCTTTGAGCTATTGTCTATGTCTCGAAAGTTCAATATTCATTTTATAGGTTGTCTATGATTTTCTTGATAAACTATTCATACGTGGTGGTTTATATAATCTTTGAGCTATTGTCTATGTCTCGAAAGTTCAATATTCAACATAGTTTTCAATCATTTTATTTCTGACATGAGTACTTCAAACTCAATTATTATTTTTATTTTTTTGTTAAAAGCGTCCGTGAAATAGCAGATATTATCTATATTCTATATATAAATAAAAATGAATTGTTGTTCGTTAGTCTGATTAAAACTCGAGAACGGCTGGGACGATTGAGCTGATTTTGGTTTTAAAATGTTTGTCGTAGTCCAGGGTAGGTCTAAACGGTGAGCAAATAAGGAAAAATTGCCGGGAACTTTTTTTTTTTTTTACCCGTGCGACGCCGGGGCGGGCCGTCAGTAGGTATATATATTATTTTAGCCTAAATACGAAATCTATATGATGATCTCTGACTTGCTTCTCGCTTAAGGTATGGTCTAATAGTCTTAAAGCACCAAAACTATGTATACCTACGATCAATGTTTAATCTTAAGATTACAGATACAGACAAACCCTATTTTATAGAATATTATAATCTGCTAGTCAAAAACAATCTTTGCTTATTCGTTCAACTGTCAGACGTTGTTGAAAGAAACAGACGAGACAAAAATAAAATCGACGTGCCTAACACTAAAACTGATTTTATGGGCAAGAGCATTTTTCGAATGGCGCCTGCTATTCTGAAATCTATTGAATAATCTAATCTTTGAGAAACCTTCCTTGTCGGGTGTTTCAGAAGATTTTAATGACATTGCTTATTAAAATGTGTTACTAAAGTAAACATGATTTAATGACTGACAAAAATGTCTGTAAGATAATGACTTTTTAAATTGGTTACTAATTATTTTTATGACTTAAATTTTTTTCTTCCTATGATGATTACTGATGTGCCATAACTGTTTAATGAAATTAATTTAAAGTTACATTTATTTAATACAGTTTTTTGTTGGTTTTTTTTTTTATTATTTTTTTTTTTATTCAATAATGTAATGCTAATTTTATAATTGCATGCCTGGACAGATAAAATACATTGATCCATGTACGATTTAAGCCATAACATCGCTGTAACATGTCCTTCATGCCCTAAGGTTTGTTGTAAGTAAACTCTAATAAGGTTAAGCTCGTCTTTGTACATATCCTATGTTACTACCTAAGATTTGTATTTGTTTCTGTTTACAAAAAAATAAATTATGATATTATTTATGAAACCTTAGCATTTTAGGGAATCAAATAGAAGTTCGAATGCGTTGTAATGTTTTTCTAAACCAAAGTGATAAAATCATCGTGGCAAGCCTTCAGTGCCAAACCTTCCTGGAAATGCCGAAACATGTTGAGTTTTCAGTCCACCTGGACGTATAGCGTTCTCATCGATTTCAAATCCTTGTGTCTGTTTACGCGCCGGCTCTGACAACGTGATCGTTGACGGCTACCACCTCGTATTGTCCTCGTCGCTCAGAATCACGTCCGGGCTTCCTCCGCAGAGGTGGTGTTTCATGCTTTCGTTCATTATGATCACCTCCGTCACCCATCTCCTGAAACTTGAGACAATGCCCACGATGTATTTGGTCTAGGTATCATAGATTTACCTGAGGTACCGATATAAAATGCTGTTGCTATTACAACAAGGATGATCATCGTTTTCACAAATTGACAAATTGATTTGATTTTATATATCAAATTCACCTATCACAGTGTTAGTTACCACATTGCTCCGAAGCGGGTTAACCGATTATTATGAAATTTTATATGCATATTCAGTAGGTCTAAGAATCGGCTACTATGTATCTATTTTTCATTTATATTAATTTTACAACAAAATCCTTTTATAAAGTGGGGTGTTCAAAAAGTTAGTATGAAATTTTGCCGTTTTTTTTTTTTTTGTTATTGGAATTAAACTCAGCTTGAATATCAATAAAATAATGAAATACGTGTTAAATATTATTTTCAGAAATCGCGCTCTAAGGTACACCGGGGTTAGAAGTGAAATACCTATTTTTAATTTAGAAATATCAAATTTGGCAGTTCGATTTTATCTATAGCGGGTAAAAATTAGCCAAAATGGATTTTACGAAAATGCACACCTATAGGGGTCAAACCGGGGTTGGAATTTTTACGAAAGTCCTATGTTTTAAGTAAGACACTTGAAATATAAAATGTATGCTCTGTAGATGGTGTAAAGGTGAGCTTCTAATGTATCTTTAGAAATCCCTTTTGGGTTTAAAACAAAGGTTCGAAGTTTGTTTTAATAACCTATGTTGTCTACTAATACATGTCATGTGCAAATAACTCACTCTAAGCGTACAAAGTCGCGGCCGCCTGCTAGTTAAGTATATTTTTCACTATCTCATTTAAATCTACTTTCATCCCTTTTTGAGTCATTATAATCGCATGAAACTCATAAATACCATTATGTTGTACCATTGCCATTTGCGTATAATACCTCCTTTATTTTAGACAAATGTTTTTTTCTTGGGCCATTTAACATACTTATTGTTCGTAATAATAAACAACAAATCTATTAACATCCTAGCTGTAAGGGATATTACCCAAAACCATTATTAATTACATAACATCTCACTCTAAATGTATTGACATATATGTGAATTATTGAGAGAAATAATCACACTGACGACAAGAAAACTAACCATCTTATCTGCCCTCGTTAGTGCTTATGAATTGAACAAAAGCTATATTTTCTCAGATACTGTATCTTCTAATAAACATTTATAAATATAACAGTAGAAGTACAGAAACATTTATATTTATATGTTGAACTATACAGATGGAACAAAGGTTGAACAAAGAAACAAAGTTCTAACGTTCATATCTCTGATCAAATGATATTATCACGAGTTTATCCAGGATTAAACGACTGTATTCAATGACGCTTTATTTCAGTAGGTCTAAGAATCGGCTACTATGTATCTATTTTTCATTTATATTAATTTTACAACAAAATCCTTTTATAAAGTGGGGTGTTCAAAAAGTTAGTATGAAATTTTGCCGTTTTTTTTTTTTTTGTTATTGGAATTAAACTCAGCTTGAATATCAATAAAATAATGAAATACGTGTTAAATATTATTTTCAGAAATCGCGCTCTAAGGTACACCGGGGTTAGAAGTGAAATACCTATTTTTAATTTAGAAATATCAAATTTGGCAGTTCGATTTTATCTATAGCGGGTAAAAATTAGCCAAAATGGATTTTACGAAAATGCACACCTATAGGGGTCAAACCGGGGTTGGAATTTTTACGAAAGTCCTATGTTTTAAGTAAGACACTTGAAATATAAAATGTATGCTCTGTAGATGGTGTAAAGGTGAGCTTCTAATGTATCTTTAGAAATCCCTTTTGGGTTTAAAACAAAGGTTCGAAGTTTGTTTTAATAACCTATGTTGTCTACTAATACATGTCATGTGCAAATAACTCACTCTAAGCGTACAAAGTCGCGGCCGCCTGCTAGTTAAGTATATTTTTCACTATCTCATTTAAATCTACTTTCATCCCTTTTTGAGTCATTATAATCGCATGAAACTCATAAATACCATTATGTTGTACCATTGCCATTTGCGTATAATACCTCCTTTATTTTAGACAAATGTTTTTTTCTTGGGCCATTTAACATACTTATTGTTCGTAATAATAAACAACAAATCTATTAACATCCTAGCTGTAAGGGATATTACCCAAAACCATTATTAATTACATAACATCTCACTCTAAATGTATTGACATATATGTGAATTATTGAGAGAAATAATCACACTGACGACAAGAAAACTAACCATCTTATCTGCCCTCGTTAGTGCTTATGAATTGAACAAAAGCTATATTTTCTCAGATACTGTATCTTCTAATAAACATTTATAAATATAACAGTAGAAGTACAGAAACATTTATATTTATATGTTGAACTATACAGATGGAACAAAGGTTGAACAAAGAAACAAAGTTCTAACGTTCATATCTCTGATCAAATGATATTATCACGAGTTTATCCAGGATTAAACGACTGTATTCAATGACGCTTTATTTCTTTTCATAATCTTGTCAGGCTCAATCTATCGTTTTTAGTTTCTATGAATAATGGGAAAAAAAATTACATCACCTGTAGCTTTGGTATCCGATGATACTTGGGCGTTACAAAAACAATATATTTTTGCAGTAATCCCACTTCTGAACTATAATACTAAATTCGTTTTACTGGTATTTGTATCAAAATAAATCCAATTTATGAAATTAAGTAGTTTTATTTCCTTTGTCTGGTACACTCCAGTGCCGAACAAGAAGTGAGTCATTCGAATGGCCGTCCGTAGCGGGTACAACCAAATACCAAGTAGCTCTCCGTTCCATGCAACGTTTATACACAAACTGGTTCCCAACATACTATAGATGCTTGCTATTTATTGTTAATATAGTTATATTTACATGATGAGCGTTACATATGTAAAAAAGCTAAAAGCTACTAGTGAAGCCAAACCTATTTTTTTCTTTTAATTATTTTACCTATTCAAAAAGTATTACCTATGACCTATGAAGCAGCGAAAGTAACATAAATTCTCTTAAATCACATTTAAGTTTTTAAGGCCTTCACCAGACTTTTACAGATTTATTTTGAAAGCTCAGAGGCATTGCGTAGTAACTAGGGTCATCACACACCTGCGAGTCGCTGGACAGGTCGTGTTGTATAATCAAAATCACATAAACTGTGGCGAAACTAGAAAGGTGCAACTTATTGCGCTACTTGTGAAGGTAATCCATGCGTGATTGATGCGAGGCTGATGAAGGGCCCAATCTGCTTGCATCTGTTTGTATTTGCGTACTGTTTACATTTAGAGAGCTGGTTCTTCGAACTCTTTTTCAAATTCCTACGAATTCTATTTCAAATTGTTTTTGTTCTGTTTTTGAATTTTCATTCGTGGTAGATCGAATTTCGATTCGTGCTCGTCCGAATTTCATTTGATTGTGCTTTGCAATTTCGAAATTTGAAATTCGAATTATATTTTGTCGTCTAAAAAGCGAACAGAAACTAGCTTATTTTTGATATCTGTTATTTTAATAATAATAACTTCTAAGCTTTTGTTGCGTGTGGTTTGGAAAATATCCCGCCCCAATTATTTTTATTTTTTAACCCCCATATTCAGTACAATATTTCAGTTTATAGTAGTGGCTTAGAGCGTTTGATAAAAAAACATTGTTAATACCGTACCAATAACAGTTCAATTCAAGCTTTTCACCCTTGTTTATCTCTCAAATAGTTGCAAAATAAGGCAAAATCAGACTTTTTATAATAAACTTTTTATTGAAAATATGACTAAATATACATTTTTCCACTCAACTACTTTGTAGAATTACGGAATAACGTGACTCACCTACAGGTTGACACGTGACCAAAATATCGCATGTACATAATAACAAATTGCAATAAGTCAGGAGTCAGTTGGAGTCAAAGGTTGTACACAAAGCAGGCAATTGACTGACGTACCTTTACTGAAACAATGCGCATAAGCATGAAACATCAGTTTTAGCGACCTTGTCGATGTCAGGAGTATCACACACGTTTCAGATATGATGATACCTTTAGAATCCCACGTGATTGTTTGTTTGTTTTGATGTGAAGGGTACTATTAGATAAGATATCTAAATTTCAAATTTAATAAAAACTTCCGATTCCAATGCCTTAGTTTCCTTGAAAGTAAAACATCATTATATTTTGTATTGTGCACGCTATGCGCCCTCATTTGATACCCCACTCGATTATATTTGCAGATTTTCGGTTTTCCTTCCCCACTCTCACTAGTAGATATAGATAGATAGATAGAGCTAGTACTAAATATAGATTTAGTACTAGCTTTAATAATAATAACTAAATATAGATTTAGTACTAGCTTTTCACGCCACGACGTTGCCCAGCGACGTATTTTCCCGCGGTAACAAGTAGGCTATACGTTTCATAGGCCTTCCTCGATACTTTTCAGCTAAATATGGATGGTACGGTCATAATGATGCCGATAAATCGATCGTTGAAGATAATATCTTCAACGATCGCTCTATATGAATCCTACTTATGGTATCTTAAGTAGATGTTTCATATAAAACGGCGCGCATCGTGGCGCGTTTATAAGCTTGTACCGAAGGTCGAATTTGTCAAGACAATCGCCGATCGCGCGGTCAGTCGCGCCGAGTCAGCGCGATTTGGCGCGCGGCGGTGAAGGCGATTACGACTTTATGAGCTGTCAATAAAATTAACAATTTTCTCTACGGCTTTGTATGTATGTGCCGCCGCGGGCTGTTCAGTGAAATTCATACCTTATGTTACCGATTTCATGTCAAAGTTTATTTACTTAGAAGCACAGGGCATAGGTACATGGACAGGTCTACTTAAAGTTAACCAAACTAAAATATTTAAGGAAACAATGATATAACAAGTAAATATCATTGACAAGTTGTGAAGCTAATAGAACAACACAGCTATCATCAGTTATGAGGTTTTACAATTTTGTAGCTGCACTAAAGGTTTAACATTATGTTTACAATCCACTACCCAAATGAAGACAAACAATAACAATCGATCAACAATCAATACATTAATACATCGTGATAGTTGACTTTGGAAAGCGATAAGAACTGGTGCGACTAATCGATCGCGTTATAGTTATAATCGAATACGCGTCTTCTAAGACTAAGAATCACATTGCATAAACTATTAGAACCATCAACTCTGGGAATTGGAATATGAGACGGTTTGTTGAGAATCAAGGTGAACTAATACTGAAAGGACTTGAATACTAATAGGTAATGAGATTTTGATGTGCCATTTTCATTCACTCATCATTAGGTGGTAACAGTTAGATACTCAATTAACTTCTTGACCAAAACATAGAGACCGATATATGGAAAAACATTATTATTGTTTGTTTGAGATGAAGACTGAATGTGTATTGATTTTATGAATTAATGTAATTTATTATAGTATACTTGACATGTTCTACTTGTAATTGATTATTCTTATTTATGTCTATTTTGTTATTTAATTTTATTTTCAAGAATTTTATTTTATCTTTTTTATATTTATTTCGTCTTTGTTGTTTATTTATACTTATATTAATTATTGTAATTGATTTATAAACAGTATAAACCAGCTTTAATAATCATCACTGGGTACTAATACAACGTAATAAAAATAAGGGAGAATTAAATAAATAAATAAAAAAAATTACTTATCTACTCATATATATAGATTTGAGGGAGGCTAGTGTCCCAAATAAGTACAAGTTACAAGTGCACCGAAAATGGATGATAAAAAAAATAAGCGATTAATTGAGAACCTAAACTGAACTCTTCAAATTGAAAAAGACCACTTTTAGAAGTAGGTTCTATGTTGGAATAAGAAACCATGTGAGAATCCATTTACATAGAAAAATGTTGTGAATTTAAAATAGAACCTTCATGAAGTCAAGTTTAAAACGATCAAAACATATTTAATCACGAAGATTGTTGGTTTAACGCTCTAAGCCAAGATTAAAATCATAATCGACAAGAAAATTGAACAAAAAAAGCATAATGTCTCTAATTGTGAATAGTAGTTTAAAGGGTAATTTCGTTACAAGACCCACATTTCTTTTGGCGAAATTAAAACTGAATTTTGATTGACGCCACTCCAGTGGGCGAAACGATACGATATATTTTTGGGTTTTGCAATATTCATACGCCGAAAAGGCAGATTTCAGTGTAACTGAAATATTTTATTAAGAACTTTGTACAAACCTGAATTTCTATGAATAAATGATTATGATTTATGATCTATATCATTTATTTATAGATTTCGGAACAAACAGAGTCAAGGAAAATAAAGATTTAAGCTAAATAATCTAACTAAAAACTTCCGTTACAACACACAACCCTCTGTTAACAACAAACCCCCCGAAATTCCTCCAAATGATCCAATTTAGTACACAATAATCGGATCAAACCTGTAAGACGTAATAATTAAGTGACAGGCCGGAGTTTCGGTTAACAAGTGGCGGCATGGCGCTGGAATCCCGCTCACACTGTCTCGTGCAAACTCGGCCGGCACACGTTCGCGCCACGTTGGTTCCCGCGCGCGGATTCGTATTTCGAACTAAGACGGCCTTTTTTTATGGTAGCGGAATAGACAATTTGGAGGGAATCTGTCAAATCTGACAGCAGTTTGTGTTTAAATAGTGACTCGAAATAGTGCTGTGGTAAAGTTTCAATCTTGTTCAGTGTGGTATGAGTTTATTATTTGTACAACTGCTATTTTTTCAGAATATTTTTAAATAAATTGTTATTTCATTAATTAAGCTATTGCCGTCATAGAGCTGCAGATGTTAATGGGTGAAAATCATCCTATGCAAAAAAAAAATGTACCTATGTAAATTTTATAGCATACAAATTGCAAGAAACTGTTATTTGAAGTATAAAATCATCAGAAGTTGGTTGCTGTGGATGAATTGTAATTGCTACGCATTCTTGACTGCTCTTGATCAATTATCATCTCGGTTTGATAAGGAATTTTATTAATCTTTGTAACGAACACGTATAAATTTATCTTAGCTACAGTTGGTATCTTTAAACCTATTAATACTTATTCAACTTTATATAGCGATATTTTATATCGCTAAATGAAGGAGCCTGAATTAAGTAGGCACATTAAAACATGCGTATTTACCTATACAGGGAGTAATAAGACTAACAATAAAATATAATAAAATAAGATCAACAATAAAAAATACTAAATTTTTAATAATTATAAATAAGTGATACACCTCACTTTGCAGGTGAATGTTACGGATGTGTCTTAATCTTTTTCTGCATAAAAATTTAAAAACAACATCATCCGCAGCTTAAACATATACAGGAATTGCTTAATAAATTGAATTAGGTACTTAATAAAAAAAATCATACCGAAATTATTCAAATTGAGTATTATAACTCAATTTGAATAATTTCGAGTAAGTAAACAATTAATGGCAAAAAATAACAGATTAAACCAAAGAAACAAATAGCATTAAAAATGTATCCCCTCAATTCCCAATTACATATTTGAATTATTGCCTGAGTACCTAAGTTATTATTGAAATGGTGGCCGTAACAAAATATAAACGCTAGGTACTATTACTACAATGGTAATATTTACGTCGCTTTAACTTTTCATAGCCGACGGTTTAATTTCACGCAAGTTTTTTTTTTCAAGTTTATAAGTGTTTTACGTAAATGTTTCCAAAATAGATAGTGAAATACAAATTCCGTGCAATACCTGTCGTACTTAAGTGCAATTATAACCAATACATATTTTAATAAAAAATGTAGAGCACATCTCAAGATGCTTTTAAAACTTCACGTAACTTATTGCTAAAATTGTTTTAGTGCATCGTATAAGTTATTGTTTTTGTTAATGTTTCCTTTTGACGTCATTTTTTTTGGTTCTAGAGATCTGATTGTAGGTACAATGTTGCGGAAAATCAGAAAATATTGTCCGAAACATATTACTAGGATTGTGAATAGACAAGGGTAATTAAAAATAACATTTATATATTATGATTTTGTGAACATGTTGGAATATTTCATAAAATATATAATAATCCATATTTTTGGCTGTCTGAACAGGTTATCATAAAATAGTAACCGAAACATCTGCGATCTTTTCAAGTTAGTAAATCCCGTAAAACAGTATGTTCCTAGGTTGTCCCAACACTAAAATAATTGAAATGTGAATTTTACGAAAAAAAGACCAATCAACCTCATTCGGCACCTACTTGTTTCTTTTTATATCCAAACATATTAAACTCAAAAATATGTAGCCTCGTAAAAACTGTTCAACATAAATACTGACGTAGAAATATCCAATGGCAAAAAAATCATGTGTTTTTGCATGTAAACTTAGCTTATCAGAGAGCCATTATCTAAGGCTGTGTTTGAGCTGATTTAACGTGTATGACCTTGGTAGCGATTGCCATGATGGGGGTATTAAGTATGCAAACTTACCTACCTATTTTTCATTGTACATCGCCAAAATATGTATGTTAAGCTTTGCAAAGTCTTAAGAGGAGGCCTGATAATGACTCTTTTTCTTTTTATTGGTTAGCTGAGTATTTAACCATGCAACCGATTTCTGTTGACAGTTAGATTTTTCACGTTTCAAGATATTTTTTACCTTTAAACTTTAATAATTCATTATTTGAACGTCAAATAAAAGTATAACAGTAGTAGCTATGTAACATTTCAAAGTTAGTATTTAAAATATTAATATACCCATACGAGTATAGGAACCCATATTAAATGCTAGTTTGAGACGCCAAGGCGTTGACCGTTTTTATTATTTTACCGCTGGAAAAAAGAAGCCTGTATTAGGCTTTCTCGATAAATGGGATATCTATCACTGAAAGATTCTTTATAGCGTTCAAACAAACAAACAAACTCTTAAGCTTTATAATATATAGATAAGTCAAATCAAATCACGCCATATAATACAAAAATGTAATATAAATGTAATGGCATTACTTCCGGATACATTACTGCCTACCTACATAATTGTAAATAATTAGAAGCCATGATCTTAAAACATAATTATAATATTTAATGATTTTAATAGTTTACTAACTGATTGATCGATTAGCCTTTTAATATTGTATGACATTTGTATCTATCCAATACTTATTTTCATCACACATAGTGTGTAATTAAAAGTCGCCATCAATTTGGTAGAGCGCCAATAATTGGATATTTTGTGGTTGTAGCAATTTTCACTTGTTTATCAAACATGTTTGTTTGTTTACCAAAAAAGTGATTCGTGCGCATTTTTTTACAACATTATGAAGTTATATCTATGTAGGTATTAGTACCAAATCAGACAGTATAGATCGTTTTGCATAAGGATCATTAAAATTGCTTGGGAATGTTTCGTTTTCACTTACTAATAAATAGTCAAAAAAATATAGCGATAAAGAATATCTACAAACCTAAACGTTTCTGTTACTATTGACTATCCGTTGGTTCTTAAGCAGGCGTTAACCGATGATATCCGAAACCCTCTTAGTATACTTTATAAAAGTGAACAAAGGGTTAATTCAAAAAATTTAACAAAATTGTTTTATTAATTCCATCTGAGTGAGGTTTAATTACTTAAGAAAACATAAATACTTATTTTAAAATAATGTTAATTATCAACGTTGATTACCTACTCCAAGTACCGGTAGGTACCTGTTTCTAAGTAGTAATCTTTTTGCTCATTACATACAATGAGAACCCAAAACTCGTCTTTGCGAAAACATATTTAAACACAGGCTTGCCATGTTATGGAAAAATGTATTGTCAGGCAATGTTTTGAGGACTAGATCGAAGACAACAAGAGACGTTGAAAAGCTGTAAATTTTTAATTGACCTAAATTACGGACTTAGGACGTAGAATCCTTCTCGCTCGCCATCGGTTAAGATGTCATCCACATAATACCTTTTGTATCCGTTTATTTCGAGGTCTGTCAGGTTTATGAGGAACTTCCTCCCGCGAACTCTTGGGTTGTGGATAGATCTCCCATCAAAGGTTTTCCCCTTGGATTATAGTTGGGGTTATTTATAAAAGGGTATCCTCAAGCATTTACGGGGTCAGGAGCGCTCAGTAATATCTCTGATATCGCAGGAGTCCATATATATGTATATATTGTAAAAAAACGCAGAAACTTGCATCTAGCCCTAAGTCAAACAACGCAAAAAAGACCGCCTTGAATGTCAATGAAACAACACCAATCGTTTTATATAATCTGTGGCTTTATCCAGCCATCTAATAATAAAATTGCACGATTTGCTACATGATGATACATTGGGCAACAGAACTAGGCGTATCTGGTAAAGATGAGTCCTTCGATTGCTGAAACCCAGCATATGAGCCATTTAGACCTTAATCTAGGGAAATTTGTTGGATGAAGCAGTAGCTTCCCAATTAAGGGTAGCAAAGACATTAAGTTTAAGTAATGTAACAAAAATATGAATGCGTGCAATAAGTATTTTGTCAGGTCTCTGCTGTCGTTTTATAAGCGAACAGTAACCCAGACAGAAACTAGACATTCTCCTAGCTAGGCTCCACATTTAGCCTACTTAACTAGCACTTCCAAGAGTTCCCACAGCTGCGAATAGACAGTATATTCCGCGAGGTTGATTCATTTAATTCGCTTATTATAGACCTATTATAACGTAGGAAATGACATCCTTAACAATTATTTATATAAGGACTATACTTAGGGTTGCTTCACAAAGTGGTCATATCCATAAATAATATCTGTAGAAGGATGTGGCACACACAATGTTTTAAAGATTCTGGATTTGATGTTTTCAGTTTTAATTATATAGCCGAAAATATGGACACATTTGTATATGTTCAAAGTAGAATCAAAGGAGGAAATAGGTCACTAGTATTTTATAAACTTTGTGAAATTAGCCAACCAAAATATTTTGCCTTGTAATTATTATTTTTTTAAATGGCCAGCCCTTGTTATATTTCCTAATGAGGTAAGGTTCTAAGTTCTAACTAATGGATCAGATGATGGCACTTTGAACACGTCATTATCATTAGCGTTCAATAGATTTTTTGCGCAAATTGCTATGGCATTACAAGCTACGGCAGTAATGCCTGGGTTATGCAAGATGCAAGGTCGCAGACGCATTCCTCTGAGAATGATGTGCGCTTTTTGAGCTTTCACGTGCGTCTTCATTGATTGATTGTCGGTGAGAACTTGATTACATATAACTTAAAGGCAGATGGAATGTTTATTATGTACAATTTTCAAAATTAATTTTTGTTTGGGTGGGTTTGGGTCTAGTATTAAATTCAGTGAATTCGAATACAATATAACTTTTGAAACTATCATGGTTATCAATACTATTTAGATTTATAACGGGATATTTACCATGATTGATTGTATTTCGAGTTTCCCGATATTTCGGCACAGTTACATGCGCCATGATCACGGTTGAACTGAAGCTGCAGCGATTGCAGCGATATCGGGAAACTCGAAAGACAATCAATCATGGTAAATGTCCCGTTATAAATCTAAATAGTTTCAAATACAATGTTTATGACCTCGCGATTTTTTAATAACCATTTTGTTTGCCTGGAATAATTGTGCATTGGTTTACTATTTTATGCTTACAGATTAATGACGTTTAATTGGTTTTTTCATATTTACAAAAACAGAATTTCTAATATTATGATCTGTATATGATAGGACCAATAACTTATATATTCTTTGTAATAACTATACCAACATAATCCGTAAAAAGTTGAAAAAAGTAAAATATTTTATTTTTTCCGTGTTTTTGTGATTGTATGTATATTAGATAGATAGATGAAGCGTTTATTTGTAACTCCAATCACACACATACAATAATCGGGCAAAATATAAGCAAAATGCATTTCTTTGTAATTAAAAAATCATTATATCTTTGTTGTATCTAACACCCGTAGTCACCAACAAACTCTGATTATTTTCATAGATAATTCTTTGTAGATTTAAGAGTATTATTTATTAAATTTACCGTAGATCTAAGTACCGATTGTACAGTCAAGGCCGCAAATCCGCGATGATGTAGCGCATTTTTAAACTTTCACGCGAGAGAGCAGCGATTGTTCCTCGTAATTATAACTTGATCCGCTGTAATACGACACACATCAGTAACCTTGAAACTAGGGAGCAGTAATTAATTATCAACACTTGTTTAAGCTATTTCTTTAGCGGGACTTCTATTTTTGCATCCATTGTCTACTTATCGAACTGTATTTGCTGATTATTGGACAAGTAGTAGGCTAATTATTATTATTTTCTTTTATGTTAGATAAGCCTTCATTTGACCACAATCTCACCTGATATAAAGTGACGATGTGCTCTAAGATGGGGCATGAAGACCTAGAAGGTATATGGCTTTTCCGGGCCACATTACGAAACATTAGCGCATGTTTCATTAATATTAAGAAGTAAAATGATATGATGCATTTAAATAAAATATTTCCAGACTAGCACAGCATCACCTAACGCCAAACTAAGTAGAGCTTGTACTATGGGTATGAGATAACAGATATAAGACATTTATTTTCTCAACACTTATAACATGATTATCTGTAGGGTAACATTGTAGGAGTGAGAAGTAAACTATTGAGCAATAAGTGTGAGACTGGTGCCCGCGATGGGTTTAATAAAACCTGTGTTGTAAAATACTACATAAATATATATTTTTTTGTTAATACATACATATGATAGAAGAAAACCAAGGAATTTCGATGCAAGTCTAATCGTTTAACTGGTATTATTATCAAACATAATCATATAAAATACGATATCGAATTAGCTGCCAATTATAAAACTCTATCCCAGTTGAAATTTTAAAAAATGTTGACTTTATTTAAAATAGAAATATGAAAACCTAGAATGATATAAATGCAGATGAACGTAATTAATGCGAGCGCTTCATGAGAGAGGTGAATAGTGAAAGGTTTGTCACTTTCAAAAATGAACGCCATAACCTCATCAAAATATTATACCTGCTTGAAACTGTATCTGTATCCATTTCGTTGACACGTATGATGCAACCCACTGGGTCACTTCCGAACCGATCAGCCTTGGGACAGGTCAAGCTTTTGCATAAACAGGTAATCTAACAAGTTTGTTGTTGCTTAATTCTTGGATTTGAGATGGCCTTGTGACAAACTTAACACCCGCTTGCTGAGTTTTATTCACGAGAATTTACTCCTGTCATTTTTATTGCTAAATTTGTGTAATTCAACACCAATCTAATTTTGTTTTTGTTAGTTACAATCGACAATAATACAAAATAATTGACAATTAATTTGTATTATTGTCGATTGTAATGTGATACTTTCTTTGGGTTGTGCAAGGATGACCATTTGGGCCATTATTATTTTGCTTTTACAAACAAGTTATACACGGTAAAATTACTCTATACGGCTAGCTTGCTAATTGTTCTAAGCAATGATAAAAACAGTGACCAGAACAACTAAAACTAATTACAAGCTAGTCAAACTCGTACAAATATTTATACGCGTGGTATGTGCCAGTTACCGCGTTATGATAGCACAACCAGATTTATGGGTTTTATTTTATAATCGAGTACGACTAATTTGTCTCGTGAGCCCGCTAGTGGTCTTCTTCGCGATTTCCTTATGTTAGAATACTGCGAAAATTTACTATCCGCAGCCGTAGATTGGCCACAAATTTACTTGAGCTGTTCATATCGATTAAATTGGGTAAATTATATTAAATGTAGTTATTAAATAAAGACGTATTAAATACTGCTGCTACCTTATTAAAATTTACTAATTTTGTTCCAATTGCTATAAAACTTCATGAATGTTATAAAATAATGATTCAAAATTAACAGTCTGAAAGTAAGTAGCAGATACATTCCTGCTTTCATTCCGTGTCAAAGACCCTATTGGACAGGAAATTAAAACATACATCTACTTTAAAGGACATATAAGTTTACCATTTTAGTATGCTGTTAATGAATCAGCGAAAGTTTATGCCTCAGGAGTTAAGTCAAGTCAAGACTCGTATATGGATACTAGTAAAGTTAGTGTCCATATTAGTGTCTAGATAAACCTAACGAATGCAAGTATATTCCACAAAAGGTGCCATGCACTGGGTGTGATCGGTTGTTAGATGTTGTTGTTGTTTAACACCATTATTCTCATTATTTCTGCCGTTGGACGTCCCAGCTGGACTTAGCCTCCGTCAAAGATTTAAAGTTATTTTGGAAGCGGCTTGCATCCTCCATGATATTATATATATAATAAATCAAGATTGTATGCTGCGATTGCCCATCCGTGGCCTCCATTTTAAAAATTTAAGGATACCTACTCCTTTACCATATTTTATTTCTAATTCGTTTTGGGCCAGATCTTCTACTTGGCTCGTCGAATATTTTTTGTAGCTTACGCAACGTATGTAATTCTGTTTAAAATCTACATATTATACATTATTTTTAGAAAACATTATGCCGACGCTTAAATTGTAGTTTAATAAATGCGTTTATGTTATGAGATATTGTGAGTTTTGTGTCAAATCTATGTCTACAATCTAGACCTAAATCAAATTGTTTGTAAGAATTTCTCGTATGCCAATCATGTTATTTACCCGGGTCTCACGATTTCGCATTGCAATTATTTTAAATAAGATTTTGCCTACGGCCTTGCCCGCTTTGAAATGGATTTTCCCGTGAAAGAATTTTACTTTCCCACTATAAATAAGCCTATTTAATTTCTCAAAACTTGTAATAAATAGATCCCAATATCTAGTTTCCAAAAAATCATTAATAAGTGAAGGCGTAGGATTAAAACACAATCTAGAAACTGACTTGAAAGATACTATACGAAAAATGTAATATGTATATTTTTTATATGTAATAATGTAGTTTGTATTGTATTGTAAATAAATTTTACTTTCATCATTTAGGCAATTTGTTTAATTTCTCGATTTACGTAAATTAATATAATTACTTCTAATTTAGTTAACGGTAAAGTTGTATATCCTCATTAATCAACTTTGAAATTGAAGTTTATTGTAAACAATATTTAATTAAACTTAAAAACGGATTATTGTTTTTAGGGAAAACATTGCATTTCGTTTAAACATGGTGACATGTAGAATATTTGTACGTGTGATTATTTACGAAGGCTAAATAGATAATTTCTTTGATAAGAAGTAATTTACCACACTTAAAGTGAAATAAATATCATGCCATCACGTTTAGCCTGTTTTATGAAGGTTATCAAAAAAGTAGGCAAACCTTACAAATATTACGAAATTAGGTAATTGTAATTGGGAAATTACACTTATCCACCTAAAGGTGTTACATTTACTTGGTGGTTAAAAGGTAGGTAGGTAAGGGCTTATTTCACAAAATCCGAGTAAATTAAGCCATCTACCTTCTAGGTCTTCATGCTCCATCTTAGACCACATCGTCACTTAGCATCAGGTGAGATTGTGGTCAAATGAAGGCTTATCCAGCATAAAAAAAGCAATTAGGTATTAGTTATGTCAATAACACGTGACTCACTGGTACTGAAACAGGGCTAAGGCCGGAATTTATAGTCACAAAAAATCTTTACCTTCAATCAACGATTACATCTGTCAGAGTTTATTGATTTCACCCACAGCTGGGAATAGGTATTCCCATGTTCCCGTCAGTTTACGAAATCATAAGGATTCTGTGTCAATGGCATTCAAATCTTTCTGTTGGCTTGCCTTATAATTATGCTATATCAGTCTGATAAATATCTCAACAATAAGTATATCTATACTCGAACTAAACACATTTTTACTCACAAAATATGGGGGACATGCTCATTGTATCATAAAAACAGTTATACTTCTACCTAGATTAATCTAGTAATACGATTTGTATTGAAACCAAGTGTGTCAACTTTTGCCTCTGCAAATAAAAAAAAAACTTTGCTTCATGAAGTCGAAGTGATGCGCGACAGATTATTTAGATATTTATGTTTTACAAAAAAAAACATTTTTAATCGAACACTCAATATAGCAACAAAAACCACTAAGGTTTAAACGAATGCTATTATAAAAACTGAGACGCTTGTTCCGATATGTATAATATTATCTCCTAACACACAAAGTCAGATCAAACGTCCAATGCAAACTGTCAAAAAAAGTGCTTTATAGACAACGTATCTAGGAAGGCTGTAGGCTTTTTTCGCCGTAATTTAAGTTGTTCCAGCGGGAAAAAACACGAGCAACGCCGCGCCGTGGCTTGTAAAACTAGTAACAAATGAAGCGAGCTATATTTTTTTATTAGCTTATAGTGTCCCACTCTAGGGCAAAGGCCTCCCTCATATCCCTCCAAGTGTCCCGATCCTGTGTAGAATGCCACCATTCGCGGTCTAACGCATCGAGCTCTTCTCGACATAAATGATTATTGGAGTAATAATCTTTCATTTAATCGAAAGCAGCATCAATGACTAAGTTATTGAATAGTTGTAATATCTTGTATGGAAAGTGGTCGCACCACGTACTTGAGCCATCAGGAAGTTTGTTTGTGTGTAAAGTGCTTTGTGGCCACTCGTTGTTAACCTTCCGAGAGGTCTTCTATTCAAGCGAAAGTTGAAGGGATATTGGAAATTGCCGGTTAGGTAATCGTAATTGATGTATGATCTATCGAATATAAACCGGCGGTGTAAAACCTATCTATATATGAATAACTTGATAAAGTTATTCATATATATACCATATTGCTGAAAACCGCTTAGGTAATGATGATGATTCCGTTTTTGAGTTTATTGCGGACATTTCAAAATTCTTTTATAGTTCGCACCGCTAAAGAGTGAAATTGAATTCTCTCCCGAAGTCTGGTTTTCCGACTAAATACAACCCGACCACCTTTAAGATCAGAGTGAATAGGCTTTTTCTGGGCAAACTTGCTCCACCGTTGACCTCGTCTCTGCCTTCTTGCTAGACTGTAGTCAAAAGTAAGCCCATAAGATAATAATAAAAAACAAAAAAAAGATTTCTAAAAGACTGACGCGTTGGGGGTTTTTTAATTATAATAAGTATAAGGCTTTATCTGCAAAAAAGTTTGTATTTTCACGGTATAATGTATTAATCCAGATTATAAACTTATGTTGGATATTCGTAGTTTTGACTAAAGTAATTAATATTTACACAACATTTTTTGCGTTTTTTTTAATAGTTGATTAAATGCCAAACGAAAAAAAGACGATATGTTAAGACACAAATATAACCTACCATGACGATCACATACTTTAGTAGCCAACAAATTAAAATATATATTGAAAATATGTTCGTTCTCTAAGAAATACTTATGTAAGGAAACCCCTTTTGCTCTTTATACGAAAATGAATTAAGTTAGAAATTCGCTAATCTACGGAAGAAATGAACCAAATTAGTATTTGACTTAACAACTTAAGCTATTCTAATTCTAAATAATAAACAAACACCACAGCATGAAATACTAACTATTTTGTATTATGACAATATTATGATTCTTTAAACTGTGTAACAGAAATTCCGTTGCAAAACCAAGTGTAAAATTTTACATGTTAAATTTTTTCCTAGTCATCTAATGTCAATTTATTTTAGAAATTACAAACTTTCTTGCAGACTTTAACTTTTAAGTTTATTTCTTAAACTTACGAGACATGTCTTAACTGCTAAAATACACAAGTCAGGTTTAAAGTAATCTATATTATTGGGGTTACGTACTCACTAAGACCGCCATTGTTTTATATTGACCAACATTTTAGACAACGGTATCTATTTCTGTTATTTGCACTACAGTTACCTAAATTCCTATCTCCAAAAGATATTTTATTTTTGTTAAATGTTTATCCTTGTCTAGCATAGATTTACCGGACATTCTAAATAATTTATTAAGGTATTGAAAAAAAGTCGAAATTTAACATACCGCTAACTTTGACTACATAAGTAGAGGTACATTACCTACTGGTAAAACTAAGAAGCAAGCCCAATAATCTATGGTTAGAAGAACGATCAAAAGATTCGGTTCTGATTTTGAAAATGGATGACCTTTTATGACTAAAGTAAATAAAGTTCTAAATAGTCAAAACTCCTTTAAAATTTCAAGTGAAGTATTCCACAGTAAAGAGTTTGGTAAAAATGTTTTCTCAGTGAATTGAACAAGTTATATTATTCCATATGTTTGGTAAAGTCACATAAAAAAAGCGAAAAACGAGCACTTTCCAACATAAAGGATATCTTGCCCTTAAATTGAAGCGTGAATAAAGAGTAATCTTCTGACAACCTTGAATATAAAGTCTATATCTATACTAATATTATAAAGCTGAAGATTTTGTTTGTGCAGTCAGGAATTACGAAAGTTAGAAAGCTTTTTAACACGGGATAATACGTTGTTTCGGGAAAAACCACTTAATAATATACATAATTATGTACATATACACCAATATAATATATACAATTATTTTTGATATCATGATAGTGACTCTTTCAATTGAATGGAAATAATAAACGTAGGTAATTTATTTGATATTTGAACAGATGATTTGAATTTATTCAAAGAGTCATTTTATATTTACCAAGTAAGTACTAAATATCATTGATCCGATATTTCCTATATTAAGTATCTACTTATTTATGATCCTAAATATTGGGACTACCTATACCAACTCTAACTCTATAGGATTTTTCGCACTCATCAACATATTAATTTGATACATAAACACCTTTTATTTTAACCATTGACTATCTTAATTCCTAGATCGTGAAACAATCCCTTGGTCTGATTAAACTGATAATCGCCCAATTAGCTAGAGAACACGGTTTGATGTTATGTGTAGTACACTAAATATATTTAATATCTAATATTTTTTTGATGTTATTAAAATACCTAATAATGTTATATCATAACTCATAACGCGTATTTAACTATATCTATTTTACGAGTTTTGGTATCTGAGTAGAACAAATTGCGAGTGGTGCTAAGTTTAATGTGTGAAAAAATATGGAAGGCCAATTGAAAAAGTAAAAAACATAAAACGATTTTTTTAACAAGCTTCACAATTACGTAACAACTATTATTTTTGTGAAAAAAGCTTCGGTACCTATACGAAAATTAAAAGCGACCAGAGAGTGTATGTGTCGGTGTGAAGCTCGAAAAGCCTTTTATAAAGGTAGCCATTCATCATGATGCTGTGGTAGAATAAACTAAACCATATAGCTCTAGTCTTTAAGCCATATCTAAACTCCCTCCGAAGTGGCCCTGAGAAGCCATCTACCTTCTAGGTCTTCATGCTCCATCTTAGACCACACCGTCACTTAACATCAGGTGAGATTGTGGTCAATTGAAGGCTTATCAAATCAAGCATAATCAAGCGTAAAGTGATCCTTAGACACCTCCAAATGATTTCTTTAATTTATGATTTGAACAATGTACTACATGATTAGAGGCGGCCTGTACCTTCCTTGTACCTTTTCCTTTACTAAATCGTCCGTCCATCTAGTTGGTAGACCGTCCAACTGCGCTTGCCAATCCGTGGTGAGGTTAAACTCCTAAAATTTTAAAATAAAAGAGTTTTTACGTTACACACTCATACATTCACAGACAGATTTACGCATTTTGAATATTAATACATAAAATTATGCTCAATATTATCCAAAATTATTTGATAATTTCAACGAGATAACACTCTACATGTTCTAGAAAGATTGATCTCGAAGTGTCTCCGTGATGGTGTCAAAAATATATTTATATTCACGAAGGCTATCTAGGTATTTACTTATAACCTTTAAACGTGCAATGTTGAGACGAATAAATAAATATTAACTTGTGGCTAAAAATAATATTAAAATACCGCAAATGACTTCCTGTTTAAATCCTGTGAACAAGTTTTCGAGATTCAAAAGCAAAATGTATTTTTTATATAGGCATCTAGTAATTTACTATAGTAGGTTACTATTTACTTATAGCAGTTGACAGAGTCGTAAACATACGTTTGTAGAGTTTAAGGGTAACCTTACCCTCTTCTGTTAGCATATGTTGACTGCCTCAGTGGCGTAGTGGGCGCAGTCCGTTTGCAGCGCAAGAGGAAGCGAGTTCTATTCCAATCCTGATATACTTAATATAATATTATTGTCTATTATATTGAGTACATCAGATGTCTAGTACCCGTAACACCAGCTTTAGAGCTTACCACAGTGCTAGATTTTGTTTCGTTGATTGTCCGGAAATACTTATGATAAAAAAAAATCTTAAGGAGTTGAGTGTAGGGTATCAGAAGAAAAAATAAATCTCTTCGATACCACCCGTGCCTATCTCAATATTATGGTTTATAATATCAACCATCAACAAAACTGTCAAGTTTGATTTTAATAACATTAATATTTAAACTAAAACAAGATATTTCAAATATTTAACAATGTTGGACAAAACCTTGAAGGTTTTCTGTTGTTGAAAACATAACGTCGCAAAGTACCGTGAATATTAACGAAGCCCTTTGACTCACAGCATGTATGATGTCATAACGTATTGAATCACCGGTTATCAACGAAATAACGCGGATAAGTGTTTTATGGTTACGACTAAATACCGAATGGTACGTTTTCCTGTAGGTGAAAACTTGCGAGTATCAATAGGTTTGTTACATACAAACCCTGTTTAGCAGGTTCCTCTTTAAGGAAGAATAGTTAATTTGTTTCATTGTAGAGCCGGCGCGGACTTTGGTTAGGTCATTTATACTCGTATATTAGAGCAACGATAAACTTTAACCTATGAGTATCAATATGCTACGAATCACTATAGTATCTACCTATCTAATGCTTTGGTATAAATGTACCTTTATTTATTTATGTTACTTCAATTATCGTCTGTTAGATAATTAGGAGAAGCCTTTGTCCAGCTGAGCGGCCAAATGTGCTAACCTTGAAGGTACGAGATAGAGTAAAGATTACGGGTTACGAAAACCTCTTCACAGTTCATGCAGCCCTGGTACATTTGGAATTTGAGTTAGCTATGCTTCTGCAAAATTGTAATCATAATGATTTTGGAAAAAGAAGGAAGTCGAACCATGATAATGGAGAGATTTCTCTTAACACAAGCAAACTTTCTTGCTCAAAAGAAGAAATCATAACCGTACTACATAGTATGAGAAACGCAATATATTATATATATTTTAATAGTACTGGCAGTAAGATGGGTAACGAAGGACCAATTAACTCATCAAAAGATAGCTGTGTCGGAAATACAGTGGTTGATTTAGTGGGTTCGATTTTGACGGGCTTTGTCCTTACACGAAAAGCAAACCAAAAGAACTGCCCTTCATGTAAATACGTGAAATTGGACTCACAAAACCGATATCTGTTAATATTTTCTTTTAGATAGGTATTTTGTAGTAGCTTAGTTATGAACCATATTATTGGGTTTCTCATACAATCTTTAATTTTCTGTTTACAAACAGTCGAGCAACTGTTTAGGTAACTGTAAGCAGCAGTTATACAGTTTTTGTTATTGTTATTGTAGGAAACAATAATTCGCGACGGATTCAGCAATATCAACAAACTTTACTTAGGAACATGCATAATTCGTTAGCGTTTTTAATAACCTACCTACTATGCAAAAAGGCGACGAAAAAGCGTCATAGCGACATTTTTTTAATATGACCAGATCCTACTAGAAAACCACACAAAAAAACAATGAATGTCTCTTCGTCTATCGTCTTTTATCATTTATTCCAGTCCATCCAACGGTTGTGTGGTAGAGATTACTTTTAGTGATAAGGCCGCCCATTGTGACACTATTTTGTATATTTATATTCATTTTTTGTTAATTTGTTTTGTTTCGTAATTTGGTTTTCAATAAAGTGTATTGTAAAATTAATTTAAAATAAATGTTTCAAATAATTTACGTTTATAATAAATCAAGTATTTATGCCAAACGTATTATAATACAGTAGTTTAACTTAGATTAATTGTAGCGAAATAATAGAAAGATACACGAAAATATTTAACTTGCATTGTATTTAGGACTTAATTATGACGGCAAAAGTAACAATTGGTATTGTAAGATCTCAGAACTGCAAGAAACAGCATCGAATAATATCATCGAATATTTAAACCAAATTCTTTAAACCTATAGGTAATATTAAGTTCCCTCCGTCATCGAAATTACACACAACATCATCCGTTGCTATCATTTCAAGCATTTCTACATCGAGCATTTGTATGATACCATAAATCAACTAAACATGAATAAATATATAAAAATAAACTGTCTTTTTACAGACTAGACCAAGAGTAAAACAACCTCGCGAGCTTGTCTAGAACGCAGAAAAACACACTGGGAAACTCGAAAGCTAATCTCATCTTTGACATAACAATTGCAATTCGCGCAAAGTGCTAATATATTCTATCACGATACATGTGGCATAAATCCTACAATATCTCAAGTTTCATTCCATCCATCTGCCACTCATACAAATCATACAACTCATAACAGGTAGTCTGAGAACAGCTTTCGCTAGACTTTTGTTTTCGATAGATACTTGCAAGAAATTCGCATCGTTTCCTGATCTTGTCTTTAGCAATTCTTATATAGGTAATTAGCTGGCTAATTGGTTGTATAAGCTGTTCTTAAACACATTACTCATCTGCTGCACAAAACAGATATATGACGTAACAGTAGTTACGAAGTCTGTACCTAAGGTACAATTTCATAAGACTAGGCGCAGTGGGTGAGAGTCCGCTGGAGGCTCAAGAGGTTGCGGGTTCGATTCCCGCCGAGTCACGGTCAAGTTTTCGTATGTTCTGCAATCGCTTTCTACTTGGTCTGGGTGTTTTATATGTATAATAAAAAATATCTACATATATTATGTATTTCCAGCTTATTAAGTATATCTGATGTCTATTAGGTAACATAAGCTTAGAGCATACCACGGTGCTAGATATTGTTTTGTGGATTGTCCGCCAATATTTATTTATTATTTATAAGCTATTGAGTACTCTTCGTTTCATTAGGATAGTAGCAGCTATTCAATACAATACAAATACACGTTATTGAAAACCAATTCACAAAAATACAAATTTACAAAAAAATAAATTTACATACAATAGTGTCACAATGCCTTATCACTAAAAGCGATCTCTCAATGTCCGTTTGATTGAAATTTGAAAAAATCTATCCTTTAAACTCAATTATAAATCATTCAGTTAAAGTCACATATTGTTTTAATATAATCAACAAAAGCATAACGTTATTTAATTTCGAAGAGGTTTAAATATACCAAACCTCTTTATTTAATTTCTATCTACTAGACACCACATTATCAAGTAGACCTAGTGGTCTACTTGATAATGTGGTGTAGTTTTCCTTTTACAACAGTTTTAGTAAACTAATACCAACCAGACAAACTTCGCACCCGACAAATTCTAAACTCATACTTCAACAGATTTCCATATCATGAAATTCAAATTACAAGATAAGATAAGAATGAGATGAAGTGATACAAGGTTCTAAGTGTGTACAGTTAGTGATGGACAAGCGAGGAGTGATGCTGTAGTGTAATTAGTGATGCTGTAGTGATTGTGACCATGTGGGAGTACCTGGCGATCCTGCTGATCGGCTTCTGGCTGGGCGTGGCTATATTCCTCTATATCTCGTGCTATTGGCTCGATGAAATTTTGGGTAAGTTATATTTGAAATTGCAGACTCAAGATTCAGAGTAAAGAAATTACAGTCTTAAGATTCAGAGTATATAGAAATAACACCTAGTTTCTCAATAGCATGACCGTTTTCTTCTCTGTCGTGGAAATAAAATTTTACTGAATGTCCAACACCTTAGTTATTGTTTATAAATACATGTTAAAACATTATAAAACAAACAAATTATATTATATAATACCTATAAATCAAATTGCTCTTATATGAATGCATAAACAATGCAAAAACTTAATAAATTCCGAAGATCTATAGAAAATTGTCGCTAATTACTATTTGCAAGAGCTGCTCTACAGACAGCTCCTCAAGGTCAAGTGACAGTTTAAAGCTGCAAGTCTCAGTTTTCCTTTTACAACAGTTATTTCGATCGATTATCCTGATGGCGTAAATAATGAAACCTTGGATCTGAACTAAAAAGGTAAAGGACAACCTGTTGACGTAGTGAATGACCCCAGATGTGGGTAGTGGACAACATACCATGTACCTGCAACCTGCTGTGATTGATTTTTAATGTTTGTGGGTGTCAATGGGTCAAGGAACTGGCGCAGGGGGTCAATCTCCATATTTTGAGGTTAGGAGATAACACGTTAATGTGTTCAGATTGACAATGAAACCAATAAAAAATACTACGGAGATGTTGTATGGCAATCCACAATAACATCTAGTTCCGTGTTAAGCTCGACAATTCCAGCAACACTTACTTATTAACAATTATAATGCTATGAAATATCGAGTACGGATATTTTGCCATTGGCTTTATTTTTGCTATTTATTTTTGTTTTTTTGCTATTTGCAAAATTTTTCATTTTCATTATCACACATAACCTTGGCAGTAAATTACATTTAATGAACAAATTATGCAGATATCAACAAAGTATGTTGCCTAATTAAATTTTCCAAAATATGAAAAACCTCTCTATAATTTCACGTAAAATAGTATTAATATATTGAAGCATCGGCGGTGTATAAATAAATTAAATAGCTTTTATTATCGAGACACAACATACTTATTATGCTGTAAATAAGATAATGAAGATGGCCTCAAAGGTCGAGCTGTCACGAAGTCGGTGGATGATTGTAAACTTACGACGCTAGTTAAAACAGTTTTCTATAACTGGCCAATTATTATAAACTGATCCAGTATGATAAATGATTCTGAAATTACCTAGTAAAAATGTCGAATTACAACTTTTCCATTCGTTTTCAATCATCCTTTTTCTGTATAATTGCAATTATGATGTGTGTATGTACACATGTTATTAATCTTAATATTTTTTAAGATTAAGTTTCTTATCTACAAGACTTTGTAAAATTTTGTAAATGTTTCCAAATATCCGCAATTGGTCAGCGTGGTGAATTAAGGCCTAATCTCTCTCGTCAAGAGAGAACTCTGTGTTCCAGCAGTGGGAACGTTGGGTATTGATAACGATGATCTAAATATGCGTTTTAAATCCTCATAAAAAAATTAAATAATTGAAGTTTTTTTACCGCAACATTGAAGATTTATAAAATCTCAATTTTCATTTTCTAAATCAACATTGTGACTTTAATACCAAATGTATGTATAATATAATTTATGTTACGTACAGTCTATTCATAGATGCCATACTTAGTTTAGTTTCTTGTTATTGGACTTTGCGCTTGAAGCGACAATTTGCCAGTGTCGAGTTAAATAAAATTATAAAGTGAAAAACATGTTACTCAGTTGAACGCTATTCTGCGTCTCCGATGCCATACTTAAGCAATGTAAATAATCTGATTAGAAAATCAATGACTTTTAACTGTGACAGTTTCAAAGTTCACGATTATTGAATGAGTTACGTACGCACTCCGCTGCTTGTGGGCCGAGCAAACACACATATTTATTTTGGTGTGCCAACTTAGCCTCACTTGGGATTGCTTAATATGTCACCAAATTGATACTTCAATTTGCGTATATTCTACCAAAGGTAAACTGTATCCAATTCATTGCCAATATTTACCTCGGGCGGTTCAATACCAGATTGTCAATTTAGAGGTTGAATTATGTAATGAAGCAACGTTTTGAAAAATATCAATCTGAGATACCTATCACTTCAGCCTCAGACGTCCACTGCTGTACATAGGCCTCCCTTAATGACAGATGTAGTCCACTTATACCGGTCGGTAGCGCCTTGCAACCAAAGCAAACTTCACCAAATCATCCGTTTACCTTTTTGGTGGCCATTGGTTGTATGAGCTACATGGTCTGCTCACTGCCACTTCAACGAACTTATCCAGGCGACTATAACCGTGACCCTCGTTCTCTAATGTATCTTCTCATTTCTCAATCGGTTCTGCAGAGAAACTTCGTGTATGCCCTCAGATAATGGAGAAGACAAATTACAAAAATTGATGACTACATTAAGCCTCTACCAAAGTACGTACATACGAGACCTACTTAAGATAATATAATGATGCACTACACCTAATTATAAATAATTATATCTGACATCTAATAGTGCTTGTAATTATTTTAAAAGAAAAACAGGTTTTCTGCGTGAGGTAAAGAAAAAGGCTCGATGTTTAAAATATCAAAGTTATCGGTTCTTGTCTGAATATGTCACTTTGCACAGTTTCTTACTTTTAGGGTTCCAAAACCCAAAGCGTAACACGGATCCCTATTGCTGAGACTTCGTAGTTTGTCTGTGTGATAGCTCGAGAGCTGAAA
The DNA here is from genome assembly GCA_929108375.1 of Gymnoscelis rufifasciata. NCBI lineage: Eukaryota > Metazoa > Arthropoda > Insecta > Lepidoptera > Geometridae > Gymnoscelis > Gymnoscelis rufifasciata. The sequence goes on from OV815303.1 coordinate 1,467,536, forward strand.
TTTCAAGGGAAGATGTATTTTAGTTGCCGCTATACCAGCAAATACTAAAAACGTGTTTTTACCAGGTAATGCAACGAGTTTTTACCAGGTGATGCAACGTTGCGCGCTGCCAATACTTGGAAGGAACTGAATCTTTTTGCGCTTTTTAAATATTTTTTTTCTGTAGGTACTTTAATTTTTTTTTGCAAGAAGTGTATAAATTGTACACAGAACCCTAGGTATGAGTCCATCTCATACTTTACAATTTTATTTTTTGAATTGGCAGTAAGTAGGTTTTTGAAATTCGCAGTAAGTACCTAACTTATTATATTTGGTCCAAAATTATGACCAATCGTTTTGTTACGCTGATAGTATTTCGACTGAAAACTTCTTCTGAGCGAAATTAATTCGATTTACAGTGTGTCGCGTTAAATCACGATTAGTTCGACAATAATTCGTGCTCTACACGTGACTTAGGTACCACGCAGTTTACTTTTTAGTTGTAATTCGATAAATACGAAAGTAAAATGGAAAGTATTCGCTCTAATTTGTCATTGTCTTTTTGTTTATATTTTTCTCATTTAATTATCGCCATTTTGAATAAAATTATAAGCTTAGGGTCATTGACCATCGTTATGGATCAACAATATTGAAAAATTAAGAAAATAATTAGCTGTGGCAAAAATCTTTTAGGTGCCAACTTAACATTATATATTTTTTTTTACAATAAAATACTAAAAAGCATATAATAATAAATTATAATATGATAGGCCTAGCCGTACAAATTATAAAATAAATTGCATTGAAATGTTAATGATAACTTTAACATGTTGTTATAAGTACGTGCCTTCATATTAAAAGTACATTTGAGGCGGTTAGCGGAAATTATTTATATCTAGACTTAGACATAAATGTAGATAAGTGGCTGTAATTTTATGGACCAAATTGCCACCTTAAAATATCAACTAAAATCAACATATATCTACATATAATGGATTATTAACTGGTAGAATCTGTTATAAAATTGACTTTAAAAAATGATGTAGATTATGAATGACTAGGTATTAGTCTAAGCTGAAGAGATGGCCGCGCTAATCCCAGGAACTACTCCGATATTAAAAAAAAGCTTCTATGTTTGATAGCCTATTTATCTAGGAAGGAAAAAACAGTAAATAAATAATTTGGATTGGTATAATATACGTTTTACCCCGTAGCTCTATTTCCAACTTAGATTCTATCTTCAAACTTTGTTGTACAGATTTGCCACCGCTCCGCAACGGGTCACAATCCAGCGCTTCAAGCAGGCCATCCAGCGGAGCCAGCAATGCCCACGTGCACCTGAAGCGGCTGGTCGCCAGGGTGGTGGAGGAGGCTGCAGCGCTGCCGGCGCTGGCGCGGTACGCCGCCGAGCCTGCCACGCCGACCATAGAGTCTTCGACATATGAAGACTTGCTGGCCAGTGCCATTTTGAACAAGGTGAAGTTTCGCCAACCAAAGAGTCTTTATTTAGCCAAACGTGACAAGTGTTTATATCGTATGACAGGTGTGTTTTTCGCGAGTGTTCGTTTGACACGTTTAAAAGTTAAGAGGGTAAAAGTGGGGAAGGAAAACCGAAAATCTGCAAATATACTCGAGTGGGGTCTCAAATGAAAGCGCATCACGACCACATTACGAAATAGTATGACTTTTTACTTTTAAGTTAACTAAAGTTCTGAAATTGGTTTTTTTTCAATTTTAAATTTAGATTTTGATTAGTAAGTAGATAAATTTCAAACTGCCATAAGTCCACCGACAACAAAATTCAACATTATAATTGTATCGTATTCGTCTTTCAAATGCCAATTTACCAGCGCATTTCACAATCCCTTAAAGTGCAAGGGATCATTTAGAAGAACAACGTTAAATACTTATATAACATATTTTCAAATTCTATTAAGTCCTCGATGAGAACATAATGAAGATCAATGAGGGAGCCCTATGTCCAGCAGTGGACTACCTCAGGCTGATATGACGATGTTGTAACCTAAGCCCACCGAAAACCTCCTTATTAGTGCTATACATTTATGTACTAATAAGGTAAGGTTATACATAATTACGAGCAATTACTTTGACTTTTAGGGCAAAGTAATTGTACATATTTAACATAAAAGGCAAACTTAATAAGACGACCTTAAATGTCATTTTAAAAATTTGAACGAAGCCATTTAAAAGTTTATTAATGTTCATTAATGATTATCGGTCGACAAGGAGAAGATAATAAAGCTTCTTTGTTTTAAAAAAGTTTAACCTAAACTAATTAACATAATCAGTGAGCATCTTAAGCTAAAAATACAAAATAAAAGTCAAACCTTTTCAAGCGTTAATAACCTTTTGGCATTGACTCTATTCTTATAAACAGCTGTTTCTGTCTAATTTATCTGACTTGGCTAAAACACACCAATATGCCTATTTATGCCTTATTTTGCGACTATTATAGATATAAACATGAATGTAAATTTTATTGAACTTTATTCAAACAGATTTAGCATTAATTTAGTTACGTAGTTATTTACTATTCAGTTAAACAAACTCTCTATTAACCTCCTATACTAGGCTTAGGAATTTTAAGTCTGATAATAAAAAGAAAATATATTTTTATGAATACAGAGACCTAAACCCCGACTTATACTCAACATCAACGAAAACAAAGCAGTGGCTTAATAATCAGTTAGTAAAGATTAACCAAAACGAAAAAAGCCGTGATGGCTAAGTGGGAGCACACTCGACTTTCATTCCGAAGGTCGTGGGTTCAAACCCCGCCGCGCACCTTTCGAATTTTCTTCTAGAAAATTGTATTCGCGCTTTAACGGTGAAGGCAACACCTCGTGAGGAAACCGGCATGTTCTTGAACTTTGAAGAGTTTGAAGGCATGTTGCATTCACCAACCCGCACTTGGCCAGCGTGGTGAATTAAGGCCTAATCTCTTTCTAAGAGAGAAGTCCCTGTGTCCCAACAGTGAGAACCTAAATAGGGTATTGATGTGAACTAAAACGAGAAATAAGAATTATCTACACTAATACAATCATATTTAGTTACGGATAATTAGTTATCATTCAAAGCAGTGAATGATCCGTTATGCAAATTAGCTGACAGAGATTATGAGATTCAGTTGCATAAAGACAGTAAACATAACATAATTTAACCCATGTGTTGGAAGAAGCCTTATAAATGACATTAGTAGGCATTCACCCTTACTAATTTAGGGCTGTCATAACTATCATATGACACAACACCTATTTAAAGGTTTTCACTGTGTTGTTTCAAGCTTAACATAATCTTCTTATATATAAAATTCTCGTCTATGTAATCTAACTCCTCCGAAACGGCTCGACTAATTTTCGTCATCCGAAGCATTCCTAATATCGGCCAGGGTGGAGTATCGGACAACATCTATTTTTCATCCTCCTTAATGTTGAGGGCGGTCCACCCCTAAAGTTTATTTTTGGATATTTTTATTTTTTATGATACTGTATACAAAAATACATACAACCCTTAATTTTCACCCATATACGATCCATTTGTATCTAGTACTTATATAACATTATTTGTGTACACATAGGATGGAGTGATTGTGGCTTAAAAAGAGGTTTGTTCTTGGTGCAACACTATAATGTATTATCTGATAGAAAACTAATTAGAGGTATTAGGGCATTTTTCGCCATCTCCGAGTAATCTTAGACAATGGTTAAAATAAACAGCTATTTGGCTCAGTCACATGTGACAAAGCGAGATGGCTCTTGATATAAATAACCAATGTATTATTGACATAACTAACCATTGCTTGGTTTACTTGGATTATTTAGACTCTGGCTATACATACTCGGCGTTGTTCCCATCATCATCATCACCCTATTAACGTTCCCACTGCTGGGACACAGGGACTTCTCTTTTGACGAGAGAGGTAGGTCTTAATTCACCACGCTGGCCAAGTGCGGGTTGGTGAATGTCACATGCCCTTCAAACTCTTTTAAAGTTCTCAGAACATGCCGGTTTCCTCACGATGTTTGCCTTCACCGTTAAAGCACGTGTTTAAAGCGCACATAAATTTCTAAAGAATAAAAATCCAGAGGTGCGTGGCGGGGTTTGAACCCACGACCATCGGAATGAAAGTCGAGTGTCCTCCCACTTAGCCAACACGGCTTTTCTTAGCCAACACGGCTTTTAACGGGTTGCTTCCATAATGCAACTATATTCTGAGGTTTCTTATTTTTTTTTTAATAATTATTATCATTAAGTTTTTTTTATCATATTGTTCGTTAAACATACTCTTAAATACGGTGTTAAAAACTTATAAAATATGAATAAGGTTGTCGACACTCAAGCGCATAATCTATTACATAAGACAGCTCTTTTACATAATTTTCGCCGTTTTATGCGATAGATTATCTCATCTCTCTTGTTTGCATTTAGATTATCTCATATATTTTATACTAGTGGCCCGCCCGGATTTGGGTGTAAATTATACATATCCTCTTGAACCATTCTATGACAGAAATCCGTATAGCAATATGTTGTTTCTGAGATTATCGTGAAACTTCAGACAGACGCGGCCGAAGACCTTAATTTATAATAATGCCACATTGAAGATGAAATTATATGAAAGTAGATGGATATGTGGGAAGAGGAAGACGAGGCAAAGATGGGTGAAAGATGTCATGTGTGAGAGAGGGGTGAGTGTTGAGATGACGGGTATGGAAGCAAAAACCATGTTGTGCCGACCCCACGTAATGTGGGATAACTTCAGGAAGATGATAATCCTTTTATTCTAAAATCTACTATTCTCAAAGATAAAAAATCTTACCAAAGCACTACAAGTGAACCGGAGACAAAGATTTCTCCGATATCCTATCGTTATTATCAACAGATAAGTCGCTTATCGTGATACCAACACATCCATCGGTAGATACGCAGTTTTAACTCAATCCTGCGATTTGAAAGAAATGGTAAGTCATAAATAAATATGATAATTAATGTTAATTCGTGATAATGAATGTAATGCTCAGAGTCGGTGTGGGTCTGAGGCATTGCGGTCTGCGAGTGCAGTGTGGTGAATCAAAATGCTACAATTTATTTTTTTCGTGTCCATAGTGGTTTTGTATGTGATTGCCGTGGCTTTGGTGGTAAGTCCTTTCTGCTTAAGAGAATATGGAGTGATACATTTAAAACGGTTTAAAATTTAAAAGATTACAACGGTGTGTTTGATTATTAAAACAACGTTTGCAATTGAGATTTATAGAAATGTGACAAATAAGACTTATTTGAAATTATTTTTCTTAGATAACGCAGTGTAGCGCAGTATATGCGGTAGGCATTACATAAATAAACACATAAATGGTTTGTCCGCTATAGCGTTTACTTTTAAAGTTATTTTAATAAATTATGTAGGTAATAATTTATATAGGTACCTACACAATAAATAAGCGTTATAAACAAAATGTTTACTTGTACCTAGGCAAAAAATATAATCTCATCAAGTATTTACCTACTTAAGGTTATTATTATCCATAAAAATATTAAAGAATTGATCGAACGGAAAAAAAAACAGAAACATAGCGAAACAAAGCGAAAACTAAGATCAGATTTTGTGAAAAACTAAATACCAACCACGCGATGATTTCCGCTACAAATAGCTCATACCAAGAGAAACTATACGTCAGTCTGAAATATACTACTTACATACTTAATCATTAATTACACAATAAACTGTAACAAAAGGCGGATATAGAGTTAAGTATTACTTAGATATGATTATCTTTAAGTACTATTATTAAAATACTGCAGAATTTGTTTGATTGTTTGTATGAAAGCGCTAAATCTCAGGAACGGACCAGTAGGGTCCGAATTGAAAAAATCTTTCATTTTATATCACATTTATCGAGGAAGGCTAAAAGCTAGAAGCTTTTTACGGCGGAAAAATCCAAAAACACAACAAATGGTTAAAACTTTTAATAATTACACAATAAAATGTATTTTTAAGTATTAAAGCTAGTTTTCAATAATTACCCAATAAAAATGTTTATAGGTATAAGAAAGTGCCAAATTTATTTTATTGCGCGCCCAGGCTGACAGGTAGAAAAAGATTCTACATTGTTACTGTGCATAAAGAATTATAAATCTAAATTTAAAATTTAAGTAAAACCCCCGATTCCTCAGCCTTAATTTCCTTAAAAGTAAAACACTATAATATTTAATAATCTGCACGAATGCGCTTTAATTTAATCACCCCCACTAGAGTATATTTGCAGATTATCGGTTTTCCTTCCCCATTCTCACCCCCATAACTTTTTAACGGCTCAACCGATTTTCATGAAACATGTCTAAGACCACCCGCCAAACTCACCTATCAAACAAAAAAAAAACTAAATTGAAATCGCTCCATCCGTTCGGGAGTTATGATGTCCCAGACAGACAGACACGTAAAACACCACTCTTTTTTGGTCGGAGGTTAAAAAATAAATAATTATAGATATAACAAAATGTAAATATAATTAATATTTATTATATAGTCATTATGATACAATTTTGTTCATATCATATATCATGCTTGGAACACAACATTATCGTGTTTTATTTGCTTTTAGATTAGCTTAGTCAAAAGAAATTCCATAAGCATTTTACCTATTAGAGTTTGAGCAAACAATTAAAAATAATCTATTGAAAGTCAAAGGGCAGCCCTACACTAATGCCACAGCGAGCCACTCAGGCTATTTCACAGTGCGAAAGTGCTCCCGTGCGAAACAGACCTTTTTCTAACACATTGTTTACTATCACTCATAATAGAACGCAATAAAGACAGATGTTGCTCGAAGGGAGTCTCAAAATGTATAATTTCTTTAGTGGCTTCGTGAGCTACTTTCCCGATGGAGTTACCCCGCAGGTATTCGTGAATTTCGTTTGGTTAAAACAAACCGTGTTGGCTAAGTAAGAGCACACTCGACTTTCAATCCGTAGGTCGTGGGTTCAAACCTTGCCACGCAACCTCTTCTAAAAAATATGTTTGCTTTAACGGTGAAGTCAATAATCGTGAGAAAACCAGCATTTACCGTTTTTTTTTTTTTAAACACATTTTATGTGACATGCTGGATTACAGGGACGTCTCTATAGTCGACAGAGATTAGGACTTTATTCACCACACAGGCCAAGTGCGGGTTGGCTAGTGTTATATCAACATCTAATCCCATTAGCATCACAATATTCTAGATAAAGTCTAAGTTTTATATCCGGAAATTACAAGTAATATTGTGACTAGCCCCTGAACCTTACAAAGATAATTCACCCACCAAACTACATCACAAATCAAACCCGATCATAAACCAAACCCCCATAATCTGTTTCCAGGTGATCGAACGGTTCCAGAATGAGAACGGCTCCGGAGGCAGAAGCAGCGGCATCCACTCCGCCAGCGCCAGCCCCACGCCGTCCGAGCGCTCGTCTCCTAGGTCCCTCGCCTCTAGGAACATCACACACCTCTCCAGGGACATCACACCTCCTGTAAGTACACTAGAAATACAAATAAATCATTTGTTTTTGCGAATCTGTTTATCTGTGCAACATAGTCAGGTATTTTTACTAATTAGAGCTGAACAGATTCTGCTACTTTGTGCACACAAACATTACATCTCATCATTGTTGTTGTGTGAATTGTCTGGAAATATTTATTTATTTTATTTATTTATTTATTTATCTCATGTCACTAAATAAAATAAAACAAATACGAAATAATTAGGCAATGTCAAATGTTTTAAAACAGTCATGAAAATGTTATCATAATTTTAGTTCTAAGCATATAAGCTTAGAGCTTACCACGGGACTAGATGTTGTGTGGATTTATCGGTTTTTTTTTTATCTACTTACCGTAAGGTCAGTTTACACTTTCATCGTTCAGAAGTTCTAAACCATGATTAAACTCCCTGTTCCCACTGCTGGTACACGGGGACTTCTCTCTTGACGAGAGAGATTAGGCCTTACCGTATCAAATAATTTTATTTTTGTATAATCATGTATTTTCATTTGTGTGCTGTTTCTGAATATATCAAAGTCAAAGTCACAGTCAAAACGTTTATTTCCTTAGAAGCGTTCGCTTCATTTTTTTACACTGAGTTGAGAAGCGAATATCGTTTATCTATCTATAAATAAAACGAAACCGCAACTAGAATTCTTATCATATCATAATTAGGTTAGGTATACAAGTGTATATATAGTATACGAGTAAATGCAGATAGCATTATTATGAAAGTTATCAAAATTTCAGAGATCCGGAATCCTATCACTATTTTGTTTATCAAAAAATCCACAAAGTTGAGATTATTAAGTTTTAGGTAGGTATTATAAATCAAAATGAATGTATCAAAAAGTCCAAATTACAAAGGTGAGACGATTCAGTTTTAGGTATATATATTTGTACATATGTAAGCAAAAACCAAGGTTTTCCACATACGATATCCGGTTGATTGAACCAAGTTTTTTACGAGATCGAACAAGACAAAAACTAATGAATATTATCCGACTCATCTTAAAGGTTTATAATTGATACAATTGAAACAGCAAATCCTGAGTAGGTATTGGAAACTCGACGAAAAACATTGGCTGACTAAAGTGATGTCTGAATTGTATACAAAAAAATTAATTGCACTTTTAATTTGTGTAATTTGTAGTAAACGTTGTAAGAAACTCCTAAAGGAAGCTATGGAATTGACTATGATTTCAGGAAATCAAGTAATTAACTAACTTATTTAGGACTTAAATAGAACTTTACCTATTTAACTTCCAATCACTTACTTCGGTACTTATACTTAAAAAAAAGTAATAATATTGTCGAGGAGTAGCGGTCTGTTTGTGCGCGTAGCGGGTTCGATTCCCTCTGAGACCAATTTTATGTTCTGTAACAAAATTTCTGTACCTACCTATATTTATGTATATCAGATATCTGGTACCCGTTATACAAGAGCTAACCACGGGCGAGTTGTCCAGTAACCATGATCATCATCACCACATCAGCTGTAGGACTTCCAGTTATTTCGGCTGGAGGCGACCTGCAACCCACGGCCCCAGCAGCGTGGTGAAATAAGGCCTAATCTCTAACGCCAAGGGAGAATTCCTTGTGCTTCAGCAGTGGGAGCGTAATTAGGGGTGATTACTTATTATGAGATGTCAAATAAATTATTTGATTGGTTTCAGCTTCATGAAGAGGATGACGTGTCGGACTGGGAGGAAGGGGAGGCGATAGACGAGGCCCTAGAGGTCCCACGCAGAGTTCCCTTCCCTGAGTTCGGAGGAGATATAGTGCATCAGAACGGTTAGTTCCATACTTACTTATAAATTACCCATATTTATACATATCATTAAAAAATACCTATAGCACCTTTAAGAAAAACTCCGAGACTCTAACAATATCAAGTGTCATATTAGGAAAACTTATTTCCGGACGTAAGGAAAACAGATTAACTCTTAATCAAAATAGTGTGGATGATAAGTCGATATAATAGTACCAAAGTAATAGTTATAGAAGCTACTATTTTTTTATACTATACTACTTTTAATGTTTTGTAATACCTATACCAAACAATCTCAAAAGTATTTACCGATATCATTCACGTTCTCGAGAGAGAAAATGTATTACTCAAAAACATTGTTAATATTATTAAAAAAAATTATAGATATGTAGTATAACAGTCACCTAACACCTACAACAACAAGTACACACAAGTACTCTGCTTAGATTGGGGTTATGTGATGCTGTGTGAGTAGTCCGGAAATATTTATTTTATTTTATTTAGCCTGCACTGTCCCACTGTCAACTCAATAACAGTAGTCAATGTTTAAGATCTACACCTTAAAATTCCAGATGAAAACGAAGACACAGAACTAGGTGACGTATCCAATAGTGACTTGCAAGGCGTGGACGGTTCTTGGGAAGAAAACTGGTTATTCCAGAAGAAGAAAATCAAGACGCTCCAGTCCGTGCCTGTTCCGATGCTGGTGCCCAACTCCAACACAGACTATAGAGCAATGATAGGCGACCGCGACGCTGACGATACCACAGATTTATCTGACAATGCCAGTGATACAGAAGAACACGAATATAAAAGCGATATAAAAAACGCTCTCGACTCCAAACATGTAATAGGCGGCAAAATGAAACTAGAAGAAGAGTCAGATTATGAACCCGACAGCTTGACTGTACTTGATAATGACAGGCCTATCAAAGTTATGGAAAACGGTTTCAAAAATGATGCAATAGTAAACACAGTTGCTAAAGATAACTTAGCTAATGAAGATAAGGAAACAAGCACTGATATGGTAGATGGTATCCCTAGAAATGATTCTATGCTTTTGTTGGGGGTTGATGATGGTCCGGTTCCTAAAGCTGAGTTTAATCTAAAGGAAGAAATACATCGATCATTGATGAACGGGAATGGAATATACTTAAACCAGGAGGAAGAAATTTATGACGATAGTATTGAAAGCCTTGCTATCAATAAAGGTATACACGGATTAAGTTATTGTGAACGTTATTGAAGACGCTTACTTGATAAAATTTTATTTGAGTTTAATGTTTTTACAGAATCGAATAACAACACCTTGAATCACCATGAGAGGGAAGGAGAATACGAGGAGACAGTCACAATCCCAGTACAGCGATACGCTGACAGTTTGAGGAGAAAACATTTTGATGACTCTCCTTTAGAGTAAGTCTTTTAAAATCAAACTAAAGTAAATTACATAATAAAATTATTTTTGTTCAACAATTACATTTTTTTTCAGATTGCATACTGAACCAAAGAAAACAATATTGGACGATGAATTAGTACCAGGTACAGTTTGTCTAAGTAATAAGATGTTATTTTATGTTTGTTTTCCTTAGCTAGTTAAAGTTTTTATAATTCTTGTTTGTTGTTCTTGTTAACTTCAGGGTCAGTAGCTTACCGGGAACGTCAAAAGTGGCTAAACTATGTCGAAATGCCTAACAATCCCTATTCTCCGGAAGCCATACAGAAACGTCTATCAGCTAAAACCACTTCATCGCTTTTCGACATGATAACGAAAAGGCAAGATTTTGAAGACCATGAAATAACGGAAAATGTTGAAAACGGGAATGATAATGATAATAACCAAACAATAACAGAAGATAAACGCATCGAAGAGAATAACTCGAAAAGTCCAGCGCCGAAAATTTTAAAGGAAGTGTTGGCAGATGAAATTCCTCAATATAAAAGGTGAGTCAAATAAGATATGAAGGCCTTGGATTGATAAATATGATTGTATATATTTAACACGTACCTTGTGTTTCAGATACGGTCGTGATTATTACATAAGAGAAGCAAAATCATCCGCGGGTGCACGGAAAAAGCAAACTTTTAGCGACACCAGTTCTCTATCATCTATGAACAAGTCAACGAGCTTAGACAATTTCGATACAGATTTAGCCTCGCCTGTAAGTGCCAGCAGCTCGTTGAGCGATCTGGAGGCATGCGCCCTCCACCAGAACATCGTTCGCGCCGTGCTCAGTCCCAGAAACGCGAGCCCAAACTTTGCCATCAATCCCATCTTTGAACATCCTGATAGACAGAACGACACCGACGATTATCGCGCTAAAGAACGCTATACCGATACCAAGGCTAACGTAAGACAAAGTGTTGACGCGTGCAATGGCGGTGACGGTTTCGTGGAAAACGAGGATATAGTTAGACTTAAAATACCAAACAAACCTGAAATTACAGAGGAGCTATTCGAGCCGTATACAAATATTAGGCGCAACAACACGCTGCGTGGAGAGGAAATGTACGCGCGCGCCAAGCGCCGGCCGGGCCTCAATTTTACGTTCGGGGGGAGCCTAAGGTTAAGCAGAGGCTTTCGTACCGACCTATGGTGATAGCCACTTCCTAGACTCCGTTAATTATACACCGTTACAAATCACAACAGCACTTCTGATAACTCTCCGCTGAATCTCCACTATGTACGATGCATACATAGACTTTTCTATTAGGAACAAACATTTTTTAGAATATTTAGGCTAATTTCTATCATCACACCCATCTTCATAAAAGATCGGCCGGTGAAAGTACCTGTAAATCTAAAATATCTTCGTTTTGACACGCAGCGTATTGCCTGATGTGTGCTGGCATGTTTTGGATTAAAGAAAAGCTGACTAATAGCACTATGCACTAATATTGCGTGAATATCTTAGAGCTGCACTTATAGATTTGTGTTCTCTCTAAATGTTTTCAGTACTTTTACAACAGTATTACTACAAGACGTTAGTGGTGAGTGTTGTATGATTTTGGCAAATGATATGACTAACTTGGCTTGCCACTGAACTAACGATCTAATGACATAATCCTCAACACTGATCGCATCCCCTGCATTTGCTTCAATCATATTCATTTCATCTTTTCGCACATCTCTATAAGTAATAATCGTATTTCTTTCAAATGCATAATACTCTTCATGACACGATTTCGCGTTGCACGATTCGATTATCAGCGCACTGAGCACGATGTACATAAAAATGACTAACGCATTTACGACGTAACTAACTCAATGCCACACTGCTGTACTAACATACGAGTAACAATACATAATTCTGAAATAATATTACGAATGAAAAATTCTGAAATATCTTATTATCAAAACATGTAATCAGTACTTACTTGAATTGATAAGATTAATTTTTGGAAAAGTTTATCATGTTAATAATATTTCAGGGCATACTTATAAAGCAGTTCAACGTGATAGCTACAAACCAGCAATATACAAAATTCGCTAAAAACGACCAATTAGAGTCCATAACAATAACACCGGACAACAAAACTAAAGTTTTGATAGAATACGACGACCATAATGAACTACAATTGTACGAGGCAAGGCCAGTTATCGTTAATGACGACACAGATGAGAAATTCGATGAAATTTTACAATCAGCTTACAAACCAGAAATTGCGCAAAGTGACACGGAGCACGACAAAAACGATGAACCTATAAAATCACCAGTCAGTGTTGCCAATTCGTTTCTCAGTTCGAGCAGCTTGGAAGATTCTATCAAAATATACAACGTTCAGACAGGTGAAATCATTAAATGTAGGCCTGAAGATAAGATTACTGAGAAATATGACACAACGGCTGACAGCGAGGAAAACATCGATATAGTTGATAAGAACGAGCTGGGAGACGAATTTGATAGCATCAGTCAACATGAAGCTTTGGAAGAAGAAACAGTGATAATTGAAGAGCACAAGAATATAGAGATCGAGGAATTGGAAGATTTACTTCCACAACTACCTAAGGTGAAAGATTTAGCTAAGAAATTCGTTAGCATGGAGAATTTAAGTGAACCTGTGCCGGTGAGTATATTTTATGTTTGTTTATCGCAGTAATAAAATATTTTGAATAGTATTATGTAGATATAACTAGATAGACTAATGGAGATAAGAGTTGCGGTAAGGCGTTGCGGTAATATTATCTTGTGGGCGTACCTCTTACACATTCATATCCGCTTTAATTTTAAGAACAGGTGTTACATCAGTACAACTAATAATTACGTATAAACGGATTACTCCTATGTAACTCAAGATGATTAGTTAGCCAGGACTGATATGCCCATGTTACATGCTCCCTGAAAAAAATACTGGTCATATGACCACTAACTTTAAGTTGACCTGTTCATGTATGTGTTTCTAAGGAAACAAACGATTTGACTTTGACATTATTTTTTCCAGGTCCCCCAAGCATACTCAAAACGCCGGCGAAGCAAAGAAAACATCCTCGAAAACACGGAGAAGCAAACCAAACAAATGTACATGCACAGTCTCACAGCTAGAAGTATCACTAAAGAGTTCAGGGAAGGCCTCAAAATGTCTATGTCGACCCCCATCAAGGTCCCTGGAGGGTCCAAAGAGGTACCTGATGGAGACATCACCAGGGAATCAAGTCGACCAGGCAGCCCCGTACCTGAGCCAGGAACTATCAAAAACAAATTGGCGTTCTTCGAAAGTCTCAAAACTAAGTTTAGCACGAAATGATAACACACAAAACGGTAGCTGAACTAAGTTTTCGTGCTTACAGCGTATCCCAAATCAGTTTGGACGTTTTCCTTAAATATTTACTGCATTTTCTATCACACATCTACTGTTTCATATCCTGCCTAACTATCGTTATGTACTACATATCTTAAATTCTTGTGAATCTGACAAACACGTCTTAGGGCTTGTTTCACCATTTCCCGAGTAAAATAGTCAATCCACGGTCAAAATCAAGACATATCTCGGTCAGTCAGCCACTGACAGTTGTCAGTTGCCTTGACAGCTTTATATTTAAATCATTGACTATTTTAATTATCAGATCGTGAAACAGGTATGGTTAGTAAAAGCGGTCTGAAATTTGTTGAAACGGAAAACATCGTCAGGATGGAGCTTGGGCTAGATTTTAGATCGACAGGTAGCTGTATATCTTGTCATTCAGTACTCTGTTCCACAAAGTAGAATGGAATCCAGATAGTTCTGTTGTTAATAATGGTGTTTCAACTACCATTTGTTTGATCAAACAAGTGAAGTAGTTGATGCACTGCGATATATTCATAGTTTTAGATTTAATTTATATACTTAATTGTATCCACAAGTTCGTAACAGATGTTACTGTTTTGACATTATTTGTCTTTCTCTGGCTTGCGTTACTTTTATACGAGAGAAAAAGAGACAGCTTTAAGATAATTCACGCTGTAAATTTAACAGAGATTTGGACAAATTGTTGAGTTATTAAATTTCAGCTGTCACAACTACTTAATTTATATAGACGAATAGAACTAGACGAGGTTTTTGGCATCAAATGTATCACCATTTAAAACACTAAGATACGGTGTAATGTAAATATTAAGTGCCATTATACATCATTTTCATTTAATTTAAGCTTAAGCTAATGCCAAAGTTGTAAATAGTTATTGGTTTAAATTAAGCATAACGGTTGGAAAGGTGATAATTGTAGTATCTGTATATAAATGAAGTGCAATCATGTATATTTAGACCACTATTCAATGTGATATAAAACATAAAATGTTTCACTAAGATATTTGGATAAAGGTATTACGGAATAAAAAGCATTATGTATAATTACTGTTTAATTTATTTATACCATCCCATTTACCTTAAATCTTATTTTAACGTTAACCTTAGGGCTCTTACAATTTGTGCATTTCGAAACTTGCGTTTGCAGGATGGCAAGCGTAGCGTTTGATGAAAACAATCGAACATACGTGCAACGTACGTAAAACGCTTGCCGCGCCGCAAACGTACGGAACGCCTAATTTGAAAGCGCCCTTAGACTAGCGTCAAGCTATTTATATTTGACTTTTGATAATACTTCGTATTTAATCAGTTCAAAATACTGTGCGACACATATAATCATATCACAGAGATAAATACAGTAACAAATAGCACCTATTCATGATATTAAGTTCATGAAATATTGACGCATACATTAGTTTCTGCAAAGTAAAAAACCAAATATATATTATATCTTTAAAAGCCATCGTTAAAAGCGTGGTTGTTTAAGTCTTACTTCCTGACTCCTAGGTTACAATTACAAAAATAAAGTATGTATAATTAATACTTATACCGTAGTAAAGCGCTTATACTAAAATAAAATTACATAAAAAATTAAAATAATCATAATGGTTTGAAAAGAATTATATTAATTCCATTTAATACAACTTGAAAATAAAGTGAATGTTACTTTAGTAAAATACTTACATATTTTTGTCTTATAATAAGACATAATTATGATAATATTTATTAAACTTCGTAAGCAATGCTGTTGCAGATACAACAGTGCTTCCTAA
Source organism: Gymnoscelis rufifasciata (assembly GCA_929108375.1). Taxonomy (NCBI): domain Eukaryota; kingdom Metazoa; phylum Arthropoda; class Insecta; order Lepidoptera; family Geometridae; genus Gymnoscelis; species Gymnoscelis rufifasciata. Next base: position 1,483,383 of record OV815303.1, read on the forward strand.
TTTAGAGTGAAGTCTATGCCCAGTAGACGACGACCCATGCCTATGATGATGTGATACGTACTAATTACGCGAAAAACTAGAATTAGGGGCAAATCCTTGGATCTTTTTGCTTCCTATTTAAGCGAAAGAATTCAAAGAGTTGATGTCAACGGGAAACGATCTCCAGGGTCCTTAGTGTCAATGGGTGTACCTCAGGGATCCATATTAGGACCTTACCTTTTTTTGATATACATAAATGACTTGCCACATCTTGTACAGGATCAACATGAAATTGTATTATTTGCTGATGATAATTCACTTCTTTTTAAAATATATCGTCGCACTAATAACTTTGACAAGGTAAATAATGCAATTTCTAAAGTAGTCCATTGGTTTGAATCCAATAATCTATTATTGAATGAAAATAAAACTAAATGTATTCGATTTTCACTACCTAATGTAAAACAAGGTTCTGTAGATATTAAAATAAAGGGCGACAATTTAGAGCTCGTTGAAAATACTGTATTCCTAGGTATAACTTTAGATAGCAAGCTTCAATGGGACCCTCATATAGATAAATTGTCGAAAAGGCTCAGTTCTGCTGCTTTCGCAGTCAAAAAAATTAGAGTTTTAACTAATATTGCAACATCTAGACTGGTCTACTTTAGTTACTTCCATAGCATTATGTCATACGGTATTTTGCTGTGGGGGAGTGCTGGAGTAGGACGCATAAATACCATATTTGTACTGCAGAAAAGGGCTGTTCGTGCTATCTATAATATGGGTCCCCGAGATTCGCTACGTGATAAATTCAAAGAAATAAACATATTGACCGTCATTTGTCAATATATTTATGAAGCCATTATGTATACGCATAAAAATATTAATTTGTTTACAAAAAATAGTGATAAACACAATGTAAATACAAGAAATAAATATAAACTCGCTTTGCCCACCACTAGGCTGCATAAGGTTAATGTATCATTTAAAGGGCAATGTATACGCTTCTACAACAAGATTCCCAAAGAATTGCAACAGTTGTCAATTACTAAATTTAAGAAAATTGTAAAAAATAATCTTTGTAAAAAAGCTTATTATAATATATCGGATTACCTTGAGGACAAAACTGCTTGGGACGGAATCTGCTCCAACACAAAATCAAAAACAAGACTAACAAATAATGATTGTAAAGTTTCAATACAAAAATGAGCTAGAGTTTCTAATCGCTTCTTTGCTCTAGTGTAAAAAAAGCGAAGCGACCAGATACCATAAATTTATTTCCTACTTATCTTTAAGCACTTATGATTATTTTGTTTTTTTGTAATTTATTTTGACGTGTCTAAGTTTTGTAAAATCAAACTATGGAAATAAACGATTTTGTATCTTGTATCTTGTACGACACTCAAGAATCGAAAAAGGAAGACATCCAAGAAAACGTGCTGATTTTCAAAAAAAAAAATAGTATTTTTTTATGTTTAACTTTTAAAGAGGTAAGGTATCAGTTATTAAAAATCATTAAAACTCATCTATAGGTACTCAGAAACTACTATTCCGTTTTTAATAATTATTTCACTGTTAGTTAGCTTATTCATTTGATTTTTACCGCGGGGAAAATACCATAAAAAATGGGCAACTGGTGGCGTGCAAGATGGTTAGTAATAAATACCAAGTGTTTTATGGAAAGGCGCGCTCTCCATCTCGCCGGCGTACTTCCTCCGATAGCACCACAGGAAGTAGTCTATGAGCGCCGAGCTGGCCGGTTCCAGGCCGGGCTCCAGCTGGTCTCCTATGCGTTGTCTGAGGAGCTCCACGGCGTGGATGGAGCAGCCACGGATCTCCACTTCCTTGTCCGAGCCACTCGGGAGGAGCTCATCTGGAAAGAACGGAGAACGGGTTAAATAAAATTTATCTATCCAGTTTTTTAGATCTTGACTTGGAAATTTTTTATTCTGCATATAAACTTTTGATTTGGTTTTGATGGAATTAAGCTGCATTTACATAAAGCAGTGTTGTTCTATTCGCTTCAGTGTAAAACATCAAGTGAACTGTCAAGACAATGTTATTTTCTTGATATGTTTTATATTCTTTTGCTATGATCTTTTGCGCAGCATTTTTAAACTCTCCCTTCTCCTTGTTATGTAACGAGTTATATGATTAATTCCCCCACCAAAATGCGTGTATTTTAGTACTGTTAGACTGGTGGTTTGGAAATGCTTTTGAAAAAAAAAAACAGTTTTATACCCGAGCCTGTAAAGGTAGGTTTCGATAGCGCAGTATTTTATAATAAGACCATTGTATTACCCGAAATTAATTGTAAAAAAATATTTGATTTAATTTGAGACAGTTGGATTTATTAGGATCTTACAATTAATTACAATAGGGACATTAACTATTGATTACAAAAAGGTTAAAATATGCGCGTAGACTATACTGGCTTGTGTGTATGTAGAAGTAGAGGGTTTTATTCCCGAAGCCTCTTTGTCAAGTAAAAAGCAAATTCTACGGTTAATGCTTATAATAAAATTCTAGTCATACATATAATGAATATTTGTATACTAACAATAATCATTTATTGCATGAAATATGGTACATATAAGATATTAAATTTAAATAAGTTTCACTCAAAAAACATTGGCATGCAAAAATTTTGTACAATATAATATAATAAGTCAAGATTTAATTAAATGTCAATTACAGCAACTCAATCATTGTTCATTCATCAAAATTATAAATGTCAATTAATATACATCAATATTAATATAATATCAATTAATATAATATCTCACCCTTCTTCAACAAATCCATCAACTCGTCGCTATAACTCAATACTCCAAAATACACCAGCACTTGCGGTATTCTATAGTCAGCAAACATCGTCAACCTCTCAATATCCGTAAACTCGCCCAGACCAGTACCTCCGAAGAAATTCCAAATATCTCCTACAAGAATCTGTGCTCTCTTATATAGAGACACTTTAATACTATTGTAGACTGTTTCATCTCGGAAACTTGGGAAGTTTTCTACGATAATCTCTAGAAGTTTCACAGCAGATTTGTCGGCTTGTTTCAGACAAGTTACAAAGGTTCCGTTGTACTGTTTCAACAGGATGGTACCAACTTCGTGCAGGATTGAGAGACGTTCTTCGAATAATGGTATGGTCACTTCATTATCTCCTCTCATGATTGTTGTCAACTGTTCTTTTGTGATCTTTGAGTAGTACTCTGGATTTGTGATATCATGGCCTTCCTGAAAATAAATATACATTAAGATAATGTGTAGAAGAAGAGACAAATATTTTTTCCTTGTGAAAATACAGTCTAGTTTTTGTTTATATTTTTGTAAGAACAAAATTATGGAAGTCTAAAAATACAATTTGTTTTTCTTGTCACTCACTTTAACATTTGTGTATGTTTGAAGTAGACAAAAGGCAGCTTTGCTATCTATTTTGCATAAGAAGGTAGGTGGTTTCACGGCCTCAGTGGTACGCCAATGACGATAGTCCGCTTGCGGCGCAACATTACGCGGGTGTAGCGAATTCAATGTCTGCCTTAGGATTGTTTTTTCTACAAATTCTTATATTCTTCTTTTGTATATCTTTGTTTTAAAAGTTCTATATGTATAGGTATATATACTAAATATGAAATGGGAAAGTGTATGTGTGTGTCTGTTTGTTTGTCCGTCTTTAACGGCACAGAAATTTGGCATCATCATTTTCACACAAGGACTTCTCTCTTGGCGAGAATGATTAGGCCTTAATTCACCACACTGTCACATGTCCTTCAAACTCTTTAAAGTTCTCAAAACATGTTCACGAAGTTTGCCTTCACTGTTAAATCACGAAATTTGGCATGCTGATGGGTTATTCATTGTATTAGGACATAGTCTACATATGCCACTTTTCACCGTATTAATTACTACTTTTTCAAAGGTCTATTTGGATTAAATTTGGCACGAAGATAGCTGTAGACTCAGTAAGTACAAAAGTACTTTTAACAGAGGGAAAATATAGTTGTTGTAATAAAAAGACATGCAGTCAGTATATTTTATAATTAAATTACCTTAACAGCTCTAGCCAGTGCAGCTTCTAAAGCATAATACCCCGTGTGACCATCAACAGTCCACTTCTCCGCACCACTATAGGACCAGAAACAGAAGTTGAGTGCATCGGCTACAAATATCCAGTCAACAGCCTTAGGATCATCTTTGGATAAATAGCTAATATTTGCTCCAGTGTCGGGGATCTGTAGCTTATTTGATGATATTGAGAGAAGCATCTGTAAACAAAATTTATTGTTATAGATATAAGTCCTCTTTATGAGGAATGTGACTCATTTCTTCAACAAAGAAATATCAAATATGATGTCAGTTTTGTCTTGTTGAAACTTGACTGACTGGGTAGATTAATGATTTTAGATAACTCAACAAGTATCAACAAGTTCTAAAGTAATCCCTATCAAATTAAATGATTATTATTGTGCAAGAACCTTCATTCAAATAACACAGAATCATTAATGTCCATTCACCAGAATATCCTTTAGAATAAACGGTCAAATTAAGAATGTCCTATTTTAAGTGGCCCTTATGTGGCATGAAACACACAGTATGTTCTTATATAAAATCCAAAAACAACAAGAACCATCGTTACGCCGGTTATCATGTTCAATGTCTAACCTCTTTTGTCAACTTGTCCAGTCCTTCTTCATGAATCTTTACATGAATTGCATTTTTAGCGATGAATTCCCCTGATTCAGCTGGTGGTAGAACTCCGGAACGAGCCATTTTTTAACGCAAAAACACAAAGGACAAGTACGCGAGCTGCTCACTCACAGCGGACGAACGTGAATACGTGATATAATTTATTTTAGACAACACATTAGGTATTTTTGAATGACTTAATCAGCTCAGCTGTTGTTGACAATGACAGTGACAATTTATTTTATCATTACGAATCTTCAGTGTCAAAAATAGCTTATTTTCAGTTGCAGCCCAAAACGCCCTTAAAACAAAAAAAAACATTTAGAGTTCATGTTATCTTATTAGCTATTTAGTTAAGTGATGTTAATAACAAATTCTCTAAAGCCTGAAAAGTGCCATAGATATACACGTACTTTTTACCGCGGGAACATGTCTTATCGCTGGAAAATCCATTATAATACAGGTTACACCACGAGTACAAAAATTTTGTACACAGATTTTAGGCTTGAAGAAGGGTATCATAAGTTTTTCTTTACCAATGCTAGTTACTTATTAACGATATCCCTCAATTATATGAGGCCACATCATGCACTATATTTATATATACACAAAAAAAATTATCTGTGTCGTTTATCAGTCACCAAACACCCATAGTAAAAGCTCTGCTTAGTTTGGGGTTAGATGATACTGTGTGATTTAGTCCGGAAATATTTATTTTTATAATATTTTAAAATTAAAGCAACAATATAAAAGCTAAAACTCAAATGCAAAAAGACCAAGGGCGTAGCTGTCGGCGGGCTAGTCGGGGCAGTGCCCCGGGGCCCCCAAGCCCAAGGGTCCCTCAGAACCCCACGACCAATATTTTATACCTTTATGATATATCCACTTAAATAAACAAACATTTAAGCAGTTTTAGAATTTAAATAAAATACGCCATTTTTTCCAACGTCAAAATATAATAGATATGAGTCAATAAAGATGAAAGTATCGACGAAATATAAGACGGCATATTGAACTTCTGCCACAACTAACTTCAAAAGTAGCATATATTATGCTATTCCGATATGAAAGCAAATAGTGTGAAGTTTCAACAAAATCCATGCGTGCACAAATTTCGTGTTTATAATATATTATAACTATACAACTTTAAATACATACTTATTGATAAAATCTGAACCTGAACTGTTTAGGGGGGGGGGGGGGGGTGGGGGGGGCTCATTTTAATTTTGCCCCAGGGCCCCTGACCATCTAGCTACGCCACTGAAAAGACGTAACACAACTTGAATATTTCTTTAATTCATCACCAACACACTAATAACGACGTTATTATTAACACAGGAACAAAAAAGCGTTTATAATAATTTTATTTAACTGGATTCCTGAAAACTGACGCTTCAAGTGCAGAGTCCAATTATAAGAAATTGAATTGAATAACTTATACCTTATCTTATATTTTATAATAAAAGAATCTCCCTTTTATTATAAGGGAGATAAAAAGTATACAAAAATACAATTGATAAATATTATTAACTTAAAATAATTAATATTAAATAGTCAAGAATGTTTATAATAATAAATAAATAATGTAATAAAGTTTTTAAGTTTAAAAAAAAGGTGTGTGTGCGATTCACACACGATAGAAGTGAAACTTCAGTAAATCGACGAAAGATTATGAAGAATAAAAAAAAAGTGTGTGTGTGTGTCAGCTACGACGCACGATTGGAGTCTACTACTTACGAACAATAATTATGATATTATATCGAATAGAAAAAAGGGTAAATGAACGCATCTGCTAAAATGATAAGAGAAACAAACATATATCTGTAATTATTCGGATTATTTATATCACTTCAATAAAGCGTATTACATTAAGTATGTTACAAAATAATATAAATAAAATACAGCAATACCTCTCAGCGATACTTCGTAGTCTTAACTACGAAGTATCGCGCAAAGAAATTTAAATAAAGCATTGTATTTGTGTCTCTTACCATTTCCGTTTCATCTTTTTGCATCCGGTTTGAAATCACTACGATTCTATAGAAGTTTCACTTCAAAAATACTGTGCAAAAATGTTTTGTTCGGGCGGTCACCCATCCAAGTACTGGCGTCGCGCAACGTTGCTTAACCTTGTTAGCGTTTAAGGTTGGCTTACCTGTCGCATTTCCGTTGCATCCGGTTTAAAACCACAACGATTCTAAAGAAGTTTCACTTCAAAAATATTTTAAGTTTATGATGATGATTCAAAAACTATTTAGCCTATATTTTTTGTTACCAGTTGATACCTACTGGTTGAAATAGTTCCATTATAATACTTCTATTCTATAACGATTCAGAGCTACCAATACTTGATTATAGCACAGCTTTATAATCTATGCACTAGTGATCGTTGCGGACATTATGTGGAATACACTATTTATAACCTCAATCCAAGCACAAGCAAACGGAACGGACTCAAATCAAATGCACAACAATCACAAATATCATTCAGAAATCGTTTGTTTTGGTTTCGGTGGAGCTGTTTTACTTTTTTTGACACCTATTAAACAACCAATCTAAAGAATAAAGTAAATTTAAAATGCCTCTCGACGTACAAGGTACTTTTATATCCCAGAAAATCAACAAAGTCCGGTGGATACCCGAAGATTACGTTGATACAAAATCTTTCTTCACTGGAAGTTGGGATGATGATGTGAATTCGGTAAAAGTTTGGTCATTGGAGAATCCTCACGAGGAAGATGAGGTGGAATACCCAAAAGCACTCTCAGAGTATCCAGTGAACGGAGATGTGACCGAAATAAAGTTCACGGAGAAGAATAAAATCGCTGTGTCGTTGTCTAGTGGTGATGTAAAGTTGTTGGAGGTCAGTGTTTATGATAAAACATCCCCACTAAGAGAAGTGTTTTCATGGAGTAGCTTGCATAACTACAGGTAAGATATTTGAAACATTTTATATAACCTGTGTTATCTGTGTTTAACACTTCATAGTATTAGTATAGATTCAGTAATTCATTTATTCATCCACCATAGGAACTAATAGTAGACTTGGTTTCGTTAGAGGTTGTACATGCTAATTCTCATCAGCGGCTTATCAGGTGCTTTGTCAAATCTATAAATATAAAAAACTTGATTGATATATTAACATAAACAAAAATAATAATAATACTTAAATAAATTGAAATTTTAGTGAATGTTTTGTTTTGTCAACAGTAGTGAAGAACCATGCTCATGCATATCACTAGACACTATTGAAGGAGATATTGCTACCATTGGAGAAGAAGGAAATATCAAAGTCCTCAGTAGTCGGAGAGGTGAAGTCACTCGGACAATCACTGGAGCAGACAGCTGCTCTCTACATTCTGTTTGTTTCATCAAACATAATGAGGTTAGTAGGAACTGTATGGAGCTTTGATTGCTACTTATTTCGCTTTTTGTTTGTAAGCATTTATCCTGGCAATTGACTTGAGTTTCATCAATAGCCACAGTTTTACTTTTTTTGTGGATGTTAAATGGTGGACTTGTAGTTATTCCCGGCCTCCATACAAAAATATTGGAACTCCTTACTCCCCATTTACCCTATTTACTTTGTAGAATTGAGTATAGCTTTAAACTGTTAACAATTATTCAATGAACTAATTACTGTGACAGTTAAGATCTGAAAATAAGATTTTTTATTTTATATAAATAATTTCACAAGTAAATCCATAATACTAAATTTCAGATTATCACTGGCAACATCAGAGGCCACATGAAAATATGGGACATCAGATCACAAGCTGACAAACCCATCGCCTCTTTTCTCTTAGCTGGAGATGAACTAGCGGCCACCAGCATAACCAACCACCCTACACTCCCACACATAGTGTTAGCGGGTAGTGAATCTGGGGCCTTAGCCGTCTGGGACCTGCGCATGAACTCATTCCCAACCTCCCTACTCAATGCACATTCAGCAGGCGTCACAGAAATGCAATTCCACCCTGAGAACCCACACAAACTCATTACCACCTCCCTTGCTGGTGAAATTTGGGAGTGGAACATGGAATCCATGATCAAGAGTGCTAGAGGACCTGACAACCAGCTAGCCTGGATGCCCTTGGAAGATAAGAATGCTATGATGGTGAATTCCCTCATGCCAACTCTTCATAAAGCTATCAACTCTGTACATTGTGATAAGGGAAGAATACTCTGCGGTACAGATAACGAAGCTGTCTATCTCATTAAGAACTTTAAGTATTAAATTTGTTATTTATAAATATGGATGGAAAATTGAAAATGCGAGGTAAGTTATGTTATCTTGAGTAAATAAAAAACATTTTGATTATTATATTTGTTTATATTATGCTTACACTAGAGAAATATCATTCAAAATATAGTACACAAGTCAGTCTTTGCTTGTCTAGTCATATTGGTAAAATTCATTAGAAATAATTAAATACACTACAATTCAATAAATTTGGAATATCATTGCTGTTACATAAGGCACCATTAATACACACGAAAATTATAAATATTTTCCTAAGCAACCCCAATATAAAGAAATATGCATGCAAAGACAAACTTTTAAATCAAATTCTTCTATTTTGCTGCTGTATAGGTAACTTTTAAAACCAATGGCACCAATATTTTTACTCTCTTTTATCTTAGCCTCATTGGGATGGTTTATATAAGTTGATATACAAGATAATTTGAATATTTGGCATCTCATTCACATTGTAGCTTAAAAGAATACATTTTGTTAAAAATAATTAAAATCACTTGGCTATTGGCTTGGCTTGGTTCAAATATATATTTAATTAAATTCATGTGAATTACTCTAGTAATTAAGTATTGTTTTGCCTTAAATTAAGTGTAGTGAGTGCCTAAATACATAAAAAGTACAAATACTCGAGCAGGAGTTCCACAGTGCTTTGCCGCGGAAAGTCCCAAACAAGACAACTACAACGACCGTTTTCGAATTTGAAACAAAGAGTTCTTTTGTTTTACACCTCAATACTGGAATAAAATATCTAAAACTTGGCTAAGGCGGCAGCAAAGAACATAGTAGATTGCGAAGATTTTACCAGCAGCCCAAGGATATCGACCACCATCATAAACTTGTTCGCCTCCACAAACTACTCCAGGGATACGTAACAATCTAAAGGAATCGACAGCAGACGGTAACCTGCGAACACGATTACGGACTTCACACAAACCTGGGGAGTATTGTTTTTGATTATTTGATTATTATATAAATAAGTGTAACACATCTCACACCATAAACACCCTTATACACTACTCAGTAATCTATTTACTGAGTCTCGTCAATCCTCACACACGGCTCTGGTTTATTTCTCTCTCAGATTGACAAAAAGGTGGAATCTCAGTTGCAGAATTTAACATTATAGCCCCACACAACATTACACTACAAATGAGACAAAACAAATTGACACAAATAACTATCTCATTTCTGCAGGAATTTTAAAACTAATTAGTGTAAAACTAATTACCTTCTTGTTGGATCATCTAGGTTTGTAAGATAAACCCTAGATATTTTGTAAGTCTTAGTATTTCAACAATATTTTCTTAAAACAGCTAATCAAGCACTCCGTACTAAAGAATATTATTACTGTTTTTTTGGTTAAGATTAAATCATTATAATACTTATAATAACAATTATTATTTTACAATGAGGATTTGATCCTAGCTACCAATAGCATATGCTCTAATAAAAGTTTGATGTGATAAAAATTTAAAAATTTATTTTCTCTTTCTTCATAATTCATTCATATTCTTTATTTATTTTCTCCTTCTATAAGTTAATAAATATTCGGTTATTTCCACCATTTGGTCACAAGGTCCTTTTCAGGACCATCATACCTCTCTAGGGTGACCACGGGATAACCATTTTCATTTTTCTTGTAACATAAACTTACTTACTTTTCAATTTTCCCTTTACTGCAGTTAACCTCATATTTTCTCTTCTCCTTACTTCCACAAGCTTACATCAGTCTTGCTATTTTTCAGAAGCTTCAGTACATCATGGCTATGACAAGAAAAGCTTGCCAAGCAGATCTCGAAAAGAAGCTCAAGGCGGTGACGGGTCAACTCAAGGCTGTAAGGGAAGATCGGGACAGGCTTCTTCAGGAAAGGGAGGACTGTGAAGCTCAATTCTTAGAAAACCTGGGACAAAACACAACCCTCAAGAGCCAGCTCGCCCAGCTACATATCCGTTATGAAGAAGCCTTAGAAGAAGTGAATCGCTTGAGGGCTTCCCTCCAAAATGAAGAAATATGTCATGATTCATATGAACTGGTATTGCAGCTAAACCGCGACTTACAACAAGAGCTTTCTGAATGTAGAATTAAATTAGATGCATTCGAATCCAAGTCATTGGCTCCAGTAACTAACTTTGACAGTATAGATTTACATACTCAGTTACAAAACTCCGGGCTAAACTTGTCAATTGTAGATCTGACATCACCTCAATGTACAACTACAACGCCTGTCATGAAAGGTAGTAATAGGATTAAAAAATACGTAAAATTAAGTAATTTCATTAAAAAATCAGAGAAGAAGTTGAAAAAACAGAAGCAAGTTATTAATACGGCTAGATTAAGTAAAGAAAAATGTAACCTTCAAGAAGAACTAAACCAATGTTATAATTTGCTAGGAAGAAACTCTACAGAGTTAGATTACATGGCAGAGAAGATAGTTAATTTAGAAAGATCTCTTCATGATATAACGTGTAAATATAAAGTAGTACAAAAGGAAGCTCAGGCTCACTATCAAAAAATTAATAATTATGTTGATATTATAAGTAATGATAGTAATTATGTACAGGTACAGTGCAATAGCACCCAAACAGACCCACTAATTCCCACTGAAAGCATCGGTTTTCTAAATAATGAGAGATCCTTACAGATGCAACTGTCTGCAAACCAAAATAAACAGTCTCCGGTTAGGCTAAACTCCAGCTGTAAGACCCGGAAAACTGTTATTTATTCAGATGGTATTGGCACTGGAATGGGGTTGCTATTGAATGACCTCCTAACGCAAAATGTTTTTAATAATTGTTTTGCTGATTGTAGTATCAGTACAATGACAAGCCTTATTAATGGTGACTCTAGTTTGGACAGCAATACATGCCTTATAGTTCAATTAAGTAACGTAAACTTAAAACGTTCTGAAATAATTAAATTAGTTGAAATTTTGCTAAATAAGATACAGTGTGGCCTGGGCAAACTAATTCTTTGTGCTCTTCCGTACTCAAAGTCATTGAGTGAAAAGCAAAATCAACTGATATATAATAGCAATTTGCTTATGTATAATCTGACATGTCGTCATAGTGACGTTTTATTTTTCGAAACTAATAATTTTATTAGTAATTGCTTTATGACTAAAGATACTATGTACCTTAGTAAAAAATGTAAATTAACTCTTGCTAAATTGTTAGCATATAATATTTTTGATCCAGTTATAGAAAGTATAACGAAGTTACCGGACGAGCCTGTACTAGTAGTTAGTAATTTTACTAATGAGGGCAAAGTTATTTCAATGTCAGATAATATTAATATTAATTTAAACTGACTTCTTCGACAATGGAAAAGCAATTAGAATTACATATAGTACATCAAAACATACAAGGCTTATCCAGCAAAGTTTTAGAATTAGAATTATTTTTAAATTTTTTTAAAGTTGACATTATGTGCATAACAGAACACTGGATTCTAAATAATCAGCTGCTACCTTTTTATGGTAATTATTGTTGTGCTAGTTGTTATAAAAGGAGCACCGCCATCCGCGGTGGATCATTAATATTTGTCAAAAACAATCTTAAATATAAAGAGCGTAAAGACATAGTTAGGTTAAGTATTGAGAGAAATATTGAACTGTCTTGTGTGGAACTGGAGCGGCATTTAATCTTATGCGTTTATCGTCCTCCGAGTGTAAACCAGGAAATTTTTGAATCTACTATGGAAGAAGTACTTCTTAAAATGTTTACCTGCAACAAGTATCTGATTGTCTGTGGTGATTTCAATATAGATATCTTACAAAATCCTCTAGCTGATAGACTACTTAACTTATTCAAATGTTTTAGTATGCATAACATTTTTAATGAACCAACTAGAGTAACTTCTACTACCGCCACTTGTATAGATAATATTTTCAGTAATAAATCTCCAATTAGTAAATCAGTAATACAACATTTGAATTCAGATCATTATGGACAAAGTGTTAAGTTCCCCTATACCAATTCTATAAATAAGTTAGTGGAATTTAGTTACAGGCCTATAACAAAGGAGCGCATCTCTATTTTCCAAAGTAAAATAGCATATAATCTTGTCTCATTACCTTATATTGATGACCCTAATGATCTATTTACTTCGCTTTCCGAAATAATTGCAAGGGCACACGATGAAATATTTAAGATTAAATTTTGTAAGGTTAGAGAAAAAGTTAGTTTCACTGACTGGGCTACGCCAGGCATTTTTAAAAGCAGGAATAAACTATACGAACTCTATTCTGACAGGGGATCGATGTTACATAACGATTCTTTTCTTTCCTACGTAAATACATATTCGAAGCTGTTTAAACAAGTATGCAATACCGCTAAATCTCTCTTTCTTAGAAACAAAATAACGTGTTCTACTAATAAACCTAAAGCTACCTGGAATATTATAAATAATGAGACTGGAAGGTCAAAGCCACAAAAAAAAGATATTATATTAAAAATCAATGACACCGTTCTAACTAAAAATAAAGAGGTAGCGAATGCCTTCGATAAGTTTTTTTGTAACATTTCTAAAACTGTAACCCATTCATTAAACTCCTCCGCCGAAAAGGCTGTAGATTTATTAGAATCATCTGTTGATAAATGTGTAGATGGTTTCGATTTCAGTTACGTTGACACTGACGATATTGTAAAAACATACAAGTCCCTTAACATAAAAAATACTGAGGACCTTTGGAACATATCAACAAAAATGCTGGGTAACATCATTAACGAAATTGCACCTTATCTAGCTCATATTTTCAATAAGTGTATTGAGGTGGGTTTATTTCCTGATCTCATGAAACATGGTAAGCTTGTCCCTCTTTTTAAATCTGGCAGTCATAATGACCCTGCCAATTATAGGCCTATATCAGTGCTTCCTGTCATGAGTAAAATATTTGAAAAAATTATCTTAAATCAACTTACTGAACATTTTAATTTTAACAAATTATTACATAATAACCAGTTTGGCTTCACCAAAGGTAGATCCACTAATGATGCAGGTGCATTACTACTAAAACACGTCTTAGGGGCCTGGGATAAATCACAAAACGCTATCGGTGTATTTTGTGATCTCTCCAAGGCTTTTGACTGTGTAAGTCACGATACGTTATTAAATAAATTAAAACATTACGGTATTTGCAGTAAAGCATTAGACCTTCTCCAGTCATATCTGACAAATAGAATTCAAATAGTACAAGTTGGAACTGAAAGATCCACGGGCTCAAAAATAGAATTAGGCGTGCCGCAAGGATCGATTCTAGGACCGTTCTTATTTTTAGTATATGTAAATGATCTTCCTTTTTATGCCAAGGACCTTTGTGACATAGTTTTATTTGCGGATGACACCTCTCTAATTTTTAAGGTAGATAGAAATAAAGATAACTATGACGACGTAAATAATTCTTTGTCTCGCGTACTGAATTGGTTTACTGTTAATAATCTGCTACTAAACGCGAAAAAAACTAAATGTATTAATTTTAAATTACCAACTGTCAGAGAACGTCCTATAAAAATAATATTAGATAATGAAAAGCTTGATCTTGTTGACTCAACAGTGTTTCTAGGGCTACATATTGATTCAAAACTTCAATGGAAACCTCAAATTAATGCTCTTGCGAGTCGACTTAGTTCAGCAGCTTATGCAGTTCGGACTATGCGGCATATTACTGATGAGGCCACCGCGAGACTTGTTTATTTTAGTTACTTCCATAGTGTCATGTCATACGGTATCTTGCTATGGGGAACGGCAGCTGATATCCAAACTATCTTTGTTCTTCAGAAAAGAGCGGTGCGTTCAATCTATAAAATGAAACCACGCGACTCCTTACGAGATAAATTTAAGGAAATAAATATTATGACTGTTGCTTCACAATATATTTATGAGAATTTGCTGTACACACACAAAAATAAGCAAGATTTTCTTAAAAAGAGTGATTTCCATAATGTTAATACTAGAAATAAGAATAAACTACATATCCCTACATTTAGATTACGTAAGGTGGGGAAATCTTTTATGGGCAATTGTGTCCGTTTTTATAATAAACTTCCGCAGTTTATAACTGACCTACCCATTCGAAAGTTTAAGTTTTTAATTAAAAAATGTCTTTTGAAAAAAGCCTATTATTCTACAGAGGACTATATCAAAGACGATAATGCTTGGTCAGATGTAGCTCGGTTCCACTAGGATGGACAAAATAGCTAAATTTAGTTTTTTTTTCTGTTATGTGCATGTTTGACTAGCATTTGTTTGTAAATGTTAAATGTATAAGTAACCATGTTGTACACCAATATTGTTATAATAACAACATAAGAGATGGAAGCTGAGTTGTTCTATTCGCTTCTCAACTCAGTGTAAAAAATTGAAGCGAACTGTCAAGACTATGTTATTTCCTTAATTATTCTTAGTTTTTATTTAAATTAGATTTAAGTTGACCTGTCCATGTAAGCATAGGCTTCTAAGGAAATAAACGTTTTGACTTTGACTTTGACTTTGACTTATATTGTTCAGGATTACAATAACACAGCACCACTTGACTCAACATACATTAAAACTAATTGGTAAATATAAATACAGTGGTAATGTTACAACACAGAAGATGTTTATTCACTAGATTACTGAACTTATTCCTTATGGTTCGTGATATGCTGACATTAAAACACAGATAAACATATCAAGATGTGATATTAATACTATTTATGTTCATTTATACAATTAATAAATGGACATACAGAAAAACTACTTTAAGTGAGCACCATTATTCTAGAATAGCGTAAAGGCTGTATCAGAATAAAACCAAAGCAAATCTGAAACCTATTTGGCAGTTGAGACAACTAATACTAACTACACTATTGTGATTGATGATTAAGTGTTTGATATGACTTATTAATATATCATAATGAACTTCACTCCAAATATTCAAGACTCTTCCTATAGTCTTTACTTTCGATATCCGCCGTTTTTCTTAAAGGACAATCTTTTCTATTCCATTACAGGCAGTTCTAAATCACTTGACCCTCCCTCGAGTCATGCAAGACTCAACGCACATTAAATCCCTCAAAAACAAGTTATGTGCCAGCACTTAACTTGATCAAACAAATCCAAAACAATGCTGGCCACCATGGATCGTGTAACCCAGTTTAGTATTCGAGTATATGTAGGTTATAAGATTAAGGTACAACCAGCAATGATTCTACCCAATTTCTTAGGGAGGTATTTCAAGTGTGGTGGGTCCGCCGATGCGGTGGTGGTTTGCGTTGGCTGGCCGTCTCCAGGGAGGCGGGCACGGACCAGAGCTGGTCGCACCAACGCATCAGGGCTTCAGTCACGTGGCAACTGTTGGCTGCGGTCGCCAGCTGCGTTTCCAGGCTGTCTGATGATTTTATCAGAAGGCTGTAAAGAAAATTGGATGTTTAGTCGAAGAATCGTTGTTTTAAACTGTATCTCTAGAACAGCCCTGATGACAGACGGACGGAAAACGGAAAGAAAAGAGAGTTGATATTTTGAGCAATGATGTATTTCTCTTGTCGAAACAAAATTCACATAGTAAATAAATGATATAAGGGGGCTCCTATACAACAAACCATTTTTATAAAGTAAAAGGCGAAGTTACGCGTGGCCTGCACTTGGATGGGTGCATCTTTTTGCACTGCAAATTATTTTTACTTGTTTATCATGTTGGTGACACTACAAGCCACGATCTAGCCCAGGCGCAGCAGGTCTCGCAGGAGATTTAGCAAGTTCAGTGCTCACATATGTAGTTAGATGTAGCATTAGATTGTACCTTGGCGGGAACAGCGTGGGAGCGATGATCATGGCGACGTTATGCTCGCTCATCTTGTTGGTGTCGCTACAAGCCACGATCTCGCGCCCCAGGCGCAGCAAGTCTCGCAGGGTCGCACGTTGCTCGGGAGGCAGCAGCAGGATGAGCAGGTTCAGTGCTCGCCCTTGAGTTGGACCCGTTAGAGCTGTAAAAGGAGCATGTTGGATAAAATTACAGTCCCGAAATAATAATAATGACAAAAACAAAACAACAAAACTAGAAATGTGTAACACAAGGGTTTTGATCCAAAAATTAACCTGTAGTTATTTGAGGTTGGATTTAAAAAGTGACAAAATTGAGCTAGAAAGTGTGGAGGCTGGTTATTCCAGCATTTGCAGCATCTATGGTATGAGCGAAATATTAAAAGTTAAAAATAACGTCTGCCCAGTTCGTTGTGCTGCTTGCTTAACGAGTCCAATACAGTCGTTTTCAAAATTGATGTTTACCTAGATTTCCGATAAACTATTAAATACTTAGAGGTGAAACTACCTCCTACTATGAAGCAATTCTAGGCATATTTCCTTCCTCATTATCCGATCCATCTAAAAAATAAATTTACCATAAGTATGGTAGAACAGCCTCATCAACTCCTGGGTCAGCAGCGGCGAGGGTAGCGCGCGTAGCAGCCGCTTGTACACGGCTGCCAGGTCGTGGCTACTGGCTGAGTCTAAGGCTTGCTCGACGATTTCACGCTGCTCGTACCATTGCCGTTCTATTTGCTGGCATAATGCTGCTATCTGAAATAGACATGAATAGTTTTTATCAGATCCTCGGCTTTGGTTGATTCTGTTAGTTGGACAGGTCAGAAGATTATTGTAGTCTTCGTAAGAGTAGGTACTTTCTTGTTTTTAGGGTTGCCATAAGTCAACAGTCAAGACGTTTATTTCCATAGAGGCACAGGGCATGCCTAGCTACGTCCGTCTCTTGACGCTACAAGGGAAGCATTAAATATTACCATATCATGTGGCCATATAAAAAAAAAAACAGGTTTGTGATAATTGCCCTGAACAGGCAATACATATATCGTAAATCTCTTCCCAGAGTATCCTGTCTTTGCGCACCGCAGAGTCAGACAATTCAAACAATCTGCATAACTACTCATTTCTTACCCTATGCTTATTCCCGGAGACTCTAAAGAGGCCTTCGTCGTGCGTCCTGTCTCGCAGCGCCGCCGCCAATGATCTGAAGATGCTGGGCACGCAGCTCCAAGTCTCTTCCCACAGGATCATGTCCTTGCGTACCAGGGTTTCCAGGGATACACCGAATACTGAGCCCTCTGCGGATAAACATTTGAGTTAAAACAAAAAGATGTGTAGGTGTTTAATAGCGAGCTGTAGTAGATACAATAACAACCTATCAAGTTTTAACACTATCCATAGTTAACTTGTTATACTACTGTTATATATATGTATTTATTCAATACAAATATTGACACTTGTGTTATCTAGGCAGATGTATGTCTGGGGTTAATTCAGAACTGTATACCTACCGTGAATGGATTTTATGTTGTTATGATTCTTGTTATTTGAAAACTGCTCCCGATTTTGTTAAGGTCTGACCTTAAGTTACTCTCGAGTTATAATTTTACAATCTAAGTACATGTTTTTAACTTGAAGGTTAATTTAAGTAAAATTTTAGTTGTCTTTCCGCTGAATATTCTATAGAAAGTAGGTATGTCAATCTTTAAAAAAAATAGTTGTTCCTACATAGCTATTATATTAAATTTCATTCAAAAACCTGTGCACAAAATTCGCCAAAAAAAAACAACATTGCGCGCCATACTAAAACTTAGGACCTTTGTTTTTTCTTTGTCTCTTCTCACAATTTGCACATGTCAACGAGCAAGGCGATGATGCCATTCCATGACGCAATGTTAGTTAGCTTAGGTTTTTTCATTCTTAAGTTGACATTAAACCATCTATTACCTATTTATGGCATGAGACAAGCATCTATTTTGAAAATCAGTTTGTGTTTTATGATAGGAAATATCTTATTTGAAAAAGTAAATAAAGTTGCTCCGCGTATTCATAATACCTACACTAATTAAGTATATTGGAGCATTGCATCACACGATCACACGAATTGGGACAAAAATCTTCGAATTTATGATTCTGACAAAAGATACGGAATCTCTGAGTGCCGTAGGATCCGGCCAAGAGAGAATTACGAAACGTCTTGGAACATAATTTGTATCATGGACGAATAATTTTTCCATAAAAATAACAAATATGTACTGCGCTCGTCAATCGACAGCCAAGCCTGGCGAGTATGGTAACGCCCTTTTATGATAGTTATATGTCTGTAAGCTAGGCTCAAGTCCCGGAGACTGGGCAGAGAGAGTAAGAATGTCCGGAAGACTGGACGGAGAGAGACAGACTGCCCTTACCTTCTTTCCTCTTCTTCTTGGGCGGTTTCCTCTTCTGGAAGGGCAGTGAGTACTTGTCGAAGAGTGCTGTCAGCTCGAGCCAGAGTAGCGGCGGCAGGCGCTTCAGCTGCGGCTCAGCGACGCTCTCGATGTCTACGTTGCTGTCTTCTTCAGGCCAGTCCTGGTTTAATCCAACATTTATTTACAACAACGAGTTCTAGAACGTCTAATAAGTCATACCCAAAATGTCAAGCTCCAACCTTAAGAGAGAAAAATATTTGGAACTCTACTACCGTCTGGAAGAGATCGCTCTTTAGCGATAAGACCGCCATTTGTCGCATAGTCTTAAGTGCTTATTTTTAGTTTTGTGATTTTAATTATGTGTGCAATAAAGAATATTTATCTTATCTTTATCTTTACCGTTGTCAAATTTGATTAAAGATAGAGTTAGAGAGAACTGTTCTGTTATCTTACGTGCAGGGTGCATCATTTTGTATTTGGAATTGCAATTTTATAACTATAGGTATCTACTGTACTGTAAACCTTGAATAATGTTTTGAACATTAAATTCAAATAATTTCAGTAGACAAAGCCTTTTATTGTTTTTTGTAAATAAAAAAAAAACCTAATAATTTCAGTATGTATTTATCTTTTGGAACATTGAAAAACACTTATTTACGCCAATACATTAATGGATTCAAACATTAAAATGATAGAATAGCAAGTAAATAAAAGCTGTATGCCTGTCTCAAGCTTTACATTGTTGCCGCCAATTGTCGCATAGTATTAAGAATATTATTGTTATGTTTGTATTATAATTGTGTGCGCAATTAAGAATTATTATTATTCTTGTTGACGAATTCAGATCAAGATTAATGCGTATCTTTGTCTGCAAGGTATCTTTCTAGAACTTAAGTATGGACGATAATCTTACCTCTTCTCGGTTGAGCATCTGCCTGTCGAGGTTGAATTTGTGCTCGAAGCTGAGTGGTTGCTGCGCAGACGCAGCGCTCTTCGCCCGAGATACCGACGTGTGCTTATTTCTGTGAAGAATAATAAAGTTTAAGCGAAAAGCAAGATATACCTGCAATGTCATATATTTTAACTAGCTGATCCATTTTGCAAACGTTGTTTTGCAAAAATAGATGTTGGCTGATTCTCAGACCTACACAATGTGCTCACAAAATTTCATGAGAATCGGTCAAGCCGTTTCGGAGGAGTATGGCAACGAAAACTGAGACACGAGAATTTTATATACCTAGGTATTAGATAATTTAACTCCAATCCTAAAATTCTTAGGTTGTAAAGCTTGTGAGGTTGTGAGATGTAGTAATCTAAGGCTTTGGCCAAACCTACGCGTCAGGAACGCGGGAACGGGGACGCGTCACACGGGCAATGTGCCTGACGCGTCCCGCTTCCTGCCAAAGAGCCATGATAGTAAAGTATGGGTAGCGTCCGCCGTGCGGTAGACGTTCCCACTTTACAGTCGCTTTGGTCGCGCAGGTTTGGCTGAAGATTTAGGCTGGATACTGTACCAGTTTTTAATATTCTGTAAGTATCTTTACTTAAGAAGAATAATAGTTAATAAGAAATCTAACATTCTTGCCAAAGCTCAGCGCTTTGTTCAGCGTAATGTCGACAAACGATTTTACCCGTAGCATAGGGCTATGCGAATTGTACAAGCTGACAAAGGCTCGACCAACTCTTAATTAATACCTACTGCTAATACTTTCTAGGGTTATATGTTATTTTGTATTTGAAAGTTTTGGGTATTCCAATAAATAAAACGTAATCGCTCGTATGTTTATACCTTAACCTTCTTAAGCATAATGGATAGCAAACCCATTCTATTTTAACATGACTATTGTCTCTTTCTAACTAACACTAATGTCAATGTGATCGATAAGGACAAACGAATGCTAGCGGCGCATGTTATCTTACAGGTTTAGTTAAGGGTGTAAAACTTTAAACTGCAGCGATACCTAATTTTTTTATTATTAAGAAGAATAATTTTTATTTTTAATAAATGACAATTATGACTAACAAAGCTAAATATTAATTAAAATACTTACACGAACGGGTCATTATCTTTCAGTATGGATCCGTTGATTCGCTCTTTTCCTATTCTCGGCCCCTGGACAGTGCCGTATCTTTGGTAGCCTAGGAGTTCAATGCCCTCTGCAAACAAAATCTGGAATTACCTAATGCGAACCAAATGCAGTTTAAGTTTATGTTGTTTTGGATAAGGTCTCGTCGTGATTGTGACGAATCCGATGACGTTGCTAATGGATTTGTTAAGAATTTTAATGGTCCGTAATGGCGACTAACGTTGTAGGTATATAAGTACAACAATCTTAATTTAAAATAAAATTAAACCCAATTCCAAAATGTTTATTCCCTTCGAGGGACGACACCCTCGAGTACATTTTCACACATTGGGTTACCTATTGTTCCCCACTTCACCCCCCACAACTTTTAAACGGTTCAACCGATTTTCATCAAACATGTCAAAGAACACTGGCGTGTCACCTTTAATAATAACAAAACTAAATTGAAATCGCTTCATTCATTAGAGAGCTATGATGCCAAAGACAGACAGACAGCCACGTCAAGCTTATCTATAACACCCCTCGTTTTCGGTTGGTGGTTAAAAAAATGATTAATTTGTTAATTATTTATGGTTAATTAAAGAAGACATATACATATCTAAATATGGTGAACATATCTGCATAACAAAGCAAACAAGCCAAAGGGCAACGTTTTTTGGATGTCCTTCACTTTAGGAATCATTCGCATATAGTATTTTTGACATTCTTACTAAAAAAATAGTTCACTGTAATACTACATAAAATAAATCCTGAGTTATGTAGTTTGATTTTTCTGTTTACTGTACATTAAAGCAAATTAGGTATATGGTCCCAGTCGACCGATTTAAAAATGCGATCAGGTAACTGGGATCGCGGTCCTAGTTATGTATGGGCCCAGTCGCCTATATCCTCGTGACGTCAGGTTGGACGGGTAAAGTTCATGTTTTAATGACCGCGCTGATTCAATATCATTATCATAAAGACGAATCATTATCATCTTGTCATTAACTTAAGACATCAGAGTTTATCGTTGATGACGAAGCACTCGGATGTTGATGATTATGGGGATGAGCGTAGGTAATCATCATTGATTGTACACAAAACATGCCAAAATTCGCTACCTGTTCACGATGAGCCCATTATATCATTATTTCTAATCATCATGGTTGCTAGGAACTATGACTACCTATAATTTTGTGGAGTCCTTGATCTCTTCAACGGTTTTTAATGCGGGCATTCTAATGTTATTCTGTTTCAAGGTATCGAATCTGGTTAAGGTACACTAGCTCAATTATTGAGAATAAAAACTGATGAAGCTGTGTTGTTCTATTCGCATCTCAAACAGTATAAATCATTGAAGCGAACTGTCAAGACAATGTTATTTCCTTGATAATTTTTGTATAAAGAATTTAGTTTTATTAATTTTAGGCTGATCTGTCCATGTAAGCCCTGTGCTTCTAAGGAAATAAATATATTGACTTTGAAAATACTAATATTAATTTAAATATTGATTTAGGTTGTCTGGAAGAAATTGCTTTAAGCAATAAGACCGCCCATTACGCATGCTAGGTTTAATTTAATTTTTGTATTTTTGTATAATGGTGTGTGTAATAAAGGATTTTTCTATTCTATTCTATTCTAATACATGAAAATAAGAACCTGGGTAAATTGTTTGGTAACAGAACGATTATTTACGAAGTAAACGCCTAGTAAAAGGTATAAAATCTGGTACTAGTCCAACTATTCAGAACAATAACCAGAATGCGATGTGTTTGCGGACGAATGGATGGATTTAGTGAGTGACATTTTTCATTTTTGTGAACTTGACATCATCTTATACGTTACATACACATAATTAAGCAACATTGCAAATTTGAATATTTATGATATGACAATGACATTCTGATAACTGACTTTTTATAAGATTAGCAGTGTCTTGATTGTAATGTATTTATTATTGTGTTTTGTTAGAACATAGATTAGCTAGTTTAATTGGATTATCAGTAATAATAAATAAATAAATAAGAACATGAAAAATAATTACATAAAAAGTTTATCTTTAAATCCATTATCTTCTTTGGATTATACGCCTAATAACGCATTTTAAAAGCCAGTTCACATTCTAAGTAGGTACCTAGTCAGTGACTTTGTGGTAAAATTTGTAGACTTCATTGACCATTATCTCACCTGATGTGACCGCATAACTTAGGTATTGCTATGCGGTTTATCATAGGGCATGAAGGCTTAGAAGTCGGTACATATCGCCACACATATTGTTCATTAGTCGATTCACTTGGTTTCACAGAAATCAGCACCTCTGGTCACTTTGAGGCTTAATGATGATTCAGAAAATGACCCATTGAACGCAATATTGTCGTACCATAAATGTTTGGAATACGCTCGCTGCTACTATGCATATGTTTCCTTAACTACAACCTGAGTACAATAATTATGACTCATATAAACAAGACGACTTGTGATCCATCCTTGTCCATATTGGATTTTTTCCTGACCTCTGCGACTTTCGCACCGACTTGTGGCAGGAGGCTTGTCCCCAACAATTAAAAAAGTATTTCCGGACTACTCACACAGCATCACCTAAGCCCAAACTGATATACTACATAGAACAGTCTCTGGTAGGCTTCGGCCCCGGCTTGTCACCACCCTCCAGGCTGGGCCAGTGCATGAAACGATTTTTTCGTGTTTCGTTATGTGGTCCGGAAAAGTCATTACCTTCTAGGTCTTCATGCCCCATCTTAGACCACATCGTCACTTTACATCAGGTGAGATTGTGGTCAAATGAAGGCTTATCCAGCAAAAAAAAAACAAGATACATACATAGAAAACACCGAGACCAGAAACCAGAAATTGTCAATCGTATAAAATCTGGTTCTCCGGCGGGAATAGAACCCGCAACCTCTGGCGCCTCAGGCGGACCTTCACCCACCGAGCCACAGAGGTCGTGAAGGGATTTCGGACAGGCCTTCACGTGTGGATCGGCTAATTCTTACCAGTATTAGTCGCGATATCGGCCCAGTGCAGGTCATTGGGCTTGAACAGGTCGTGCATGGGGCGCGGAGGGGACAGGTCGGCGGGCGGGGAGAGGCGCGCGCGGCGCGGCGCGGCGGGCGCCGACGGCGTCCGCGCGAGCGGGGCGTGCGTGCCCGCTGGCGGGAAACTGTCGCTGCAAATAACGATACATGTAAAATAGTACAAGTAAATTATGCAAGAAAAATCAGAGAAATGAAAAGAGATACATTTATTTGGTTCATAAACAAACAACAGCACATTATACAGCATAAACAAACAGACACAAGAAAAATAACAAAAAACTACAAGCAGATAATTAGCTGGCTGTGCTGCCATGTACCAAAAAATGAGCAGTCTCAGCTTAATGCCACTTCGCTCCCCGAGAGAGGGATCGGAGCAATACTGGTTTTTAGGCTGCTCCTGATTTTATGACATCACAGTCTGTAGTTTATAATTGGATACAAAACTAGTACATTAAACACATTTTTTCAAATTTTATACCTAGATGGTATAAAATATGAGAGCGTCAATAAATTTAGGATTTGGGAAAATATGGATAATATTGATGAGGATGAAGATGAAGAAAACATACAAAACGAAATTAATTCTTATAAGAGTAAAATTTCGATTGGGTTTTAAGTTTGATTCAGCCTTCCAACATGTTTATTAGACTAGCTCCATGTCATCATAATAATTACGTACATAAGGGTGCAGGCAGTTAATCTAATTAAAATGCAGCTAATTAATGGCTGTACCTATGATGTATATTTTGTATACCTTTGCTATTACAACATAAGCTTTTCTTTTCGACAGTGCGCAAAATCCGAACTTAGCGGAACGCGAGCATAGCGGCATGGGTTAGTGCCGCCATGATGAAAATGAAAGATTTTAAACTGTTTATTCGTAGGTACTATTACTTTCAAGTAAAACTGCTTTTTGACTTCTAGAGGTTAATTTACCCATAAAGTTGAGCTCTCAATAAACAAAATGCTCCAACTACTTGGTAGGTAGGTAATTATCTCTGGTTTCCACATCTTTATAGAAACTGAAACATTCACTTTCTTTTCTTTCCGTGCAAGTGCAACGAGCATCGAATTGTTCAATATCCCAATAATTGGAAATAACTGACAAGAGAGCGAATTTTACTCTTAGATCGCGAATTTTACAGCAACAATTCGATAATTGGACAACATAAATCTCTAAGATAAAGAACGTGGAATTTTGCTTCGTTTCACGAAAGTCGGAATTGCGACTGAAAGTAAAAGTTATGAAGACAGACACAACGTCGCTGGTTATAAATTTCAATGTTACATTGAAGATTTGGACTATTCTCCTGACAAATGTTATTTTAAAATGAAATTTAAACCTTAGAACATGCCCTATAATCAGGTTTGGCGTTTATATTGTTTCTTCCGAAGTTATGCCGTTCTTCAACGTCAACCTTACGGCCGACTCAATTATAGATAGAAAAATGAAGTTGACAGAGACCTTCTTTATCAACAACCTATTAAAGTTCCCACTGCTGGGACACAGGGGATTTCTTGACGAGAGAGATTAGGCCTTAATTCACCACGCTGGCCAAGTGCGGTTTGGTGAATGTCACATGTCCTGCAAACTCTTTAAAGTTCTAAGAACATGCCGGTTTCCTCACGATGTTTGATAAAGTACGTGTTTAAAGAAAAATCCAGAGGCGTGCGGCGAGGTTTGAATTCACGACCTTCGGAATGAAAGTCAAGTGTGCTCCCACTAAGCCAACACGGCTTTCTTCTATCTCATCAAATATCAGTCTATTTGTGTTGAAGGCCAAGACTCCCTTTGGGGTTGATGCGCCAGGATAGTGAGTGAGTATACCCTGCGGTAGATCTTGCAGCTATAGTTAGGTATGGCAGTTATATGACTACTTTATTAAATTCTATATACTTACATAAAGTCTGGGGGAGTGGCCGAGTCTGCCCATTCCGCCGGTGGGCTGCCGGAGCCGCCGCTCGGCAGAGAATCCAAGGAGTCCGGGGTCGCACTGCGCGACCGCGGTTCACTACCGCTTGAGTTCTGCAACAACAAAAAATACAACGTCACACGACAACCAACACATACGTCACACGTAAAAACGACTATAAAAAACGATACGCGTCTAATTGAGAACCCTCTTTTTTCGTTGAAAGTCGGGTAAAAAAGCAAAGGGATGGAATTCTCTCCCTACTGCTGCATTCCCTGATGACTACAATCTAGTCGCGCTTGTCTTAAATGAAAGACAAGACATGAGTAAATGGATACCTTCTAGACCTTTGTGATCTATAATCTTCGGCCACATCGACACTTAATCAGGAAAATGTAGTCAAAAGTTTATAGTTCGAATAAAAAAAAGCAAGTTACCTAATTAAACTAAAATAAAAATATTCTTCAGCAACTAGTTCTCATTTGCGTAAAGCGGGTAGAAAGATTCATCAGAATATTATTTATTAGACATTGTTACTACATGTTATGAAAAAAAAAAATTTAAGTGTTTTGGAAAGCTTTTGACCGTCCAACTTCATGTACTACCTAAGTAACTAGAAGAAAATCTAAAGATAACCAATATATGAGCGAATATGTCAAGATGTGTACAAGTTATATTTAGCTAGTTAATCGTATATAGGTACCTACTTTAAAAACATTCCACCACTTGATCAAAATTAGATAAAGCCACAAGAAAAACTAAAACATGCTGGAAAGCAGTCTTATTAATTGCTGAAGAAGTTAGATCATATTTATGACCACGGAAACAGAAATTAATTGTTTAACAAGGGGAGTTTTTGCACAATTAGAAAGCATCAATGGTGAGAAGAGATCGAAGCACTAATACGACTTCTGTTTTCTTTTGTAGATCAGCATAACTTGTCAGAAAGATGCACTGTGGGACTAGTCTTTAAAAACCTCTGTGGCACTTTCACTAAAGGGCGGAAATTGCCTGTTACATCTACATAGCTCTTTTGTAGCATATCTTTTCTTTAGAACTTAGATGTCGACAATATTTCTTGCCACTAATTACCTCTTAGCCGATGATTGTTGTCTACCATATATTTTTTATCTAATTTTAGCGATTGTGACTTGAATTAAGATGCTCCAATTTTCGAGCTACATCTACCAACATTCCTTATTTGTTTGACTTGAAATATTTGTAATAGCTGTAATAACGAGTAATATTGCTTTACAATAAGACGTAATGACTGCACTTAGAATTTGTTCAATCATCATTTTACTGAGCCTTGTGACAAGGTATGTAATTCATAGTTTCTTTGATGTTTTCTCTATTTTCTATTGATTCAAATTTGGACAGGATTAGAATATTTTTCGTTTAAAATGTGGCAAAGCCATGACGGTTTAGCAATTTATCATTAGTTAATTCACATATTTCCACTCCATTAAAATATTATTGAACATTGTCTCTCAAAGCTGTAATTAGTAGGTTTATAATGAGAGCCATAGAAGTCCAAAAGAGAAACCAAGATTACGTATACGATTGTGTATTTGTCCAAGATTTGTCCCCACAGTTCTTATATAATATCATTCACATTTAGAAAGCTAATAGATTAATGACCGTTGTACTATTTTGAAGTAAATTTTGGTAAAATCTCTAACTTTTACAGCGATTGCATATGATGCAACAATGACTTGTCTATTAATTTAGAGAGATTACGTTATGTGGACTAAATCAATCCTTAAAGTATTTCTGTTAAACATCAAAGTCTTATAAATTTGGTAATCCCAAACCGATTTATAGACACTCAACAAATACATAGATGGTATTTCCTTAATTTATTTAAGCAATTCGCAACTTTTCCTGTTACCAAAATTTAACGAACAGCTTTTAAATCTCAATTAATATATAACCTTGCAATTTCCTGATACAGTATAATTGGAGCATTGTGCTGTGTCAAACCGCTTCCTAGCAACGATTAGAAACGCAGGCTATCAATATGCCAAGACCTGCCGCGCCTCACCTTGTAAGGGCTGGAGCCACCGGACCAGTTAGTCAGGAAGTGGAAGGTACCTGGTCTACATGTGTGTTAGTGGTGGTGACTGCTGGATTAATGGCTGGGCCATTAGCACGGGGAAACGTCACACTAGTGATGCGCCTGCTTTCCGGTTTCTTACTCGTAGATGCATAGATTAGAGCCGAGTTTCTCGATAGCTGGTTCTAATGTGTTTACAACTTTACATGTTCAGGATTTGTATCCGTTATGGCAACTGGTATTTAATTACCGAGTAAGTGTTGTGATTTAGACCTATGTTATATCTATATATCCAAATTAGATCTTCTTAATGTCCTATTCGTAACAGATTTACAATGATTTGAAGCACCCACTATTAATTTCACAGATTAAATTGTAGAAAAAAGACGTTCCTTGTTCTTAAATCAATTTCGCCCACATGCTGACATTGACAAATTCGATCCTTTTGTTTATAATATGTATACCAAAAACGTAGTGATTATATACTCTCAGGTATACCATAACAAAATATTTAGGCAAATTCGATCGATGTGTTTATCAATATGTTTTTGTATTATTCGATTTTTACTGTAGCGTCAAATATACTTATTGACTCGTAGATATTTTTCAAAGAACTGATAAACACAGTGTTTATGTTTTTTGTGGTAAGACCTATAATGTTTAATTTTATGCTTGATCGGTTTCCCGTCTACATAATTCGTCCAACTCATAAAACGTTTTTAAGAACAACTGGTGCAGACTACCAAAAAATTAAGCTGAGAGAAAAGCTATCAATCGAAGCTAGTCGCCTAGTTTTCATTTATTTTATTTTGCTCTTACGCACATCATTCAACTCTCGACGAGATCTATCCAAATCTGATGATGAGGATCATCAGATTTGGAGTACACAGATCATAATCTGTCCACCTACACCATAAGGCCGATCTGAAGGTGAATGACTGTGAACAAAGCGTTCGGGTGGCATCATACCTTATTAGAGGCTCTTGGAAGCGAACAGACAGAATAATAATACGATATTAGATACCAGATTGCTGGTATTATCGAGTATTGAATAATTTTCGAGATTGTTAGAGTTTTGTAGAGCCTGAATCATTCTCAGTTGTAGATGATAGATAATTTCTTTATGCACACCAATGCTTACAGACTAACTTAAATATAACATCAATTGGCGGCCTTATCGCTGAAAGCGATCTCTTCCAGGCTACCTTTGGTAGATGGATATGATCTGCTAGGAACACGAAAGACGCAGTTTCACGTTTTATCGTTTGTTATTAAGGTTAAGGTTTACTGTTCGTTTAAATTATGACTACGAGTTGAAAAGAGCATTATTCTCAATTACTTCCTTACATACGACCATGTAATAATAAATAACACCTCTAAGTATTAATGAAATAGTAATCAGATAAGATATTTATTTTTGTAGTTAGTGCTCTTAGAGACAATCTTCAATCCAGCTAAAATAGTGTATTAAAAATAAATACATTGCGTTGGTTATTTGTTAGATTAATCTAACTAGGTTCAGCAATTTTACCTTGAAACTAGAAATCAATAAGTGGGGTTTCCTTCGCGTTCATTGAACGTTCATTTGTTAGATATTTTATAAACTGCATTTTCTAGGCCAAACAGACTCATACCGCCTTACCATTAAAGCAAGGCTTAGACGCGCGTTCAACATTTGTTTAGTAAAAGATTTTAAACATGTCTCTAATCCGTGGTTATGTTTTTGTGGTAAGACCGTTAATGTTTATTTTAATCAAGTTTTTTAGAGTAAAACGTTAGTTAGATTTGTTTATTAGTATGTTATGAGGGCATTTAAATACTTCGGTTTCAAGTCTTAATCAACTTTTGTATGTATCTGTTGATGATGTAAACTCCAAGTTTATGGGTAAGAAATTACAGATAGACCAAAAGAGTACTCGTTTTATAATGGTTGTTGACTTGGAAATAGTTCATCGGTCTACCATTTTGACCAAAGGTATCTTCTGCGTTACTATCAATTTATTTCGGAACAAATTCCAAAATATTTTGTGTACCTACCTATAATTACCAGCATATTACTATGGCTTTATCTATAAGATACCAAAATATCGCTCTAAAATTGCTTAATAATGGGCATAGCGGACTGATAAGGGTTTGTTTGTTTTGCTAGACAGGTTAACTTATCGTTGAGATTATTTTACAGCGTTAGCTGTTGCGAAAGATCGAAGCAAATGGGGGTGACTATTTTGCAAAAGGATTTCAAGGCATTTGTTATAGGCGTGTATATCCCACTAGCCTAGACTTAACTATGGACATTTAAGCTGGCTTAAGTGTCCAATGAAAACTCATTAACCTGCTTAAATTTAGATAACTAGTAGATACATTTATCCACCAAAAACTCGTCTGTGTGTGACTACAGTAACAATCATCAGTCAAATGTCAGTGTCCCCACCTACCAATGCATCCAAATACGTTTTGAACAGTGCCAATCCTTTGCAGTTCTCCAATTTTTCGCACACCTTCGTGCGCACGGTTTCACAGAGCATTTTATTCACAACACCACCGCAATCCACACCGCACCATCCACTGGTAACTCCACGCACAATGCCAGTTTTGAAACTACCAACTACCGGACGAGCTGCAATTATACAGACTACGGCCATGTACCTACTGCCGAAGTGCCGACATCCGCCGACCAACTGAATTCACACCCGCCAATCACTTTTACACAATTAATTTCACTACAAGTATTACAACAACTTTTCACAACGCTTTTCTTGTCTTTCACTTATCAACATTACGAAACGCTTTTCGAAACGACCGACGTCTGTCTTTCTAGTTTGGAAGTGAACTATTCCTTACCTTAATAGCATATTTATCTAACGACACCCATTGGTTATCAGCTGGCCCTAATTTGCTTCAGGTCGGCTAAGCAATACAAACCAGCTTTGGTTTAATAGCTCTCGGATAATGTACTAATTCCAACGAAATTCCGATTGTCTCAGCCCAACTGACTTCTATGAAGTAATTTAGCAGTTTTACAATATTCTCAGAATCTATTGTTATTGGATTAAAATCTGACACACTTACCTAGACAATCTTTGTTTACGTGTTTGTGAAGTTATTAATAATTGAAATTGTAGAGAAGTGTAAATAAAGACATCGCTGTGTTATTGGGACGCGCTAAATTTATGCTGAGTCTGACCTATGCTTCTAATGTATTCAAATCTACGTCTTTCCAGTTAGATCTTCATATTCAATAAGCATAATCTTGACCCGATTATATGTCTCAGAATCTAAAAGTAGCATATTTATCAAAAATACCGTATTCCGTTTACTCATCCAGGGTAACATAAAATCCTTGACATAATTGGGTTTATGGGTCAGGTATTCTCTTAGAAACTTCCGGTAGCAATTTCGCCTAGAAAACAGTACGATTTCCTATTCGATTAACCCGTATCGTGCTGGAGATATTAATACCTGTACCTGTAATCCGTCACAATGGTTGCCCAGCTGTTGTTTACCACAAATCGAGTGATTAAGGTGCAGACGCAGTGTGAGATGAATAGACAATATCTTTAACGTGGTGCTTTCTAAAATAGTTTTGTTTTCATCTACAATTAGTAATCGGGAAAAGATAACCATCAGAACAGATTAAATGGAATCCAAGTAGGTAACCTGAATGCATAACCCGATAAGCAGAAATATGGTTAAGATATTACGTGAAAACAATTCTGCACTTTAGTACATCACTTAGGTAATTTACAAGAATAAGATCTCCAATTATCTTTTTATTATAAATAACGGCTTGTTCATATAAGAATCGCATCGTATATAGGCAAAAAATGGATACGTATCTTCGTTAGAAACTTAATGCAAGCTACGAAAGCGCGTAATAAAAATCTTTGATTGACCGGTTACAGAGAAAAACTGACAATCTGGTTTCCAAGTTTCCACCTGAGTGAAACTATGATTTAGATCAGCCGACCAGAAAGTGCTAGCACATGTCAATCATTGTGGCAACTGCAGAAACTGACACACTTTAACCACTAGAGGAACAAGATTTCTTTCACACGCATTCAAGGCTAATTTGAATTTGAAACTTCACGATACGATAACTTATAGAATCTTAATATGACATTTTATTTTAGGAACACTGTTGTGGGATGTTCAAAAGATGAATTATTTTGCAACACAAACACAATTTTTTGTTAAAATTAACATATTTTTTTACGAGTAAATTGCGTTGACTACATCCGGGTTCATGTTTTAAACTTCAAGAGCTATTTGACTACATGAATAGGAACTTGGTCTCGAAATATAATTTTTATTTCATTTGACTCTTAAGCTTCATCAATCTTAGTCCATTCTTTGTCATTCACAAGAACTTCGATGCATACCACTGGTGATACCATCTATGCTAATATTACAAATCTGAAGAGTTGCTTTGATTGTTAGAACTCACTAATCTCAGGAATTACTGGACCAATTGAATAATTATTTCACTGTCACAAAGCCTATTTATCTATATTTATTTAGGGAAAATACTATATTTCCGCGGAAAAATAAAACAACACGGGTAACGCCAGTTCTTTAGAATATAATAGAACACACTTTATTGTACACCACGCAAATAAAGAATAAACTTTGTCTTTAGTTAGTTTATTATAAAACGCTGCTTGCAAAAACAGTGCGTATTATTTTTATCTCTAAACGCGCAGGTTCTTTTAGATATTATATTATAGTGTTAAATAATTAAGATACAAGTGGCTCATTCGGCCGACATGATGTCTAGCAAGACATTCACTCAGAGCGTGTCGACCAGTTTTCTATAAAGACCGCTAAGGCTAATAATAAAAAAGCTCATAAACTTGACAACCTTCCTACGCAAGATGTGATCGAGCATAAACATAATCGTCATGTGGAGATGAAAGTAACTGTACGTATTTTAATGTACACTGCATTAGCGGTACACGAACTTAAACTTAATAAGATTCTGTTCTCCGAAGAGATTCCTAGGTTTATATCCCAGTTTTATGTTCTTAAAGTATCTACCTGTTCGATTTGCTGTTATTTTTAACACCCACAAAAAAGAGGGGTGTTATAAGTTTGACTTGTTCGTCCGTCTGTGTGTCTGTCTGTTTGTCTGGGACATCATGGCTCCCGAACTGATGGAGTGATTTCAAATTATGATTATTTTTTTGATGAAAGGTGAGTTTCGGGCGTTACTTCTGAGACATGCTTGATAACATCGGTTGACTCGTTTAAAAGTTATGAGGGTTAAAGTGGGGAAGGAAAACCGAAAATCTGCAAATAAACTCGAGTGTGGTCTCAAATGAAAGCGCAACACGTACACATTACAAACTAGTTTGACTTTTTACTTTTAAAGGAACTATAGTTCTGGAATCGGAGGTTTTTTTTAATTTTAAATCTAGATTATCGATTAATCTATTGAAGACGGAACTCGTAGGTTTATCTTATAAATCTCCCGAGGCTTCCATCGATATGATCACCGTTCTCAGAAATGACTATTGAATCATTGCACTTGAGCTGTTACGTTAAGTTTTTCTTTGTTACTGAGTCATGGACTGCTTTCGTAATATGAGCATTTGGTTTTTTAATGATTTGCTTTTAGTTCTCGATTAAAATTTGCCTTCAAATAACTTTAAAAGTTTAATTTCTTAAACAGTGTTTTTTCATGCTCTATTAACGTAGATTTCAAGATGTACCTATTAGGGGGACAGTAGGGTAATTGCGCCCTCTTAGGGTAGGGAACTTTTCAATAAAATCCTCATTAAACCAGTAACCAATTAATTTTGGTTTCTATTTAACAAATTTAGCACAACACTAGTGTCAATACAGACAAACAAAAATTTTTTTTTAAATAAAAACTTATCTAATTTTGTCTGCACTTTGGTGGTATACGGACGTCTATTGGGGTAATTACGAACAATGTGGGGTTAAAAACTTAAAACGGATGCGATATTAGTTCATTCATTGATCACAAATAAATCCATCTGATATTAAAGAGAAACCTTTAACATCTTACATAAAGGACTTAGGTTTCCTAAGATGAATAGAAATAATTTTAATTTCACAAAAAAAAATACATTAAAACATTTTGCCACTTTTAAACTTTTTATTCCGTTTTGGACTTTGTATTTTTAATTTAATTCTAAATGCCCTTTTAATAATTATTAGTTTTTATTTTCTTATTACCTATCTATTTGAACTGGTTGTTGACCTACAGTCTGTTTTTCCCTTTTTTCAGTTACTGATTTTATTTTGTACTAATAGATATGTGAATCTTTATATTGGAAGTAGATTTTAAACATAGTAGCATTAAAATGTAACATTGAGGTTAATCTGTTGGTTTAAACAAACCGAATACAATGTCAAAACTAATTATTTTTGAAAATCCTATTTTAAATAGTGATTATACTATAGAAACTCACCTCCAAATCTCTAAAAACATCTCTGATATCCGGCTTCTTAGCTCTGGAAGCAGCTCGCTTCCTCCTAACAGTTCTGTTGAGTCTCCTGACCCGCCGCCTGACCGCTGCGGCCTGCTCGCGGGGCAGAGGCCTGACCGCCTCACCCAGCTGAGCCTCGGTCACTTCTAGGCCTGCCTGGAACGGGGCCGCCAGGGACCCCAGCCCAGCGGCTTGCAGCCATTCTGTCTCCAACTCTCCTTCTGCAAAGAACAAATAGCAGATATCAGAATAACCCTTTATAATGGTTAGGCAGGGGGATAATTCAGAAAACACTCCTAGGCGAGATGTCAGTGCAGATCTCAGTTCCTCCACTTTGAATAAGAATTAGATCCCTTTATAATTCATGTACCGCCTGAGAGCAAATTGACATTAAATTGCCATTTTCTATGGTTTATCTTGGTTCAATAAAATTCAAAAATATTTGAATACATTGAAACAAAAAAATATTTGTAACATGAAATGGGACTGAGAGTTAGGCGGCCTCTAGACCTACAATAACATTGTACAATACTTTTATTGTACAATAAGATTGAAAGGCGCTTTGATCCAAACGACCAATTATATTGCACAACAATACGAACAGCACAATGTTTTCGCGTTCAGTCGGAGAATAGTATTGATCCCGTGTGCACCGTGCGAAAAACATGGTGCAATAAAAATTAAACTCGCTCAAACTTTCGGCCAATCATTGTGCAATCTTCAATATTAACCCTAAACGGTCAATTAAATTGCACAATTCGCAATATTGTGCAATATAATTGACCGTTTAGAGGCCGCCTAAGAAAAGTTTTGAAGTACTTATATTGATTATAATCTTTCTACTATAATAACAAAAAGGCTGTCTATAGTTTAAATGATGCAAACCCATCTCCATTTAACCTGTTGTCTGCTTGTAAGCCTCAATCCGTTCCGTTTAATAGTGACCTGCATTCAACGTTGACCCGCCATCTTTACGAAATCATCAGCATACAACGAATAGCCTATTACATTAATATTAGATGCCCTTTATGAAGAAACTCAAGGAAATTATTATCATGAATATGGAAAAGATTTCAAAGGCTATCAACTGGTCATAGGTTATATAATAGACGGTTAGGCCTACGAAAGCTCATCTAATGTCTGTTATAATGATTCACGGGTCTCAAAAAGGCGTTGCTACATACATCGACTAAAGGAAAAAGGAGTTGGTGACTCACAGATCTTCTCACAAAGGATCTGAACACGCTCAGGTAGTTGTGGTTAATACAAGCACATGTCTCAGCACGGCTATCTGCCTTCGTGACGGAATACAAAGGAACTAAATTCTAAGCGCAAAAAACATAATCTTAACGCTGATTTGCACGTATGTTTTTGCTAAACACTTTGCGGGGTGTTTTTGTATTGCGTCTGCAACGTATCTCTTTGTATTTTGTACTTGCGTCTCGAAGGTTGATGAAACAGATTGTATTGAGAAAACTGATAAGATGTGGATATGTTATAGTGATATTTTACCTAAGTGCCTATAACAGCCACAGATATTAGAGAACATAATTATTAATGCATAAAATCTTAAATATAAAATAACTAGCGGCACGCCCCCGGCTTCACACGGGTAATGATTTTTTTCGTTATTTTTTTTAATAAAAAGTATCCTATGTTACTTCTAATACCTTCAAGAGTATATGTGCAAAATTTCATGATGATCGGTTAAGTAGTTTTTGCGTGAAAGCGTAACAAACAAACTTACATTCGCATTTATAATATTAGTATGATTATGATATGATTTGTTACATTGAAAACAATTCAAAAGAAAAGATAGTAAACTTAAAATAATAAAATATAATGTATTAGTATCTTAAGATAACTACTATAATAACTGTATACAAATTAAGAGTCGGATCATGTATTTTAGAAGGTTGCAGCATCTTCAATTTGTAAGTAGTTTATGATATTAATATGCAATGGGTTGTAGAATACTGGATTTTATAATGTTATGGTTAATAAAGTAACCATATTATTGATATGCCCAAACATTATTGCTGAATTAAATATGTAAATGATTATGAATTATCCATAAAGTAAATTATTACGCATAGGTAATAGATGCAATTATGTTTTGCAAAGTCTCTAATTGAAAACTTTATATGCTTAGATTTTCAAAGGATTGATCGCAATAAGGCAATTTGCGGACTTTATTGGTAAATACCTTTATTGGGAACAGTTTTCACGTTAGTCATATATTCGAATCTGACTTCGAGGGGTACCACACACACCTAGTACGTACAGCTATTTCCATTAGTATATCATATAATTGATGCAAGACACAGCTGATAATAAACTTCTACTACAGAAAGAAAATGCTTCCGTCTACATATTTTATGCCAACACAACAATATTACATATAACTCTCAAACGCATATGACAGGAAGGTTAACCTAAATCAAAATTTAATGTATATTCAATTTATTTTGTTACAATGTTGCATGTTAATGCTGCAAATTAGCTTTTCCTGCAATTTAAAAGGTGCATTACACACCCAGTAAATTAGGAGCTAAAGATAGCCAGCCTGTCCGTCTGACTCAGTTACTCCAGTTCAAATGTTTGCGACAGAAATACAACCGCGCGCCGGCTTGTACACCCTTTGAGTTAAATAAACGAGACACTTTGAAATTAATTAGGTACTTAAAACAGCTCAACATGGATGACTTCACCTTTCACCATCTCCGAGTTAAAATGGTTAATATATCGAACTATTTAGCTCAGTCACATGTGACAAAGCAAAATAGGTCTTGAGAAAACTAACCATTGACACGTTCTATTGATATAACTAACGCATTGCTTATTTTACTCGGATTTTGTGAACTAACCCCAAAACATTTTTAAAATATTTCAGTAAATCTGAGTTCCCTTTGGCCTACATTTAACAGGTAAACATAGAAACGTTCGTTGAACCAATGACAGCGACGAAATAAACAAATAAACACGAAAAAAGCATTTTACATTTGACAGTTGGTAATACAGAAAATCCAGGCAGAAACCTAAATGGGATTAGGAGTTCGGTAATAGTGTAGTAGAAGGGAGGTGGGTGGATAGCGATAGATGAAGACGATTTTCTATACATGGTCAAAGTCAAAGTCAAAGTATCTTTATTGCATAGTTACATGTAGTTTAAATGGTAGATATAACATAAGGTTTTGTATCAATGTAACTTGCCCATTGGAGCGTGCTACATTTTGCCAGCCCAGCCCACTTTTAATACTGAAACTCTAAACAGTTTTGTTACTAATCCTACTGTTTATCTAGATTCTAGCTCTGACAGGATATGTCGGTTTAACACTGCTAATAGGTTTGTTGCATCGCCCGCCGGATGAATAAACGGATAGCTTAAATAATGCAGTAATTGAGAAGTGCTTGCCCTTAATTTGCTTGATTGCTGCAATTGTGTCTAGCTGCAAATTCATTAATTGTGTGGTCGGAACTATTATATTTCAAATAATAATAGACTCAGAAGGGGTGATGTAAAATGAATGTTTGTGTTTGTCTGTAGATCTTACACAAGCAGACCGATACAGAAATATTTTTTTGATAGCTTTTAAGGTCAATTTGGTAATTTTCTTCTTTATTCAGTAGGTTTGGATAAACCTTTTCAAAATACTTAGGTAAGAGTTTGGTACGTGTCTATGCTAATCTTAAACGCCATAAAAATTGTTACATCTATCTACTTGTTGGTAAAACTATTACAACTTACCAATGACATATTTCGCTTGAAATCGGCATAAAGCTCCCATAACACACATCACGCAATTTCCGTATCTATTTATTTCCACAGATCACAATATATCCTTCAATAAAATACATAAAACTGATTAGTTCAAGACTGATGCGTCGAGTTGTTGTACACCATTCAGGCAAGAAATTGCAGGTTTGCCAAACGACTTAGAGACAATTCCGTTTTCGTGACGAAAACTACGTCAATTCACGTCACTAGATGACTAAATTTTTAATGTTTTTAATAAGTGATAAACCTCACTTTGCAGGTTAGGTTCGAATCCTGTGCGCGAAGGTTACGGGTGTGTCTTAATTTTTTCTGCATAAAATTTAAAACTAAATGTCTTGTTTACTGATTGCTACAGTTCTTATCATTGGTCAAATTATACATAATTTTGTTAATGGGTACCTACTCGTCAAAAACACATCAAATTTATCTGGGTGACATGGAAATTATTTCATTTAAAATAATCATAAAGAAATGGCAAAGAGTCGTAGTTTACCGAAAAATCATAATTATAGATTCGTCTTCCATTTGATAAAACTTCAAAGAAACGAAAAATGGTAACTGCACAGATCACTGTGTATCTGTGCAGGTACCATTTAGTATTTATTATCAAATAAGTTCGTAACTTCTTATATTTTAAACTGCACTCTCCTGTTGTAAAATAAAAGATAACTTTTTATTTGAAAAAAAAAACTCGAAACATTATATTATTCATCCAGTGATAGACACTACCTTAACAAATATCATTAACAAATTCTATCTAACTTTCTTCCACACTTGTGTACGTGTACATATCGCACTCATTATGCACTAAGGTATTTCTTGAATTTTTTTAAAAATAAATAATGCCGTTATCATAATTATATTATGCTACTTTGACATTGTGTCACGTTTTGACGTTTGTATCGTCACAAGACGCACGCTGCGCGCGCGCCGGCCGGTTACTGCTCGTCTCCCTTCTCCCAATCCAAAGTTATTATGGACAAATGTATTTATAGAACCACTTGCTCTTTCGTTGAAGCTGCGTTTGTCTGAATTATCTTCAGATCCTTTGGGAAGTATTGTTTCTATTGAAACTTCTTTACTTCCAAACCTATTTTTTTTATCTACAGGTATCATTCCTTAATATCGTTAACTGCCTAAATATAATGGAAGACATTGGAACATTAGAATGATCTGGGTTAAAAATATGCAACTATAATTGAACAAATTAGTTTATTAGGTAAAAGAAAATTTTTTGAGAACCTTGAGACATTTCTTTTATACGAAAATATCGGAAGGATGTTATTATATATGTAGATCATACACGCAAGCGAATCTATAATACCTAATGTCTCCGTCTAGACATTCTATTCGTGGACCGGATTTATATAATACGTCATAAAACACTCACGTGCGTTAGTGAAAACAAAATAAAATAAAATCAAAAGACTTTATTCAAGACTGAGCCAAAACTAATACAAACAATTCACCTTTAAGATTTTTCGCACTAAAGTTTAGTAAACTTTTCTTACTTTTGATCTTCAATATTATATACTTCATTGCATATCGCAACAACTCTTTAAGGAACATTACACAAAACTTTTGACTGATGTCTGGCACTGTGTCGACTGCCAACGCACAAAGTGGAGTAACTAGAAAATAAAATAAAACTAAAACGAAAACTAATATCAATCCTTCGTAAACAAAATACTTACTAATGATCTTACCAGATAATTACCAACCAAGACAAGTAAACAAATACTCGTTGACAATCAGTTACCAACTGGTATTTATAACGGTAAAATACATGCAGTGGTCAAAATAAATAACAAAAACAATGGCCAACAACAACCCGTTATGTTATGCCCGACACACTGAAAATAGACCAATAAGGCCATCTTTGTTAGAACTAAAATTATATTCCCTTGTTAGCTAAACCTATAACTTCTTAACATATAAAATGACGCGAGTTAATATTGCGTCGAAAACTTAACAATATTAGGAATACTATATGCAAAGACCACCCTCTACTTAGTCTACATTTTGTAGAATAAATTAATACAAAAACTTACTGAATATAAATAAATCGTAGGGATGGCACTTCATTTTTATTTTCCATTGATGCGATCGCGAAACACGAGTGATCTCGATCAATTCAATTGAATATTTGCGATAAAATATGTTACCAGCAATCTCCTATCAATAATGATATGTTGCGGACTCAATGGAACTCGTGATTTTAATCTTACTGCGCGTCAAAAGATATCTCTAAGTGTTTACTGTATTTATTACTGTCCCGGTTACTATTTATAGATTGTTCCAATATTTCATAATCTGATAAGGCATGTTATTCGTAGTTGTCTTCCTGGATAAAAATATCTTATATAGTTTGTAGATACTTCCTTGAGAATGTGCTAGTAGACTGTAATGATATTATGCTTCCTATTAGTTATATTGTCAAGCAACAATATAGGTAGTAATAGAAAGGTATACTTCATACTACGATGCTTGACATAACTTTTTCATACCAAGATTTTTATCGAAAATAATCTTTTAAACGCTAAAGAATTTTAGGTCAATTTGTTTAAAAAAAACATCACTGCGAGGCTAATGATGATAAAGGCGGAAAACATGTTAGTCCCACATAATTTATTTGAACTAAAAGCTTTTTAAAATCAACGATGTACTTAAAAATAAAATACATAATCCAAGTGAGATCGTTTGTAAAGAGGATAGTATGTTAAGCGCAAACACCTGACCAGAATCGATTACAAAAGGAGGATAACTCGCATTCGATTTCACCGATTTGAATGCTCCACTTGGAATCGAATCGATGGATCGAGTAACTGGACTCATTGATGGGATCATTTATCAGCTACTGATCATAAAGGCTTTCATATCAAATTACTTACCTACATTTGAAACCATTTAACTGATGTATTACTACTTCGTAGACGAAAAACGGGAATTTGAACTCAAAATCTCAAAACTTCTTAGACGTCTAGAATTTATTGATTAAATGTTATGGGTTTTGAGTCCCGTAAGCAGTAATGGAGTTAGCTGTTTGATAGATAATTGAAAAACAATACAATCAAATTAAAATTTCGTATTTGTTACACACTTTAGAAGCAAATGAAACGGCAATTGTAATTTTAAATAATTTATACTTAGTCAGTATTTTCTCACAAAACTGCATAAAAATCCAAAAAAACATGTCACGTTAAAAGATAACCTTCAAACATTTTTGGATTTTAGACAGAAGGCGCAGTTCCATTTTTGGAATCATTTCTTTAGCTACAAAAAAGTTGCAGTAATTAAGCAAAAGCAATTTTAACATTTAATCAAGGGTAGAACCTAAGATTAAATTTTATTGTTCATTGCGTATTACTTAGAGTTGGTCTGTTTTCTTATTTATAATTTTCTTTTAAGCAAAAATACCTTCGAAAACAAAATGTTTAAAAACACACACAAGTGTTTAAAACACATTGAAAACTCTACAGAATTTGTATCCCTTCGAAACCTTTTTACAAAGTGATAAACCTCACTTATAGGTTGAAACTAATATTCTAAATCTGTGTAGAAAAAAATAAGTTAGTTATGTAATTGTTATTATTATGAAAGACGTGGGTTCGAATGACGCATCTCGCTAGTAAGCTACCTTTTCAAACCATTTAAAGCTATTAGGTAAATTATATCTTCCCATAAAATCATCAATATCTGTGAACACATTTCCTGCTTCTTGTATGATGTTATAAAAACAGGGATGCCAAGGTTCCTGATTGAAACAATAAACAAAGTATCTGACTTCTCACGATTGTGAGAGCCGCATAATGGCGTGACGGACGTTACCCTGTTCCTGAGGGAACATCGATCAATCTTTATAATTCTTATGATAATATCCTTAGAGTATCTATAATCTAATATCACAAACTCCATTGTGAAGAACGTAGGCAGCTATGACCATAGACAATCATAGATGAGTGAATGACAGGTAGGTATGGGACGTGCCGATAGGGAAAAAGCTATCGATAAGTTATGTTAATTAAGATCTCTGCTAGGCATTTAGTAACACTTTTTTTGTTATTTACTTGTTACCTGGTTCTTTTAATTTAATATGTGGTGTTTATATTTTTAGAAATGTATATTATATTATCAATAGTTTTGTATTTGTTAGTAATTATAACACTTCCATAGACTGTAGCATATCTATGCTTAAATAGTTATTAGTATAGTTCTCTAAAAGACACGCAAAAGTTCTTGTACTGTCTTAAGTCCTAGGCCCCCTTGGGCCTAGCCATAGCAGTTAATTAAGAAGGTTGTCATCTCACAGGCTGCCGTAAACCCTTCGGAATCATACAGCGGTGAATTGTCTAGGGAAATGACGTTCTAATTTTTTGAAGTGGGTTTAAAATTAGCTACAGTTATGTTCTACGGTTAAAATGTTATTACCTAGTAAAACAGCTTGCATAACTAAATAAAATACTACGAATTGTCCCACACAATGCGGGGTAGGCACAAAATATTCCTATTTTTCTGCCCTTTTCATCTGTCTATCGACATCATAACACACTTTTTTACATTTTCTTTCATCGACCTTTTTTGATCACACTCTTTCTTCCGTGTGGGATCTTTTCTGCTTTGTCGTGTCTTGTATCTCGTGTACATACATTTTATATGTAGGTATAAGTATCTTCTTGAAAAATATACCATAAGTTAAGTAACTTACTAAACCTTTGTTTGTTATATTAAAGAGATGTCGCTACCATGCAAAATAGATCGCGCTAACGATGCGTGCGATCACATGTAACGAGGTTCGCACTCAGCTCTCAATATAATGCTTCCTTAAAAATACCGGCGTTTTAATTCAAGATTTTTTTTATACACTTTGTTAAATCAGTTTACCAACGATCACGTGCTTCTACGCAAAATATATTTTGAGAGTAAAGTCCTTGGTTGAATAAAACTTCGATAGTTTACACTTCCATCAGAGAACACGTGGGAACTTTATTTAGTGGTCTATAAATAGACTCCGCTTCTTCGCAGTGGAACAACATAGCGTTTATGAAGCCCATTGCAGTTTCTTGACTGCAATTGTAAATGTTTTATAGACATTTAATTTTTCTGGACTTGATGGATTTCAATACACACATTTTGTACCCAAACTTAACAAAAAGTTGAATTTTATGAATATATTTTTGTAGATAAACAACGTTACATAACCCATAATTTTATATCATTGTGTTCAAGCAAATAAATAATTATCTTATCTTAACATGTTAAGTCTATCTATCCAAGAACACACAACAATATTTATTCAGTAACCAGTAAAATAAAAATGTTAAAAAACACATTTTGGTGCACTTTTATCTCGTTAATGCCTCATTATATCACGGTGTTTAATTTTTTATTGCCGAAATTTTGTTTTTACTTTGGTTAGGATTAAATTAGAATTAATTTCCTATCTACGTTA
Organism: Gymnoscelis rufifasciata; assembly: GCA_929108375.1. Taxonomy (NCBI): domain Eukaryota; kingdom Metazoa; phylum Arthropoda; class Insecta; order Lepidoptera; family Geometridae; genus Gymnoscelis; species Gymnoscelis rufifasciata. The sequence continues at coordinate 1,527,285 of OV815303.1, forward strand.
CTGCCTCTTTTATGGTGCGGATATATGTATCAGTTGGCGACGATTCGTGTCGCATTGGCGCTCTATAGTCATGGTGAACGGGTATACGCAATATTTTTGTCTACATCAGCCAAAAAAGATCTTAAGATACGCGCCCACATCTAACATCAATAATGTAATTTTATGTAGGTAATTGTTATGTTCACAATACATCAATAAATTTAAATCGTATCGCAGACAAAATGAATAAAAACAAATGAAAACCGTTATGAAGCAGAACAAAAAAGTGAAAACTATATCGAATTACAAACCACGGCTGTCGATAACTACGCGTCGTTTCAATTTCCAATATCACACGATTTTCTCGAGGAAAGTAAGTACCAGCCTAATGTTTTCATGATCAAGTCGAGAACAATGGTGGTTGAGACAATGCTTCTCATGAGAAAGTGGTGTTTATTCACTCTCCACAGATGTCACATACATACAATTTATCAATTTATGTATACTCGTATGTTTGGCAAATATACGGTTTGTTTGGTAGGAGTGGAACGCGAGGTCCTGTTATTTAGCCTCGATAATGTGAAGAAGCAGCTTTGCGTATGCTAAAGTCAGTTATTACAACATGACGAGGTCTTTTGCATTTCCGCTAAGTTTTCACATTTTAAAACGACTCCTAAAAACAGTATAGTTGAAAAGGAGGTTTTAACTATATTGATATAGTTATTTCACGCCTTTTTTCATGTAGGTAAACGGATTTTGATGATACTTTTAAACGACAATTTTTAATCCAAATCGACATTTTTAAACTTGTATATGTATAAGTAATTTCTGTCTATAATCTAAAATCTTTTTGTGGTAATTTTACTCTTATATATAAGTTAAGTAAAACATATCATTTCAGCTTTGAAATTTACTAACTTATTCGATTTAATCTTTTGATTTGGGCAATCATGACATTATCTTCTGATTTATTTATTAAAATAGGCTACACCAACACTTGCCTTTGTTGCGATCTCTGATAATATTGAACCCATTATATTATTGATTCAATTGTCAAAGTTAATGCTCTTTCACATAAAGTTAATGATCTGCATTCACTACCGAGAAGTAGTAATTGACAAGTGAGTCTAGTTACGTCTAATGATAAATCAAAGAGTGCCATTTATGGAGGAAGTATAAAAGTACAGCGTTGCACAGGATACCACAAATTGTCGTTGATTATACCTCGATTATGAAGACACGACTTGTCAGTCGGGTTGACACGACCTTCGATGTCAATGGTAAGGAAAGGACGATTGCTTTAAGAACCTGTAGGGCCTTATCATACTCTAGAGTCAAACCTTCTTAAACTAGTAAAAGCAATCTTCTCTTCAGGCAAAGTCGTCAAGAAGCAAATGTACGGTTCTTTTTGCACGTTTAGTATGTTGACTTTCCATACGATATTCTCAAAAAACAATTGGAGTATTTAAGCATTCTTTATTGGTTGAAGACTAGCTATACTGTTCGGAAATTAACAAAAGTCTCAGTTTATACAACAAAATACAACTTACGCAGGATTATTTTTTTACAATTCCAAAAGCAACTACGTTTTTTAATCACCCAAACTATAATTAGGGGCATTCTAATCACGGAGGCACAGGTCACAAAAACCTACCCACTTGACCGAATCGAGACCATGACTTAACAGTACAAAAAATATCAACAAGCCACATTCTAATTCAGCAAAAAAGTCGTAAAATTAGGCTCTATTCCATTGAAATAGTGGTCACAGATGACAGATTATGAGTAATGCGTCCTACACTACGAATCTAGAGTGGGTGTTTGAATTTGGACAATTGCTATAATTTGCAAAGTAGGTCGGCAGCCGGCACCCAGGACGTGAATAATAGTTATTGTCAAAATTGAAGACAATGATAGGTATGAAGAGTAGGCCAAAAACTGTGTAGGAGGACAGTAGAATTTGACCTGACCTTAATAATCTACAAAAAAAAATATCAGTTATAACTCAGAGTCTAGAACCACAAACAAATAAGCACTTCGATTGGTGCAGAGCAGGAGAGCAGGTTATTTTGATAAATAACAATAAGTTCTGTGTAGATAATATTGCAGTAGTCTTAGACAACAGATGCAGATGGAGGACATAAAAGAAAAAACTGGGTTACATTGTATTTATAAGTAGACATGTTGGCACACAAATGATAACAAAAGAACAAAGTTCTGTCCGGAAGCGGTTATTAGTAAGCATTAAATAATTATAATAAGAATTACCTACATAAAAGCATTATTTATTAGTTGTGCTGCAGGTTATGAGTGTTTCAGTAGGTAGGTATTAATTGTTTTTTTTTTCACGTTAGTAAGTGCCTACACTTTTACCTAAGATCATGTTTTTGAATCTACCGTAAACCCGTCATGTCAAACAAAAAGTAAGGTTCGTTTTAGAACAATCAGTAATTTTTAGAACAATCAGTAAACAGTATTATTATTTAACTTACTATTTAGAGCTAGGTACTATCAATTTCTTTATGTTCACTGTCCAGATCTTCTTAGAATATTTGCAATGCTAGATCTACCAACTCCATAACCTTCCCTATTATAACATAAATGCTATTTCACAATTACTCAAACATATGTGTATTAAATAATCTGATGTTACTAACAAGATGACTGTCCTTTGTTACACGAGGCTATCAAACATCTCGACTCCAAAGCCCCCTCATAATACTGATGAACATCGGATAAGGCACCTTGCAATGCTTACATCATGGCCATGATTATTATTGTTATGTCTATGATCCACATTTATAGATAATCTTATTATGAAGTCTTTATTGTGAACGTTACTTAGCATAAATTGTCTATGGTGTAATCAATTTGCGGTTGTAAAGATAATATCTATCGAAAGATTATATCAATAGACAATCAACATATTGAAACAAAGTGTTTTAAGACAATAAAAGTTCTGAGCGAACATAAAAAACACAATACGTGGTTTTTAAAGATTTTGTTAAATGATAAAAACAGCCTAATTCAGAGCTTCCTACGTTTATATCAAAAGAAATTCGAGTGTATATTTTCATAGTGATATGAATATGAAATAGAAGTTACATTGGCTGTTACATTTACGGTATGGATAGCATTGCCAAGTTCATTGCGTGATAACCTAGCGACGTATCTTACAAGTAAAATAAAAAATAGCAACAAATTTTGGAATAAATTACAAATATGTACAAGAAAAAATTTAATTCCTTTTGACGTACCTACCTAAGGAATAACTTTGGCGGTCTTTGGCTTGGAGCGCTTCGGCTTGGTGCACTTAGAAGAATACCTTAACTTTTATTTAAATTTACTTTGAGAGCACATAAATAAAATAAATAAATAAATATTTACTGGCAATCCACACAACAACATCTAGCCCCGTGGTAAGCTCTAGGCTTATGTTACATAATTGTTTCACTAAATATCTGAAGATGCTAGTGATGGGCCGTGAGACAAACGGATCTTAAATATGCAAACTGCGTGGTATGGCCAAAAAGAAAATAGTTGGAATGCGGAAGAACGAAGTAAACAGGTTACACATCGATGAGATGGGTACCTACTTTATGAGAAAACATCGAAATATTGACTTCCACCTTGCAGACCTTGATATCGAGATTTAATCATTCGTTTAATATGTGCATATTCATATGGTTATATTGATATGGCTATGGATCTATATTAATTAAAAATATAGATAGTATTGATAGTATGTAATGTATAGTCACTGGATTTCTGTTCAGCGTTTTTGCTAGCTGCTATATGGAATCTCACGGTACCCATTGATTTATTTCAATCAAGTAAAATATTGCCTGCAGTTTTCCTCGATATTTAAATTTACAAAGACGTTTTTAAAGGATCGCATACAGACGTGAAACTTTCCATGTCCTTACTTTCATACAATCTAATATATAAAATTCTTCTGTCACGGGGTGCGTAATCGGACTCCTCCGAAACTGCTTGACCGATTCTCATGAAATTTTGTGAGCATATTCAGTAGGTCTGAGAATCGGTCTGAGAATATTTTTATTTTGAAAAAAAAAAAAAAAGTGTGTGTGTGTGTCAGCTACGACGCACGATTGGAGTTTACTACTTACGAACGATATTATGATATATGTTCATCGAATAGAAAAAAAGGGTACATGAACGCATCTGCTAAAATGATAAGAGAAACAAACATATATCTGTTATTATTCGGATTGTATATATTACTTCAATAAAGCGTATTACATAAAGTATGTTTCAAAATAATAATAATTGTGTTCAATTTATACAAATCCAATTTGAGGATGATTGATTTCTTTCACTTTGAATTATAATATCATTCGTAAATACTGCAAAGAACAAATTAATTAGGTGTCGAAACTATAGCTTCTTTTTAATATTTTAATTCATAAATAACAGAAGGTACTTATTATATATGTTCCAACGAAACGCGTTGAGAGGACCATAAATTCGTTAATTGTTTTAGTTACCTGCACAAAAACGTAAAAGCTATCTTTGTAAGACGATATCCAAGTGAAAAAGAAACGTCCGGCCAAAAATATTTTGTAAATATTGATGATTTTACTGAATAACTTTGCACTCTCACCTCTACTCACTGAGAAATTCTAAACAATGCTAGACGAATATTTTTTCGAACGCGTATTCGAATGTCAAAAATGGTAACTCGCATTCCAGAGACACAACAAACAACCAATCAAAATGCGCAAAGTTCTTATTTCGAACGAGACGTTTCGACGGTATTCCATCTCATTCTTTTACACGTTAAATACTACAGATATATATGTTTGTCTCTTTCTACGTAACGCCTCAACTTTTGTTAACACTTGATTTTACTCCCCATAAAATTTCCGTACCGGGCCTTATAACTCAAATCGTTTCTTAAGGAGTAAACTCCAAAAAACATTTTGCAAAACAACGTTTGCTGGGGTCAGCTAGTATGTCTATGAAAGAAAGGACAAATATCTATAGGAGAGGCAGTTAGAGACTACCTGGCAATTAAAAATACGGCACCTATACAGTTAAAATTATATGGGTAAACTACAAAACATGTGATTTAAAATATTTTGTGCCTATCAAAGATTACTACAAAACGCTTACAAAATAACAACGATCTTTAAAAGAGGCACAAAAACAACTATAAAACACATACAATATGACGTAACACCAGTTTGTACATACTATATTTAAATATACAGACTTACACTCGTATCTATTATTTTTACAAAATCAACCTTTAATGAATAATCAAACATTACACTCGTAACTAAATTAGCTCATTAGGTAAATATTACATAAGGATATATTAATACAGTTTAGAACTCTATCTCAACTTCGCAAGATCTAGTTTTGATAGCGTATGATAATATTAAAAGCTTCATTGAAATCATATGCGATCAAAGCCTCTAATTTTCCTTTCACTGTTCGCAAAGCATTTTAGTATTTTTATTGGACTTTCTATTTAATACATTACGTGATACGCTATTACGTGTTCTGAGCTTGTGTCTAACGTCGTGTCAGACACATGTTCAATGTATTGAAATTTTGTAAACAAATCACAACATATAATGTTTCTTTACCTACTTGAATTTTCGAAGTAGTTCTAATGAAAACGTATATAATAATATATCCAAACTTAAAAATTGTTATAGGGAGTTTCAGTTTCAGTCTATACAATAATGAAACGAATTATTTTCATTTATCCATTTTTCCATACATAATTTGATTGTAATATATTTACCAATGTCTTAATTGAACAAATAATCCTAGTATTGATCGTCACCTATTTCTAATTTTGAGTACCTACAGCTGATGAGACGCTAACGTCTTTAAACGTTGGAAAAACTACAGATCTGTTTATAAATAGCAACATCATTATCCAGTAACAAATTGCCATCAAATGTAATGACCCGTTAGCGAAATGACCATCAAAATAGTCGTAAGGCTGCCGTGAGATTACATCACACTTATTCGCTTACAGACATCTGCTTGACGTTTCTTTAGCCAAATCATTATGTCAATTGAGTTGATGAGGCTTCTGACACTTCCGATTGCGTATTTAAGACATGTTTAATATTTTAATAGATGATCCGGCCGAGTTGAAAGAACTCAAATTTTTGGAGTTTACTCCATAAGAAACGATTTGAGTTATAAGGCCCGGTACGGAAATTTTATGAGGAGTAAAATCAAGTGTAACACGAAAGTTAAGGCGTTACGTAGAAAGAGACAAACATATATATCTGTAGGATTGAACGTGTAAAAGAATGAGATGGAATACATTACTCAGCGTATCTCATTCTCGGGGTCACCTCTTTGCGCGATACTTCGTAGTTGAGACTACAAAGTATCGCGCAAAGAGGTATTGCTGTATTTTATTTAGATTATTTTGTAACATACTTTATGTAATACGCTTTATTGAAGTAATATAAATAATCCGAATAATTACTGATATATGTTTGTTTCTCTTATCATTTTAGCAGATGCGTTCATTTACCCTTTTTTTCTATTCGATATATATCATAATTATAGTTCGTAAGGAGTAAACTCCAATCGTGCGTCGTAGCTGACACACACCCTTTTGTTTTTTGAAGAAGAATATATGAACAAATTAACCAATAAATTTGTTTGACAGGAATCCCTTTTTCTTTTCCCTATATAGCTATTAACCTTTGGTAATTAATATCTTAAGACTATGTCTTTGTAAAAAGACGGTCGTGTTTTCATTGTAAAACTGCCTTAATCCGTCCATACTTTAATTATAAAACCTTTTCCATCCAACTTCAATTGGACCCAATATTGCGGTTCGAATCGACCCATTCTAAAAGAGCCATTGGGCAATTCATTCCGTAATTGAAACAACTAAATACCCATCCTTATACACTCTCCGTATTTCTCGTGTGTGACGGTGACATAAAATATACAGATACAAAAACAGTTGAACACATCGAAGTAAAAATACCAGAACTGTTACCTAGAACCTACTCAGCAATACGTGCTTAAATTTAACAAAGTTGATATTATGCTAATTTAAATAAATTAGCTAAACCTCATTACAAATAATGGCAATGTTCCCACGCGCTGGCTTGTTTATGACCAATTAGAGCAATTACAACTATAAATTAATATCTGCTCATACGAGTATCTGTAAAAAGTAATGATTGCTTATGTTGTTTCAAGGTGGTCTTCTAATTTTAACTATTTCCTAATGCCTTTTTAATTAAACGGGTTAGGCTTTTGCTTTTTATATTATAATTTTCCACTTTCTTACACATCAGAAACTTTTTGCTTATCATAAATTTAAAGCCAGTTCCCAAATGCAACTTAAATAAATCAACCGCTATTAGAAGACTAGCTAATATTATTATTTAAATGCCTTCTCTTGAATAAAGACAACATGAATAGCCCTAAGATAATGATATTAATTCAGCCAGCGAGGTAAATTTATATAATAATCTAATCCCCTAAACCCTAATTTCTCTCGTGTGTCCCAGCAGTGAGAACGTTAATAGGGTGTTGGTGTTAATGATACTACCTACTAGCATTATGATTATGAATGACACATTCGGTCCAACTTAAGATAAGTAATTTCAACCAGTCTAAGAATAACTAATGCGGCATAACAAACGGACAGTTACTACAATCGTAATTTTAGCTGTGAAACCCTCAGTAAGGCCTCTGTTCTTTTATGCGATAAATGCCCTTAGTAATGTGAGTTGGGAAATAAGTGTGTCCTCTACCATGGCCGACGAGGTCAAAGTTTTCGATTTTAAGTATTTGTCAATGTCAAAATGTAAATCAAATTATTAATTGGGCAGGTGAGCTGGCTCGCTAAATTACGTAACAATGAAATGTTTTACAAAGACTTAGTACCTATTAGGCAAGCAACGTTACTTTTTTACTTAATTTATGTTCTGTCAAGTTCTTTTTTTTTATTCTATGAGTATTTTAAATTTGAATCATACATTTTTCACTGTTCTAAGTAGGTACATAGCACATTTATTTTTTCAGTAAAGTTATGTGGGCCTGTATTCTAATATTTAATAGGAATTTAGAACCTTGAACTTGGAAGAGCGAGGTTTCCTAACACAGGTTTTCTCAATACTTAAAACCTTAAACACTTTAAAATCAAATGTAAATTAAGAACTACAAGTATTTGGAACAATAGCTAATTATAATTACCTACTTATTTTTAATAATTCTGGATGTAAATAAATGAACATTTAAAGAATAATCTTTCTGGTCGACAGATTTATTATTTGCTAATAGAACCTACGTATATCGATGTCACATTGACGTTTCATTTTTTATGACTTGTCTTCTTCTTCTTCTTCTATTTGATGGCGTCCGTTACTGGGTATATGGCCGTCAACAGCCAATGTCCGTATGTTTATGACTTGTCCGTTATGCCTTTTTCTGACATTCATAGAATGAAATAGACAGTTTAGCTCTTGTAGGAGACTTATCAAAAGGCCAGACCTCAAGCATCTTGAAACCGCAAATTAGCATAAGATTTGAATCTAAGGTGTGTCCCGTCGAATCATTGAGTGTTCGTTGATTAATGTCCATTGGCTTGTGCAATTGAAATGTTGGTTTAGTTGGGCAATAGGTAACTGAGTGAGGTCGGAGGTTCGGTTCAGATTTAGGACATAGGCTTTCGAGGTCTTTTCGTTCCGATATTAGAAAAAAAAACATACGAGACGAATTGATAACCTCCTTTTTTCGTTGAAAGTCGGTTAAAACGAATAAAATTCTCAACGCGTTTTTATGATGGTTAATTAGAATGAATTTATAAAATTATTTATGATCATTGGTGTCTGGTCAACATAAATAAAAAATAAATGAATAGTTAAGTAACAATAAAACCTAGCATGCGTAATGGGCGGTCTTATTGCTTAATGCAATTTCTTCCAGACAACCTTTGTACGGAAGATTGCTCTATTTTGTATAAATTTTGACGCATATTATTTGTAAAATTCTGTCCAGTAGTTTTTTATTAATCTTTATTAAATACCCGAATCGTATTTGCTAGAGTCATTAAACGCCGGTTATTACTAATCAAAATTGTAATTGTTACCTATATTTTTCTTTTACCATTTTCCATTACAATCTACTTAGCGAAACGACAGTTCACGATTCTCTCTAAAACAATTATATAAAGGCATTCAATAATGCTTGTTTTCACTATTTTAAGAGTAATCGTATACAGAATAACATTTTGTTTACACCATTTTTTGTTTTGTTTCTCTTTTAATTACACAGTTGATAGCTAAGCTGCCTATCTAGGCCAAAAAAATGCGTTTTAAAATTTATTTGTAGAGCAGTTAACGTACAAAACAAAAACAATATAATCAGGTAAAAAAAATAAAAACGTAAGTAAGTAAGTACTTTCAATTTCGTATTAAGACCTTGATTCATTCTAATATCTAGGACATCTGATATAGGTAAAGACAACAATAATTGATAAGAAAAGATATCATTCAATTAGGTACTTTAATATCAATGAAATTAATGTCATTAATCCTAATATTTATCAATAATCTTATTCCTCTAGCTATCTATCTAGAATTGTACCTAATCTGTATTGACTTTCATTGTTGGGGGTCTAATAGAAGTTTTATAAAACAATAAATACATTAATTCATTCATAAAATAACTTTTTAAATTATCATGGTTTTTAACAATATTAAAACTTATAACGGATATCATACCGATCAATTTTTAGGTGTCAGATGGCAATATTTCACTAAACATAATAATCAGACACATAAAATCAGCGATTTGGGATATCGGCCCTTACTTGTAAATCTGATCTAAAATATTGTTTCGAAAACTTTTTTTGAAACGATTCGTGCTCGATTTTTTGCACCAATTAAAAACTTAACACGACAGCACTATCCCAAAAAACATTTTTTATTTTTAGAAACCGTACTACCCAATTAGCATGGCAATCCAACCCTCTTATTTCTGAAACATAAAATTGCCACTTTCACATCACACTTAGCGGCTTTTATCTTAATGAGAGAACGTGGACCCGACCTTGGCTGTTGACCGACTTTGCCGCATCTTTAGCTCTTATCGACTAACTATCGATATCTTAAAGGGCAAATCCCTATCTAATCATAAATACTGAATATAAATTAAAGACTACCGCCGCGCGCGTCAGTCTGTCTTTATGTTCGAGATAAACACGAAAATTACTGAACAGATCTTTATGCGTGCCATTCACACCCTTACTTACCGCCTTATATACCATTTTCAAAACACATTGTATAAAATCGTCATTAACACATTGTATAAAGTACATTTTACGTGAGTTAAAACCCGGTACCGAAATTAATCTCGTGTTAGTCTTGAAAGTGAAATAGATCCTTATTCGATTTACAGCAATAGGTAGATACAGTGATTCAAGAGGAAGGTTTTCACATCCGGGCATAGCCGGAACAGCCCAGCTAGAACTACTATAATATGGATAAATATTAGGTCCTTACATATGAAATTGGCGTTTTTCGTACTGGCCACTTTAATCACAAATTTCTCCTCTTTGGTAAGGAATTCCAAATTCAAATTTGTACAGCTATAGACTCATGTATTTGTGCTTCGATGATCGTCATTCATTTGTTTTTTTTCTTCTGTTTTTTTCTGTTTGCGTCACTCATTTTACAAAATGGAAAACTTCAAATATCGCATTATTTACGAGTACGAGTTCCGCCGTGGCACTAGTGCTGCGGAAACAACTCGAAGGGTGAATGATGTGTATGGCGGTCGTGTTGCAAAAGAAAACACAGTTCGTTTTTGGTTCCAACGTTTTCGTTCTGGAAATTTCGACTTGCAGAACAAGCCCCGTGGACGGCCTGAGACTCAAGTTGATAATGAAGAGTTGCAGGCTATTGTGGAAGCGGATCCATCGCAAACCACGTCCGAGTTAGCTGCAGGCTGCGGTGTTAGTGATAAAACTGTTTTAATTCACTTGAAGCAAATTGGGAAGATTAAAAAGCTTGAAAGGTGGGTACCTCACGAATTGACTGAAGCAAACCGGCAAACGCGCGTCGACTGCTGCGTTACATTACTAAACCGGCACAATAATGAAGGTATTTTAAACCGAATCATTACCTGTGATGAAAAATGGGTTCTTTACGATAATCGGAAGCGCTCAGCGCAATGGTTGGATCCTGGCCAGCCAGCCAAATCCTGCCCCAAGCGAAAATTAACCCCAAAAAAGTTACTTGTAAGCGTTTGGTGGACTAGTGCCGGTATTGTTCATTACAGTTTTCTCAAATCTGGCCAGACTATTACGGCTGATGTCTATTGTCAGCAATTGCAAACCATGATGGAAAAGCTAGCGGCTAAACAACCTAGGCTGGTCAATCGCTCCACGCCACTGCTGCTTCACGACAACGCTAGACCACACACTGCGCAACAGACGGCTACTAAATTAGAAGAGCTTCAATTGGAAAGTCTAAGACATCCTCCGTACTCCCCGGACCTTGCTCCAACAGATTACCATTTTTTTCGAAATTTGGATAACTTCTTGCAAGGGAAAAAATTCAACTCCGATGGGGCAGTCCAAATCGCCTTCAAAGATTTTATTGATTCCCGTCCGACTGGTTTTTTTAGTAAAGGGATCAATGAACTACCTATAAGATGGCAAAAGTGCATAGAAAATAATGGTTCATACTTTGATTAATTAAATATATTATATTAAAAAATATTCGACTTTTTGTTCCTCCCATACAAAACGCCAATTTCATATGTAAGGACCTAATATTTCCCAACACATCGTTGAAAGTCCATAGTAAATATGGCATGACATAGTGGAATGGAAGAACAGCGCTGTGGTTCGACTCGCTCAATCACAGCAACAATAATGCTGAATGATCACCTTTTTGTCACATTTATTATTGTTTTTTGTTTACTTTAAGGTATTTTTGGTTTTGATTTTGTAACAAATAAACAATTCTTTCTTTTCTTTCTTTTATTTCTTTTCTTTCTTTTCTTTCTTTCTTTCTTTTCTTTCTTTTTATATAATGTCTATATAAATTCATATACTATAATGTCTATATAAGTCATTTGGCTGGTAGAAAACAACTGTTCCTGATGCTTTGAGACTAAAATGGACGTATTTTCGAACGGCAGCTAAACTGTCTCCGTCTAAACTTGGGAACCTTTCGGTCCCATAGAACATCGGTTTCAAATGCTATATGACCGCCCACTGCCACTTAAACGAACTAATCTGCTTGACCGTTTTGTCTGCCCGCGTTCTTCTACGTACCTCTTTAAGAAATAGAAAACTTTATTGTTTAATTATGTACCTACATAGAGATCTTAAACACCGTTGAAAATAAACATCTTATATGTATTATGTATTAGCAATATTTATCCGCTAAGACATACAATAAGTACAATCTTATAGGTACACAAAATGAAATATAGAAGATACCTATGTACAATGATGTGAATGTGTGAATTTTACATTTGTAGAATATAAATTTGACACTTAAATCATAGAAATTTTAAATAACACTTAATCCTAATTTGATCTAGCAAAGCAACCCTGGGAGAAGTTAAATCCATAGCTCTCTGAGCGTCTCCAAGGCTTTTAATATATCACACGTATAGGTCAACAGCGACATCTTACTTAATCATATTATATCAGAATGTTGGCCATTACAAAAAGCATCTCGGTGTAACAGGGTGTCGTGTCCATTCACCACGCCTGGAGTCAGCTGGTTTTTGCATCGCAACTGTTAATAAGCATCATCACTCGCTAATTATGGTTCTGGATAATTGCAGTAGTCTTTTTCTGGTGCGGCAACACCTGTTTAGTTGGTTTTGTTATGATTACAAACTGTTCACACTTTAGTTTTGCATAATGTTGGTTATGATGATGGTGTATTCTAAATTATGTTTCCTGTCCCTTTTAGATAATTATGTTTTGTAGGTAATTTAATAATTTATCAGCATTAATATAACATGCTATATCTAAACGTTTTCATAATTCTTAATAGTTATAATTTATTCAAAATTCAATGTTATTTTAATTTTATGTTTATGGATAAGATCATTTTAAAGTTAATGTACCATCGCCATGTGGTATCACAAAAAATATAAAAATTAGTCTTTTATTAATTTAGAGCTAAATATTTACAGTTTAAATGATTCATACCGAATTACTCGATAGTTGGTGCATATCAGACAATTTAAAATGATACTTTTTTCATGTCAATGTCAAATTGATGATTATATTCGTTAAAGATTTTCCGTACAAATATTTCATTGAATATTCATTGTTGAACGTTTTTTCAATTCATGAATTGACATGGCCGTAATGAAACAAATTAATCATACATATATTTACATGAAGGACTGATATTCATATACAATTTACAGGTCTTTTTCGTGGCAAATTTGTTTTTATGTTATTTTTAGGGAATAAAATTTTACTTTCAATCTAATTTATTATTCTGCGGTAGAAAGTAGCCTATCTAACAGTGAAGTAATTACATATATTATAAAGTAGTTCTTCAGATTATTGCGTTCAAGCAAATAAACACTGAAAAAAGCTGAGAGCTCTAAAATATGAGTATCGATCAGTCAAAACTATTAACTAATAACTGCTTTCCTTCATCACAATCCTGTCCTATACTGCCTACCAATAACAAAAACCGTCACTTTATAACAAAACTAAGTCTACCGACTTTGTTTCCCAGATAATTACAACAACACTGGGTCAATCGAATCGCGTATCGATACAGCGGTCATCCCTAGCGAGTTCCGTTACGAGAATCTCATTCGCTGTAACGGGTATCGTTCGGCCAGTGCAATGCCAATAGGTATGCGCAAGTGTGCCTGTTTGCGAGCGATAATTGGTTGGATATTACTCTAGCATTTAAAATTTGGAAAGACAGATATAAAAATTGTTTTAAGTTTTTTGAAATAGTGATTTTGGAAACACTCATATAACAATTTACATAAACCTTAACTTATGTAAATTTTTATATGAGTGTTTTGGAATAGACTTTATATTTTTTTCTCTATTTATTTTTTATTTCATTCTATTTATTTATTATTTAAAATGTGTGATTCTAGTGGTGGCAGTAGTAAAAGATAAATATTGTAAAGTGGTAATATTATCTAGTATAAACACCTGGAAGTACGTTATTACTATATATTTATGTATAATAAAGGTATAAATTATGCATTCCCCACGGAACAGGCGGTTGCCTGAAAGAGTCGCGAGCGATAAGGCCGTCTATGCTACCATTGGTAATGATAAATTTTGATCTTTGTAATTTAATATGTAAGAGATGGTGGGCTACAAAGTTGTTAACCGTGTAAGTATCTAATTACATATATTGTTTAAGTGTAAGTATCATAAAGAGTTTATTTATTTCAAAAACCATCAAACTTTACAAAAACATGTAGAAAATGGCGACTTTTAACGGCAGTAAATCAAGTTGGCAGCACTGCACGTTCACGGTCGCATTTACAATGCTAATTCCGTGCATTTGGTAGTGCGGATATTATGACACTGTTGGAAGTGACCGAGTGGGTTTCGGTGGCATGGTCACGGATGTCAAAGTCTACAATGACATAAATTGTTAGAAATAGATAATAGTTTTGTCATAGATATTTAATTCGCTTTACCTAAGACCTAATACTCTAGTTTTCTCGAAACCTGTGTAGGTATTGTTATTGTTGCCAACATAACAACTTTTATGTTGAAAGCGTTTGTTGCTGTTTTAGAATCCTAATCTAATTTGAATTTAGGAATGACGTGGACTCGTTGATATTAATCTTAAGAGCTTCATTTCTTTCTCTCTAACTAAACCAATATCGAGTTGCGGACCTGTGGGAACAAACCACTGTTTCGAGCAACGCATATTGAAGGCATCTTATGATACATTTCGAGTTTTAAAACAAAAAACACGGCCAAGTATCAAATTTCCTCAAGCAATAAAGAAAACCCTAAAGTAATTTTGAAATTGCAGCGGCTTCCACGAACTGGCTACCAAACCAGTTGAAGAATGCAAACCTTAAGAAATTGCTTTAACAAGTGTTAAAACTTGAAAGTACCTTAGTATATGTCTTCATATGTGTCGCTCGAATCAGTCGAAACAGGGCTTCTTGCGTGCGATGCACGTAGTTTCAAAATGTTTTAAAACTCTTATTGTCACTAAATGGAAACTATAAGTAGTATTTATTAAGTAAAAACCTTCATGGCTGTCAATAAAAAATATCAGAAAAAGCATCCTAATAGTTTTTTTTTATTCGGGCCTCAAAAGCAAACTTTATTCTTATGTAGATGCCTATAATTGTTTAAAATTACTTAGCATACCTACAGACAGTAGTAGCTACTTCACGCCTATCCTATAACCTACAGTTTTGTGAAAAACAATATTGATTTAGTTATAATCTATGCGCTGCCTTTTTTTTTTTAAATAAGTATAATTTCCCTAGATATCTATGGGATTCCATATCTAAGGTATTTTAGGATAAATTCCTACAACTACTATTTCCATTTGTCAATTTAGAATAAGCGATGCTGTAAGTAGACACAGATAGATGTTATCCAATTTCTGCGCAACAAATTAATAATACTTACCTACTACTAATAACAATTACTCAGCTATAAAAATAAATAAAACAATTTTTAATTATCGATGAAGTACCCATTTGATTGAAAATACGTATGTAATTTAATTACTTAATGGTTTTATTTAGAGCAATTTCGCGAGTTTTAATGGCCAGTGATTGGCACAAAGAAATTATTTAATTTCAAAAATGGCCTATCATAAATTACACCCACGTTTATATTTCAGTTAGAATTGAATTATAAGATTTATAAGGTAGGACTGTAGAGAAACCGGTTAAGGAAACTATGAGGACTACCGAAATATGGATGATGATGTGATAAACATCGATTTTGTAAAGCTTGTTTGACACGAAAATAATATTTCTAACTAGCGGCCCGCCCCGGCGTCGCACGGGTAAAAAAAGTTCCCAGCAATTTTTCCTTATTTGCTCACCGTTTAGACCTACCCTGGACTACGACAAACATTTTAAAACCAAAATCAGCTCAATCGGCCCAGCCGTTCTCGAGTTTTAATCAGACTAACGAACAACAATTCATTTTTATTTATATAGATTGCATTGTGCAAGTAAAATAAGGAAACAATAATAAAATCAACGGTCAACGGGAAAGACTTAATAGCTACTACCGAAATAAAGGTTTATAAATTAAAAGTATTGAATTCGTTTCATTGATGGAACGCGCTAATGTTAGGATCTTAATATGGTGATGTAATAGATTTAAGTAACTATAAGATAACTTTTCGATCCCAACTATCATTCTGTACTATATATTGCCTGCCCACACCCAGTTTAACAGGTTAATCCATTGTGCTGGGTCACTCGCGTCCTTCTACGTAGGATACGTAGGTATCTCCTCATTCCTGATGCGATCCTTGTATTCGGTTTATTCCCAACAAATATCTTAGTATTCAGAAAATAAATATATGAAGTAAAAAAACTAATAAACCTTGTAATTGATGACAATGTGTGATATGAACGAGGTAAGAAGGGTCAGCGAAGTGGAAAAGGATGTTTAAACAAATATTGATCGAAGATTTTGAGGTCCCTGACACAAGAATCTCATTGAACTTTGTATGTTTAGCGTGTTGGCCAAAACACAAAACACTGTGTCATCAATACTATGATAAACTATGATATGATTTAATAGAAATTTTAGCCGTGACATATTGTTTCTATGTAAACTAATTTACCTACTAAGTTTTTTGGTATTACATTGTAAGGGGAGATGGAAAAGTTTGCATAATTATCTTATGGTGGTTTTTGATTCCTTAAATGATTAATTTCAACTTGTATTTCATAAAACAAACATCTATGTATGTATATAATATATATAATTATATGTACCTAATCTAAAACATTCGGAAATAAGCAACATAGATTTTTTTTTCAATCCCAAGCACGTATAGTTTATTGGACACAAAACACGACATAATAATTTCTCTATAGACTACCTACAGCCATTATCTCTAATTTAGAAATCGAACCTCAACCTTCATTATCCAAGTTATCAATCAGTTTCTTTGCAAATACTAGAGTATTTAACCTACTTCTAAAAACAAAGTTAAACATGAGATCACTAAAGATTAATATGGACATTAAGATTCCACACAGCTCAGCGAAGGCCGAGTACGTGAACCAGCGCATCAAGGCATCGAGGCCAGAGACCTCTTTACATAAAAACGCCTTTTATTTAAAAGAAATCAAGTGCTGAGAGAGTATTTATAGATAGACTCTTCTTCTCTGTCGTTACACTCTTGACGGAGCGGTCGTGGTCACATTGAGGCATCATTTGGTGTTCGAGACGGACACAGCTTTCTTAACGATCGCCCGCCATCTTTCTCTGTTTGCAGCCTGTTTGGTGCATAGATAGACTCCTAGCATATAAAAAGTCGTCTAGGAAGACGACTTTTTAAAAGTCGTCTAGGAAGACGACTTTTTATATGCTACTAACGACTTTATAATACTAATTATAATTATACTTCGTATTCTTCAAACTAAGATTTAAATAAAAAGAATGCCGGATCTGCTCTGTTCGGTGCTGACCTTATATAATTTGAAGTCAATGGATTTTAAGCCAGATTTCAGGAGTATATAACTATATAATAACGATTAATTTATTAATAAGTACTATATTCACCCGTGCGATGTGGGGACTCTCTAGAAATATTATATACATATATTATATTTTTAGGTAAATATAAGTTTTATCATTTGGTATAGGTACCGAACACTTCTCTGTTTTACACATAATGCTAAAAGTACCTAGATGAAAACATATCAGGTTCATCAATAAACATAACACATACCTACATACTAGATGTCATTTTGTATCTTGTACTAGTTTGACTTGTGTAAATATATATTGCGCTTGCTGTGACTACCTGTAATTAATTAAGCACTAGTATATAATTCAGTGTATCGTATTCTTAAGTGTATTCGTTAGTGTATTTTCTAGTTGGTGGTCCTATTAAATAAATAAATAAAAAACAATAAAAAAATAGCCCGTCAGTTAGCTGGTCAAATAATACTGAATCCCAACTTATCGTTTAATCAATTATAAAAAATAGTGTCAATATTATATAGCATCAAAGTTCTTTAATGGATTGTATCGTCTTGTTTTTTCGTCTGCAAGAAAAAAGAAGAAATATGTGCTTCATGTAGTTAATCATCAAAACTACAGTCTAATTTTTTTTTAGTCATCTATCCTATTTATCTTTAACGAGCCAAACATCTTGATCCGAAACTCAACATGCAAATACAATTAACGCTCAAACGTTCTTGAAGTAATGGACCTTAATAAATGACCTTCAGAATGGTGAGGCTAATTGGTAACGTAATTTATGTGAGGTCTCTACAACTACCATCTATACCACGTTGAACTTTATTACGTACATGCTTAATAATCCTGCCATAATCATCATAAAGATTTTATGTAAGTACCTAAATAAAGATAATTTGTTTTTCGCCATTCCTTTAAAATCGACAAAATTCTAACGTTCTGATATTGACTTCAAAATAGTTTCTAAACTAACTTATTATAAAATATTATGTACCTGGTATGTAATCTTGTGCAACTCTTGTAAAATATTAGGTCCTTACATATGAAATTGGCGTTTTGTATGGGAGGAACAAAAAGTCGAATATTTTTTAATATAATATATTTAATTAATCAAAGTATGAACCATTATTTTCTATGCACTTTTGCCATCTTATAGGTAGTTCATTGATCCCTTTACTAAAAAAACCAGTCGGGCGGGAATCAATAAAATCTTTGAAGGCGATTTGGACTGCCCCATCGGAGTTGAATTTTTTCCCTTGCAAGAAGTTATCCAAATTTCGAAAAAAATGGTAATCTGTTGGAGCAAGGTCCGGGGAGTACGGAGGATGTCTTAGACTTTCCAATTGAAGCTCTTCTAATTTAGTAGCCGTCTGTTGCGCAGTGTGTGGTCTAGCGTTGTCGTGAAGCAGCAGTGGCGTGGAGCGATTGACCAGCCTAGGTTGTTTAGCCGCTAGCTTTTCCATCATGGTTTGCAATTGCTGACAATAGACATCAGCCGTAATAGTCTGGCCAGATTTGAGAAAACTGTAATGAACAATACCGGCACTAGTCCACCAAACGCTTACAAGTAACTTTTTTGGGGTTAATTTTCGCTTGGGGCAGGATTTGGCTGGCTGGCCAGGATCCAACCATTGCGCTGAGCGCTTCCGATTATCGTAAAGAACCCATTTTTCATCACAGGTAATGATTCGGTTTAAAATACCTTCATTATTGTGCCGGTTTAGTAATGTAACGCAGCAGTCGACGCGCGTTTGCCGGTTTGCTTCAGTCAATTCGTGAGGTACCCACCTTTCAAGCTTTTTAATCTTCCCAATTTGCTTCAAGTGAATTAAAACAGTTTTATCACTAACACCGCAGCCTGCAGCTAACTCGGACGTGGTTTGCGATGGATCCGCTTCCACAATAGCCTTCAACTCTTCATTATCAACTTGAGTCTCAGGCCGTCCACGGGGCTTGTTCTGCAAGTCGAAATTTCCAGAACGAAAACGTTGGAACCAAAAACGAACTGTGTTTTCTTTTGCAACACGACCGCCATACACATCATTCACCCTTCGAGTTGTTTCCGCAGCACTAGTGCCACGGCGGAACTCGTACTCGTAAATAATGCGATATTTTAAGTTTTCCATTTTGTAAAATGAGTGACGCAAACAGAAAAAAACAGAAGAAAAAAAACAAATGAATGACGATCATCGAAGCACAAATACATGAGTCTATAGCTGTACAAATTTGAATTTGGAATTCCTTACCAAAGAGGAGAAATTTGTGATTAAAGTGGCCAGTACGAAAAACGCCAATTTCATATGTAAGGACCTAATATTAATATCAATTTCAGATGTAGCTCCCGTAAGTAGAAGATCAAAATGTAAATAATTATTATTATTATTTAAATTAATATTAATGTGTTCTTCTGTTGGAAGATCAATAAATAAATCTGAAAACAACAAATCCTACAGACGAGCCGCATAGTAAATGCCTGACATTATCTTAAATTCTCTCTCTCTCTCTCTCTTTACCTCAGGAGACTCCTAGAGACAAGGGAACAGTTGCCGCTCTTACCTTCGTAGGGATTGTCGTCGTTGTCGTGGTGCTGCGAGGGGCTGATCTGCCGACAGAGGTCCTCGTACTCCGCCCAGTAGGCCGCCAGCGCCGCCGGGTCCGGAGCCCGGGACTGCGTCAGAGACATCCTCACTTCAGGAGACTCCTGGGGACAAAGGAATAGTTTTTACTTTATTCTGTGTAGGTAGATATGATACTCTTTTAACTTTGGGTAACTTTTTACGCCAAGGCGTTGGCTTGTTTTTAGATTGTCTCGCAAAAGTATTTTAAATCGTTTCCACCGTTCCTGTTATAACTTCGTACATAACATTCTTCAGCTTTGAATGCTAGATAAAATAAATTTAAGAGCCACGGAAATAGCATAATGTTACAGATCGATTTTCATCTGATATCGTCAAAATTACTTACAATCAAATGGATTGCTAAAAATTGGGCTGAAAAAACAAAAAAAAACTATTCTTCCAAAATAAATAAATTACGAGAACTAAGTAATAATAACCAGATCTACAAAATGAACCTACGTCATTCAATTAGTTCTAGCTAATTCCTCCATGGGTATCGATACAACATCTGTGCCCGAAGTCGTGAGAAGCGTGACTTACAAAACCCATACAAATGAAACAAACAAACAAGTGTTCCGAGCAAATTAATATCTGTTTCTGATTCTTACAATGATTAATAGTATTTTAATGGGCATTCACAGCCAAAAAGTTAAACAATGAGAGCATTAGATTCATGGCGCTTTGCGAAATACATTTCGTGCCTATTGCATTACGTTCTTCTTGAAGAGGACAATGCAGATTGCAAAACTCTATTCAGGTAGATTGAAATATAAATATTTGTAGGTTATTATGACATTTTAAAATTTTGCAATTAAGCAGGGTTCTATTTTGATAAACAGCTAAAATGTAGGTACTTGTATTTAATAATTATCTTTATATGCATCACTCTCATTACTAGTTATTGATATAATTTGCCTGTTTTTAACTACTAAGTACCAATTAAAGTTGTACTACGCAGAGATATTGGTAATAAATTATTAATGGATAGATCGTAAAAGCTACAACAAAATTATGTTTTGCGCATTTGGTTAATATTAAATCAAAAATACATTTCACAAAAACAAAACCATAAACTGAAGTAGACACTAAAAACTAAACCTTAATCAAATTACAATTCAAGGCTGAACACGCTTTTTGATCTTCAATTACGTTATCTTAATGATTGCATAAAGCTCTAATCGGAGATAAGAGGGGTTACCGCATACCAGGCTGAGTTCTGAGTCGCCAGTATCTAGGTAACACACCCGGATGGCATAGCTGGACCCCGGAATACTCGCCAGATGACAGAGCTTTTAATAGTGGTGTCAATTAAAACGGTAAATTTATCTAGCTAACACTTAAATTAATGGAAAACTTTGTAATTAAACGGACTGTGTTGCGGGAATAGCGGTAATAAATAAATAAATAGATAATGGATTTCTTAATAGGATAGAATATTGGTACCTAGGTTTAATAGTTCTTTTATGATTTTCCATAGTGTTAAACCTCACATTATGCTATCTAGGCGCAGCTTCAATCACAGGACGTGTAGGTATTATTCTTAACTATATACAATAATACCTAATACTTTTTTAGATAAAAGCAGTGTTATCCTGTTTTTTGGATAAACGTTTAATTTAAGCGTACTTTTATTTAAGACAATCTGTTTCAGACAAATACATATTTTATATTTATAGCTTATTTATTAAGATTGAATGGTATGCTAGTACATCAATAAGCCACACCTTAGCACAACATCGCGCTATCAATGACGTCAGCGCGTCCATTAGCAAATACTCAAGATAAGCCAAGGTCGGCCACTGACCAACTTGAGCCTAAAACAGGTACTTATCTGCTAGCTTATGTACTTCTATACGTACAGCCTCTGATAGGGTGATTCTATAAAGTAATCTTACTAATAAACTCAGAGGTAGCGGGTTCGATTCCCGCCGAGGAGTCAAGTGTGTGTATTTTCTGCAAGAACTTTCTACTTGGTCTAGGTTTTTTATATGTATACTAACAAAAATATGTATGTCTATTATACTAAGTATATTAGATGTCTAATAACCGTAACAAAAGCTACGTAAGTAGAATCTCCGGCTAAATTTATTTTATTATTAATACTATAAACGCGAAATGTTGGAATGGATACGAACGGATGTATGTTTGTTAGCCATTAAACAAATTTTTAGTAAAACTTTTTTTTTTATGGATGGTTGATTTTTGTTTGTCCACAATCTCACCTGCTGGTAAGTGTCGATTTGGACGAGGATGGATCACAAAGATCTAGAAGTTACCTTGACTAGGAGATACTCAGGTTGTAGGTATCAGGAAATACAGCAGCAGGGAGCTAATTCCAAATCCTTGCAGTGCGAATTATAAGGTGGATAGACACAAATGCTGCTTAACAGCAGGAAAATCAATAAAACACGGGAAAGGGTAA
Source organism: Gymnoscelis rufifasciata (assembly GCA_929108375.1). Classification (NCBI taxonomy): domain Eukaryota; kingdom Metazoa; phylum Arthropoda; class Insecta; order Lepidoptera; family Geometridae; genus Gymnoscelis; species Gymnoscelis rufifasciata. The sequence continues at coordinate 1,549,990 of OV815303.1, forward strand.
GCTAGTACAGCCGTACTTGATATAAGGAATCCTGAGATAACAACCTAATACATAACTAACTTTTGGAAGGTACTCTGAACTCACTTCACAGTAAAAGATATAAGAATTTAGGCTATGAAAATGTTCCCAATGTTCAGTAGAGGTAAAGTTGAGTTAGATCTTAATATATAAAAATCTCGTGTCACAATGTTTGTCCTCAATGGACTCCTACACCACTTAACCGATTATAATAAAATTCGCACACCATGTGCAGTTCGATCCAACTTGAGAGATAGGATGGTTTGATGATGAAAAATTCGAATAATTTCCGGGAAAAATTTTAACCCGTGCGACGCCGGGGCGGACCGCTAGTAGTATTATAAATTATAATCTTAAAGATGTTTGTGGTGTAAATAAGGCTGTACATTTGACATTGTTGGCTGAATGTCGACAGTTGAGGTATCAAGAATAGTTGTTATAACGATTGTAATTATATTAATGGTTGATTGTATCGATACTGGAGATAAAAAAACAATCACAAACGCATATTTGTCTACAAATATGTCCATTGTTCTGCCGATTAAAGAACATTTACTATTAAAGAATTTTCAATAACACACACAAATCATATGTATTGTTATCGCTTGCATTTTGTTTTTATTTCTAACAGAAATTTATTTATTTTTTGTTTTGCAGATACCAACAAGGCTCTTTAACTTTTTTATTTTATTTGCTGACGTTTGCTAACATAATAATCTGTCAACCGTATTCACAAGCATATCTATGAGGTATACTAGAATTGGGTACATTAGCCACTTATGATCTAGACATTGCTAAGAAGGTCACTGTAGCCAAAATCGGCTAGGTGTATTATATATATATATATGAGGTGTCATGTTGTAGCTTAAAATTGGTCGAAATACAAGATATGTGTGGCCTCTCATAGGTGTTCTTACATATTTTACAGACGTCACGGGAAATAACTATAACAAGTGGATTTTATCGAAAACTTTAACAATCAGAAAAATATCCATGCCTATTCAAGAAAGGAAACTCTTATGTTTATTGATACTAAATGAAATTACCAATGTGCTAGATAGATGAGAGTGCTACTTGATGTACCTACACACCATGTATTGATCTCCCTAGTTAGCTCTACGCTCTGCATACTACATCTTCCTAAATCTTTAAAATGATAATGACATCATCAAAATTTTACATTTAAGATTCAAGTGGAAGTGAAACTGCCACACACTTGTTCAAAGATCGCCGATACAATTACCGTTACATCATTCGCGTCTTGCTCTCGGCCATTCATTAATTTAATAAACCAGTCGCAGTCCCGCCCATTGGGTTCTGAGCAACCATTTCGAAATGTAACGGCTCTGCTGTGCGACTATTAACGTGTAGTTTGTAAATGCTTTTCACTTTACGAATGCTTTAAAGTCAATGTCAAATATGTCATAATGGCTAGATGTCGCGCATCACGGCGAAATAGCCAGTCTCCAACGCCATAAACCTTAAGCAAAAGAAGAAATTAAGTAGCCATTCCAACCCAGTTGCCAAAATTTATAGATTGTGCAAAATTCTTCGACAAGAATTAAAACCGTCCACACTGTTCTAATAACTCGATCGTGTGGAGCAGTCATTATGAAAGGAATTTCCGTAACTACTTAGTGTTTAAAAATCATGTTGGTAGTTTTCCTTTTAAAAGTATTTTAACCAAAACAGGAAAGAAATACACGAAACCAATCTTAACTTTCCACCACTTAAGATTTAAATTAACACAGCGAGCGACGCGTGCGCAAGTGGGAAGCATCAGGTTATTTATGGAGCTTTGTCGACAACAAAGCGAAGATAAAAACTATGCGAGGCATCCTGCGTCGTTTCCGGAGGCTATAGCGGGACGACCGCCATTCTGATGAATTAAAGAACGAACTCAGTTTACTAGCTTTTCAAGACGGTTTCAAAAGAATTTATTTCACTGAAGACTTTGACATATGTAAATGTGGGAATTAATCCTGATTCTAAGGTATACATTACTACTATATTTAGAATTAATTAGAATATGTATTTAATAAACAGATAACGAAAAAGAACACAAAAAGAAGAAAAAATACGATCAATAGAGTACAAACAAGCATGGTTATAACTATGGGCCAGTTAATCGTATCTTTCCCTTTGAATCAGAGATTTGGCTGCTGCTAATTAATTCATTCATAACCTATATACAGAATTTTGACATTCCTTTTTCTACCACTTAGGTTTACCTTGTTTTTTTCTTTTTTAACCCCCAGACTTAAATATTTTATAGTTCGCATTTCTTTTTAAGTCTTTGTCGATTTGGCGTTATTTGGAGGCCTAAGGGGTTTTAATTTTCGAAACAACTTTATTCGTATTCTGAATCTTTATAATGATACAGTCACTATAGTCAATTATATTAGTTTTGATACTAAGTACCTAGTATCAAATGCACACCATCCACAGGCACACATATAAGATTCATGAGCGGACAGCATTCAGTCACGTCTATCAACACTTTATTATCATAAGGTAGGTAATGGAATTTCCGAGAGCCCCATAATTTATTCACCTGACAAACATCTATTTAGTATGACAAATAGGTATGTTTTGATCTTTACTCGAACGTAAGGAGGAATAAAAATACGCAGATTACATTAAAATGGGCTGTTTGTTTGTTGAAGATGTACGAAATAATAAGGTACCTACTTTAGTTTTTAGTGATGTTGAGTTGATACTAGACAAACCTTGTAATTTGACTGCAGCAGTGGAACAGTGAGCGAATAATTCTGACTAGGGAAGCTGCGCTGTTAGGTGAGATCAGCAAACACATACTTGTTTAAGTAGGTACCCGTAACGTAACACAAGCACAGACGAGAGCATAATAGTGGGCCGCTTTGCCCGCGTAATAATAAATTTTAATTAGGGAAAACATGTCCATGCCAAATTTGACTTGAATCGGGCTTTGCTCGTAATAATTGTATTTTCTCGAAATAGCGGTATTTTACTGCGATAAATAGTAGCCTATGTTATTCCGATATAGAATCTATATTATTGTGAAGATTCATTAAAAACATTTAGTAGTTTTTGTGTGAAAGAGCTACAAACACTCACACTTACACACTAATATTTATGATATTAGTAGGATCCTACGTCTTATTTACAGTTATATATAATATTTAAGAAAAGTATCATTCAAACAATACATTTACATTCAGAATGGTGTCCAACCTCTTTTCCTCGGGAGGCTATGGAACCAGGCAAGTAAACCATAAAAAAGATGAACGGGAATCTTCTAGTCACAGTAAAACAAATACTGCACTCGGCAATTCTGCCAAACGTACCCAACTTGGCAAGCCTCAAAGGGTAGATGAGGACATCAATGAGGATAAATCTTTGTCCAACAATGGACTTCCGTTAGATACCTATAATGGTACTGTTCATGCCATTAACATTCCAGAGCCCACGAACCCATTAAAAAAAGCAAACACATATTTGCATCAGTAAAGTTAATATTTATATTGTTATTCTACGTGCGATAAACGATGTGTTGTTTTCCGATAACTCAAGGTAAGGATGTCTGAATGTGTGCCTACTAAGATAATGGAAACTTACTGCACGAGTAATTATTATTCAAGACGCATTTTATTTAAATACTGGTTTCCTAGTTAAGTCATGGTATCTGTCTTTCGAGTATTTGCACACTATTTTTTAATTTATTATAAAGTTATTTATCGCATTCACTCAGAAGGTATGAAATTATGGCAACAAACGCAATGTATTCTTATACGTAAGTATTTTATATTACGTAGTAATTTACTCGACTACACCAAACTTTTACAGAAAACTAGCGAATTGTAGTTAGGGACTACCAAAGGTCGAATAAAATTCGGGTCGGAATAAAATAATTAAAATTCGTCAAAAATAAAGTAGATCTGTCCGCCTTTTTGAATATATTACGAAATCTCCCATCCCTACATATATCCAATTTGCAACACAGAATAAGGTTCCTGCCGAGTAAGTTGTTAAAGTTTCGTTTAATAGATCTTTTAAATATAGCTCGAATAGGAAAGGGAAATATTATAACTGTAATAATGCGTCTCCCATAGGTAACAAACATGATTCCTGTTATCATATATACCTGTTTTAATCAGTTATCACTTTAATGTGTTCATTTCCTTCAGCTTTTCACCATTAGTGCTTCCAGATTCTGTAATAGCCATTAAAAAAGGTTTCTCGTAAATAAGCCAGAAGTCGTTAAGCATTTTCTACCAATTAGAAACACCGAAAGTGCTATAAAGAAACAGTAAAGTTCTCGGACGGATATGTCGTCATAATGAACAATTCTCTGTATTTTTAGTTACTTAATTCTAAGCTGTGGTGGAAGTGCTAAGAATTAGTGACTATTATTTTAGTAGGAGTTGAAAGCGTTCTACAATCGATTCGAATATATTTTTCAACAACATATTTTGATAATAGAGATAGAGATAGAGACCGGTGGAAGACTCTCGCTTCGGAGGCCAACACCTACTTTGGGTTGGTGAGCAACGATAGCTAGTTCATATTTTAATAATCCTATTTTAATTGAAAGTTGGTTCGCACAGTAAGTAACATTTATATTTGACGAGAATCAGTTCAGTTCAAATCCTAGAGTTATCTTTTATACATTCCAATATTATAGGTGTATCTGTATGTCTGTTTCGTTGTCCACGGCAAAACGGCTGCTGAACCGATAAGCCTGAATAAGGTAATTTGGTTTGGTGAGGGTATACATTGAAATAAGACATCTACTTTAACGGCGAAAAATATGACAATACGAGTTATAATTCATTTAAACGCGGGTTACTTGAGGCTAGTGGCATTGCTGGTAGTCCATATTTTAACACTAAATTCATCCGAGATTATGTTATATTTTACATTTTAGGTAAAATGCTACTTTTTAGAGCCATTACTTAAATAGGAAATCTCTAATAATCTCCATTATAGCTCGAAGTATCTAAATAATCAAAAATGAAACCAAGAAGTTAGCTAATATCAACGTATCCCAGTGACCTATTATGATCCAAAAGATAAGCGACCAGATTCTAAAATATGCATATAAGCATCCCAATTAACGTTCCCACTGCTGGGGCACATGGACTTCTCTCTTGACAAGAGTCACATGTTCTTCAAACTCTTCAAAGTTCTCAGAACATGCTGGTTTCCTCACGATGTTTGCCTTCATCGTTAAAGCATGTGTAAAGCGCGCATACATTTTTTTAAGAAGTAAAATCCAGTTTCGTCGCCGGGCTTTCAACTCACGTCCTTCGGAATTCAAGTCGAGTGTGCGTCCACTGAGCCAACACGGCTATAATGTGCATTAAGCTGGTGAATGGCCACCTCCAAATATCCGGATGTGGTGGAATCCAAACTTGTCCGACATCTTGTTGGAATGTCTGATGTCACCAAGTGAATCATGACATTTTATTTTGAGCCCCAAGCCCCAACCCAATGCATTACTGCACTTACTAAGACCACCGAAAGGAAAGTAATTTAAAATGTTGAATCAAATGGAATATAAACATTTAGATAACAAATAATCTAGGAATAGATGGATGGAGTGGAAATTATCGACAAAAATATTAAATTTCTCTTAAGTTTATTAAATAAGATAAAAATTAAATTATTATGTTAGTTAACTAAAGGTACGGACACATTCCCGACAGAAATAATTTTCAGACTAATATTTCATTACCTGGAATGAAATATTTGTTTTTCTTATTTAAATGAAAAGGCTTTCAATGGGAGGCCCAATGTCCAATAGTGAAGTTGTAACTTCATACACTTCGTAGGCTTTCTTCTTAAAGTTCAATACATCGACAATTTTCTACATAAATGTTTGATAAAATCATGACGACTGCTACAACCACTTGTTACAAACCATTTATGATGATTGAATCTATTCACAGTATTTTAGAATCATAAATCGTTTTAGCAACCATCTTGTAAAATTAAGGTCTTATAAAATATGTGAGAAAAGAATATGCACCCAGTTTGGGCACAAAAACCTTTATATTATTCTTACCTTAAGTTGGTACATAAAATGTTTCTTAGTCATATAAAATATTATTATAGAAATATTTCTTGTCATAATGAATGCTGTCATTCGGAAATGGTACCAAATTAATCCAAATTAAATGTTGTTTTGAAATCTAACTTATTTGCGACATAATTTCTAAGTTTCCTTAACAGGAGGGCATTAATGAGGCAGGATGCTTGCGAAATCCTGCAACTAGATAGAACTAGAGGCATTGCCCAACAGAGGTCGATGAACTTTCTCGATAAAATATTCTTTCATTGAGATTTCGTGAAATTTATTTCGCCCACTATAACTACCTCTATATTCAAGGTAATATCTTTTCCATCCTTGTCTTGATCATCTATTAAGCCTTCATTATAAAAATGCTAATATTATTTCAAAGCGACGAATTGTGGATCGCAAAATTACTGTTGCACAAGATTTACATAATTTGTACATAATTGTATGTCTGATTTTACTAACGTAACACGGTAAAGTAATGCCTATTGTTAAGGTTAACAAAATTAGGTTTAAGTACATTCGATGAGTCAGACTAGGCTACACAGAATTTAATAGATTTTGAAACTATTCATGATCATTTAATAGTTGCGAGACGTGAAAGAACCGACACAAAACGGCTGCAGCTATTTAGACTCTTTCAATAGCATGTAAAACGAAATATCTAGGAATTATAGTGACTAAATGAAAAGGTGCCTACAATTATCTTCAATGACAGACATACAATGTAAAGACCTGATAAAAAATAAGGTAAGTAGGTACCTAATTAAAATTAATGCACACATTAAGTTGAATTAAATTGATATTGAGTTTGTGGTGCCAGGGTCACTATCATAATTTAATTACATTAGTCTGAGGTTGCACTTCATTTCAAAGTTACTAATAATTTGCAAGTCTGCATTTTAATTGCACTTACAAAATGTGAGCGTAAAGGAAATTGTGAAACTGTTATGTATTTAATAAATGACCCTGTATATTTATATATATATATACCTTTCTATATTTATTGATAATGGAATAAACTTGGAAGTAGCCGGCATTGACAAAGATCTTGTTAGAGTCATTTTACCCGAAGAGCTTTATTCGAAACGCGTTAGTAAGTAAATGCTATTTTATAAAAATATTACTTCCTTGATCCATAAAACTATGTTAATGGTACAAAAAATTTAATGTTTCACAAGATTAATAATCGGGGGTACTTCAAAAGACCACACAGCAATCAAAGCGGCAATATTTCCGAGACTTTTTTGTCCAATAAATCTACCAACCTGTCATACCATTAAAGCCCATTGAAGAAAGGCAAGCAAGGCACCTGCAATCACCTTTCGTCTCTGCCCCGTAATCGATTATGACCTTTACGGTATCGCAATCGTTATGACATGACTCGATTCAGACTCGATTGATCTAACCCATAATAAAGTCATCGAATCGTGATGCGGTGAAAATATAGGCCAGGCACGATGCAGTGCGGTCATCTAATGTTAGTTTAGATAAAAAATCGTAACATTATTTTCACAAAAAGTTTAAAATCTATTATATTTTTAGCGGTAAGTTAGATTACAAAATAAACATGGCTAAGTAGGTGCATTCTTCATACCGAATGGCATGCGAAAAGTTGTGGATTACAATAACTTTAAATGATTTTAATGATATAATTTCTATATAACTCTGAGTGCAAATACGAAGTGATTATGGTGACTTGTTGAACATAGAATCACGTGTGCAGCCTGCCAAGTGCCAGTCCGTAAGGTTCTAGGAAAGGATTGAATTGCAACTGGCTATCATTGATGCCTGCTATATAGGTGTCAAACGTTTGAAATAATCTAGTAGTTTACTATATTAGTATATAACTTATGAAACACAAACGATCCCTTGAGACCATACTATCTATGACGTGAAAGACTGATGCCTTGAAATACAAACATGATAAGATATTTCAACCGTTGTTTCCATTTCTTTAATAAAAAGACCGATAATATAAGTGTACTATTACAAATATCTAAGTCCCAAGTGATGAAAATTCTATTCTCAAAGGCATTCAGCAATACTTGCAGGGATTTCTCGTTTGTAGACCTCGGCCCTGTGCCAATAAGGCTCGGCTGATGGGACTCACTTTCGCAATGCTTCGATCCATTAGCACCGCATTGTGGACTGTACTCACCACATTACTTTGCGAACCATTGCGCCACTCAACCTTACTCTCAGTGCAGAATAGTCAATAGCAGCTAGGAATGTTTCAGTCCATTTGTCTCGAAACAATAGCCGCAGAATAAACAGCAGTTGATTGTGACGCAAGCCCGTGCCCAATCAGGCGGTATCGTGTGTGCGATAGCGGGATACCTTCACTGATTGCTAATTTTCTTTGATTTGTCTGAGGTGAACCGCAAAACGTACCGGTTCCCGTTTCTAGATACAAATAGCTAACAATTTTACACAACACGTTTCTTTGTCAAGGTTTCGACCTACATTATTGCTATTGTAGAAACCTAAGAAAACACTTAAATTTAAAAGGACACAAGTTGCTGACTTTAAAATTTTCTTGCAAAAGGTATGATGACTACATAAAAAAAAGGGTATGGTCACGGTAGCCTGTCCAATTTTTGCGCCCTATTAATTATATAAGAAAATATCAAAATATATCAAGTACTGGCGTGGGGGCTTGCTATGTAATTTCGTACAAATCGCACGAAATCGTTACATCTGTATCACCGTATCATCTTGTATTTATATTGGTAAAGACAAAATAAAATATACGAATTTAATTTTTGTAAATAATCATTTTGATTTAGCCTACTTTTTTAAGTCATCTACCCTTTGTCGTAGCTATTTTCCAATATCCATCCAGTGCAACAGATTGTAAAATAGTGTTATCCATCGCATGCGGACGCCACAGCCCACTCATTTCAACTGTTGAAAAACAAATTGGTTCTGTTTATCATTCACGTACTGTGCGCCTGCGTCCAACTTCCCGTGATCTCTGAAATATTATTTAGTGAATGACGCTCTTTCATTCATATTCTACAGATATTTTGTTAAAGTTTTAACATCACGTTTAAAAACAGTTGCAACTGACAAATAGGTTCTTCTCAACACATTGCGTGTAGAATTTGGCAATCCAAAGACATAGAAATAAATAAAAAATATGCAAAAATCTACAATAGTATTAAGTAATCTAAGAAAGCTTGAAGCATTGCAAACAAAAAGCTGATAATGAAGAAAGTATTGATAGTAACAGTATTCGAGTATGAAATAATTCATCAGAAGAAATTAGACGTAATTAGTGCACATACCAGTGAAACATTACACCAGGAGAAAATACAAGAACATGAATTGTACCGATACATTACAAGTGACAGTCCACACGCAATGCTAAAAATACATAAATAGGTGACTGGAACACGGCGAAAGAAATGAAATGGCCCACGCGACGAGTGCACCATAAACTAAAAAAGACGTTAGATATTCGCACCAGATACATATTAATAAAATAGGTCAAGAGCAAGACTTGTTAAATTTAATAACATAAATAAAATTTATGAATAAACAGCTTAAGCTATATGTATAATTTTAATGGTAACTGAATAGAAGTAAACTATCTAAAGTAATAGAACTGCGAGTATAGTAAAACTAAAACAATAGGTCATAAACCTGCAGAAAACATTTCTAACTATTACAGTTACGTAATAAATAAAATAGGAATTTCCAAACAAGGAAATAAATAGTTGAATAAATATTTCTGAAAGGGGTTAGTCTCTTCTTTCATTTAACAATTATTCATTATTTGTGATAAAGTATCTATTATAATCAGTAATCACAAATAATAAGTAAAGTATAAAAATTTTCAATGATACCGAATATAGGTGCATCATAGAAAAACTACAAGATGTACAATGTTATCCAGGAAATCCTTCCTACTTGAGAATACTAGGAAGGATTTCCTGGATTAACTAAATCAGAGTAATCCCTGAGGATCAAATTAATAGGTAATATTAAGAGTCCTTTCACGAGGAGGGTAATACATTACAGGAATTAAATAAAATGTATAAATACAAACAAACTGTTTAGCATCACAGCCATTATTAGAAAAGTATTCTTGACGACTCTAAAAATACATTTGAAAAGAACAAAACATATTGCTAAAATGCACCTGTTATTACCTATATTAACGCATGCACGAGACCATATGAAAATTCAATACAATTACAGAGCAATGAAGTCTGTCAGAGTATAACCGCTAATTTGCTGGATAGGTCAACATCTGCCCTTTGCAGCAATTTAAGAATTACACCTGCTTAAACCTTGTGCTAGACATTGAACTAGATATGAAAAAAAGAGATCTGTAGATAACATACAAGCACTTGTTCCTAGTCTGGTTGTTTTTACGTATCTTGCAATTTGACCTATTTTATGGGTCTTCGGCTTTTTTACGGTTCATTATTTTAAAAGCAATTTTATTTGATAACACGATTGATTCTGCTCGTATACAAATGTAACGAATACGGAGTTCGAAATTAGAAGTATTGATAATGTTACTTTCATAACCAAATCCTGACCCAGGGGTCAACTTAATAAAAACTTATTTACCGCTCTATGAAATTTATTTATGAATGTTCACGCAGATGCAAACCAATATTTCAAAAATACCTATGTCGACTATTTTTAACGAAGTAGACAACATGCAAGCGTTGCCGCTGGCAAGCACCGATAATATCAATATGAAACGCAATAATATGGGAGGCAGGTAATAAATTGACCACCTGTAGCTTAGCAATATCTTGATCTAGTTTTATATGGTATCAACCTACGTCATGATAACGTGTTAAATGTACGAACCTAATAGGAAACTAATGATAAGCGGATAAACATAGACGCGCAAAACAAGCTAAAAAATAATGTCGAGCAGTTTTCACAGCGAAATTTCACGACTTTACCTGAGAAATCATTACCGAATGATGCGAATAATGATAGTAACGTAATTTTTAACGCTCACTGGCGAGTTATGACATAAATGTAACTACCGTAATCTTTACAAAATGTTATATCAGTGAATCCATTATCAAATTCAAAGCGAACAGAGAATACCAATTACCTACTTGTATTATTATTTCTATTTTAATATACTACTATTCATTACAATAATTAACAAATAAAATCTATGCAGTTCTCAACATCTTCGCTTCCCTCTTTTCTTGTAAAGCTTTCTTTTTTTTGTTTTTTACTTATTGCATGATCTAACTAAAGATGCAAAACGGTATTATTAATAAATGAAATAGAAAATATATCAATAGAGAGAATAGAGATTCCTTAAAAGTAAACAGCGATGCAAATGTTAAGGATAGGAAAGTATCTAAAAGAGAAAACAGAAAAACAGCAATGTCAACGGCATAATCAAAAGACCATCAACTAGTTACAGTGTGCTAATGAACATTAACGTACTAACCAACTTAAGCATCCTCGCAGCTCGTACTATCGGCACATAAAAAAGCTTTTAACAGTTCTAATAGAACCATCAACTGGGCACAGCTCACACTCACTTTTACCCAACTAATTATTGCTGGGGAGCATTCGAGACGCGAAACGTGAGTTTGTTGTGTCCCGCCACGCGTACAGAAGTAGACAAGCTTGTCACACCCACGGCACTTCACTATATTAGTTTAAACTCGGTTTTCGACTTGTTATGCGTTGTAGTTTGTGTATTGTTTATAATTCACTCGTGCTTCGGAATTAGCGTTATCGGTAGAAAGAGTGTGACGGGCGACAACGGTCGAGGCTGGCGCGGCACTGGCGGCGAGACGAGAAATCGAGGATGGATCGCATAGGCTCAGTTGCGCGTCGTGCCTCTCGCTCGCGTCGCTTGCGCAGCCTTTCCAAAGGCGCAGATGATTCTTGTTATTCACACGCCTCCCGTTTTTTTATCGTCGCTCCCGGCGGAAGATAATGGGGCGCTCGTATCAGGGATTTTTTTAATCTGTTAGGAATTTGTGGGATCTTTGCTTTAGTTTGTAATCTTCTGAGATTGTTTAGGTTGTTTTTAATTATTTTAAACGACAACTGTGAAAATTGTAGACGTAACAGTATACCTAAATAACTGGTACCTACTTAATTAAAAAAATATTTACCAAATTTTAACAAGCATTTTTATTAAAAAGTAAATAAAGGCAAACGGCAAGCGCAGAGTTGGGCGTCCACCTACTACTAGCAGGCTCACAGTGGATGCAGGCCGCTGCCAGCAAAATTAACGGAAATTATGGGCATATCCCCAGTAGTGGACGTCCTACGCCTAAAATGATAATGATAAAATAAGGCATATTATTATCGCAACCTAAGCATATACTAATTAACAGTATAGAATAACCCTCAAACGGCTTTTAAACTAAAATTTCATTGTAAAGCGCTTAAAATTAAACTAAAACAAAATCGGATCTGGTTAATTTACTTAACAGTAATAGTAAAAAGCCGTAAAATAAATTATATTACTTTAATAGATGACGCCCTTATGAAAATGATTAAAAACGTGAACACTGAATAACCCTCAAACGGCTTTAAAACTAAAATTTCATTTTAAAGCGCTTAAAATGAAACTAAAACAAAATCTGATCTGGTTAATTTACTTAACAGTAATAGTAAAAAGCCGTAAAATAAATTATATTACTTTAATAGATGAAGCCCATAGGAAAATGATTAAAAACGTGAGCACTGCCTAACTTAAAAATAAAACTAGCGCGGTAGATGAACTAGAACAATAGAGTTTTAGCGATAACAATATAGCTCTTGAAATCCAAACTCGATGATGATGAATTGATGAATATAATAGAAGCACACTTGCGCTGATAATGATTCATCGCCTTTATTGTAAAAAACAAGTGTTTAGAGACATCGCTAGCCGCGTATAATGGTTCTACTTTTAGTTTGGTTGGTTTGGTTAGTAATTGACTCGACAATTATGTGAGTATAATTTTCGGATTCAAGACATGGTGCTTCACTATCCTACTTCCTACTAATATCCTGCTAATATGATCAACGCGAAAGTTTGTGAGGAAGTAAGTGTGATTGTTAATCTTTAGCGCAAAATCTTCTGAAAATATATAATATAAGATGTATAAGATATATTTTCATAACTTATGCTACATTTTAGAATATTACATAGGCTACTTTTTACCGCAGTAATATACCAGTACACGGAAAATCAACTATTGCAAGTAAAGCCCGATGGCACGAACATAGCTGTTTACCCAGTAAATGACAGAATCTTATTTTAACCCCCGACCAAAAAAGAAGGGTGTTATAAGTTTGACGTGTCTGTCTGTCTGGGACATCATAGCTCCCGAACGGATAGAGCGATTTCAATTTAGTTTTTTTGTATGAAAGGTGTTTTACTTTTAAGGAAATTAAGGCATTGGAATCGGGGGTTTTTCTTAAATTTTAAATTTAGATTTTGTTACTGAGAGAAAATCTATAATTACGCGAGCAAAGCCGCGGGTGGGCAGCTAGTATAGCATAAAATGTGTTGTATACTAGCTGTCCTAACTCGGGCTTAATAGGCTCCGAGTCGCTCAAGGGGCAGTGGAGAGGGCTATATTCGGGGTATCTCTATGTGGAAGTGGTATTTAAGAACAGACTTAAGAATTCTTATAGATTAATGTTACACACACATTATTATTCTTGACAAATTTTAGTATTATAATTAATATATATAAATAAAAATTAATTGTTGTTCGTTAGTCTGATTAAAACTTGAGAACGGATGGGCCGATTGAGCTGAGTTTGGTTTTAAAATGTTTGTCGTACTCCAGGGTAGGCCGCTAGTAATTAATAAAAATATATTTAACAATGTATCTACATGATAATAATAATAAACTTATCAGGAAATATTTCACAGACATATCAACCAAATGCATTGAGCCCTCTCAAATGTGCACGCCAGAATTGGCAAAACATGCAGAACACTTTTTTTTTAACTTACCACCATGTTATATACTCAAATATATTTTGCGCAAATAAATGATTCTTATTATTAATATTATATATCAATGTATATGTGAGACACGCAGGCTACTTAGCTATACGGTTTAGCAAGTTAAAGTGGCAGTGAGGAGCATGTACACTAAGAACTGTTGGCCGGAAGTTGGGTCGGATCGTTTAAGAATATAAATCATAGGATAGGATGTCCACCAACTAGATGGACCCATAACTTGATAAAAACCGCGGGTTCGGTCTCAACTAAGGAGTAGTTTTTTTTTTATGATCGATTAGTCTTCATTTGACAACAATCTCACCTGATGTAAAGTGACGTGTGGTCTAAGATGGGGCATGAAGACCTAGAAGGTCTCCTTCGGGCTTCTCCGGACCACATTACGAAACACGAAAAAATCGCTTCACGCACTGGCCCAGCCCGGAGAGTGGTGACAAGCCGCGGCCGAAGCCTACCACCAGAGACTGTTCTTAGCACCTCCCGGAGGTCACGTGTAAGGATTCAGAGGGTTACCACTTACGGACGTGAACAGACAAAACCTCCAAAAGTAAGGTAGTTTATAGTAGTAGTATAGTAGAAGTTACCGAGACGAAATTAAAAAAAAGGTATGTGTGCGATTCACTCACGATAGAAGTGAAACTTCAGTAAATCGACAAAAGAATAAACAAAAAACAAAACAAAATACTATGCAAAAAGATTTTGTTCGGGCGGTTACCCATCCAAGTACTGGCGTCGCGCAAAGTTGCTTAACCTTGTTAGCGTTTAAGATGGGCTTACCCGACAGGTACGCCAATCTTATTTCCATTTCCGTTGCATACAGTTTCAAATCACAACGATTCTATAGAAGTTTCACTTCAAAAGGTGAGTGGTAACGTGTTGGAAACATTAATAGTTGATTGAAAAGAATGTTTAATTTGGTTTTAATTTCAATGTCATGTGTGAAATACGGACCTGGATTAATTATACTGGTCACAGAATATCAGTTTCTCTTCTCTAATAATAATTGTTAATAATTGTGTAATACCTTATTTGGTTTTTAATGAATGATTGATTGAACTAGGCGCAACGTCATTTAATTGAAATAAATAAAAAAGGTTCCGCGTATAGTGTTCAGTAAACTACATCTATAGAAGAACAATAATTAAAAAAAATTTAAGAACATTTTGCCTACAATAAAGTTTGTTAAAGTATATTATTACCAGAAGCAAGATATATTACCTTGATAAGTAACATTCTTAAACATTGCGTAAATGATTACTCTTCATATCTAGTGATAATCTGATTGATTGATTTTAATTTACATAATTTAAGATTATAAATTTATTTTTCCAGGTTAGGAATTTTAAGATGCTGACCAAATTGCTATTGATTCCTCAAAAAAACTAGTTGGTTTGTTCAATTGAAGTATTCCCGTTTGAGCACCTATGCATTTAGCACCAAAGGTATTCCCATAAGCTGTAACATACCGGCGAGCGACTTTTGTTATGTTACAAATAAATTATCTGCGTCTAGAAATCTTACTTTAAAACCAAAAAATAAACTAAAGATATTTTGGTACGGGAAGTTCCTAAACTGATAAATTTATCAGTTTGTGATTGAGTGCAGAGTTTGGAAAACTACTGAATGAGTCGATAACATGGCTGTGTCAAATATCTGGGTTTTCCTTCCTTATTGAATCTTTTTGGCTCAAGTTATCACCAGGTTGATATTAAGGTAGGTTGTACTCATAATAGCCGATTGAAATTGTCCACACTAATACTCGCACTATCAATTCACTCAACATGATTATCATAATAATAAAAGGCACTAATCTTATTAAATATTAATATAGAAACAAATAATGTGTATTTTTTTATTTTATTTATTTTTTTAAGGCACCACCAACAGAACATATGACAAAAAAAATTAAGTAGACATTGTAAATACTATTAACTTTGGAATATTTGCCTATAATAGGCGAGCACAACACTAATATTTAAGTAAAGTAAGGCACAAACAACAAAACAATAAAAATTAAACAAAATTAAACAATAAAACAGAAATTAAAATAGAAAAATAGGTAAAAACATAGAAAATAGATTAAAGTACACAAAAATCACCCAGTGCCATCAATTTGATGGTGAACTTGAGAGAAAAGAGTTATAAGCTTATTTCTAATGACAGGTAAAGTCTGCAAACGGATCAAGTTCTGGTAGTTTCTGTGGTATAATATATTAATCGCAAAATCTATCAATTACCTGTGGTATTGTACTGTACTAGTGGGTATAAATATACTACTTAATTAGAAAAATAAAGATAAGAATTTTCACGTCTTTTCTAGAATAATTTGAGACTGCTATAAAAATTATGGGAAATAAATTATCGGAAATATCGGTAAGTTCAAAATCCCCACAAATATTTAGAGAAACATGATATTGTAATTGTGAAGTCGTTCAAGTGCTTAGAAAAGAATAGTCAAAAAATCTTAAAGCAAAACTAGCGGTAGTCAATCTCTTACATTGAGAATCAGACCAGAAACAAGGTATTTTCCGATTATTTTTAAAAGACTTCAAAAGTATTTTCCGATTATTTTTAAAAGACTTAAAAAAGGAGTAGGTTCCTCAATACGATCGTATAAAGTATTACTGACTAAAGTAAGTATTATAAAGTATTACCACTGCATACTAATAAGTATCATTAGTTTAGCTTAGCCGCGATTGTGGCAAAGAGTATTTATCGGAAAACTCAAAAACGCTCGAATCCTGTATACGTCTTAAATATTTATTAAAAAAAAACAAAAAAAGTTAGTAAATTAATAGGCAGTATTCTTTTCGGGTGCACTAAGTCTACTTTTTTAGTACACTTTATTCACTTTGTGTACACAAATTTTCAGTAAAATAAGATGGGAAGATATTACCAATAGCACCCAATAGGAATGAACATTCATTTCTTAGAAACTTCATGGGGCCAAATTCAAACATTCTGTTAAAACACAGTTGAACTGTCAGTTCAGCTGTGTTTTATACAGAGCAGAACACACACAGGCAAATAAAGTATGTAATACCTATTTATTATACATATTTTATCTTTGCAACTTTATGAAATGTTTGTCACTCTACGTTCCCAGACAGACAGAGGTCACCAACCTAACTATTAGTTTGGTTTTTGTGAACGATTGTAATGACTACTACTCAATCTGTGGGTGTAATTGATTCTAAGAATTTATTAAATAACTGAGGGCAAAAGCTATTAAGCCGCATGATTGAGCGCAGGAATTTTCCTTGATATTATTGGGACATTCTAAAAACTGCAGTGCTAAAATACCTAAGTCGTTTAATTTGAAACTTTGCAATGAAAAAAATGCGCAAGGAGTTCACAGTTGGTATTTTTTTTTATTTGAAAACAAAAGAGGTTTTATCGGCATTGGAATACCACCTTATAAATGACCATATACATATTTATTATATTACTTGCATATAAAACAACAAATATAAAGTGACCTGAAATAAAAGATAAGCTACATTTGATAATTTTTTACAGTTTATTTATTAAACAGAACCTAACCCAAGTTTTAAAATAATAATACTATATTATATAAATAATATACTATTGATGAACCATATATTACAATAATACCTCTATTATATAATCGTAATACGACGATTCGTGCGACTATGTGAAGATTCCAAGAGCTTTCGACGATCCGACTTATTAAAAGAAGATTGCTAATGAAAGGGAAATTCTATGCATATTCAAGAGAATATAAATTATAGTAAATTGCTTGTGAGACGGCAAAATAGCCCCCGCCAGCTTTTGACTTTTTGTTCCTCACGGATTTTTCTGAACTATTTAAATGCCTCGCCTTAAATGGCATAGCTGTGTTTATAAAACCTTTAGTAAATTATAATGACACTCAAAAGTTTACAATGATACGTACAAAATGTCAATACTCGGTCCTGTTTTGCCCTAACCTTCCTATCTTAAACACTGAATTTTTTTTAATATATGTTTTTTACTTCCGACGTATGATAAAGAGATTTATAAGTTTGCCGTCTGTCTGTCTGTGGCATCATAGCTCCCGAACGGATGAAGCAATTTCAATTTAGTTTTTATATGAAATTGTATGGAGAGGGGTTTCGCGTGATGTTCTTAATCTTACGTTTGACATGTTTGATGAAAATCGGTTGACCAGTTTATAAGTTATGAGGGTGAAAGTGGGGAAGAAAAACTGAAAATCTGCAAATGTACTCGAGTAAGTCTTAAATGGAAGCGCATCACAAAGTTTTGGGATCAGAGGTTTTTTTTTAATTTAGATAATTATCAAACGTCACTGGCAGCTTTCCGCACGTCACTATGTCACTGACGTACATAAACTCCGTGGACGATAAACGCAACCTCCTTTGAGTTTAGATTCCTTTAAGTAGCATTGTACGTTGACTGTTTGTCCAGTGGCATCCGCTCATTCAAAGATGTTATTGTTATGGACAGGGCATCACTAAACACAATCGCATTATTCGAATTTTGAACTGATGACTTTTTTTTCTTGATTTTTTTTTGTTTCCAGCTAGTGGCCACAATACCGGTTGTTTTGGGTGTAATAATTATGAAGCATTAACTAATATTAGGTCCTTACATTATGAAATTGGCGTTTTGTATGGGAGGAACAAAAAGTCGAATATTTTTTAATATAATATATTTAATTAATCAAAGTATGAACCATTATTTTCTATGCACTTTTGCCATCTTATAGGTAGTTCATTGATCCCTTTACTAAAAAAACCAGTCGGACGGGAATCAATAAAATCTTTGAAGGCGATTTGGACTGCCCCATCGGAGTTGAATTTTTTCCCTTGCAAGAAGTTATCCAAATTTCGAAAAAAATGGTAATCTGTTGGAGCAAGGTCCGGGGAGTACGGAGGATGTCTTAGACTTTCCAATTGAAGCTCTTCTAATTTAGTAGCCGTCTGTTGCGCAGTGTGTGGTCTAGCGTTGTCGTGAAGCAGCAGTGGCGTGGAGCGATTGACCAGCCTAGGTTGTTTAGCCGCTAGCTTTTCCATCATGGTTTGCAATTGCTGACAATAGACATCAGCCGTAATAGTCTGGCCAGATTTGAGAAAACTGTAATGAACAATACCGGCACTAGTCCACCAAACGCTTACAAGTAACTTTTTTGGGGTTAATTTTCGCTTGGGGCAGGATTTGGCTGGCTGGCCAGGATCCAACCATTGCGCTGAGCGCTTCCGATTATCGTAAAGAACCCATTTTTCATCACAGGTAATGATTCGGTTTAAAATACCTTCATTATTGTGCCGGTTTAGTAATGTAACGCAGCAGTCGACGCGCGTTTGCCGGTTTGCTTCAGTCAATTCGTGAGGTACCCACCTTTCAAGCTTTTTAATCTTCCCAATTTGCTTCAAGTGAATTAAAACAGTTTTATCACTAACACCGCAGCCTGCAGCTAACTCGGACGTGGTTTGCGATGGATCCGCTTCCACAATAGCCTTCAACTCTTCATTATCAACTTGAGTCTCAGGCCGTCCACGGGGCTTGTTCTGCAAGTCGAAATTTCCAGAACGAAAACGTTGGAACCAAAAACGAACTGTGTTTTCTTTTGCAACACGACCGCCATACACATCATTCACCCTTCGAGTTGTTTCCGCAGCACTAGTGCCACGGCGGAACTCGTACTCGTAAATAATGCGATATTTTAAGTTTTCCATTTTGTAAAATGAGTGACGCAAACAGAAAAAAACAGAAGAAAAAAAACAAATGAATGACGATCATCGAAGCACAAATACATGAGTCTATAGCTGTACAAATTTGAATTTGGAATTCCTTACCAAAGAGGAGAAATTTGTGATTAAAGTGGCCAGTACGAAAAACGCCAATTTCATATGTAAGGACCTAATATCACTGTTATTCAACTGATTTGGCTTCAATTTAGGTTTATGAATGACGTTTTTCATCAATCGCTCTATTAGCCTCGTATAGGCCCGATTTATAAAAATAAATATTTTTTATGAATGCGACTGATATTAATTTAAACATATTTAAATATGGTTAACACCTAGTTAAATTACTAATACCTACTATTACAAAACACCATACCATATTTACATTGTAAACAGGATTGATGTTGATACATTTCCAAATACTGAATTATTGGTCTGAGATCAAATTTAGTTATCCATACCATGAAATGAAACAATTTCTTGAAATTTTTTAACTTATTTTTAACACTTTACAATTAGGTAATTTTTTAACATTAACCCTCCCAATAACGCCAAATCGTCAAGACTTAGATTTAAAGAAATTGCTTGACTCAAAAAAGAACACAGTTCATCTGTTCAGTTAGACAGTTAGACTTACTTAATATACCACAAAATTTTAATTTAAAGATTGCTTTAGATTACCATTATCATATTTATAATACAATTTACATTAACACGATCAATAATCTAAATTTGAAATTAAAAACTCCCCCGACTCCAGAACTATAGTTTCCTTTAAAGTAGAAAGTCATACTGTTCTGTAATGTGCACGTGATGCGCTTTCATTTGAGACCCCACTCGAGTATATTTGCAGATTTTCGGCTTTCCTTCCCCAATTTTACCCTCTTTACTTCTAAACGGGTCGACCCGATTTTCATCAAACATGTCTAAGAATACTCAAAGACACCTTTAATCCAAAAAAAAATGAATTGAAATCGGTCAATCCGTCCGGGAGCTATGATGTCCCAGACAGACAGACACGTCAAACTTATAACATCCGTCATTTTTGTCGGGGGTTAAAAAAGGGCGGATGACTAAAATAAAAACGAAAAATCAAGGTACAGCCATAGAATAATAAATTATGACGTAATGCTTTCTTGCGATTTGTACTCAATGTACTGTTAAACGACAAAATCCCCGACTTCGAAACTTCGATATCACCTCCACATCACCTAAGCCTCCAGCAGCCCCATAATAGTCCCCTCGTGGCGTGACGGGCTGGCTCGGAGCCAAACCGATCGGGATTAAGGCTTGAACAGCTCTATATCTTGGTCACGTTCTTTTTAAACTCATATAGCTAAAAATAGGTGCCTAGCATTTTTGGATGGGCTAACAGACTATACAGAATACCACTTTATTTATATACTTATCATGCCCATAGTAAGGCCCCGCCTTCTCTATATTCATATCTTAACCAAAGACAGAGGAAACGACTTAATACTAAGTAAATAATATTACGTCCGAATCGTTACAAAATCTAAGTGACCCAACCTAATTGAGATAGATCTAGATCTAGGTCATCTAGATCGATGGTATTGAAATCTCCATTCATTTGGTCAATGACAATAAACCGGTGAGCAATCCACTTCAACACCACAGAAGGGTATAAGTACTTTGTTCTACTTACTTACAAACATATATACATTACAATAAACTGAATCAGTGGTGGGGTGGGCTGAAAGTCCGCTTGCGGCGTAAGAGGTAGCGGGTTCGGTTCCCGCTGAGGGGTCTAGTGTTTGTATTTTCTGCAAGCACATTATGGTGCTTGCAGAATTAGCACTTGGTCTTGGTGTTAAATATGTATAATAAAAAAATCTGTAGGTATATGTACCTATGTCTTTTATATTAAGTATATCATAATGTCTAACACCCGTCTCACAAAGTCAAAACATTTATTTCCATAAGTATGCTTATAAATGTCAAAAAAACTTAAAGCTAAGTGATTAAAATTAATTCAAATACACATCAGAAGCTTGGAGCCTGACCAAACCAAGAGACCAAGGCGATGCAGTGGAGTGTAGTAGGTATTATTATTAGTGTCTAGTCGATTTTCCGGACATATAAATATATTTTAAATAAGGTTGATTACTACATGATTTGTTATTTCATATACAAATAAATTCAAATAAAATATATAATACAAATATATATAAATTAATTCATTCAACATTTTATAAAATGTTATTTAGGAAAATTCCTAATCTATCCTCCTCGACTTACATACGTAAAATGATTTACGGCGATTACTTTTATTAATACAGCTAGGTTTAATTCGGGTTTAATATTTATTTATTTGTAAACTGGCAAGTACCTCGCTTTTTTCCATACAGCACTTTTGATATTGCACCAAGCTCGCGTGCATATAAATTGTTTTAAAAGAAAAAGGTATTCCTTTCTCTTGTTACACAAATCCACACGAAATTGTAATAAATCCGAGTCCAGTTACGCTTTCTGATCCGATCATCAGGAGTAAATCACATCACGTCTCATTTCTAGGAAGGAATTCGGAGATATCGACCGAATCTCGCTGCTTTTATATCAAGTTATAATAGATTGTTGTATAGCTTAGGCGGTGAATCTTGTTGGTTACGAGTATGTTGGCAATTAGAAAATAACTGAGTGTTAGTGTAAGTGCTAAAAAACTTCACGAAAGGCTGCACTTGGTGAGTTGTATACAGACTTTACTTTTCGGGATACAAGTTTATGCCGTATTTTCTAGGTTTGACTTGGAAATATAGGTATCTAAGATTATTTTTTTAATTTTCCTTTATTTCTATCATAATTATAGTTTCTTGCTTTGCCCGTGTTGAATGGATTTTTCCGTAAAAGGAGTCTAGTTTATAGTCTTCCTCGATAAATGGGCAATGTACCGCTGAAATAATAATTCAAACAGTTCCTAAGTTTAGCGCGTTCAAACCAACTTGTCAGCTTTATTATATAAGTATAAATTACGCACTCACTACGAGTACCTTCCTCAAAGCATTGAGTACACTATTTCAGTTTCAGAATAGAATAGAATAGAAAAGACTTTATTGTACACCACACAAATGAAGAATAAACTTTACAAAATACTTTATAACTTAACAAGAACAGTCTCTGGTGGTAGGCTTCGGCCGCGGCTTGTCACCACCCTCCGGGCTGGGCCAGTGCGTGAAGCGATTTTTTCGTGTTTCGTAATGTGGCCCGGAGAAGCCACCTTCTAGGTCTTCATGTCCCATCTTGGACTACATCGTTACTTTACATCAGGTGAGATTGTGGTCAAATGAAGGCTTATCGATCATAAAAAAAAAAAAAAAAAAAAAAAAAAAAGGCTTAAGCCTTCATTTGACCACAATGTTTGTTAACAAACATAAACAAAAAAATTTAAAACCGGGCACAAAGGGCCGTTCGTCGTTTCGTTATTGAAAATTGGTAACATTACATGTGTGGGTTATAGTTTCGAACCCTGTCTTTGGGGCATATATGCTAACTGTAACTAAGTACGTATTTTAAATGTATCTACTTCCACTACATATTATCAAAGTACAAATCATCTAACAAGCTTAAGTATCTTATCAATGTAATATAATAATCAGTGTTCGACCTCATTTTATATTTCTCTCTGTCTAATAAAATTGACTCACATTGTTAAAAAAAATTAAGATTTTATCGTTGTTTAGAAAAAGCTAATATTTGTTTACTAGATTGATCTTAGATTCTAGTTCCACTTGCACATTTTGCAACCGCCCAGGATGCACATAAATAAATTGAATTAAAAAGTGGAGCAAGAAACGTATTACATAAAATTACGTTGTAATGCAGTAATGTACATGGCTAGCCTATTAATTAATTAATGTATAACGTAACTAATTAGCAGCCTGTTACCGAGCACATAATGCTTCGTGTCACGCCGTGCTTAGCTATTGTTTCCGAGCATGGGCAGCGCATGAGATGATTGATAGTCTTGATCTGTTAAATTTATATAAATGTAGAATAAAGTTCAGTCAAATAATAGGTGAGACAAACAGTGGCAGATGTATTGCTTAAGAAGTATACAATCATTGCAATAAGATGAAAAGGATATGAATGATTTTAAAAGCCAAAAAAATATATTTTTGTATATTTTTTATAAGGGCACGTAAACATATACAAAATATAGGTAATCGTTTGCAAATATTATTTAATATGCTAATGCTTGTATGGATGTATGTTTGTAAATCTTTCATGTTCAACGGTTAAAAGGTATTACTGTGACTTGGAATATTATTATTCATAGCTTTCTTATAATGTGGATTCACTAATGCTATATTTGAAGTGTGTACGAGATGAAATCCATATAACGCGGTAAAACCATAAAAATCTGCTAGCAAAATTATGCTACGAAATATAAATTCAATCGTATTCATAAACTTATCCTAAAAACAACCAAAAACTTAAATTTAATGCATATATTTTAAGCCTCATCAAAATATTAGGTCCTTACATATGAAATTGGCGTTTTTCGTACTGGCCACTTTAATCACAAATTTCTCCTCTTTGGTAAGGAATTCCAAATTCAAATTTGTACAGCTATAGACTCATGTATTTGTGCTTCGATGATCGTCATTCATTTGTTTTTTTTCTTCTGTTTTTTTCTGTTTGCGTCACTCATTTTACAAAATGGAAAACTTAAAATATCGCATTATTTACGAGTACGAGTTCCGCCGTGGCACTAGTGCTGCGGAAACAACTCGAAGGGTGAATGATGTGTATGGCGGTCGTGTTGCAAAAGAAAACACAGTTCGTTTTTGGTTCCAACGTTTTCGTTCTGGAAATTTCGACTTGCAGAACAAGCCCCGTGGACGGCCTGAGACTCAAGTTGATAATGAAGAGTTGAAGGCTATTGTGGAAGCGGATCCATCGCAAACCACGTCCGAGTTAGCTGCAGGCTGCGGTGTTAGTGATAAAACTGTTTTAATTCACTTGAAGCAAATTGGGAAGATTAAAAAGCTTGAAAGGTGGGTACCTCACGAATTGACTGAAGCAAACCGGCAAACGCGCGTCGACTGCTGCGTTACATTACTAAACCGGCACAATAATGAAGGTATTTTAAACCGAATCATTACCTGTGATGAAAAATGGGTTCTTTACGATAATCGGAAGCGCTCAGCGCAATGGTTGGATCCTGGCCAGCCAGCCAAATCCTGCCCCAAGCGAAAATTAACCCCAAAAAAGTTACTTGTAAGCGTTTGGTGGACTAGTGCCGGTATTGTTCATTACAGTTTTCTCAAATCTGGCCAGACTATTACGGCTGATGTCTATTGTCAGCAATTGCAAACCATGATGGAAAAGCTAGCGGCTAAACAACCTAGGCTGGTCAATCGCTCCACGCCACTGCTGCTTCACGACAACGCTAGACCACACACTGCGCAACAGACGGCTACTAAATTAGAAGAGCTTCAATTGGAAAGTCTAAGACATCCTCCGTACTCCCCGGACCTTGCTCCAACAGATTACCATTTTTTTCGAAATTTGGATAACTTCTTGCAAGGGAAAAAATTCAACTCCGATGGGGCAGTCCAAATCGCTTTCAAAGATTTTATTGATTCCCGTCCGACTGGTTTTTTTAGTAAAGGGATCAATGAACTACCTATAAGATGGTAAAAGTGCATAGAAAATAATGGTTCATACTTTGATTAATTAAATATATTATATTAAAAAATATTCGACTTTTTGTTCCTCCCATACAAAACGCCAATTTCATATGTAAGGACCTAATATGTATACAAGTACAATAATCAGACGATTTCACAACATAAACCACGAAAGTATCCGATATTTACATTACTTAAAACAATGTCTGGCAGTAAACTCTCGCCTTGACCCCGAGTTCAAGCGTAAACATCG
Organism: Gymnoscelis rufifasciata; assembly: GCA_929108375.1. Lineage (NCBI taxonomy): Eukaryota > Metazoa > Arthropoda > Insecta > Lepidoptera > Geometridae > Gymnoscelis > Gymnoscelis rufifasciata. The sequence continues at coordinate 1,575,653 of OV815303.1, forward strand.
ACGCCAGCGCCGCTCGTTATGGAAATCGGAACTAATCCGTTAGCCGTGCGTGCGCGCAGATTGAGTTGCGAAGGCTTTAATGTGTTGTATGAACTATTAGCATAATGTTATGGAATTTGACGGATTTATTAAATACGGAATAGAGTGACAACATAAAATTAACCATAAAGTAGTCCATTTACAGCACTTGTCAATATTTTTGACACAACATCCTTGTAATCCATAAGTGATTAAAATACTGCCGGGTGATTTTTTGGCTTTATAGTATAAGTAATAGTACCTTAATAAGCTTCTCTCAATTTTGGAGCCCTACGTTTGATGAAACTCTACTAATGATAAAAATAAAATTAAAAAAATAAATATTTCCGGACAATCTATACAACAACATCTAGCCCCGTGGTAAGCTCTAAGCTTGTGTTACGGGCACTAGATATCTGATATACTACATAGATATTTTTTTTTTGTAAATACATACATATGATACATAGAAAACACCCAGACCCAAAACCAGAAATTGTAGATAGTACAAAATCTGGTCCCCCGGCGGGAATCGAACCGGAACCTCCTGCGCCTCAGGCGGATCTTCGCCCACCGAGCCACAGAGGTCGTCAAGTTTCTACAGTTATCTTATCTTTAGTTATATAAGTTATCAATACATATTCCTTTTAAAACACACTCTACTTACACATTCCGTTTTCAGCGTTCTCCAAGATGTGAGGATGCTGTCGCTTCTTCCCAAGCCGCTTTCTGTTTCATCCTGAAACAAATTACAATTTCAAAATCGCAAACATAAAATGTCTATTTACATTGAACCATCATTAGATATCTTATTTTTCAACAGACATTCTAAAAGAGAACGAGGCTCTTGGTTCGGCTTGAACAATGAAATGAAATTCGAAAATGTTTATTTGCAGAAAACAATTTTTACAAACTTGTACAAGATCTTAAAGACAAGTTAGAGTAATAAATTAAAAATAATGACATCAGAACTTTTTTATGAAGCTTTTATTAATTGCAAGTTTATCCCACTTAAATTATAGCAATTGGTATAGTAACACTCAAGTTTTATTAATTAATAAAAATTATATAAGAAAATATTTTACATTGTTAAAAATTTTAGTGTTTCTTTAATCACTTTATACATACTCGTAGCTTTAATGCAAATAACTTATATTTGCGTCACTCACGTAATGCCTAAATTGCACTTAATTTCCTCTTCCAAATCAAGCAATGACTCACGTAAACCATCGTATAACATACGAATAGTTAGGAAGTGGATGAGGAAACGGCAGTGTTGACATCAATCGAGGCTTCGCGTCACGACACTGAGGAACCTCCAAAACATGATAAGAACACAAAGAAAACAGCGAACAGATGGCATTCAAAAATGTTTTTGTCAAAATTTTTAGATAGGAGGCATCAGTAGTACACGGACGATATGCTACTACGGCTGCTACAAAACAAACAGCTTGCTAAAAAGCAAGATGACCTAGTTTAGTTATAATTTTGTTTAGATAAAGAAACAGTAATATTTACATATCCCGCGATAAAAGTATAATACGTCCATTCTCAGTAAGTGGGTATTCCAACACAAAAATATATTGGTCTTAAATTTAATAACTAAAAGACTTCTTCAAAAGGCCCCTGATTATATAACAGTGGCATAATATACTAATTGCAATCGGTTCAGTATAGATAGGTTTAAATCTTCACCATAAGCATCTATTTAAAACTAATATTCTAAGGCTGAAGAGTTTGTTTATTTGAACGCGAACAACTGGTCCGATTTGACACATTCACTGTTAGATTTTATCGAGGAAGACTATAGGCTATGTTACCGCGATAAAATACATTGGTCCCGCGGGATAATCCATAAAACATGGGAATCGCCGTGTAAAGCTATCCATACCAATTTAGCAAATGCGAAAGTAACTCTGTCGGTCTGTTGCTCTTTCTCACAAAAACTACTGAATGTAAAACGATTTGAATGAAAAAACACAGATACTGAGAAAGGGCATAGGGTACTTTTTACCGCGGGATAATTGTATGCGGCGGAGAAATCCATCACAACACGGGGCCCTACTCATCATCACCCTATTAACGTTCCCACTGCTGGGACACAGGGACTTCTCTCTTGACGAGAGAGATGAGGCCTTAATTCACCACGCTGGCCACCTGCGGGTTGGTGAATGTCACATGTCCTTCAAACTCTTTTTAAAGTTCTCAGAACATGCCGGTTTCCTCACGATGTTTGCCTTCACCGTTAAAGCACGTGTTTAAAGCGCACATAAATTTCTCAAGAAGAAAAATCCAGAGGTGCGTGGCGGGGTTTGAACCCACGACCTTCGGAATGAAAGTCCCTACTAGTCGTCAATAAACATCATTTATTCTGGTACGAGAATAAGTTCGAAACCAATAATACCACAATTTATTTATAAAGTTCCCTATCTGTTCGCATAAAGTATCAGAGTTTCCTAACAATGTTAGCGAGCACGTGCGGGGCCGCGCTCGCGCCGAATGCTAAACGCGAGAAAGTCGAGAAAGCGCTGTCACTGTCAAGTCAGTGACAGCGGTTCTGAACGCGCGGGCAGATTACAGGCAATTATGCTAAGGAGGGTAGGCTTAGATAGGAATAGGGCTAGGATAGGAAGATAGGCCGACGATTTAGGGATGCGTTCACGATAACTGCATGAAACTATACACAGCTATTTGTTACAAACAATTAAAACGTTCCTCGATTAAGAAAAAGTGTTAGAATTTTAGTCACCTTACACCCATAGTTCAAATAACATAATACATTAACACACAGCAGTGTGATTAGTCCGGATATATTTATTTATTATAGTAATTTATTCATACTATTTTAAGTAAAGTATTTTCAATCCAAAGGTATGTCTGGAAGAGATCGCTTTTTAACGATATGGCCGCCCATTGTAACCACTTGTTATTTTATTTTACGTTTTTATATTCCTGTGGTGTGTACAATAAAGCGTTTTTTAATTGTATTGGATTAATGGAGGTTCTCGATTCAACACGTTCACCTATATAAATACTTATATAGTTATTATGTTTTTTTTTATACTTGCGAACTATCCATTTGCTATGAATTTTCGATAGCAACACAAAGAATTTCAATAACAATCAAGATAGGTACAAAAAAATCTATAATTATACTTTGTTATAATATACAAAGCTTAGAAACGTCACAATGATTTTCCTATTCGCAATATCTTTCACAACCAAATGAAACGGATAAGTATTATGAAATTGTAATGCATCATGTTCTGATTTCATTCCCAAAATTATCTATATTGATTGAGATTGATGACGGTCGGAATCTGAATAACCACTTCAGAAATATGACGTAAAATTGAGCATAAAAATAATTTATCTAGATACATCGACTACTAACCTAAAAACGCGTTTAAAGTTCGATAAAATTATCGTATTTTTTTATTGCTATAGACGTTTCTAATAGGTAGTTAATACATTAGCTACCAAAAATATATAATAATTTACAAAATATAAACCATTAAGCTATAGGACCGAAAGAATTAATACAAATAATACCCACTCAATTAATTTAGTTATTTTTAGAGATTTAGTAGTATACCTAAGTATCTTTTAACACTGTTTTAATATAATGATGTTTTTTTTATTTTATTTTCTCTTGAATGTACGCCAATGTATAATGTAAGGCTTATTCATATTGTAACTGGTTATAGTTCAGGTCTCCACGACACAGGCAGTGTGCCTAGTGTGGAGACTAACGACAAATATTACCTAAGCACAAAATTGTATTAGTAAATAAATATATTTTTCATTTTTTCAATGTAGAAGGCCTGTACTCAGCAGTGGGTGCAAACGGATGATGCTAACAAATATATATTTTAAAATCAATAACATTTTCAGGCGACTTACACTCGGCCATTTTGGTGCGCTTATTCTGCGACGTCAGGTGTCACAAATTCGAGGCAATCATAAAGTGTTTGGTTCAGAAAGTACTTAGCTGGAAGATTGATAAAATCAGATTATTTCCATTGAAACCAAATTACTTTTTGCAAATTTGCGAGGGACTATACTGCCGTACTTATCATAAGTGCAATAACTAGGTAAAAGCTACTTTCGAGAAAAACGCGCTTAAAGATTTTTTTTTTGTTTTTCATGTATCTCAATTTCTATACAAGGTATCGACTTGAAACTTTCACAAGGCTATAGATTAAAATGTGTAGAATATTATGTAGTACCTTGAATTGGTAAAAGTGTTGGCTTAGTTACCTAAAATCACAGAATTTTACTTATGTTTAGTACTTTAATATAAATAGATAGAATGATTACTAGTCATAACCGAAATAAGTAGTATAGTTATTTCCCTTATCATTAGCAATTTAACATATTTCACTTTTGAGTAGCAGGCAATCCCTATTTTTTCTTGTATGTTCAACCGATTAGTGCAATAAGTGTCGAACATATTTCGGTTTTCATTAGTAAAACAAGCTTAGATGTCAGAGTTGTTATATATTATATAGATTGGAGTTGGATATTTAATTTATTACAGGTACTTAGTATACGCAGTAAGCAGTACCTACATTTATTCTATATAAATAAAACAATTTGGTACGTAATTGAATCTTTATTGTATGTCATACATACATAATCAAACGTCAAGTAAAAAAATTTTATTTGATTCTTTAACATAATATGGTATATTATTTATACATTGTTAATATTATAATATATTTATATGGTATTAATATGTTATTTTTATGAGTATCTATATATTTATTTATATGAGGAGTAATATGTAAAAGTCTATAGTATAAAATATTTGGATATAATTTTTTTGTTGTATTACTATTATTAATTATTATTTTTAAGTCACCGTCCAGTTATTTGCTGTGCATTTTACTCTCCATCCAAAGATTGTCTGAAAGAAATTGCTTTAAGCAATAAAGCCGCCCATTACGCATTTTGTATTTAGCAGTAAGTCCCTTTTTGTATTGTTTTATCTGTTAAGTAGTTAAGCTTACAGAACTTTTATTTGGAACAATAGGAAATGTTTTTTGTTAATTTTTATTTGAAGGAAATTCAATTCTTTCTATTCGCTATTGCCATGTTTCTCTTTGTCCTTTAACATGAAAGTTTCCCTTTTGACCCTGACCACCATGATGATCTATATATATAAATAAAAATGAATTGCTGTTCGTTACTATGACTAAAACTCAAGAACGGCGGAACGGATTAATCTTATCTTAAAATGTTCGTGGAAGTCTAGGGAAGGTTTAAAAGGCGAGAAAAAATCGAATAGTTGCCGGGGAAAAAAATTCAATGAAAACCCGTGCGAAGCCGGGGCAGCCCGCTAGTTTTAAATAAACTCTTGGTACCGTGTTTCCGTGTTATTTTAAGCTGAGATGAAAAGTCTTCATATTCATAAAAATCAGACACTGTCATGACTTTAACGGTATTTTTTTTTAGTTTGACATTTTCACAGAATCTATAAAGTCATCAAAGTCGTAAACTTTTTTTTTAAGTGACAATTCGACTTGGTGGTGAAAATGATCAGAGGATATAAAGGTGTGTCCAGGATAAAAGTACTTTACTGATGATTCATCAGCAGCAATCAGATTGCTATTTATGTCTACCAAAAAACACATAAACGCCCAGTTTTTATTCTGGGCCGAACAGTTATCAACCCATAAGACTATATGTTTTGCGTCAAGTTTATGTACTAATAAATCTAAATTTCAAATATAAAAAACCCCGATTTCAAAGCCTTAATTTCATTAAAGTAAAACACCATAATATTTTGAAATGTGCACGCAAAGCGCTTTCATATGATACCCCACTCGAGTATATTTGCAGACTTTCGGTTTTACTTCCCCACTCTAACCCCAATAGCTTTTAAACGGCACAACCGATTTTCATGAAACATGTCTAAGAAAACTCGCGCCACACTCACCTTTCATACAAAATTTTTAATCTTCTTTAAAATTTATTTCTTTCTTTCATATTAAATTTAAATCGCTTCATCCGTTCGGGATCTATGATGTCCCAAACAGACAGACAGACAGACACAAAGACAGACAGACAGAAACGTCAAACTTATAACACCCCTCTTTTTTGGTCGGGGGTTGAAAAGGATCTGAATGCAGAAATTATGTCTTCTTGGCTTCGTCCAGACACAGTTTCGTTCCATCATAACCATACTTATTGCAGTTATCGCTAGTAATTCAATGAATTATTTTAGGTTACCTTGCCACAACTCAAGTTATTTCACTCTTGATAAGTAAAACAAGACCAAATCCCTAATATATTGCGGTTATGCTTAAGAAAAAAACCGGAATGGTTAAAGATACGTAAAAACTGTCAAAGAAGAAAACGTAGATCTCATTTTGCTGATCACGAATATGTATATAACTCTGTTTGGCCCAAAACTCGAGTTATTGCACTTATGATAAGGACGGCAGTATAAAAATAGTTACTTTTTGATAAAAATATGATAAACATTAAAAATAATTGTTTAAGTATGTTTTCCATAAAATAAATATTCCGAAAATAAAGAACAGACCTTTTTGAAGTCCAGTGCATATTCCCTTATGTAAAGTCTTCTTACGTAACAATAAAATGGTTATTAATCGCGGGGGCGGGAGGGCTTCGGCTTAATCTCGTTCGTATCCTAGGCGCCCCCAGTTCTTGCCTATTATTGCATGAAAAAGCCAAAAAATTCAGTCTCTGCATAAGTAAAGTTAAGTACTACATAATTATAATTTTTTTATTTTTATTTATTTATATGTGAACAGAGACCATAAAAGCCTCGCCTGTGTTATATATAACGGACTCGGTGTTTAATAATAGAAATTCCGTTTTGTGCACTATTAGTTAGATAGTAAAGCCAGCAACATTCATTAACTTTTATCCTTCTGCATTTTTACGTATAACATAATGCATTGTCATAGAATAGTTTAAATTTCCGTTAGTTCTAAATGTACGTGACCTAAGGCACAATAACAGAACTTTAATATTGTCATTCGCATAAGGGACAATGAGTGATAGCAACTTTCAAGTTCAAATTCATTTATGGAGGTTCCAATGGACACTTTAACGAACGGTATTTTAAAATGCAATCATTTCTTTTATATCAGCGTCGTTTTTACTATTCTTTGGATATTTCACTGAGGTTGATAGGGACTGTCTTTCCTCACAGGATAGTTAATTCTATTTATAGCCTTGTTCAGATTATATCTATTTTATAATGCTTTATATATATCTACTGAATAATTATGTAGCATTACGTAAGTGTTCACCAAAATATTAAACTACTGTATCATATTTGGACTTAAAATCGCCTTAGGTACATTATAAATACCCGATAATAGAACCCGCATCTCACAAACAATAAGCGATTTTTTCAGCCCACAATTGAAAGTAAAAGGGACGCGTTTCAACTTCACTGTAATTTTTATTGGCAAGAACAATGAGATTGGTAACATGAGCCGTGACGACAGATGCCACAATGGGCATGTGCAGCCCATGACCATAGCCACTCATGACTATGTTGTGCAGAGTTAGTCTGCGGGGTTCATGTAGACGCAGAATCAAACCACTACTAGGTACTAGGCCATCTGGCCAGGTGTCAGTTTTGAGGGAACTGTATATTAAAGTATCATTAATATAATTATCTGTTTTTCTTTGTTTTGTTAGTTAGTTTGTAACGATTATTTTGCCTGATATGATAACCAACGAATCTTGCATCGTAGCAACCTAAGCTGAGGCAAAACCACACACTGTACAATATAATGAATTGTGTTTACAGGTTATTTATTCCTTATATTTCATAAAGTCACATATCTATATAAATAAAAATGAATTGTTGTTCGTTTGTCTGATTAAAACTCGAGAACGGCTGGGCCGATTGAGCTGATTTTGGTTTTAAAATGTTTGTCATTGTCCAGGGTAGGTCTAAACGGTGAGCAAATAAGGAAAAATTGCCGGGAAATTTTTTTACCCATGCGACGCCGGGGCGGGCCGCTAGTATGAAATATAAAATATGTTAAGTAAAAGGTAAAAGGTTGAAAGTACCTTTAAAATTATACGTGTAAAAAACGGGAGGGGTTTTCAGTTCGACGCCTATTATCTATCGATACTTATTATTAATTGAAGTCCCCCGCAGCGTCTGTCTGTCCCTATGTTTGGCTTACACTCAAAAATATGTTTTTTTCCCCTTCCTCAGAAAAATCTGATTGCAAAGTGAACAAAAGTCATATCTCACTCAGGGGATTTGTATACCAAACCAAAGTGGGGTTGATCACTAGTATTTGATAATTCATAATCATTTTGATAAGGTTTGAACTCACAGTCGCCACTCTTTTCCATGCTCTATGTGTAGAACAATGTGGGCTTTAGTTCCGGACACGGCTGCTTTATGGAAAATGTATCAGGAAATTGCGGTGGAGGAAGCCAAACGGATCATAAATGTTTAGTATTACGGTGCTTTCAAAGGGTTATTGTTATTTTGCCAGAAAAGAAAATCACAGAAGTACCTACTTGCAACATAATATTCCTACAAATATATTTTATAGGAGCTCTTATTAGGCCTAATTTGAGTTAGGTGTTTAGAAACGAATATCTGCGGCGCAGCAAGCGATAAATTTGACGTACCTACGTACTTTTTTTTTATTATTATTGATAAGCCTTCATTTGACCACAATCTCACCTGATGCAAGTGACGATGTGGTCTAAGATGGAGCATGAAGGCCTAGAAGATGGCTTCTCCGGACCACATTACGAAACACGAAAAAATCGCTTAACGCACTGGCCCAGCCCGGAGGGCAGTCGCCGCAGTCTTACACTCATAACGCTCAAATAGCGCCCTGAATCAATTAGTCGTTGTTTTGCAGAAATATTTAGTTCTAGCCGCTCAAAAGGTATCAATTTCCAAAAACATTTTTTGTTTGCTACGTTTATTTTTAATATCCGTGCCAAAAATAACACATGTCATATAGATTCACTTTTACTGACTGTCTGTCAAACTTTTCCCTCAGAAAATCGTTGAACTGTCTGCTATTTAACATTTTATGACAAAAAAATTAAGTTGGTAGGTTTGGGTACCTATCAACTTAAATTTTCCTCCTAAGCACTCCAAATATCTTGAAAATAATTCACCGGGTCAGCTAGTTATAAATAATAAAATTAAATTTAGATAAATCCCATTGTGCCGTCGATGTTAATAAATAAAATAGTTAAATGGACTTCAATAAACAGTCATTGCATTGCATAACGATGTGTGGTCAATGAATGCGACGCGATTGTGCACACAGACACACAGCCAGACATGAAGATTCCACGCACGGACAGGGAAGCTATGCTGTTATGATGTCGCTTATGCAATGAATTAGATAAAAGTAAACACTTTGTAATCTTTGAGTCAAAAACCTTTGGGCAGAAACTCACCCAGTAGTCGATTGATCATCATTCATTTAGGTAATCAAAATTGATTTTGTATTTCTTCTACAATAACTGTGTTAACGTTACTTACATTTTTGAAAAATATGACTTGGACTCATATTCCGGTTCCGTGTATTTCATTAGTTTAATAATAAAAAAACACACAAAAAAAATTGTTCAAAAAGTTGTATCGCTCTGAGCGATCAGAGACATGACGAATCTAAAGGTTCCGTTTTTTGACATATGGCTACGGAACCTAATTAAAAATTAAAATACCTCAATTAAAACACCTTTTAATTGAGCTAAATTGATGATTTACTTCACTTTTATTACTTTTTTAACCTGTACATTTATTCTTCTCTAGCTATACCTGCTCTGCAGGGTTTTCTACGATATTTTGTAAGATATTTATTTAGCATTATGTTTGCATTATGTATTTGGCTTGCATCCACGTAGTGTCAACAAAAATAATTGTCAGGTCGTGATCGCTTTCTCTCCAATATTCGGTGATTCCTATTCTCGAGTTATCCCAGTGGCGTGTGTGTGTGTGTGTGTTTACGTGTGGTTTACGGAAACTAGGTACGGAAACGCGTGCCAGGCATCCGATACTTTAGATACTTTACTTTGCTTCGAGACTGCCAGGTTCTGTCTGTCAGCAGCGACTTAACCATGCGATTTACTCGCGCGACTTTTAATTAATACAAGTTAAAAATGTGGGGAACTTCTAAATTTAAAGTGACTAGCTGTTCCAACTTGCCATGGGGTAATAAGCAGTCATAAAAAAATAGATTAGTTCTCTCTATTTGGAAGTAAACAAATGCTTGTTTTTCCATTAGTTTTTTTTATTTAGATGAAAATCAAATACCAAAAATTAAAGCTATCTGAATATTATGTACTTATATAATGTAATCTGTGAAAATGTTTAGTTAAAACGGGTAATAAATGATTTGAAGGCTTTTAAGTTTTCCGAAATTTCATAATGTTGTTAAAAACCATGATATTCTAAAAAGTTATAGATACTGTTTAGTTGTATCTAAAAAAGATAAATATCGAAAAAAAACCTAATTATAGTATTAAAAACTCCCTCGAACTTAAACTTAAGAATCGTGTCCGACACCACTCAACGCCATCCCTGCCTCGTATGTATATGTAATTCGGTTTTTACGTTACATCACTCGATTGTTATCGGAGTTACGTATACGTCACGTGAGATGAATTGTGGTGCGTACACGTTATCAGCATGAGAAACATGTTATTTTAAAACTTGTTAAAATGAACACGTCCAAAGTTAACGTAAAACCACGGAGCGTACGTTTAAATGAAAATAATTAGCTTTTATGAAGGTTTAGAATTAGGGAGATTTTGTCTGTTCACGTCCGTAAGTGGTAACCCTTTGAATCCTTACACGTGACCCTCGGGTGGTGCTAAGAACAGTCTCTGGTGGTAGGCTTCGGCCGCGGCTTGTCACCTCCCTCCGGGCTGGGCCAGTGCGTGAAGCGATTTTTTCGTGTTTCGTAATGTGGCCCGGAGAAGCCATCTTCTAGGCCTTCATGCACCATCTTTGACCACATTGTCACTTTACATCAGGTGAGATTGTGGTCAAATGAAGGCTTATCAATAATAAAAAAAAAGGTAGGACACAATTAATAACGTATTTATTGAAAATTTGTTCATATAATGTTCGTAGTTTGAATTAGTATCAATTAATCAAATCAATTACAAACTATCAAAAATATGTTGTACAATCTAGATTGAATATGTAGAGCCGAAGATCTCTACGCTAGACTAGAAAAGCCGATGTTATAGACATCTGCGATTCCCCCATTATGTATCCCATTTTTTACTGTATAAATACCCAATCTTTATGTATAAATACACATCTATAGGTACAGTATTATGAACTGTGATTGTATCTTCTATGAAAGATTGAAATTATTGATTATAAATAAGATAAATAATTCAAATGTAGATGGAAAATAGATAAAATATTTTAAGACTTATAGATAAAACTTATTACAAACTTAAGTAACTTTTTGTTATGTTCTAAACACAGGGCCCTTAAATGTTTGTAATGTTTATTGCAATAACGAAACTGAAACTGGTATTCCCTTTTTAGAAGTGGTTTGTATGCAGAATTGTATACATACATCATCAACACCCTATTACCGTTCCCACTGCTGGGATACAGGGACTCCTCTCTTGACGAGAGAGATTAGGCATTAATTCACCACACTGGTCAAGTACGGGTTGGTTGTACCTATGTGACTTTGACTTTATATACTTGGGAAAATTAGTACCTGTGTAATTAGGTGATTATCTGATTATAGTTTACATACTGCATGTCCTTCTAGTTGGAAGAAGTTGGAAGCGTCTTTTTCTTCTGAGTTTCTCGATCAGTAATGTCGATATGAGAAGTTTTTGGTCCAACGTCGATCGATTTAAATGCCTGGTTTTTACTTTCTGAATTTGTCAACGCTTTTATAAAGTGGGTTCTATTAATTCCAATTTTAGCATATAACTTGTGTAGATGTAGGCAATTACAACATTGCTGAAACCATATTATTTCACAACACAAGTCACCGACCTATGTTATAATAATAAAACCGCATATTTTATGTTAATATCCTAAACTAGGTCTTAGTTGTTTCCTCGGAGACGAGTTTTGACATTTCTCTTTTATTACAAACATAGTTATATAATGAATATAATAAAAAAAACAATAAGGCGCCGTCTTTGATATTCGTTCCGATTATTAATTAAAATCCTTTTGAGCTGTGGTTATATCATAGACGTTTCTCATATCAATTTAGTGTTTACAAAATATACCGCTGTGTCTGGGAACCGATTAGTTAAATGGTTTCAAACCGATTTCTTATGTCAAAGTGGAGTAAGGGTGTTTTAAATAATTAACCAAAGATGCAGCATATTTTTTTAAAGTGTAAATATAATCACAGTTAGGCAGTCAAGTTTGACGGAGAGGCGAAGGTTGGCGATTCCCGCCAAGGGGCCAAGTATTTGTATGTTCTACAGGCACTTTCTCCTTGGTCTGGGTGTTTTAATACGCATTATAAAAAAAAGTATGTACGATTCACACACGATAGAAGTGAAACTTCAGTAAATGGAAAGAATAAGATGAATAAAAAAATAACAGAAAAAGAATACTGCGCAAAAAGATTTTGTTCGGGCGGTCACCCATCCAAGTACTTGCATCGCGCAACATTGCTTAACCTTGTTAGTATTTAAGATTGGCGTACCTGTCGTTCTTTCCGTTGCATCCGGTTTGAAATCACAACGATTCTAAAGAAGTTTCACTTCAAAATAACTAAATATGTATGTCTGTGTTATAATAAGTATATCAGATGTCTAGTACCCGTAACAACTTACCACGGGGCTAGATGTTGTTGTGTGGATGGCCCGAAAATATTCGTTTAATATATTTATAAGTTACTAACTGGCACGTTCTGCCTTTGCACGGATGCAACAACTATCCCCATAAACATATGTCTCTGTATATTGCTGAAAAAATTACTGACCTTACTGACTGACTTACCTCTATGTAGGTCCGCTTAGTTATTTTTAAGATTATCACGAACATAAAAACTTTAATTTAGTATAGTTTTAGAGCTGGATGTTGTTTTTTTATTCATTAAAACACTGATACTATCTACAATATACATTGCAATAAAGGGCACAGTTAATAGGATCATAATATAAAAATATACTAGAAAACCCCATCGATATTTTTCTCTATTTGGTAAATATAAAAATAATTTTTTTTAGCATTCGTCTACCTACAGAAGTTGGCTTATGCTGATATTTAGTAAAAAAGCCTAAAAAGCTACAAGTTTGAAACCATTTAGATAATCGCATAGCTGGCTATGAATGACCTCGTGATAGTAATGGCCAGATTTCGAAAATTATATATTCATCCGGCTTAATTCCAAGCCTATGTTTTAATCAAACTATTCCGATTTGACAGATTTATAACTTTCATGGGATTCTCTCAACATTTCCATTAGGTAACTATGAGGTAAATTTCCTAAGGTTTCACATGTTAACGTCCAAGGGCCAGATTATTCCGAAGTCAGAATAAAGTTAACGTAAACTTAAGAATATATTAAAGGACGGCAGATTCTAATTGTTTGACGCCTGATATTGACGTTTGACAGGTAGGTGTGTAATCTTATATATAATGAATAGCAAAATGTTGCTAAGCGCATAACTCAATAACGCCTGGACCAATTTAGCCAATTTATTTTTTAAACTGTTTTATTATTTTTTTTATTTCAAATTGTTTTTTTTGGGATTTTTTTTTACCCGTGCGAAGCCGGGGCGGGCCGCTTGTTATTTATATATTTCTCCATTGGCATTCAAGCTAGGACATACAGCTTAGAGGCCTAAGATCTAGGTACCAATCTCTATTTAGATCTAATTATCTAGGATCTAGGCTCCGGGCTGGGCCAGTGCGTGAAACGTTTTTTTCGTGTTTCGTAATGTGGTCCGGAGAAGCCTTCTAGGTATTCATGCCCCATCTTAGACCAAATCGTTACTTTACATCAGGTAAGATTGTGGTCAAATGAAGGCTTATCTAGCATAAAAAAAAATTACAATAAAGTTTCTATCAATTCAAATAGATATCTAGGTTTGCTAAGTGTTTCATCGAGTAATTACCGAAGTGATTATGGGCATTTAGGAAGGGTCTGACCTCGACAGAATCGTGGCCTCATTATGCGACGAGACCTGCTACAGTAATAATTAAAATAGATTGCTTTTTAGCGATAAGGCCGCCCATTGTACCACTTGTTTTTTATTTTACATCTATAATCGGAAGTACTTGTCATATTTTAACCATTATGGGAAATATTGTTGTGTTAGTCATAATAATGTTTAAAAGTAGTGTTTTTAGGGTTCCGTGCCTACCGAAAGGGTAAAACGTGACCTTAAATATTTAAACATTAATTTAACAATAATCCAGACTTTCCGTTAGTAGGTCTGTCTGTGTTGTCACCAGGATGTATCTCAAGAACCGTCATAGAAATAGAATTGAAATATTGAGGGATGATGCATTTATGTTGCCGCTATAACAACAAATACCTATTAATAAAAAAAAATGTGTGTGTGTCAGCTACGACGCACGATTGGAGTTTACTCCTTACGAACTATAATTATGATATATATCGAATAGAAAAAAAGGGTAAATGAACGGATCTGCTAAAATGATAAGAGAAACAAACATATATCTGTAATTATTCGGATTATTTATATTACTCCAATAAAGCGTATTACATAAAGTATGTTACAAAAAAAGGTGTGTGTGCGATTCACACACGGTAGAAGTGAAACTTCAGTAAATCGACAATAGAATGAGATGAATAAAAAAAAATACTGTGCAAAAAGATTTTGTTCGGGCGGTCACCCATCCAAGTACTGGCGTTCCGGAAAGTTGCTTAACCTTGTTAGCGTTTAAGATTGGCTTACCTGACGTATTTCCGTTGCATCCGGTCTGAATCACAACGATTCTAAAGAAGTTTCACTTCAATAATATAAATAAAATACAGTAATACCTCTTTGCGCGATACTTCTTAGTCTCAACTACGAAGTATCGCGCAAAGAGGAGACCCCGAGAATGAGATACGCTGTGTAATGTATTCCGCCTCATTCTTTTACACGTTCTATCCTACAGATAAATATGTTTGTCTCTTTCTACGTAACGCCTCAGCTTTTCGTGTTACACTTTTTGATTTTACTCCTCATAAAATTTCCGTACCGGGCCTTATAACCAAAATCGTTTCTTAAGGAGTAAACTCCAAAAACAAAAACGGGATCCCATACCACAAACGTGATTTTTATGAACTTATCATTATTATTGGTTTGTCATGACAGGATGGGTGATCGCTCTGACTGCTTCTCTAGATCTTTTTGCACATTTTTTGTGTTTTATAATTGCTAAATATGTATATAAACTGTACACTAGGGTTCTCTCTATCTCGTACCTTCTTATATAATTTATTTAATCTCTTTTATTCAATATTTACATCTGGAGAACGATATTTAGTACTTACATCTAATTTACGTTAGGTTGTGCTGAGGTTACGCAATAAAAACTAACTACATGTGACGCTCTGATTGTGGAGATAGTTGGCCGGCGGCGTGTTTTCCTTTTGCAAGATGCTGTGACGTGATCTCCTCCGGTTAGTGACCTAGTAGGATGATGAAGCATCTTTCGCCAAGTTAAAGGGATCTCAAGATCTATTTCACTATCCACTACTCATTTTATTTATTTCCTACTAGCGACCCGCTGCGGCTTCGCACGGGTATAAAATATATACCTACCCAGTCGAAAGGTATCGACATCTGTTAGAATCATTTGGAGTTAACAGATAATTGTGACTGTCAAATAATAACAGACAAATTATTAGCAATAAATTAAAATTGCGACTATAATTTGAGATTTAAACTATCCTATCTCTCAAGTTGGATCAAACTGCACATGGTGTGCGAAAATTATTATAATCGGTTAAGTGGTTTAGGTGAGCAGAACGAGAAGTGGTCAAATAATAAATGCAAAGTAAAATCAAAATTCGAATCTTGTATAGTAATCACAGATATACTATTCAGAAGACAATGTCTATTTTTCCAGGAAGACAGACATCTCCGGGATTCTCCACTCGCCACTAATCAGATAAGGTATCTAATCTATTCACCGCCTGCACCAGATTTACTTATCTCGTTCGCAGTTTGTATGTAAATGGCAACACGTATGTGAATAAACATTTATTAGCTATGCAAGGTTGCTAGTTTGGTACACTCCGCGATGCATTTGTATCCCTATTCATTGTATTTGAAAAGCTTTTGTAGAAAACTTTGTTTCACCTGTCCCGAGGTTTGTCTGCAGTAAGTTTTGAATGGTCAGATTTTACACTCTTCGGAGTTCGAAATACTCGTATACTGCTACAAACTACTCTATACCTACTGTTGTAAGGGAAAACAAGATCTTGATTCCTTCGGAACTAGAACCCGAAGTCTTTCGCACAACGAGCAAGTGTACCTTACCGCTAGGCCAGAATTGAGAACCATTTCTTCGTTATTATGAGAAAATGAAACATTTAATGTACTTAAGCAGCCAGATTCATCTTTTACAAAAGCATCCCTGAACACCTATATTTAAGTTCAACCTGCTGGGACACTGAGACTTCTATCTTGACGAGAGAGATTAGGACATTCACATTAGTGAAAGTCACATGTCCTTCAAACTCTTGAAATTTCTAAGAACATGCCGGTTTCTTCACGATAAAGCACGTGTTTAAAGCGCACATAAGTTTTTCGGGTCCATCTGACAAAACCTACTTAGCAAAATGGCTAGCTAGCAATACATCAACACTTCATCTTCTCTTCATAGCATTTGAACGACATCGCTAAATTGACTTGGTAGCAAAAAGACTACTTTTTCAAAAGTACTGTTAGTAACAAAAACATTTTATTTAGAAAATATATGTTTAAATAATAACCAACAAAAAGAAAAAAAAAATTAATCGGCTTACTAAAATTTAAAAAAATATGTTTCTAATGGTTCTGATGAAGAATTTGCTTTTTAATTTCAAAAATGTTTTCTAAGAACTGCATCTCATTGATGTGTCCATGTTTCAGTGATGTAATTTCATTTTTGAGCATTTTATCAAATTGTATGTGGCGACGCAACCGTCGTGATTTGTTAAAATAGTGCTGCTTGATAGCAATATCTTTCAAGCGTGCTTCTTTTCGCAGGATATACAAAAATAAAAGCAACGTGGCCGTATGTGGGATCCGGACGTTAAGGCGTCTGTGCCAGCTCTCCATGCCATTGTTCGTTCTATGCCTTTCAGTAGCACAACAAATGAGTGAAAATGATTTTTCCCGTTGCCGTTTGAAGTATTTAATGAACTTGTCATTACGTGCGGTTTTTGGAGCTCGATTCATTATTGCTCTCCAGCCAGCGTCTATATATTTAATAGGCAATAAAGGCAAATTTGCTGTATGTCTAATAATTTCATTTTTAACCTTAAGTTCGCGGCCCTTTTTCCAAACTGCTCGATTGTAGTGGTAAAAACAGCCCGTAACAACTGCCCTTGGAAACACTGCTTGAAAGGCGTTCATAAGACCTGCTTCATAGTCGCATTTGAAATTGCGAATATCAATATTAAGTACATCTCGTATGAGTGTAAAAAGCCTTATGTACGTGACTTCCGTCTTGTTAGGGAGCAAGGCGTATATAACGGGCAATATATTAGTGTACTCACTAGAACTATTCAAATCCACATGTATCGAAAAAAATTGAAAAAATGGTTTCGGACACCTTTTAAATGTTCCGTCGCCGAAGAAATATTGATTACGTAATACTTTCAAAGTTTTTTTGGCTATCTTGGAGCAAAACAACAATATTTTGTCATCTCCGCCATCATCTGTTACCAAAAAATCGAAGCCATAATTTTGGGTATGACTACTTCTTGTATTTTCTTGAATTCCGTTCTTTTCACATTCAAAGTTTTCTTCCGGGCTCTATATAGGTTATCTTTCACTTCCGAGTAAGATGGCATTATTAAATTTTCGGACCCTTTTATTGACGACTGAATGAGAACATGTCTTTCAAATATTTTCTTAACCGGTTCCATTTTACTACAAACTTCTTGACGGCACAAATCCATCATCAACGCTCTCTTATTGTCGTCTGGATGAGGTGCACAACAGTGAGAACTTTTTCGTACTATCTTATCTTTAGTGTCATTTAAAGTCACTGAAGCGGAACATTCACCTTTATTTACGCACCTCCACAAGCTTCCATTTTTATTGTTTTTAGCAAAATTATATCTATGGCTGTTATGAAGAAGTGCTTGTTTTCCTTTTTGATTTGTAATAAATTTAAGGTTATCCGGCATTTTCTTGGCTTTCACTGCTTACGCTTCTATTACAACCAAATGAATCAATAACAATGAAACAATATTCGATGTTATCTTTCAAGCATACTTCAACATGACAGCTTCCTTCTTAATTTATAATTGACCAGTCTTGTTTTCAAACTACGAAGTTTGAAACCATGAAGTATTAACACCGTTGTAGCCGATTTCGTATTTTTTGTTCAAAAAGTACTAGTTAGCAACATGATTTTCTAAGAGGTAATAGTTAATGTCTATATACTTACTTGAAATTATATTTAGTTTAGCGTACATAAAGGAAAGCTAATAATTACCTTTTTGAAACTTCTGTAACCCTAGTACTTTTCAGAAACCGAATCAGGATGCAACATTATAATATATAAGATATTTAAACCATAACCACTGCTCATTCTAACAAGTCATAAAATTTCAGTATTTAGTAAACACGACATGATTAGGATTTCAACTTTTTGTAAATGACTGTACCTGTTTTGAAAAAGTAGTCTTTTTGCTACCAAGTCAATTTAGCGATGTCGTTCAAATGCTATGAAGAGAAGATGAAGTGTTGATGTATTGCTAGCTAGTCATTTTGCTAAGTAGGTTTTGTCAGATGGACCCAGTTTTTCGAGAAGAAAAATCCTGATGCGCGGCGGGGGTTTAAAGCCACCTTCGGAATGAAAATCTAGTATGATCCTACTTAGCCAACACGGCCTTTTGTAAGCCGTATTGGCTTACAAAAACTTGCAAAATCACCCACTTTAATTGATTAATTGGATACGTTAATTAGCCGACTGTACCGGCTCCCTGACAATCTGAATGCAGCAAGACAACTGCATACTCACGTGTCTCCTTAGCTTTGCAAATAGTGAACATACCTACGCACCTGAGTCCTTGCAGCCTGCATAAACATGACGTACGGACAGAACAATAAATTACTAAAGCGTAGCTAGGGTTAACTCTTTCACTGGCAAAACGGAAGCAATTAATCTATTGAAGTTGAAGAAAGTTGAAAATCGTATGTAGGTATATTCTTTGTAAGGAATTGAAAAGAAAGAAGAAGTATTGATAATTTGTTGATAAATAAATCATTATTTCCCGACAGTCTGCAAAACAACATCTAGCCTCGTCGTAAGCTCTAAGCTTGTTTTACTGGTACTAGACATCTGATATCCATATACATTCTACTATTAAAAATGCTCTGTCTGTCTGTTCCTCTACGCAAAATCTACTGACCGATTTAAATGAAGAACAAAGGGGAAAATGTCTCAAAATCTATGTATAGCAGGTAACACCGCGGGGCACTACTAGTACTTAGAGACATCAGTCCATGAACAAGTCATCGGACTACTTGGTTCACGTCTTGCGGCTTTGTTATTTAAGCTATGACGATGCTACCATAAGAAAGAAAGAAAGAAAGAAATGTTAATTTGTCACAGAATCAAAACCAAATATAAAAATAATAAATAATAAACATTTTAACTTTATATTATCATTCTCATTCATATGTAAATAACTTGAACGGCAATAGATGCACCACATATTTAAAACAAGATACCTACCCAATCTATATAAAATCTCAAAAATAATTTATTTAAATCTAAACAATAATTGTTAGTGCCATTATGTCACTATGATATACGCGACTCTTTGCATGATTCATTTTAATTACTCTCTTATTATGAATGAAGAATTTATTAGGAATTTTATTTACTGTATTAGGTATTTTAATAAGATGAATCATATAATTTTGTATACTGTAATTATTATACATTTCTGACATAATTGAATTTTTGCATGCTATTTAAGTAGAACACAATTATTGAGACTCATTTAATATAAAACCCTTTTGTAAAATGTTGAAGCAAATAAATGATGATTATAATTTCATTTTCATTTATTCATCCACCTTAGCAACTAATAGTGCACTTGGTTAAAAAAACTGCGTGTTCTTTACCATGAAGATAGATGAGAAATCCTTGTTACCCATAGAGTGAGTCCATAAAGCACCACACATGTGTGTATTTACATCGTGCTCATGTTTATGCTGTACAGGTTTCGTGTGGGCACTTGCCTTCACAGGATAACAAGTTATGCATTCTTGACATTATGAAGTTAGATCTTATTTGTTTTGATGATTGATTAGCAAAATCTATTTTGTTGTTTGTTCAACAAAATCCGGATGTATATTAATAGGCATGACAACTACATACAAAATTGGTATAATGTTATGTCCGTCTGTTAGCCTTTCCAAAAATAATGGACACCTATTTTTCGCTTTATCAATTTACTAAGGAAGTGACAACATATTATGTACCTAGAGCCAAAGTTCTGAAGTGGGTGCTAGTAGTGAGAGAGTAATTTAGTAAAAATCGCACGAAAAGTTTACGTCACGCCATAGATTTTTTTTTATGGTAACGCGAAATTTCAATTCAGTGTAACACGTCTCGATTTTAATTTTGCTAGAAAAAAATGTAAGTGTACAATATTTTTAAATGACGAACTTATTATTATAATTTAAGTCATCTGCCCTATTTCCATTCTTTGCGAGAAACAAATATCCAGTGATGTCCCGCCCAAGGAGTCGATCAATAGCCAATAAGCGAGTCAGGTGGTAATGGGATTTGAACTGATATCCTAGATACCCAAGCCAAGCCCACTACGAGCGACGATCTGGCATACCCTTCAAACCGCACCACGCATGGTGCGTTATGGTATATGTACCCTTATAGTTCGAGGCAGGTATTTATGCAGCAGTGCGCATCCTATGACTGATGCAGAAATACGTGAGTTAATTAATTTTAGGTTTTTAGTCCAGTAATTTTAGGTTTCATCTGCGGAAAAATCCCACAGTGCTAAATTTTTCTATACAACTTTATAATTATAACTTACTTGCTTTCAAATATTTTTCTCAGCTTTTACTTCTAAAACGGTTTATTAATATAGGAACATGCATATGGCATTTTAGATAATGTCAAGTCAAACATATTTTTAAAAAGACATCTACACATACGATCAAGGTCGATATTTGAAAAAAAAAACAGATTTTTGCTTGATGGAAAAGCAACGTGAAGTTCAAAACCTATAAAACTTTTGATATCACTGTCGATTTTTAACATTTTCATCACAACGCCGTTATAAAAGTGTGTAGCTAAATTCAGCTCTCAGGGCTTTAAAATGCCTTAAAGTACTGGAATATAAGAGGTTGTAAACTGTTCTCTACCAGACATTAGCTAGGTACATGGCGTTGTGTGGCAGTATGCTCGTGATTAGTTACCTGTTGTATACCTACACAGAACTTGCTATTGGTTTTATTCATAACACCGTGTAGCCGTCGTGTTCAGAATCCACAAGTCGAGATTTAAATGAATACTTTGTACCACTCTGTAAGGCTATTTGCTATAAATAGAACGTTGTTTGTCACGTATTGCGTAACTAATCTATGTTCTTGGATTTGTCATTGTTTTATGGAACAAACGGCCCATGCTAGTTATTGTAGTCAACCTTTTTGAAATACTTAGGTACTTTAGCGATAACATAATATTAATTCCTACAGAACCTAAACAAATGAATAATTTACCTACATAATATTGTCCACAAAATCACGAAACATTGTGTTGTGTGAAACTTACATTCAAACCATTAGGAAAGAATATAATTATACCTAGGACTTTACTACTTTGCTTTCTTATAACAACATAATCTATCTACCAAGCAGAATGAAAACAGCGCGGCTTACTTCAAATTTTTAACATATACAAATAGTACACTGTTGTTTAAAGCCCACGTGCTTTTAATATACGCCAATGAGGCAGTCGATAAATAACAAAGATCAATAATTGTTTGAACTAGATATACTACTAGCAACTTAAACAGCCAGTAGTAATTTCCGCATTGTTCATTAACCTTTGTTCGACTGTATCTTCGCTATGCATCATACATAATGTGTCTTGAAGTAAGAATCAAGTCAGCTTTTAAGACTTAGTACCCTACCTAGGTGCAAAGGCCTATGCCAAACGGCAAACTGATAACTATACCGGTGCCGCAGATTAGTATTATCAGATCAAGACTATTACTATTTAAAATAAAAAATGCATGATTTGTTTATGTAGGTATTTTGTATAATATTGTATTAAAATTATAATAGGTATTATAAAAAAATGCAGTAATAGGGAAATTTATTTTACCAGAAATAAAGGCAATTTTTTTTTAAAATTTATTTATTTTATTACCTAGGTACAAAGGTCTTTAGAATTTGGTTTAAGAATATGAACTACAGAATCAAATTGAATACAATATGTATTATGATTTTCAAGAGTTGTCTTGAGAAATATATGGACTAAGATAAGTTCAGAGACTTACCTTGATGTACCTACCACTGTAAGAGTATAAAAACTAGATAGAGATAAAAAATAATAGATTATGTGGGTGATATTAGGTGTGCGTAAGTAAGACAAAAGAAAATGTAGCTAAGTCCAACCAGTCGCATTTATTAGCGAAAATATGATTCTACAAGACTTTCTAAAATTCATCGTGACGTAATCCAGTTCTGCGTTAGGTTTTGTAAACATTTGAGTGTTTCACAATCCTTAAAAGGGGATGAGAAAGTGCTCATTAAATTTTGATACTTGCTATGACACTTGAATGCGAAGTAGGCGCACTACCATGACCAGCAGATATTTGTCAGTAAGTACAGTTTGCATCGCTAGCTGGTAACCCCCTTGCAGTGCAGTAGTGGTTTGTATGCAGAATAGGTTACCAGTTACTGACACATACTGTACTTACATATGTACATAGGTACCTATTTAAAAAAACGGCAAACTCTCAAAACCGTCTTAAGTAAGTACGTACTACGTATCAATAGAAAGGTAGGTTTTGTAAACGGTTTTTTCAAAGTCGCTAATTTTCTTTGTACAAGGACAATAAAAAATTACGTTAAAATAGAAATTATTCCTTACTCTCTCTGGGTCCGTTTCACTCTGCAACATTTCCAACTGTTTCACTATTCACAAAATTCTGTAAAAACCACGAAACGGTCAAAGATGTCGGATCTCTAGAAGTGACTAACATCCGTGATGGCACTTATGGCAAGATAGTGGATATCAAATGATATCTCATGTTTTTACCTTAATGTCTGATCTCAGCTCTGCAGCCAATGTCAGAGATTCAGATAAAGAAAGATAAACTTATTTTGGTTGTCTTAGTTTAGTAAGATTATTTTTATTTAGGTAGGTACTACAAAATACACAGTAGGTAAGAATCATATAAAATAATTAAATACAAAATGAATATTTGTTCGGATTCTTTAATAACTGCTCGCCAGATTTCAAACTACATAGATGAATAATAAAATGTACATTGTCAATCGGCACTTAGAGGTGTCTGAAATTGTTGTCAAATAGATAGGGTAGGATAGGTAGGTAGGTAGCCTAGGTATTTCAAAGGATGTTAAGGACAAACAATCATTAAAATAATTCAATTTGAGAGGCCGATACACACTATAATTTAGCATCAATTACTACTAATAACAGTGATCAGATCATATTTAAGCTGTTAGGTATAATGATAAAACATTGTAAGTAACAAGAAAAGGTCGTTCAAACATCCATTCACTATAAACGTCAATCCTTAGTACCTATCAAGGAAATATATAGTTACCTGGAAGTGCAACTGCAAACTGCAACCCACAGTGGCATGCAGTATGGCATAAGTGCCTCTCCATGCGACAATTAGACGATTGACGCGTCAAGTGGAACACTGGTGAAACTGCTTCCTGCTGCCTTCCTTCCCAATGTCACTCGTCAGCCCCAAGGTTACAAGGAAAACGGGTAATCTTGGACTATGATGAAACCTTAATTTATGTTAGTAAGTGCCTAGATTGTGTAGGTTTCTTTTCTATGAGAATTTTCCCTAGAGAACTACAGACTTTTTACAGATAGATAACTCTTTATTTTACACCACAAAAATAATACAAACGTTAAACAGTAACAAGACAATACATCGGAATACAAAAGGCGGCCTAATCGCTGTGAGCAATCTCTTCCAGGCAACGAACATGTCATTATTCGGGGGTAAAAAAACTTAGGTCCTTGCCAGGGACAAACGTCTTATTTTACAGACATCGAATGGAAAGCGCAATAAAATGACGATGGCGTTGAAAGCTTTAGGTCTACCTTAGTCGGTTAAATATAGTACAGAATCAACGTATTACTAGGAGTGGAAGCAAGGTATTAGTAGGTAAAGCACTTAGAAAATGTTGTACGCTTTCGGTGTAAGTGTGTTCCCTACAAGCCCGTTAGTAGTAGTTTTCTATGGGTTGGACAACTTGCGACGGAAATTAAGAGTGAGAGTCGGAAGCACCGAGCATCAGTCGCGATGATTTCAGGATGTAGGTGGGAAACAACACATGGGCAATCAGTAGGTAATGATGGAAGATAGACGAAGGCTTACTACCTATGCAATCCTTGACAAACAACGAGAAAAATTAACACTAATGTAAATGGGTTTAAATCACAAGATACTAGCTTCTAAGTAAAGCTGATAAATATTTTTATTTATTTATTTAATAGTGGACCACCAACTGGAAAATACACTATATAAATACAAGGAATTATATACAAGTGCTTCCTACAGGTTGTCACAGCAAGCGATGGAGTTTAATCATTTTTTTTTCGCGGCCACAGCTAATTCTATGTCAAATTGTTTATTGCATTTATGTGTACAACTTGTAATCTACAAAATTAAATTACACTAACAACATGAGCAGAATCTAATATAAGTAATTTAAATGAACTAAAGAAAACATTCACGTTCATAATCAATCAATATTCATAGTTCAATTTCTGGTTTCGTGTCTGGGTGTTTTCTATGTATCATTTTCAATAAAAAAATATCTATGTAGTATATATCAGTCACCTAACACCCATAGTACAAGCTCTGCTTAGTTTGGGGTTAGGTGATGCTGTGTGAGTAGTCCGGAAATATTTATTTATAATCTCCCGTTAGTTCGCATTGCAGGCAGGCTGGTCAGCGCACAGGCTCGGGATTAGCACACGGGATGTGGGGCAGGTGGCCACTCCGGTTATTGATGGACCCGTCTATGCTAACGAGGTTCAAGGCATTTACATATCTGCCGACTTACTCACTGACGCAGCTGAGTTCATTAAAGTATTTATCTTCAAGTATCTATCTACTTATTAGGTACCATAGAAAACTTGTCTTACCATGCCATACCAACAGGTATACTAGGTATGGCATGTGGTGTCATAAAATTATCACTAATGTTATATAAAAACTTTGCTGTAGAACTTAAGTAATTTATGGTGTTGCCTTTGTTAGTAGTCCATAAATAATTATAAATGTACTTCTAATAAGTACTCATTCTAAGTTCTATATACTTAGGAATTCTAGGCACCTATCTACCACTTAAACACTTCGGTACAAAGATCTCCTTACCGCAGTCTAGTCGTAATGGTAACGACATGATATGACTTTAAATTATTTTTATTTCAGGGTATTTTTAAACAACACTAGCGATAGAGAGATATTTAAAATGATACACTATATTTTATTACCATTGAACTCTAATCTAATGTTATTAATAGAAATGGGCTGGGTATGAACCTGGCAAAAGAGCATGTAGATCAGAATGCCAAGAGGCAATTATCCCAGCCTGTCGTCTGTATCCTTAAGTTATAGCATAGTATCCAAGGGATATGAAACCAACCGGAATCTCCGGAAAACAAGAAGATCGAAAAGAGATAAAAAGGTACTGCAAGGTTAAATTGCTGAACTTGCTAGTCGCAATTATTGGATGTCATACAGTATTTAAGCATTTGATGTTGTTAAGAAGAAGTTTGTCCTAAACTACTCGTACGATACAAATTGACTAAAGTTGAAAAAATACCTACGTATAATATTTTAGGACTATGCGTAGTTAATTCAAATTTGTTGAATGCAAAGTCAGCGTGCTACAAAAATGTTGGTATCATGCTTATAAACAAAATCAAATGATTTTATTAAAAATTAAATAAATGTATATTAATCTAAAAAGTGAGGTTTATCACTTATAAGATAAAACTATTTATAGTTTTTAATAAAAAAATAAAAGTATCCTAGTCCTTTAAGCTCTAGACAAAAATCAAAGGTAGTTTAGTTGTCTTTACAGTCAAACGCTGGCCCTTTTTCAGGTAGCCTTGGGCACAGAATAGTAAATGACTAGGTACCTTGGGTTGGATTTCCATATTTAAAACTAACTATATATACCTAACTATGTGGGTTCATTACTACCACGGAAATCATACACATCTTTTGCTTCGTGTAGGTAACGCTCAATTTGTCAGTATGCAAATAAGAGATTAGCATATACGAAAAGATACGTTAGCGACCTTGTGCGTTACTAAACGTAGTAGGTAACTTCACGGAAACCAGTTGGTCACGACACGTAGGTAGGTACTTTAACAGAGATGAAATCCTTGTGCGTTGATTCTATAGAATAAGAGTTAAAAGCGATAGAATAAGAGAACAATATCTGGTTGACACTGAAGGACCTACTTAGAAAATAGCTGTATTTCGAGTTAAAGTTAAATTTATTAATCTGAAGACCATGGCAAATAATTTAGTTATAAACATGTTAGTTGCTTCCTGATGGTTTACTTATTTATAATTTACTTAAATAGGTACAAGCAAATATATATTTTATAAAATATACATTTTCAGTAGTACATTATAACTACCTCCCTCTGAATCCTTACAAGTGACCTCCGGGTGGTCCTAAGAACAGTCTCTGGTGGTAGGCTTCGGCCGCGGCTTGTCACCACCCTCCGGGCTGGGCCAGTGCGTGAAGCGAGTTTTTCGTGTTTCGTAATGTGGTCCGGAGAAGCCATCTTCTAGGTCTACATGTCCCATCTTAGACCACATCATCACTTTACATCAGGTGAGATTGTAGTCAAATGAAGGCTTATCGATCACAAAAAAAAAATCCTGCAAAATATTAAAATGTTCCAAAAAGATCCCAGCTCAACGTAAGCGGGCAGCGAAGCCTATTATTTCGTTGGAACATTGACATTAATTTTATTATTTTTTTCTTGATAGACTGTTAACTAGTTTGTCTCTGTCAGGTTTGTACATAGTGTGACAAAATAAGATAAAGTTAACATAAAGTTACAGTATGAAAAAAAAGATAAAATGAACATTTTCTGGGATCGGTCGTTAGATAACAATTTCTGCGTTTATAAAAACCACAGCGTCCGTAATATATCAATACTAAAGCACCTGTCAGACTTTCGATTTCATAGAGAAAGCGCCAGCTGACCTGCCGCCGCGCAGCCCTCGGGCTGGCCGGTTCTGACGAAACGTCAGGTCTCGTCTTGTGAAACATTTTGACTGATAGTTATAGGCCTCTAGTGTAGGTACTTTACATTCCACTCGATTGTTTAAATACAACATAGGTACGCGTCGAATTGAGAAGGAATCCCCTTTTTTTCGTTGAAAGTCGATAAATAAGTTTGTATGGGTGATCAATATCATGTCCAGTTATTTGATGTGCATTCTTCTCTCATTCCTAAGGTTGTCTGGAAAAAAATTAAGCAATAAGGCCGCCCATTACACATTTTGTATTTAGGTTTAATATTGTTTTATCTTGGTGTGTAATAAGGGTTATATTATTATTTTCACTGAGTTTAAATCGCGTGGTAAAAAATAGAGGTAACTTATAAATAAATATTTCCGGACTAATCATAATCACACAACGTGTTCTAAGCGCATACTAAGACTGTTATAGCTATCTAAGTAAATGAAATGGATATTTTTTACCCATTTTTTCAAGAATCGAACCAGCAACAACAGTCTACTGATTTTACACTGTACCAAATGTCAAGAACCGTTATTCTTCCAGTTTTTTCTGAAATAGAATATAATATCGCCATCGCTCTTTCGTTAGAACTTAATTCCAATAGAGTATAGACGTTCTCAATTAACAAAAAAAATAACATAAAACGGAACTCATACGCCGAGGTGGATACAATGTGTTCGCGCCAGAGAGCATAACTAACTTAGACAGTAAATAAAGAAAAAAAAAGCTAGGTACTCGTCAAAGTCAATTCAATTCAATTCAGTTCAATTCAGTTCATGATGATGAGTTAAATAAAATTATAAAGTGAAATACTAGATGTTACTCAGGTTACTACTCAGGGTGGTGTCAAGCCGCGGCCGAAGCCTCCCACCAGAGACTGTTCTTAGCACCACCCGGAGGTCACGTGTAAGGATTCAGAGGGTTAACACTTACGGACGTGAACAGACAAAACCTCCAACTCGATACTGGCAAATTGTCGCTTCAAGCGCAAACTCCAATTACAAGAAACTGATAACTGAACGCCATTTTGCGCCCCCCTCGTCAAAGTCATTAACTCAAAAATGAACATGTTATACTGTCCGATCTAGAAGCGCCATCAGCGCTGAGTTTCGCGTAAAATATAGAATTATATCAGACATAGGTCGGTACTGTAATTTTTAATGAGATATTACAAAAACATCCTGAATGATTTCTAATGATGATGAAATCCAAGTTAGCCAAATCAATAGTCTCATATTATGTTAGTTATTCTTGTTATCAGCTGGATATAAAGCGAAAGGTCTGTTTTTCGAAAAAAAGCCTCCAAATCACAATATTATAGAACAAAATATGTTCGCACGCCATTCATTCACTTTCCACTTTATTTTCTTAAACCTTGTATTCGTGGCACGCTTGGCAGGCGTGGAGTATTTGTTGAGGCTCAAGAAAAGTCTGTCTTTTGCATATTTCTTGGCTGGAATCTACGGCAACATGGAAGGACATTCTTGGCCGCAGAGACCAGATAGTATATCATCACAGAGACTATACATACAATTATTTTTGTGTACTGCATAAATGTTTTTTTTTCTTTCTTCTTCTTTCTTTCTTCTTTCTGATTATAGGTTTATTGTCATAATTCCCACGAAGCGGCGGTGGAGATTATGACTATTTAAAAAAATAATGTCGTTTTCCTCACTTGAATTCTTTACGTTATTGAAATTTTACATAAAAACACCAAGTAACGTTAATTGCTTTTCTTTATTATATTCTTTGTATCAGATACATGAATGAAATAATAATGTTTGAGACGTTTACGTACAGTATGCGACACCATCTGGTAGCTCATTCTGCATACAAACCACAACTGCAAGGGGGTTACCAATCAGCGACGCATACTGTACATCCCGTCCTATATACAAGAATCTTTTTTAATTTCTTTTGAATACAAAATAAAACTGCAATTTTAAACAGGTTATGTACAAAGTAATGACAATAATTAGACAGTGGGTTAAGACAAACAGTTTTGTATAATTATTTATTACATAGTTTTGATATTTTAAGTAGGCTAATTGTAATTTACAAATAAACTGATCCGACCAATCTGATTTTCTGTAGGCAAATCAAAAAAAATCAGTTCTTATCGAGTTAACTGAACTAGACCATACAGCATGTAGAACAGATGGCTGCTGTGGTTACTAATCGCTTCCAACCGCTGAAACTGGAAGTCAGGGAACCCTATCTTTACGTCCTACGGTTCAAATGACAATAAAGTTAGCGCCTCTTTTATCAATAGCATGAGCTTGTTAAATAAATTAGTAAATTCAACTCCGGTTGTGCCTGTTGCCCCACCCGCGGCGGTGGTCGTCCTTCCACTCATCCATATCGCGTCGCTTCTGCAAGTCTTCACTGTCGTCTCCCTCTACCAAGTTCTCCTGAAAACATTATTGAGGATTCATCATCATCACCCTATTAACGTTCCCACTGCTGGGACACAGGGACTTCTCTCTTGGCGAGAGATATACGCTGGCCAAGTGCGGGTTGAAAATATCACATGTCCTTCAAACTCTTTAAAGTTCTCAGAACATGTCGGTGTCCTCACGATGATTGCCTTCACCTTATTGAGGATTCAAAATGAATAAATAAATCCGTCGGTCGATGTCATCCATCCATATTAACCTTTACCTCAAAAATGGGTTGTAATGGAGACAACAACATTATCTGTAAATATTTCAAAAGCCTTACTATCACGGTAGGAGCAGGTTTCGGGTTATACAGGCAGACGGACAGCAGTGTCTTAGAAATAGGGTCTCGTTTTATACTTTAGATAATGCCTAGAACCAACCCAACATGCTCTCGTACCTTCACTAACAAGGTTGGGTATCCTAGCCACCAGAGAGCACATGAAGGATACGACAGCTACACCCACAGTAAAAGTTATTTTATGAAATCATTAGCCAATTATCGCAGTCGCTGAGGCCGAAATCGGCCAAGACTACATATATAATGCCTAGAATGAGTTGAATATACTAATGAATTGCCACTTTACAGTGCATTTTCCAACAGAGACTGTTTTATTAAAAGTGTGATGCCCCAGTGCAAAAGTTCTTCCTGCCAAATCTAACTTTCCACCGTCACTTGGTCGTCTGTGAGGTTTTATACTGTCTTGAGTAGCCCAAACGGTATTGAATTTTGCCCACCACTTTTGCATTTTTGATTCCGATATTAAGAACGATTTATCAAAGTGGCAATTTATAACAAAATACCTTTCTTATATCGTCTGCTTCATCAGCCTCCGCCTCCGTCGTCTGGATCGTCTGATGCGGGATATTTGAAGCTGAAGGAAACCTGACAAAGAGAAACATTCATTACATCTATAAAAATAAATAAAATTTGCCTGTCTGGGTTGTTGTTATATTAAAACAAGGATAATTTTATTTTAATTATTCATATTCATCATTTTTGCCATACAATATTCTTTGGCGTTTATGACAGAAAAAACTATGGAATTTAGGTCTGGAACGATTTAAATGGAAATAATAATCTCAATTTTGCCATCATGAAATCCTGGTTTTGATTCAAATGAAGACGCATTTGATCCAAAACCAGGATTATGTCTAAATTGAGATTTATTATTTTCAGCAAGCTGCCCATAGGTTAGGATTCAATGGGCGCGGCGTTAAATGGTAATATGGTAAAATGCAGGATTTTACAAGCTATTGCTAAAATACTATTTTCCTTACGGCCGCGATTCGATGGTTGCGAATCCTAAGTTATTGAACAGTTTTGTCTGTTCACGTCCGTAAGTGGTAACCCTCTGAATCCTTACACGTGACCTCCGGGTGGTGCGAAGAACAGTCTCTGGTGGTAGGCTTCGGCCGCGGCTTGTCACCACCCTCCGGGCTGGGCCAGAGCGTGAAGCGATTTTTTCGTGTTTCGTAATGTGGCCCGGAGAAGCCATCTTCTAGGCCTTCATGCTCCATCTTAGACCACATCGTCACTTTGCATCAGGTGAGATTGTGGTGAAATGAAGGCTTATCAATAATAAAAATAAAAAACAAATGTTAAGCAATCTGTGTGGATGCGGTACTCACGTGCCCTCGCGGACCCGCTGGTCGTAGAACTCCTCGATGGTGAGCGTGGGCAGCGCGGGGTAGCCCTGCCCGTACAGCGCCTTCTGCACCGCGTCCCGCGTGATGATGACCGGCTTCAGGCTCGGCCGCCGGGGCTCCTTTTTGCGAGCTTCTGAAAATCATTATTATTTTATTTATATTTTTAAATTTTTAGACTAAGACATAGAAATAAGAAGAAATATTCAACATAATTTGTAAAATAATTGTTAAGAAATAAATGCATATGAAATATATGAATTTCCGCGAGCTTTATGTATGAATGAACAAAATTATTAATATTTTGCACTAGATGTTCACGGCACGATGTCGCCCTGTTTTATGACTTGCCCATGGCAATAGGAAATTTTGGTTTAACTTAGAATGCGATAAAATATAGCCCTATTCTATCTAGATATTTGCGATCAGTCGAAGGATACACGTTTTTAAAAAAGAAAACCTGTCAACCTGAGTAAGTGTATTATTTTCGACACCTCGGCGGTTCTAATAATGTGGCGCCCTGTACAATAAGTGAGTAGGTATATCATGTTATGGCTTTATTACAAGTGAGCATTACATGACACCACCGCATACCGTATGTCAATGAATCTTTAGGGGAGGCTTATATTGATTAGTCAACATTTGACAGTACAAGTATAAATGTATAATGTATGGAACCAATTCTAATTCTTATTCTAAGTGGAGGAACTGAGATCTGCACTGACATCTCGCCTAGGAGTGTTTTGTGCATTGTCCCCCTGCCTAACCAGGCCCCAACCAGCCCAACTCCCTGATGGAGCGGAGTAGGACTTTCGGTGTTGTAACTAATTGTTTGAGCAAGTCTGCGGATGTAGATGGGGTCTTCGCGTCCATGAGACGCCTCAACCCCGTCTCGAGATCGTCTTGAGATAAGAAAGGAGACGGGGTATGGAACCAAATAATAAGTACTAATTCTGCACCCACTTCACCCTGGCAATATTCTACAAAAATATCGTGCAAGTGCACCGCCCGCCCACTAAACACAGGCACAGGCTTACCAGAAGATAAACCTTTCAGTCAATTAAGTACAAGTATAATTTACCTCCAGCATGTTTAGCCATGTACTCCAATATTGGTTTTTCCTGCTCAATACTGGCCAGCTCGTCAAAAGCCTGGTTCACATACATGTTTAGCAGAACCATGAAGTACTCCCTCTTGGTACTGTCGTCTATCGAGGTGCTCGCCATTGCCTTGTTCAAGATGGACAGCCGCTCTTGGATCTCTTTCATCTCTTTGTACCGCTTTATCTTTGCGTCACGGGATAATACCTGCAAATTGTTAAGGTAGGAATTAATGTCAACTTTATATGTAAATCATCTCTCTTGTTTCAAAGTCAAAGTCAAAACGTTTATTTCTTTAGAAGCACATAGCCTCCATGGACAGTTCTACTTGAGAGAACTTAACTTACTTGTTAAGAGAGATGTTCTTGTGACCTACAAGTTACCAGTACTAGGAAGTAGTGGGAAGTCCAATAGGGTATGTGGTAATGTGGTTTATACGATACAATTTACAGTCATAGGATGTCCACTGATTAGCTGACCAGATGATAAACCGCGCTAAGATCCCGCGCTGCAGGAGCGCGATCTAAATGTGCAAATGTGTGTGATTTTTCGTGTTTCATAATGTGGTCCCTCCTGACATTATGAAACACGAAAATATACATCTGCCTTCTAGGTCTTCATGCACCATCTTAGACCACATCTTCACTTTACATCAGGTGAGATTGTGGTCGAATGAAGACATATCTAACATAAAAAAAAAAAACCTGTGTGGATGTGCTGGAGCTATCCTTGCATACTTATTGGAACTCGCGCTCCCTGTTGCGCCCAATCTGTATGTTGGTTATTTGCCAGCCTCAAAGGTGCCTCAGTTGCGTTGTTGACGGTTGTGTGTGGATAATACGCTATAATGATACTGTAGAGGAAATACCTAATTAATAAATTGATTATGCTAGGAATGTTAATAAAACACAATTCTTACCATTTTTGATATTTTTGCTTGTTCTGAGCTAGGGCTGGGATTGGAAACAACATCAGTGGTAGGCTGTGGCACCTCCAACTCTGTTACCCCATAGTCTTTACA
This sequence comes from Gymnoscelis rufifasciata, assembly GCA_929108375.1. Taxonomy (NCBI): domain Eukaryota; kingdom Metazoa; phylum Arthropoda; class Insecta; order Lepidoptera; family Geometridae; genus Gymnoscelis; species Gymnoscelis rufifasciata. The sequence goes on from OV815303.1 coordinate 1,609,561, forward strand.
CCTTTGCAAGAAATCTCTGAAATAAATAAATTGATAAATAATTTAGAAGCTTTCAAAAAGACTTATGACTATTGGGGCCCGTTTCACAATCTGCAGGTAAAATTAGTTGATGGTTATAATACAGAGCTATTAAGTCAATGACTGACTAACTGATCAAGTTTGCTCTATATTTTAACTATTGCCTATTTTACTCAGAGGTTGAAAAAAGCCCATAAAGTATCATAAATACCCTTTAACAAGATTGCAATATAAAACTATGAATATGTATGAGCATGTAGGTACAAGGCATGTACAGTATGCTTAACTAACTGGTAACCCACTTGCAGTAGCAGTTTGTATGCAGAAGGGGTTACCAGTTAGCAATGCAGTCTGTGCATGAAAATAATAAGTATAATACAAATAGTAGTATGGTAGTTAGCCATATTCATCTATAAACAAATTAAATAATTATAATACCAACCTGAAGTAAATCTCAGCTACATGTATAACTTCCTTCCTCTGCTGGTTGGTGAGCTTGAGACTCAGTGTGCCGAGCAGGGCGGGCAGGAGCAGGTAGCGCAGGGTCTCCGTGGGAAGCTCCTCATGACTCTCATTGCTGCTGAATATGCCTGCTATAGACACCAAGTTTGTGGCCCTCTCAAATTTTGAAATGGCAGTTTTGATTAACATCTAAAAATGTAAAAAGAATTCAATGATTACGGTAAACATTTTTAAGGTGGTGACAAGGTTTAAGTTAACAATACTTGTTAAGAACATAAATAGTTACTGACTATTAACATAGTCAGTAAATATGCATTGTATTTTTGAATAGACTGAATTCTTTTTTAATTTCTGTAAAACAAACACTATAATCTGCTCAAAAATATCTGGTTCAAAAACCATAACTTTTTTTTATGATGATACAAAATTTATACAAATCTTCAGAGAACAGAGATGCATAGCCAGTTCTACAATAAAATTAAAACATGCGACATGCATCATGAACCTACAATTAAAAAAAACGTTTTCAGATTCAATAGGGTTACAGAATCCTGCTCCAAGGACTAAAAGAACCTGATGTCAGGGCTGAGAATAGGGTCATCAAAGCAACAGGGTTATTTGAAGAATAAAAACAAAACGTACCTGGACCGGGTCACTGTTTGTCGCCTCCTTGCCATTTTCAATAGTTTCAAACAATTTCATAGCCTCCTCGTAAACTTCCAATAAAGACGGATCATCCGTAGATTGGCCAGCGTCACTTTGTGCCATAATTGCTATGAATTTCTAAATATTCCAAAATATTCTCTAAGAAAAACATAAAAATGGAACTGAACTGACAGACGCAAGGGAATGGAAACTGTTTTGTTTTGACTTTTTTATGTTTTGACTATTGTACGTTGACATTGACAGATATTATTACCAGGTTGGTCAAACGTCAATTAATTGTAATACAAAAAAAAGCTCTAATGTACACAAAGGATTTTACACGTAAAACAATAAACAAAACAAGTGGTACAATGGGCAGCCTTATCGCTTCATATATATGATATCTTCCAAAACAAGGCTAATAGGCTAAGTATAACAATAAGTAAAAGTTGTAATGCCCCAACGGGGCTCATGTCAGGGTTGGTATCTAAAATGTAACACCATAATCACCAGATGAAGCTACGAATAAATAAATATGAATATGAATTAGGGGATTATAATGAGTTAGGCAAACATATTTATCTGCAGCACACTCCAGTCTATGTAAACGCAATGCAGAATCGGAAGTACTTGTCATTTTTTGGAATTGGAAAAGAAGGAGATTATGATTAGGTAGGTACCTATTTTGACAATCGCACCCTAGCCGAACAGAATCAGACACTAACCAACCAGATTAATTTAAAACATAATTTTAGTAGCAGGACGTCCACGGCCGAACATAAGCCAGATCTCTAAGATTTCCAGTTATTATTTATTGATTTACGTATTAATAGATTAGTGCAGCTAAACAGTCGCTTAGTCTAAACATTTAGCAGCGGCTGTAAAGAGTCCTTGTCTACCGACTTAAGTAAAATTCTAAATTAGTATTAATTATTATACTAAACAGAACACGGTACAAATAGGTCATTGTATGTCTTTGATCTTAAGTCAATTAAATATAATATAGTTCCTGCTGTATAAAGGCATTTTTAATTATAAAATAGAAGCTGCTGTAAAAAGGCATTATGAACACTTGGCCACTCTTTTATAATTAATATTTCATAATGTACGTAGCGTATTTATGTGACCAATGGTTAAAAATTCACCTGAACTTTGAACTTTGTCATCGATTACATCGTCTAGTATCAGTAGTCCGATGATTTAGGCCGATGATCGGACTGATGAGACTTTTTAGTCTCATCAGTTCGATGATGCTGATCAATACAGATCATTGGACTTCTGAGCCTTTTAGTCCGATATTTACACATTTCGACTTTCCCAAAATGTGAAAAAATTTTCTTAACTTCATTAACTTCAGTTTATGTTTTCCAACATGCTAAATATAAAGCTATTTTATACAAAAAAATAGGTATTCCTATTTTTCCACCAGTTAACTGCATCTGAGTTTCTTTAATAAACTTATCTTTTTCTATGTTCCCTTTGCTTCTTCCAGAACTGGATTTTCCAAATCTTTTCATCTGTTCGGCTATTAAAATTGCGAGGGTGTCATCATCTTTTAAAATGTTTAATATTTGCAACATACTAGGATTTTTGTTAATTAGACCATTGATCGTAAAATTCCACGTTTCGACCACATTATTTGTTCGATGACGTTCCGAAAATACGCACCATATGTCGATAAAATTAGCCTTCATCCATTGTTTTTGGAAATAAGTTTTAAATTTTGTAATTTTATCATCATGAGAAGGCATTTCGTTTGACATAATATATTGCCAACCATTGTTTATTTCGTGTACTGGCAGCAATGGCAGAACAGAACACAAACTAACGATACGCCTGTAATTCCTCGATTTCAAGTCAATTGATTTTGCTTTTCGGTCCAAAGCATTTCGGAAATGATAGTAACAACCATTTATATTCACATTTTAAAATATTTTCAATAACGCTTTTATGGCAGAATTCTCATAGTCAACATGAATATCTTTTGGTTCCCACTCTGGAAGCTGTGATTTTATTAATTTAAATGCTAAAGTGTATGCCTTCACACTTTTGTGTGACATAAACATATATGTCAAGGGAATTACATTAGTACTTTCTTTGCCACTGCCCAAGTCTCCGTGTATGCTGTATAGTTGTGGAAATGGTACAGGAGATGCTTTGAAGGTGCCATCCATAAAAAAGCGTTTTATGGATTTCATTAGTTTTTTTTTTTTTTTTTTGGAAATCTTAAGTGTCTAAAGAGGTATCTTAAGTGGATTCTTCAAAAAGTTATCCGATAAAGTTATTATACACAAGTACATACATGACTGGTGGAAAAAGAAAATAGGAATACCTATTTTTTTGTATAAAATAGCTTTATATTTAGCATGTTGGAAAAAATAAACTGAAGTTAATGAAGTTAATGCATTTCTTTTTATGGGAAAGTCGAAGTGTGTAAATATCGGACTAAAAGGCTCAGAAGTCCGATGATCTGTATTGATCAGCATCATCGAACTGATGAGACTAAAAAGTCTCATCAGTCCGATCATCGGACTAGATTATAGGACTACTGATACTAGACCGATTACATCCAATAACTGCTACGCAGGCGCCTGCAGCTTACTTACTTGCAAGCACACGAATGCGTTGCTGCTAATTGGAATCAGGGCAAACCTGTATTTCGTGTCTTTATTAGCTTATGTTTCGAACTAAACTTTTATGTTGCAAACTATGCAAATTATACCAGCGAAAACTTATTTACTAAAAGCTGATTTATCAATTGTTTACAGGCTCTAGGTACCTACATGTCAAATTCAGGTTACAGGGTTCACGTTTACGGTGAGTAGGAATATGGTGCCGGATAATTCATTATGAAATTGATATGATGAGATTAGTATCGCAGTATTTGATAGATAGGTACCTACCTACTCTAAATACATTTTAGCACATTTTCAACTGATGCTGTCTGAAATGAATAATTAAATACAAATACTAAACCGAATCTTTATGATTATTTAAAAGTGATAAATCTAACTTAAGTTGGACCTCTATGTCCATACACAGGACATAATTAGTATTTAGGGTAGGTAAGCATTTATTAGGGGTATGGAAATATGCATTTATTTCCATACACAGGACATAATTAGTATTTAGGGTAGGTAAGCATTTATTAGAGGTTGCGTAGAAATAGATCCGTATCCCGCCCGTTACTAATGCCGCACACAATGTACACCTATTAGTTAATGAATTCCTCGTATTCTTTTCCTACACAAATTAAAATAGGTCCAACTTAAGTTAGATTTATCACTTTTAAATAATCATAAAGATTCGGTTTAGTATTTGTATTTAATTATTCATTTCAGACAGCATCAGTTGAAAATGTGCTAAAATGTATTTAGAGTAGGTAGGTACCTATCTATCAAATACTGCGATACTAATCTCATCATATCAATTTCATAATGAATTATCCGGCACCATATTCCTACTCACCGCAAACGTGAACCCTGTAACACTAGGCACTAGGTAGGTATAACCTATAGACCTCCATCGCACAAGCTCAGTCGCTCGCCCATCCACCCGACATCGATTCAGTCTGCAGAGCGAGGCGCCAGCCACCGCACGTGCATCACGTAAGTCACTATGCACCGCGGAACTCAAACACGTAACCTTACGACCAAGGACGCAAGCAAAGTTCAACTTACAGTTATCCGGTTTTGTTGTTTTGTGCAAAGGATCCTTTTAAAAGGCTGAACATTTTGGTAATATCGTATCAGTGCATTCAAATCTTGATAAAAATCTATAGATGAGCTAAAGACAACGATGTTAGGTATATATGTATACTAACGCAACAGTTTAATACCTACCTAGAATTTGATTTCTATATGGTACCTTCTGCTATTAAGGTTCCTACTCAGGTGACATTAGTAACGCGGTATAAAAGCTCTCTAACCCGCCCTTTTACATACTGACCTACTAGTGTGGCCTGCGCCATTCAAGTTGGAATTATAATAGACCCCAGTGCACCTTACTGTTTTCTGTGCTATTTATATGGTTTATACTTCATAAAGTACCTATGCCATAAAACATCGCAATAAAAGTAATTATGTCTTATCCAACTAGGTACTTAATAGTTTTCTGAGGTTATACTCGGAAGTAGGGTAATACTCAGGCGAATATGCACCCATCGAAGGAGACACGGAACATGACCTGATCGATACATTGTGTTAAGAATAAATGAATGAGGCTGAATTAGGCCACGGCAGCTGGTACCATTTTACGTAAATATTTGATGCGTTGCAACCTTAGGCAAGATAATTTTCCTATAGCCATTATTGGAGTAGTTGAGTATGAATAACAAATGCAAAGAGTTAGTGTTATTTTTAAATCCTATGCATTAAAATTATAGTAAAAAAGCAATTTCCGCAATTATTAAATCGAAACTGTACCCAAAGAAGGCTTTGAAATACGAATATATTTTGTAAATATTACCTACTACTACCTACATAGTTAGGTCCATGTATCTATGATATCAACCTTGTGTAATATAGTCATCATTACGTAAAATACCTTCGAACATAATTTAAAATTTGATCAAAACCTCTAAGTATGTTTTAGAGTCGAAACATTTGTTTAATCATGAAGCAATGTTTCTAAAGAACTTTCTTTAGATTTTAAGAACGATTTTGTGCTAGCGGAAAATCCACACAGAGCGATGAGAGATTACTCAGTGATAAAATCAGTTGATAATTAAGTGTTTGTTTTTATTCTTTATTATACCTACTAATCTATCAACTTCTGTGTATGAAGCTTTCTATTTACCAATATCTTACCAATACACTCAGGTGTGGGGTGTGGCATTGACATCTCATGTACCTATCAGGGCGTGACTATTTGCTGTCGTTTCTAGTAAATTCTGGATGGAAATAAATAAAGCCGCCTCGACAGGATGTTGGCTATTACCCTCGTTGTGTCGAGCGCTCCCTAGTACAGTCATTTCAATTCCAGTAACTTCATCTTAGTTCTGTACCTACACAATTTTAGTCAGGTGTGCAATATCTAGGTATGAAGGAGTTTATAAACATCTGATATTGTGTTGTGTTGTGAATACCAATTCGCACGCCCTCGCGAATGGATATCACGTTGTAAACAACTACTAATCGATAACACACGCGAGAGCTTATTTATCTTTCGTTGGTTCCAGATGTAACATGGAAACTTGAATGGACTCCGCTATGGCTACTTTCACGGCTCTCGTTTTCTGCCTCGTTGCCACTGGGTGTGTGAACGGGTTCAACGGCGACAGTTTTGAGCTGGAATGTCCTGACGAATGCGACTGTCACTACTTCAGAATTAACTGGGTGACGGATTGCTCCGAGAGCAATCTCACTGAAGTGCCGTACGATGAACTCAGCCTCAGTGTCTATATTCTCGATCTAAATGGGAACAACATTACCAGCTTGAAGCAGTTCCCGAGTGACACAAAGATGAGACGCTTGCAGATTGCCGACAATCGACTCACGAGGGTGGAAAGGGAATCATTTAGAGGCCTCGAATATTTGATCGATGTTGACTTATCGGGGAACAATATAAGTTATGTGGATCCTGAAGCGTTTTTGTAAGTATGATTTCCTTAAAATGCTACGCGTTAATGCTTGGCGGTGTGAGATAAATATGTATATCTAATCATGGTCGTTACTTAGATGGTAGTCATTTTATCTGTGCCAACACAATTGTACCTACTAGGAGACAATGAGTCATCCAACCATAAATGATGCCTGTTGTATTGTTTACCTCGCGAGGTACTTTTTCACATGGTAGCCTATTATCCGCCTCGTACACATGACATTCAAGCACCGCACAATGCCTGCTGATGATAAAATTGTTTAAATTGCTCGTGATCTTGTTATGGCACGGTCAGAGGCGCAATTGCCGCCAACTACTGCCAATATTAGATAATCGTCACACAACGAATGCAAATTGAGTTTTGCTCGTTCCATTTTGACCACGCCACATTTTACATTTATTGTTTTTCTTTTCAAACACTAAACATTAGCATAATTGCTCACGATACTTACGTATTGTTTGAACTACACTTTCGTTCGTAACATATATATTTTTCGCATTTCCAGAGACTCCCGAGGATTGCTGAATGTGGAATTGCAAGAAAATCCGATTGGATCTGTCGAAGGTCCATTCCTGATATCCCCCACCCTTCAATACCTTGATATAAGTTCATGTAATCTCAGCACGATCAACCCACAGTTTTTCGACAACATCACGACGCTCAACACGGTCGACCTCTCAAACAATCCCCTTGGCACACTCGAAGCAGGAGTCTTCGATGTCCTAACAAGCTTAGAAACTCTGAAATTGAATGACTGCAAACTAAAGACCATATCCGACGCATTTTCAGCGTCAGTAAATATCAAATACTTAGAACTAGCTGAAAACCAACTCACAGAAACAGATTGGACTGATGTTTTAGGAAAATTGACCCGGCTAGAACGTCTGATCTTGAGAAAATCTGGTATTACTACATTATCAGAAGATGCTTTTGCCAACTGTACAAACTTGGTGTCTCTTGTTTTGGCAGATAACGAATTGCGTGAATTGGATGTTGCTGTAACGTTGGGCAGTAGTGTCAATCACTTAGAATTACTAGATCTGTCCAACTGTAAAATAAAAGGGCCAATTTCTGGAGAAGCTTTTGCCAATGCAACGAGATTGAAAAGTCTATATCTTTCTGGAAATCCTCTGTTTGCTCCAGATTTACAAGAAGCTCTCGCACCTTTACCAAAACTTGAAAGATTATTTATAAGCAACTGTGGGCTACGAAACCTTCCTGATACGTTCAACGTATTTGAAAACCTTCAGGAGCTTGATATTTCTCATAACCCACTAGAAAATGTATTTATAAAAATATTAGCTCCCCTGGATAAGCTGGAATATCTCAACATGGGTTACAGTAACTTATCTTATATTGGACCAGATTCATTCTCTCAAATGACTTCAATGAAGAAACTTATTCTTTCTGGCAACGATTTACTTTCTCTCGAAGCAGGACTGTTCGGAAACTTGACGCAGTTAACAACATTGGAGCTTGAATTCTGTGGACTAAAGCGACCACTGAATGCCAATGCTTTCTTCAAAAACTTAACTTACATGGATTTAAGAGAAATTAGACTAAGTGGGAATCCTCTTGTGATTCCTGAAAAAGGCCCAATTTTCCCAAAGCAACTGTCACAAGTGACCCATCTAGATCTAAGCAATTGTAACATAACATCTCTAAGTATCGACGCTTTCACAAACGGAATAAACTTGACCGAACTAAATCTATCCGGAAATCACTTGAAATCCGCAGAAGGCAGTCTAGCGTTCTTAGAAAAATTGACAAATCTTGAAAAATTAAATCTCGGCAACAATAATTTAACCACAATAGACCCATTAGTATTTGTAAATAATCCTAAATTGCATTCGTTGAACCTTCTTGGAAATCAATGGGTATGCGACTGCAAGATCGCAGAGATGTGGGACTGGGCGAACATGATCAAGGGCGATCTGGACGTCCTGGTCGGAGCAAAGAGCGCTGAAAAAGACATCGTAGTGAAAGGTAACAAGAAAAAGAAGCATTTGCACTGCAAGTACAATGAGAGTCAGCTCCGCAATATGAGCACCACGCCGAATAAAACCGTGCCTGGACGACGACCGTTCATAAAACCCAGAGAGCTAACTATCGCGAACCGAACATGGGCAAAATACGTGAGGGAATCAGGCTGCGAGCAGGTTGTGCAGATCCTGCGCCCTGTGGCTCTGTTCGGCGCTGAAGACTTAGAGATACCAGAACACCCTAAACCACAATTAAAAGATGTTTTAACAACTCTGTCTTGTTTAGTTGTGATCGTAGTCATCACCGGGTTTGCGGCGGGATACTTCTCAGCGCGATGCTACAGGAAGATGATGGACCAGCAAAGGCTTCAGCGGGAGGAGACTGAGCACGCCCGAATGCATGAGCTCGGACAAACTTATTGCAATTGCAATGCCTATCCAAGCAGACGCCATGTTATATCTGCCAATAGTCGTAATATATAAAATACTTTTAAAGAATCAAAATAATTAATTACCTACATACTTAACAGTTACCACAAAGGTAGAAACCTACCTAATTCTGTAGTATTACCAATATATCACTTTATAATTGTAGAAGGAACATTTTCATAACGAATTTTCGATGTTACTAGTCACATAGTTACAAAATACGTATGGTAATTCATAAAACACTTAGTTTGTTAGATTTTTTTAAGTTATCTTAAACTTTTTATAATATATTTAGTATTAAGCGTACACCAGTATTGAATGTATAAAAATTAAAGAAGATTATGTAATGGTGTTTCAATTGATTTCCCAACAGGGACTTGAGCTCCATTACTATGAAACCTTAGCAGGGGGTGAAATCCGAGGCTAGGGGCTGAGAAAGCTAAGAATCAATTTGTCAATTTCTACACAAGATGTCTGCAATGTCCCCGTGAATAATTGAATATTGCTCAAGTTAAGACGTCTATTTTTTTCAAGCGAAATTAAACAGAGTTCAACATAGTTGTTTTTTATACGTCACTAAATTGTACTGCGTTATTATTATTACCTCACTCACTATGACTCATTAATACAGTTCATGTTTACTTTAATTTAAGCGAATGTATTTCATTTCCTATAGGCGTAAGATTTTCCGTATGCATAAGAGTTCCTATCCTATAGATGCGGTTGTGGGCATGCAAAATTAGAGCAGGAACTAGCTGCACGCTCCACGCTATCGGACTTGGCTAACACAGTTTTTACTGTTTTTTGTTCGATCGAGTACAAATTAGCACAAGAAATAGCTGAAGTCACGTAACGTATCGATCGGAAGACAGGGAAAGTTATTATTGCAATTGCTGGAATCAAAATACCTCTTCTGTAATCTATAAAGGGAATTAATAAAAAACACAGTATTTTTTAAAATTTATTAAATTATTTTTGGCGAATATAATACTAAAACTATTATTAATTTTAATAAATTAGTCACTTTCTATCAACTAGAGGGCCCTGCATCTGTGCTTGTTTTTTTTATGTAGAAGTTTTCTTTATAAAACTTTTTCCGCGTGCCGGGGTTTTCACTTTCGGGGCTATTGTTTGAAGCCATTGTGGCCAACTCACTGTCAAACAGTTTGGGTAGTGATAATGGCTCAAACCCGTACTGGAACTGTGGTTCAACAAAAAATGTATTACTTTTGTACCTTTGAAAAGGTTGGGTGGAATGCGCCGAGTTGTCTCGGGGCAAACCTTTAGAATAGTCGATCTCTTGCACGAAAGGTGTGGCTTTGTACTGTGCTATTAACTGTTTCATATTCATATCTGGCGTCGGATAGAAGCTATATGGTAGTGCGCTGTACTTCTCATTAGTTTTTTCTTTTTTCAGGCTCTCGTTATTTAGCGCAATGTATTTTTCCGGCTTTTGATTTTTGTACAATTTGTAATAATCAGTTTTCTTCTTATAATAGTCGGCAATACTTTCTGGTTTACTGATCGATAGATCCGTGAAATAATCACCCTTCATTTTATCCATTAGTTCTTTGTAACTCAGGCGCATACTTTTTGGATAACTATCGGATTGACTTTGGTATTGTTCTAGGGGGGAATTTTTAAAGTCGTAGTTGTTGTGGTCCCGCGCTGGCCCAAAGCTCTCTGGATTAAAGAAACCTTTTTCTATGTCAGCGGATTTGTCATAAGCAGGAAAGCCAAATGCAGCGTTTTTATATGCTGTTTCAAATTCTTTCTCAGTATCTTCATCGTGTCCAAATTTACCTGTATGGTCTTGTTCAGAAGTTTCGGGAGTTTCAATCACAACTGATTTTACTTTCTCGTGAGGTTTGGCTGTTGGAGTGTTGTGTTTTTTATGTGAGTTTGAATCGTGTTGAGGGCCAGAGTAATGTGAGTTTGAGGAGTGCTCCGCTTGATGCGATGGATACTGTGGTCGAAATTCAGGTTGGTGTTGTTGACTAGGGTTCACCTTTATAGGAGCTGCGACCCTTATCTCTTCCTCGTAATCATTTATGGGTCTAAACGTACCCGAACTAGTTTTGGTATAATACTGAATAGGCTTGAACGCGGGAATGTCTTGCTCATTTTGGAACTTGTTGTTAGACGGGTGGTGATGTTCCTCCTCCCTGTGTTCAGGTTTTTGTGAGTGTGCCTTAGGTGACTCGTGATGCTTTCCGTTTTCATGGTGGTGATGCTGAAGTTCATTGTGAGTAGGTTTGTTGTGATGATGACTATGATGCTTGGAGTTTTGTTCGTCATCGTGATGATCTGAATGGTAATGAGTCAGTGGCTCATCTTCGGCCGACTCACCGGAGTCTTCGGACTCGTGGTGGTATTTTTTCTCATATTTGCCATCTTGTTGTGGTTTTATTTTATTTACGTGAGGCTTTGGCCCTTCGCCCTTGCCCTCATAATGCACTTCCTTAATGTGCACGGGCTCTTTCGAACTGTGGACATAAGTGTAGTGTAGAGGTTCCTCTTTTTTCTGAGATCCATACGTGATATGTACAGGTTCAGACTTGATTTCCTTGTTATAATTTATTTTTTTCTCTGTGTAGGTTTCTTTATGATTTGGAGTATCAATTTCATATATTATTTCGGGACTTTCATTTGCAATTGCCGGTCTTGCTGTAGATGCGGAAGCAACCTCATCGTAGTAAATATTTTGTATTTGAACGCGTGGATACCCGGGTTTCTTTTTTGGAGCAACCTTTTTAGGCTTCACTTTAGGGCTATCGCTTTCATAGATTTTAGGTTTCTGTATAACTGCTTTCTGTACTGGTTTCTGCTTTTTAGTAACCACATTACTACCCGGGAGCTTAGAATATGTAGCCTGGCTTAATTTCGGAAGGAAGTGTTGAACTTGCGGTACCAGAGGGTTATCAAACGTCAGAGGTTCAAGTAGATTGATATCTAGGAGAGGAAGTGGCGGTTTAGTTTTTAGATTAACACTCGTCTTCACACCATCATGGAAGGAGGTGACAGTTGTCTCTCTGAATGGTACTTTTTGTTGTATTGTATCTTTATGACGAACAATTTGACGAATAGGCACTTCATCCTCCTCCGATGATTCTTCTCGTCGTGGCTGTTCACGATGATACTTGGGCTCTTCTTCAGAATCATTTGATTGGGAGTTCGCGTATATGGCTTCATTACTGGAGGATTGCTGCTGTGCCGTCGGAATGGGAGTTACCACGTTTTGATTATGAATTATGTTACTTCCATAATGGAGAGGCTTGGAAGAATATGCAGGTAGCCGATTAAATGCCTGTCCGGGAACTGGTAAATGAATGAGTGGTCCACGGAACTGGGTATGTGCTACTGGATGGGGCGAGAGATTCCTTAGGTTGTTCAAGTTGTTCACATACGAGGATACTCCTTGCGAGATAGGGTATGTAGCTTGCTGAGTTGAAGGAACATGTTGAATCCCCTGGGAGTAAGAGTACGCGGCTTGCTGGCCTAAAGGAGTACTCTGCAAGGACTGCAGTGGTAGCTTGTACTGAGAGCCGTAGACTAACTGCGGCGCTTGAACTTGTTTGATTCCTGGGAATGCGGGAGCTGCGATCGGCTGCGCGAAATGTGCTGGGAGCTCCTGCAGCGGCACATACTGCTGCGGGAAGGGTTTGAACGGGACCGCCTGCGGAGTTTGCTTCGTTTCTACGAACCTGTTGCCGTAAGAGTCCCTCAAATGAGCGTTCATATTTTGAAAGTTGTAGATTTCTTTGCTAGGAACGATTCTTGACGGTGCTGCAATGATTGGGGACGAGAACGAGTACGCCCCATATGGGGCTGCGCTGGCATACACCCCGACGCGAGGCAGGCTGCCATACAGCCGGGACACACTTGGCGATCCTATACTGTCTCTAAGACTGGTTTGACACTCTCCTATTGTGAACCAGCACAAGGCTGCAATTAATACCTGGGAACAAAAAGCGTCCATTTTAAAAATGAGTAAGCACTTAGGTCACTTGACCTACACTTTAATGAACATGAATGTGACACTCGAAAATAAAAGTTATTTATTATTACCTCTCTTCCCATGGTAGGGTCGTGTCGGAAGCAGAGGCGGCACTGAGCGGCGCGGCGCCCCTGCCGCGTTTATATCCTTTCACGGCGCCGGCCAGCCCGGCTTGCACCACTCATTCATACACCGCGGTTATGTGATACAAATTGATTATATTTTAAAGTGAAGTAAATAGATAAATAAGGTTTTACAAATGTTCTGTAGCGACTGACTGCCGGGTTACGTAACAGCGATCGTCAGCGAATGTCACAAAAAGAACCCATCGAAAGTGTCACGGTGCATTTGAGACACGTAACCAGGTTTTATCATGAAAGTGCAACTGTTCTATTTCAAGCCACGACGGTTGCGATTGTTTACAAATAGAACTGGCGATAATACATTACCTTTCCCAGATGATTTCACTGGGTCGCTATGTTGGTGGTTCCTAGCTTAACCAGCCACTGTCCCAGAAGCTCCCCCACTTAATGACGGGATGCAGTGCAAACAATGCAAATGTCAATTGGATAATAAGCTCAGGTTCAGTAACTCAGTCAATCTGCATACTTTCAATTCAACTTTCCACTCTGATGCCCCAGCTAATGTAAACTTCGACAATACCAGAGCAATATCTAATTATTCACGCTCGTAGTAGGTACTGCAATAGTTTGTCAACAGACAACAAAAAAAAGAAATGATTGACCATTTAGAAATAGCATTTCTTGTCTTCTCGGTGATTAGGCGAAATATGGCTTTTTAGTTCGGTTTATCATTAGGAAATCACGAGCAGGTGCATTTTTGTAATGCACCGAAAGCCACTGGCATCAGGGTAGGTAGAATTTTGCAATTAATCATGCAAATGTCTCCATGGGGCTTAGGTGACGCCATGAAATCCCTAATTTGGAGGTTTTGTCTGTTCACGTCCGTAAGTGGTAACCCTCTGAATCCTTACACGTGACCTCCGGGTGGTGCTAAGAACAGTCTCTGGTGGTAGGCTTCGGCCGCGGTTTGTCACCACCCTGCGGGCTGGGCCAGTGCGTGAAGCGATTTTTTCGTGTTTCGTAATGTGGTCCGGAGAAGCCATCTTCTAGGTCTTCATGTCCCATCTTAGACCACATCGTCACTTTACATCAGGTGAGATTGTGGTCAAATGAAGGCTTATCGATCATAAAAAAATAAAAATAATAATTATTATTCAGAAAGTCGAAGTTAGAACCATTTCCCCACAAATAAGACGCCTGCCCTTATGCATTTATTAACTGTGACAAGTATTAAATCAATAATTTTTATCAAAAAAAAAAGCGCTAAATCCAGCGCAAGGAATATTTTAAGGTCACCTAGCAGCCATAGTTCTGCTTCACTAGTTTATTGTATTGTTTGCTGAGGCGTCACTGTGTGAATTATCCTTAAATATTTATTAATTACAAAGGCCAATTATATTGCACTGCTGCTGGGGTTTGATCATTCCTTTATAACCCCGCAAAACGTAAACATAGCATAGATTTCCTTTCATAGCCCAGTAACTTTCTTCGCGGGCACCCTGCGGTCACGGCTGGCATCTGCACTGGAAACCCAGTGAAAGTACCGACATCGGACACCCAGTTTTCCACACTATCTTGGACTAGCTGCAACTGCATTCATCCGAGCCAGGGTCACGAAAACCGCGAGATACTTTCGGGATCGGTGATAGGTACTTTGAGTTTGAGAGTGTTTATCAGGACTGTAGCCCTACCTAAGAGTTGCCACTTACGTTTATTGGAGATAACAACATGTTGTTATCCCATATATTTGACAGATAAGGATATAATTTTAGTTGTGTAAAATCTGTCAAATGCCTGTGATTACAACATGTTGTAAAATCCAACAGTCGTAAGTGGCAACTCGTACTGGACAACACCTAGTTTAGATAGGTAGTAAATAATTATGTCCTGTGAAAGTCGGCAAGCGTTTATCCGGGTAACTTCCTAAGTAAATTTTGAAGTTCCATTTTATTTTTATCTTTCTTACCGATTTCGATCCCACATTGGTCGAATATTGATAAAATTATGCGATTGGTCATGAAATAAATTTTCATGACCAATCGCATAATTCAAAAAATGATCATGTCGAATGCCGATGTCATCCGTTGTAGCCGAACAATAAGAATCACTACATCACTACATAGTATAAAACAAAGTCTCTTTCTCTGTCCCTATGTCCCTTTGTATGCTTAAATCTTTGAAACTACACAACGGATTTTGATACGGTTTTTTTAAATAAATAGAGTGATTCAAGAGGAAGGTTTATATGTATAATAACATCCATTAAATAGTGGAAAGGTACTGTTATTTTTGAGGTTTCTGATGTGATGTCGTAAATAATTACATTTTTTCCGCTTACATTGCAAACGCAGGCTGAACCCTACGAGTTTTATCAAAATAATGTACTAAGTATTGTACACATTGAAAAGGTCTACAGAAAAGTCCGTGATGGTATATGTCTATCTCTTATAGATAACCCACAATTACTTTTTTTGTCATTTACTTTTTACGACAAATAACGGCAAATTAACGACACGACGTCCCGCAATTTTTGAATCTGTAATATCTTCGAAAATATTCACTTAAATCATAGGTGTAAAGGGCCATATAGATCTATATTAAATGAACATTGTATTCAAGGTATTTAATTGGTTAAGGATTAATGCTGTATTGGTTAAAATCGCTTCGAAAATTAGCCATTATTTGTCGTAAAAAGTAAATGACAAAAAAAGTAATTGTGGGTTATCTATAAGAGATAGACATATACCATCACGGACTTTTCTGTAGACCTTTTCAATGTGTACTTTACTTAGTACATTATTTTGATAAAACTCGTAGGGTTCAGCCTGCGTTTGCAATGTAAGCGGAAAAAATGTAATTATTTACGACATCACAACAGAAACCTCAAAAATAACAGTACTTTTCCACTAATTAAAGGATGTTATTATACATATAAACCTTCCTCTTGAATCACTCTATTTATTAAAAAAACCGTATCAAAATCCGTTGTGTAGTTTCAAAGATTGAAGCATACAAAGGGACATAGGGACAGAGAAAGCGACTTTGTTTTATACTATGTAGTGATGATCAATTAAATTGATTACACCAAAAACATTGGCATGCAAAAAACCAGAATACATCACAATATTAAAAAAAATACAAAAATATTGATTTAGCCAATCACACAGATACAATTTCACTAAGCAGCGCAGCGGCAATGGATACCTTGAGGGGAATCAAGTAAAGCAAAACCTATCTCATGTAGTATTATAATAATTATTAATAAAACAGTACTGATATGAGACTACACATGACCTAGAGATTAGATTAGGCTTAAAATGCAAGATGCCTTTAACGGAAAAATGCCTCCAAATCGAAATGTTGCAGCAGAAATTATGTTTGCCTACTGCGTGCCTTTCCGGTTTATATACCAATCGGGGATAGGATTCATAAAAGAAGATAAACTTTGTCAAGACAAATTATTCATTTGAAAAAATATCTTAAACTAACTTAAAATAAAGCACACACAATTTATTTTTAAACAAACAAAAATAACTTTCACACAACAGAAATTGTTAACAACGCATTTTTTTCCGAAACAAAACTTTCGTTGCTGCATTATCTCTATTTTATTTTAAAATATACCTATATTTATTTAGATATTGGTATATAATACAGTTATTGTGTACACTATTTACAATATTTTGGTGCGTTTCGCAAGTAAAAAAGAATGAATACCTAGTACCTACTCATATAAATGTAATTCTTCTAATTCTACTTTTAATCGGAAATCTGAATGATATTTAGATCGCGAAACTCAAAATGCTGATACTTGGCACCTACAAAAGCTACCTGCTTATATGCGAGGAAGGGAGATTTACATAGAAACTAACATTATCCTGTGTTAAACCACATCATCTCATGTGTTATTCTTTGGGCAGGAGATTCATCATATTTAAGCCTAACACACATACGTGAAATGTTAATAAAATTTAAAAGCACGGGCATTTTCTGTTGATTTCTACAAACGGAATTCATATATTCTAGATCCAACATGATACATATAAACATAACACATTATATTTGATGTAAATTATACGTGTTATTGGTATCATATGAAATATGGATACTATTACTTTATGAAATTCTCTTCGTATAAAAATTATAAATACAAATGTAAATACTACATACCTACTTCTTTGAAACTACAGAAATAAACATTATTGGACAGAAAATAGAACCCCATCATTTAACATTTAATGCGAGCAAGTGCTAAATACTACTGTAGTGCTAAGTAATACTCGGAATACATAATTCAAAATACTTACCCCTCTTAATCCCTAAGTTTTCCCACACAAGGGGACGATTGCTTGTAAATGCTAGAATCGTTTGGACTAGGCATCGTTATTATTTAAGGTGTCAGAGCTAATGTTAAAATTCTTTCTACATGCTTATCACAGCTTAAAATTACAAAAAATATTTAATAGTCAAGAAATTGTCATAACGTTAGTTGAAAATTATTTTTTTTAACCCCCGACCAAAAAAAGAGGTGTTATAAGTTTGACGTGTCTGTCTGTGTGTCTGTCTGGGTCATCATAGCTCCCGTACGGATGGATCGATTTCAATTGAGTTTTTTTTTTGTATGTATATAACTCACCTTGAGTTTGGCGCGAGTGTTCTTAGACATGTTTCATGAAATCGGTTGATCGGAGAGTGGGGAAGGAAAACGAAAATCTGCAAATATACTCAGTGGGGTATCAAATGAAAGCGCATCGTGTGCATTACAAAAGGTTATGGTGTTTTACTTTTAAGGAGATTAAGGCATTGAAATCGGGGGTTTTTCTTACATTTTAAATTTAGATTTATATCATATATTAAATACACCAGGTAACACATAGCTGAAAAAATACAAACGGACTATAATATTAAATTGTATAATTACATTTAAAGATCATTCATAAGGAAATTATAAATTTGCTTTGCCTTTAATAAACAGATTTTCTTTTTAATGATTGTCTTGCGACTTTCTCCAAGTATTAAAACAGAAATATCCACAACTTTCTAATTAATTCAACTTTTTCACAATATTAGTAAAAAAATATACTAAAAGCTTGCTTTATCGTTAAAAACCATAATAATTTATAAAGTTATAAAAGCATGCTTTATTTTAGAATTCTGCAAGTAAATATTAGACTTAGACTCTCGTTTCCCGTTTTATGAAATATTGTTTTTAACTTAAAAATAAACACTTCTTTAAACACAAAATTAAAATTTTTATTACTTACTCTGTAAATACCTGTTTCTCTCTAGAATAAGGTTGTTAAAATATACCAGAAAGAAAGCATATACCATGATGAAAAGTTTACTTTCTAAACAAACACTACATTTTTAAGTTAGGTTATAGCTAACATTAGTTTGCCGTAATCTTTAACTTTAACATTAGAATTTATGTTACAAGTTAATTTTGCGAACAAAAATTTGCATATTATATTCAATAACATAATGGTAAGGTGTCGCTTGCATTATAAATTAGAGTTCTACTCTATTATATTCACATTAATAACATTAAATTCGTTTGTGTCCTTATCGAGTAAATCTATCGAGTTGTAACGAGCACCCAGACTCCACTCAAAATGCACTCACACGAGGGAGAATACTCTCACACTTCACCCAGCCTATTAAACACGTTTTTCGTTATCGTTAAGTTGTTGACCGTTTTCTGTCCAAGGCGGGATTTTACATCGTTAACTCCTTCAGGCATCGTGAGCCTTCTTTCAGGTTTGTTGAAGATCTGAGCTGCTTTTGGACGCTCTACTGGCCGAGTCACCTTCTCAATCTCTTTGTACTCTATGTGGTTAGAAAATTTAACGGACTTAGCTTTAGGAAGTGCGAGTTTCTCCTTTGCGGTGAGTGGCGTTTCGTCAGCGCGCATTGTGAATATCTTCCTGGCTGTTTTGGTAGTAGTGACGGTAAGGTTTTTTGGCGTGGGTGTTGGTGGACTTTTTAGGATACCTTCGTACTTGAGCGCGTCTTTGGGGATGGGTATGACTTGGTCCTCCTGAGCCTTTGAGCCGAGGCGAGCGAATATTGGTTTGGCCGTGGATTTAGCTTTCGCAGGGACGGTTACCTCATTGTTGCCGAGCCTTGAAAATACAGTCTTGTTTGGGCCTGAAAGAAAGAAGGTATTAAAGTGAATTCATTATTCATAGTGCTACAATATATCGTTGTACGGGTAAGTGAATAAAACAGTACCTTCTTTAATTTCCGACTTGGAAGCATCGATCCGGATCTGTCTTTTCTTTTGCGTTTCCGGTGGGCTTCTAAACAAAGAAACAATTCAGATATAAATACAGTAATATAAATTTAGAGAATAGAGAGAGAGATACAATGTATTTCTATCATGTTAAGCATTAATAAATATTACTAGCTGTTCACGCTACTACAAAAAACACACGCAGCGGTGTGTTTTTTGTATTTACGAAGGAATATGATATTATTTCGCAGTAAATGTACGGCATAGCATTCTTCGATCACCTACTCGATCGATCGATCGATCGAGTCGGCTACTGTTAAGATACAACCTTTCTAATACTGAAAGACTTTTTCGAATTACAGGGTGAATTTTTGATACATTTTGTACGAAAAATCTTCTTGGAACCTATGTTTTACTGGTACTGAAGTGACGACGGTCTCCTAAGAACGTTTTTTTGCAACTATAATAGATAATGTGACTGTCCTTAAGGTCCCGTCTTAATATTCCACCCTGTATACCAAACTTCCTGAGCGCATTTAAGCAAACAAACGAAGCTCAGAATTATAAGAATATAGTGATGGAAGTTATCTCACATCATTTCATTGGACTTCCTCTTGACGGCCGGAGGCTGCTCGGGCGCCGGGTTGCGAGTGTAGTGCTCCAAGATGCGACTGGCGGCTGTTAAACAAACAAAAAACTCTTTTACAGAAAGTAAACATTTGGTTATAGTTCAGAAATATTTATTCAGATAAACATTTATCTTAATAAATTATAATTTCTTATTGTTTATCTGGTGTGTGTGTAATAATAAAGTATTTTCTATTCTATTCTATTTCATAGAAGTCTGAGGGAATTTTGTATTACATAGACCTACTTTGAAAAATGCCTTCTTCAAATACAACAGTGCATTGTAATTAATTCGCTCTTTTGCATGATATCAGATAGCGTGCATCCAACGCATTATATGATTATAGAGAGTTTGCATAATTTTTAGAGAATATCAAAGAAGCTTTCATCCAAAATATTAAACACAAAATACAATTAAATTTAGGTCTCTTAAAATGTGTCAGAATGAAGATAAGGAGATTCTGGTATTCCTGGTAAACTGGTGGTTGGATTCTTGGTATTTCAAACTTTCTAAACAAAGGGAATACTAACTTTGTCACAATAATAATTCTACTGGTCTGAATGCTAGTTGTAGACAGGTAGACAAACATTCAAATAAAATAAGAATTTTGAATTAAATACAAATTTAAAAATAAAAGAAACTCGTCAGTAAGGGCATTAAAATAACGCGATCTTATTGAACTCTCCTATTTTTCGTCGATTTAAAAAGAAAATACATGGTCATAAGCTTGGGGAGTATTGATAAACCCTTTACTGTATCGGCTAATGGACTTCTTAAGGTCAAAAGAGACATGCTCGTATGCCAATGTTAGTCTCAGAAAACTCAGTCGTAAATAATACAATGTAGAATTGCAGCGGGCAAGGAAGTATTTTCGTATTACGTTTGCATTATACTTGCATAGATCACTTCCTATCATTTGCGGTGCGTGTGCGCCGATATTATGCTAATTATCGTACAGTGTGTCAGTGGGACGGCCGACTTATGTAACCGATTATAATATTTATGGGGTTATTTTTTTCATGTAAGTAAAAAGTAAAGCTTTGATTATTTCATATTATGTTGAGTGAATTGTCCGTTAATATACAACCACTGTTTTAAAAGCGGTTTTTATTGGTATTAAATATATAGATAGGTATTATTTTAATCGATACCACTTAAGAAAATCAATAATAAACAAATATAAAATTAAAAAATTTAATACTCCAAATCGAAATGTAGAACAAAATATGTTCACCTGGTGCGTGCCATTCATACCCTTTCCGCTTTATATACCAATTTTGAAACACCTTGTATTTATTTTTATGTCTAAAATTCATAGCTTTACGTCGTGATAGAGATTAGTACAAACGTCTTTTTTTTACTTTTAATTATAATATTGACTTCGTCAAATAGTTAGTTGACACTTTATAAACGTTTTCTTATGTTACATTGTAGCAACAAATATTTTTGTATGAATAATGTGGGCCTTTGAACACAGTTATAAACATGAATATATTCTTATTATTACACAATAAAACAACAATTTACCAGGTTCATCTTCTTAACAAAGTATTTCTTATTAATCTGCTTACATAGAAATAAAAAAAAAAACAGCGTGTTTGGCCATCATTTTCAATGGATCATTATGTACTAGGCACATAATTGTATTCCTAAAAAAATTCTTATGGCTCCAAAACCAATAACGTCTTTAAGGATGGAATCAGAAATAAAAAAAACCCCAGAGCGTATAACTTTAAATGGAATACAAATGATATTGTTTTTCATACTTTTTACGAAGTTATCTTGAAAAGTACCTACTTCCAGCAGTGACGTGCAACGGCTGAAATAACGATGACGAGTTTTTAAAATAGATTATTCTAGTACCGAAAACATCTTAAATATGTATTATATATACACTGACATTCAGATGTATATTTAGATGTAGGATCTTAGATCACAGTACAAAATGTCAGTATGCTCTACAGGGGACATTCAGAAACGATAGGTTGTAGCACTTGTGCGAAAGTCAGAATGTCAAATATTGTCTATAATCTGGTGGAGCGGCTACAATAGCGTCCTACTGCGAATATTCGTGCCAACGCGATATGTGTAGCCGGGTACATAGGTGCAACGCAAAGCATCGGGCAAAGACGATGTTTGTCATCTTTGCCGCTAATGTGGACAAGAACATCGCACGCGATAATTTTACGGCGCTAAAGCGACACGAATTTTCGCCCGATGATGTAGCCGCACAGTGAAGGTAAAACCTTTAAATTGGCACCATTTGATAGCACCATCGCCGATGTGCACGTTCTATATTGAGCGATATCAATCAATCATTTATTAAAAACCAAAGAAGGTATTAAATTATCAACGTAGTCTTTAAAACTTTACCTGCTGTGCTAAATAGAAACTTTGTTACAGCAAGGTAATGCCCCCGAAACCACGTATAGAAAATACCTTACAAAGGCATATAAATAAATACCTTTTAATTAACTTTGATTGGAGGCTTTGTCTGTTCACATCCGTAAGTGGTAACCCTCTGAATCCTTACACGTGACCTCCGGGTGGTGCTAAGAACAGTCTCTGGTGGTAGGCTTCGGCCGCGGCTTGTCACCACCCTCCGGGCTGGGCCAGTGCGTGAAGCGATTTTTTCGTGTTTCGTAATGTGGTCCGGAGAAGCCATCTTCTATGCCTTCATGCTCCATCTTAGACCACATCGTCACTTTGCATCAGGTGAGATTGTGGTCAAATGAAGGATTATCAATAATAATAAAATAAAAAAAACTAATCGAAGTCAGTGAGTCAGATCAGGATTAAGAGACCTGTCGTCTGTTGCAGCGAAGCAGCAAGTAATTAATAAGTTACAAAGGCGTTACGGCCACGGAACCGAAAAATTTACTCACGCTCGAGCGCCTGATCATGAATATAACATTGGTGTGTGATTGTTCGATTCAACAATGACCGAACTTGCATTTTATATATTTATTTTTACAAGAAAACAAAGAAAAAAGTTCAAAGTTACTTCGACTTGACTGTCAAGAGAACGCCATTAGGCTATTCTACAGTACAGGCAAAATACAATGAACAAGCAATGATACAATTATATTTTCTAAATGAAAAGGGTGCTTAGACAAGCAGAATATTTGGTAAACGCCTCATTTTCACCAGCGATCATGACTCATCACTCATCATCATTATGAGGGTCACAGTAAGTGAATTTGCCGACAGAGGAGCTGGCTGTTGTAGAGTGAGGTCCGAAATAAGCCCGCCGAGTCTGTCTGTGATCACGATAATATCAAAAAATACTGGCAATAACATGGGAAGGTATATTTGACATGTGTAATATGCAATAAATTTCCATTAGGCAACCTTTGCTTATTATAATCTTATATCAAATTGTACACTTAATTATACGAATGAAATATTGTGATGAAACAAAGTATAATAATTGGTAAAATCAAGTGATTTACGAGCTAATCATGATAAGTAATTATAGATATACAAATGATTTTCTGATGAATAAACTCTCAAGAGTGCGAGACAATTTTTTATACAATAATTTTGGTAATTCGAATTGGAACGAAGAATAGTGTTAGTTAGGGCCGAAGTTTTAATTAAAAATTAACCGCGTTTTAATTAAATTAAGACCGCGGAATGGCATGCAACGTTAGGACGAATGACTTGGAAAACGACAGGATTATGGTGGAAGAAGGCCGCTTCCAAGCAAGTCCTGGATGTCTATAGTATCCCTTTTAAACATTATTGAAGCTAAGCTGTGAAAAATTACTACCGCAAATGCAATCAATAACAATTAAAATGATTCTAATTAATTAAGTTACGTTGCAATTACAGAAATAACAAAGCTATCTAATAAGTGAGGTTGCAGACCGGAAGTTCTGCTATTAAAACAATACCATTTCATAAAATTTGGGAAGTGAAAAACACCGGATTTGGACGTGAGTAGAACTGTTTTTCTAATAATTTTCTTACAAGTTAGGCTTAGAACTCCATTTACCCATTTTCGAAAATAGTCCATAATAATACATATGGAATAAACTAAAATATCAAAACTTTAGGTCCTTTGTGAAAATACCGTGACCACGCGTGAAGCTTTAAACAACTCATATGTCCTACGCTGCGATTGCCAATAATTTTTACGCGCCCTTCGAAAATTCGACGGTCCTAATCTTTTTATCCAACTGATCGACGTTCTATATGAATTGGTTTAAACTTTAACTAAACTATCTGATGTTTCAAACATCGTCCTAGAGACTTATGCCTCCTCTGCCGAACGACGAACTATGGCAACTACAAACCCAACAACCCTCGTTGAACCAGCAGCGTAATGGATTTATTAGTTTCATAGTAGTTTATTCATCATAGGCAACATTGTACACTTGATTTCGTTAGGTTCTAATAATGAGTATTATATTCACACACAGAAAATACAGCAAAAGACACAGACAAGGTGTTCAATATGAGATATAACATAATAATTGAGCTGCCGAGTTGTGGCATTGTCAACTAAAACTATGAATAATACAAATAACTATATCAAAATCCAATATGTAACAAATCCAGCATAAAATTTAAAAAAAACATATATAATTGTTGCTGTCTAATGGCATTGTCAAATTAAAACTACAAAAATTAAGTATAGGTATTAAAATGATTAAATTGAAAGACATGTCATAATGTAAATAAACAATATTAATCATTTAATTAATGCTGCTGTAAAGTGGAATTGTCATTTGTGAAATTAATAATAATTATAAATAATCTAACAAACATGTCACAAGAACGTAAAAGACATGTTATAAAAAATGCTTAAGCAGCTGTAAAAGGGCATTGTTTGATTATTGTTTACGGCCTTTTCCCGAAGAGTCTTTTTATCTGTGTGTGTGTGCTTCTGGTAATACTTACGTGATGATGGTTGTGACAGTGTGGCGCGGCCAGTGACGGCTGCTACTGGCACCTTGGCACTTGTTGAATTGAGCACCTTGTCTCTGGCCGTGCATTCATGCACCTGCTTGGCATGCCTGAAAGAATTATTATGATATAGTTATTGAAGCGTGAGCTGTTCCTTGCAATAATCAATTAGCAGAGTTTTTACTACAACCTTTTTTGTAATAATGCGAAAGTTTGTCAATCCTTGCATCAGGGAGTTTCTTTCTGTGACTTGGATAAACACATAAACTAAGGCCTGTGTATCCAAAATTATCTGGTAAAAGACCAATTTAATATAAAGTCGCCCATTACAGGGGGTTGATTGATTAGCCAAACTGAACCTACAAAATAAAATTATTTAACTGATATTTTATTTTTAGCTACAACAATAACAGCCAATCTTACAATTTATTTAATTTTTTTTTTCTTGATTACTTGACTTTTTCTTTTATCTGACGTTACTCCAGCGCAATTGTCAACCACCAGCCCAAATCTGCGGATTAAGAGGCCAAAACCACGCAATATTCAACCCTGGGCCTGCTGTATCAGGGCAGATTCAACAAAACACTTATGTAGTATGTAAGTTCCAAATATGTACCTTACAGTCATTAGTCCTTCAAAATAGTCTGAAGATTTCAAGCTGCAGGAAGGCAGCATGTATTATTTATTTATGGCAACTGTTAAATTGCATCACTTTTTATGTTTTAACTTAGGAACTCACGAACCATATTGTCATGTTATCATCTGTGGAACTAGGTATTCTACTTTGTTAGTGACTTAGAGTGGATTTATGTGGGAAGATTTGGTAACAAGTTCAGACATGTCATCTTACGCTACCTAGCTGCAATACAACAGATCTAACTCACAACAATGTGTTTTATTTGGACATAATACATATCATTGAAAGGATAAGTAAAAGGCGGCCCTACCTTTTCTCCATATTATCCTTTGTAATAATATTTCCAGCAGTCCAGCAATATACAATTTGTATATTTAATTCAACTACCAATACATGAAATATGGGGAGTTTAGATCAATTGTCCTATAGTTTCTGAAGCTGGTTCATCATGACAATTTCAGAAAAAAAATGCATAGGCTAGCTGTACAAGTCTTGGTCCATAAGGTTTAGTGAAAGGATGGTTACATTGTAGGACCAAAGTACCAGTAAAACTTATTTATTTATTTTATTTTATTCGTAAAACAAACAGTTATAATTACTCAAATAACATAAGCACAACTTGTCGGAACATATCTTAATTGTGGGAGTGGTTCAGATACTTAGTATGGCAAACATGAAACTGAGAATAACTGGTATCAATGTACATCCTAAATTGTAACCACATGAAACAACGACTATAAGAATATGAATACATAATAATAATAATATTTCCGGACTACTCACACAGCATCTCCTAACCCCAAACTAAGCAGAACTTGTACTATGAGTGTTAGGTGACTGATATACCACATAGATACATTTTTTTTTTTGTAAATACATACATATGATACTTAGAAAACACCCAGACCCCAAAACCAGGAAGTGTAGAACGTGCAAAATCTGGTCCCTGGTCTGGTCTGGCATGGTGGTACATATTACATTGATACCAGTTAATCTTGTACATAGTGCATCTTATTAATTTTAATAATAGTAGAGGTGTCAAGCTTAATTAAGTACACAAAAAATATACAAACCTCAGAATAGCAATCACATCTCCCATGCGAACAATGCCCATTTCTTTCAAGTACTCCTTGTTGAGGTCCAATAACATATCATTCTGGATTCTATTCTCTGCGAAGGTCAGGGCGTAAGTAGCAGACACATCAGACGGAATACCAGCGGCGGTGAAGAAATTCACCCACATACCTAGAAAATAACATAAGATCATCTATAAACATTTGTGGTTAGGCTTAATAGGTTTTGTTTCATAACAACAACAGTGGACATTAAAGCAATTTATGATTTTAGGCAAATAATAACCAACTTATACTATAATTTATGCACCTGATTCAGTAATGACTACAAAAGTTAAATAAAAATATGATTTACTCAATTCAACCTTGACACATTCATTCTTTAAAATATCTTGAATAGACTTAATTTAGCTAAACACTAAAAGATAAGGTTTTTCATTTATAATACTTACCAGTAAGTTTTGAATCCATTTTGCTACTCATTTTCCAAGTTAAATATCAAATTACGCAAACCAAAACCCCAGCACAGCACAGCCATAAACTAAACAAACGCCACAGATGATCACATCACATTTACGATTGACAGTGACACTTACACTAAAAGTTTTAGTGACTGCATACAAACTGACATACGTTTTTTATGACAATGTCAATGTCTGTCTATAATTATGTACAGCTGTTTTATTTTTGTTGTTTGTTGGTGTATTTTTGAATTCCAATAAATAAAACGTACGTTTCTACAGCGCTATTTACCAATGTGTGGTAAACTATTTAATTTACAGTGCTTTAAAATCTTAGCTGCACAAAAAAATCTAATTTTACTTGCCAATAGATGTAAATCAACAAGTACCATATCTGAAAAAAACACGACCAACAAAGCCGGTAATCCATTGCTTTTCTAACCATACTATCGGTAGCCTATATCTTTTAGAGTAAATACATTCTACGGATTGCCCGCCAGGTAAAAAGATGCCTGCAGCAACATTGGAAACTATCCCTAAAGTGGACATTGACGCTTCTGGTGTGTTCAAATACATTCTAATAAAAGTACATGGACCAGTTGTGAACAATGTGGAACCTTCTATTATTATCCTTAGAGGTTACGAAAGATGTAACTATCACGCAGATATCTATGATGAGGTGAGTAGAAGTATTATTTTTATCATAAAAATGTTGGAGAAAATAATCTAAACAATATTGTATAAACAAAAAAAGTACAATGAGTAGTTAAAAACATTATTATTTTAGCTGAATCAGAAATGATTGTCTTGACTAGAACCAATTTACACACATGACACCTTCCTCTTCTATCAAATCCAAATTAGGTGCTAGAACTGTTGACGTAATGGATTTTTATTTCTAGGTCCAACCAAAACTACTTCCATTAGACTGTGAGCCACTTGGTGGTGGCAGAATCTCCCATGAGCCAGACAACAAGAAGATCCATATCTATGGTTACTCCCAAGGATATGGTAAAGCAGATCATGAGGTCTCCGCACAACTGATCAAAGAAAAATACCCTGGCTACACAGTCACAATCAGCGATGAAGGATATTAAGAAAGGCAAAATTTTAACAGTTTATACCTTACAGAACAACTGTAATTTGTCATTCTGTTTTTAAAGGCAGATAAATGAAATAAAAAAAAGGTGTGTGTGCGATTCACACACGATAGAAGTGAAACTTCAGTAAATCGACGAAAGAATAAGAAGAATAAAAAAAAGTGTGTGTGTGTCAGCTACGACGCACGATTGGAGTCTACTACTTACGAACTATAAAATTATGATATATATCGAATAGAAAAAAAGAGTAAATGAACGCATCTGCTAAAATGTTAAGAGAAACAAACATATATCTAATTATTCGAATTATTTATATTACTTCAATAAAGCGTATTACATAAAGTATGTTACAAAATAATATAAATAAAATACAGCAATACCTCTTTGCGCGTAGTTGAGACTACGAAGTATCGCGCAAAGAAATTTAAATAAAGCATTGTATTTGTGTCTCTTACCATTTCCGTTTCATCTTTTTGCATCCGGTTTGAAATCACTACGATTCTATAGAAGTTTCACTTCAATAATGGTGTTTCTTGTTATCCAGAAAACACTTCAATTGTGAAAGATTTTATTTTTATTGCTAACGTTCCCCTTCAATACTAACTTCACTTCTAAATAACTTCAATGTTTGTAGAGTTCAATATAATATGTTGACTGTCAGGTCCAATTTTCAGGCAGGCGGGAAAGTTAATATTATTAAATATAAACTACCTACAGCACATGCTTATTTTATTCTATAATACATATATACCATTTCCGCTCGCTCTAAAAAGTATATTTTAATTAAGCGAAAATATAATACTATTTCGAGAGCGAGCGGTCGAATCGAATTTCTAAAGAACTTTGATGTGGACGAGTAGGTTCGATCGAACGAAATTAATTTTGAAGAATAATAATGTAAATCAAATTCGGTCAGAATGGCTATTTCTCCGGCAAAGTTTATATAAATTGTCACTGTCAAGGATAACAAAACAAATGTCATTGCGAATTGCGATGCGACAAAATACCGAAACAGTGTGATTTCTTGAAAAGTTTATTTTTACAATATCTTCAAAAATGGCAAATTTTACAACCGATGGACAAATATGTATCGATAGAGAAATAACAGTTGCAGAAAAAGAAGTAGTGTTTGATGATTTAATTAACCGATTCGATATAATTGAAACAAGTAAATGGATTTCTGACAATGGATTTTCAAGGGTGAATGTTCCATGAAATTGTTTATTTCTATAGATTTGACACACTGTGCTAACTTGTATGTTATTTGTTGATTAGGTCTGCCTACAATTTCCTGATGAGCTGTTAGGTGCTAGTGCAAAAATTTATGAAGAGATAAAAAACAGAGTTGATGTGGATTTGTACATCTTAGGTGACACTTCATACGCCAGGTAATATTTTGAGGAATAACAATATTTACTGATATTAAATGTATTTCATAATTTAAAGACATATCAATGAAATGATAATGATGCTGTTTTCCGTTGTCATCTTTATTTTCAGCTGCTGTATAGATTCTGTGGCTGCTATGCATGTTAATGGTGATGCAGTAGTTCATTATGGACATTCCTGCTTCTCTAAAACCAACATACCAGTATTCACTGCCCTCCTCAAAGCTGATTTGAATGTGGAAGATGTACTGAATACTATTTCAAACCAATTCCCTTCAGAAGATACTAAGCTTTGTCTATTCTATGATGCTGCATTTGAACACTGCAAAGGTATGCTAATAATTTAATTTTAATATACAATACAACTATTAAGTTGTGTTGTGTAAAATTAAATTACATGATCTTTTTAAACTTTTCTCTTTATTTTCCTTGTAATGGGTACTTACTTACAGATATTTTTTTATAATTTCAGATGTTATCAGCAATCTGTGGTATCAAAAATACCCATCAAGTTACATAGCTTATGTTAGGCTGGAAGAACAGCAAGATAGATTTTTGGGGAGGGTTATAATGAACTCAAAGCAAGAGGTTTTGCCTAAAGACATTCTGAAGGATTGTATATGTATTTATCTTGGTTCAAGAGGGCAGACAGTTTTTAACTACACAATATCCATAGCAGGTACATTTCAGCCATGTTAGAATATCTCACTCTTGGTTTCTTGCTTCTACAATTAATAAGTCAAGAAAAGTTAAATTTCTATTAAAAGATCATTCATTTTATTATAACACTTACTCATTAATAATTGTTTCAATTTGTATTTAAACAGTTTTTCATCTAATCTATCATATCTCATAAACTCAATCGTAATTTGTAAAACTCATAAATTCAATCTATTAGACATTTACTCATAATTTCAGCTTCCATGTGGTATTTTTTGGACCCGAGCAGTAACTGCTTAGAGCAGATGGAAGAAACAGTTTGGTTCAAAAGGAGAAGGTTTCTGGTTGAGAAATGCAAAGATGCTAATGTTGTTGGTATACTAATCTGCAAGCTGTCTGGAGAACAAACAAAGGATATAATAATTCGCATGAAACAGCTTTGTAAAGCCAATGGAAAGAAAAGCTATATAGTTTCCGTTGGGAAACCTAATGTTGCTAAGCTGGCCAATTTTCCTGAGGTAACATATACAAAAGTAGAATTTATCTGAACAAATTTTATCAATATTCCTGATGAATTTTATTGTAAGTTTTGAATATTTATTTTATTCCAGATTGACATCTATGTCATGATAGCTTGCCCAGAAAATGACCTCTACAGTAATAGAGACTTCTATAAGCCTCTGGTATACCCTTATGAACTGGAAGTGGCCTTAAACTCCAACAGAGATCCTTACTTCTCTACTCATATAACAGATTTTGATGAACTTCTACCTGGAAAACGTCACCATTGTGAAATTGATCATGTGAAGGAAGAAACTGATGTCAGTTTAATCACAGGCAAGATCAGAGAAACTAAAATACATGCATTTCAAGGTGAAAGCACAGATCTTGTTGCTAAACAAAATTGGGCTTTGGAGAGCATAGGGCAGAACTTACAAGACAGATCATGGAAAGGTCTTGAACAAAAACTGGGAGAAACTGAAGTAAAAATGGCAGAGAAAGGAAGGGAAGGGATACCATTACAGTACAGCAATGAACCATAGTAATGTTTAAATATTTTTATTATTTACAATGACTTGGGAATTAGTCCTACTAAGTAAGACTGCACTTATTATATCTGGTATTTGAAAGTAAAAAAGTTGTTTGTCTACCAATTTTCCGTTAGTAAATATTACAATAGATATTTCCCTCAAACACTTTATAAGATCTATCATTCCCAAAAATGGTACACAAAGCAAACACACATTCCTAGATTCAGTTCTACTCTCTGATTCTCTGATTGGTTGGGTTCTGTGGAGATTTGAGCCACTCTTTCCATACTAGCTGCTTAAGTTGTGACAGCCTAAGCCCTGGGTTCTCAGCCTTGAGTCTTGGTAGATTTATTTCCTCAAAGGCATTATAAGCTGCCTTCATTCTCTTCTCAGGATGTTTATCAATTTCAGCACTGTCACTGAAAGAACAACATAATATCATTATAGCATATATTTGAACCAAATTATAAATAAAAAAATTAAATTGGGTGTACCCAAGAATAGAGATAGCTTCTTCGACAGTCTGGGCAACTTCTCCATCCAGTTGTATTCGGTTGAGATTTTCTTCAAGTGGGGGCTCCTCTACCACTACTCTAGAAGGCTGTAATAAAATATTTTAATCATGTTAATAAAGCTAAATTTAAATTATAATTGGGTTCAGCACAGCAGGTTAAGTAAAATTCAGTTAATTTAACTGACAGATTATATGATCATAAAATATACAAACCACTGAAACAACAGAGGCAGCCTTGATAGTTTTTTCTTTCATCTGATTAATTTGAGCTCGGTTTATCTTGGGTGGTGGAAGAATTGTCTTGGTAGCTTTGATGGAGTCCATTTCCTTTTCTAACAAAGCCTTTGCCTCTGCTTTTTTCTGCATCTGCTCTACACGCTTCTTTTCTTGATCATCCTGCAGGCAGAATTATATGAGTAAAATAATTATTAAAGCGTAGTTAAGTACATTCAGTTAAGAATCTTGAATTTATGTCCTAACCTTTTTCTGTTGTTTCTTTTTGAGTTTATCATCACTGTCTTCCCACTCAGCGTCTTCTGCCATTTTCTTGGCCTTCTGATCTTTCTCTTGCTTTACATTTTCCTTTCGTGCTCGTGCTGCTACAGCTTTGCTGTTCTCTCCGACAAACTTTTTCGGCATTGTTTTCTGAAATCATAATCAATTTATTATTAAAATCTTATGTTTGGAATGTTTAGCTTACTGGTTATGATTGCTAAGCACTAATAATCCACACCTTTGATAGAAATCCTAAAGCAATGAATCGGTGAGATGGAATTTTTGTAAAATTTTTAAAAGGTACACACAATTTGTTTCTTGAAACTTTCAATTCAAAACTTGTCAAAGTTGTCAATGTCCTTACTTCAACTTCTTTTTATTTTAAATCTATCCTCCATCCAGTATCTAATTCAATTTCTTTTATTTGGACGCTGCGCTTGATGAGTCAGTTAAATAAAATTAAAAAAGTGAAAAAGATGTTACTCAGTTTTACGGAATTTTGAATTGAATTGAAATTCAACTGCAAAATGGTTTTTGTTATATAAAATATTTAATTTAATTATTTCCTACTCCGAATTATCAACGCTAATTCTCACATTTATTTTTCCTTTTTGTCACTTTACATTTTTGGTTTATAGCTATCTGCAACTTTACTAGAAAGTTATTTTCCTCTACGTGCGTACAATGCATTTTTTTTACAAGAAGCTAAATGAATGAGTACTACGATTCAAGTTGGGACTAAATTCCGTTTTTACGACCCGACAACGGCGGCAAGGCAAAAATTACGGTCAGTAGATTTACCTGTATGCACATAATGTGTATATGGATGTTCATCTGTTCGCTGCTAATTAAATGGCTATAATGATGTCACATTAAAATACCAAAAGCGCCCTGTTGAAGACAGCAATCATAAAAAACATTTTTTTGCGGTGTCGTATGGGTATCAAATGAAAGAGCTTTGTTAGCACATTTCAAATATGTAGGTACATGTTATATATAAGCCATTGCCCCCAGCTTTTCTCTAAATCACCTGATAATTGCCTAAATTTATAAATGAGGTTTATTACTAAGACCTTAAAACACGGTAAAATAGACGACACAAGAAAAGAATATTCGTAGTCGTATCGTATGCCACCAACTATCTTATGTAACCATAACACATTCACTAAAAAAATAAAATAAAATGTATGTAACATACCACCACAGCTATCTTTTAAAGATATTCTTGCTGAATGTAGTTATTACTGTAGTTGAAATATTGTTTAAAATTTGATGAAATAGATTTTTAAGTTGTCAACAAAATCTGTTAAGTTGTTTTCGTTGCAATTTTGTGGAAATATTTATTTACCTCTGTTCAAAATCAAAATTATGTAACATGTTATTTTTTACCGAAGCGGCAACACTGGAAATACTGGAATAGAATAATAGAAGAGGTGAGTGAGTGAAGGAAAAAAGTCAGTTTATTTTGATGTCGATATAAGTAAAATAATTACAAAACAAATAACTTAATTTTGTTTTATACTATTTATCAATCAAGTGGATGGCAATATAATTACACAGTAAATACTACATAATGGCATTAGTTGCGTATGACAACAGTGATGGAAGTGACTATGAAGATGACGAAAATGAACAAGCTCCAGTCGTTCTGATTACAAATTCTGAAAGTAAATCATTACATTTACTTACCTTACATTTATTTCATTAGTGCCAAACCACCTCACAAAACCATTATCTTACAGAGGTTATTACTTCTACGGGAAATAAACCTGTGAATGAGGACATTGCTGTAGGAAATGGTCCACAGTTGTTCAACTTGTTACCACAACCATCCACCAAGAAACAAACAGTTATTGAAGAAGATGATGAGTTCTTGCACAAAAAAGAAACAACAGATGTTGTGAAGCCCAAAGCCAAAATTTCTGTGCCATCTCTGAGTGATGTAAAGTGTTTGTTTTATTTATTTATTATTTTATTTTATTCGGAAAACAAAAAGTTATAATTACTTATCTAATACACATATTAATAGCTACTTGCCAATCATATGCTTTCACATATTAATCCTAAATAACACATGAAAACATTAAAATATCAAAACTTAAAATAAAAAAAATAACAACTTAAAATATAAAAATCAAAACAATAACTTTAACTTGCCTATAAAAATACAAAGAGAACGAAAAATTTAAATTATTAAATGAAGATTGAATTTGGCTAAATGCATATAATCTAAAAGAAAAACAAATTACAAACTACATACATACTTGTATACCTACTCATGTTGATGTTCCCTCTCTAATTTAAACTATTTTCAGTTCAAAGATGTAGAAAGCACTGTGGTAACAGCCAAACCAAAAGCCGCAGTTGGGGTAAGATTATTTTCTTATTTGTTTTGAATTAAAAGTAATTATTTTCCTGATACAAATATGTGATTACTTGTTTTCAGAAAAAATCTGGTCTTCTAAGTATCTTACCTCAACCACGGAATGGACTATTCACAGGTTCAGCAAAGTCTCTTATACCTAATGCAGTAAAACAGAATTCTAATACTGTAAAAAAAAAAACACCGCTCCCCTCCCCAATTATGAAATCTAAACCAGAAAAGGCCTTAGTCACAGAATACTCTGATGATAGTGATGATGATGTTCAAAATGACTTCTTCTCTTTCAATAAGCCTGTAGAATTACCAGAAATAGTAGAACCAGTAGAAGTACCAGAAGCTAAGACAACTGAACCAAAAGTATCCAAACTTGAGTCCTATTTCAAGAAGGATGTTGTGGAAACTCCTTTGGAATTGCAACATGATGATTATTCAGAATATGCAGAGTCTGAAGCTGGTTCAAGCTATAGTAATGGTACAGAAGTGACTGAGGGTACCCATAATGATGATGTGGTTTTAGATGAGGAAGCTGTAAGTATTTTGTTAATATTTTCACATCATTTACAGCCCTGATAAAATAGTGAAGCAACATGTTTTTTCATGTTTTTATGATAGGTATAGGTATGTATACATTTCCTGATTTAGGCTTTTTATTGTAGATTATGAAATTATGTGGCTCACGAGGCAAGCGTAAGAGAGAAGACATTCAGATAGTGGATGTAGATCAAAAGGAGGTCCTGGCTGAGGCCCAACAGTGGCTGATGAAGGGACTTATGGATGACACCAGCAAACGAGTATCTTCCAGCAAAAGACGAGGAAATGAACCAACAAATATGCAGAAACGGAAACACCAGATCACATACCTTGCACATCAAGTAAGATTGTTATTACATTATTTTATGGAAATCATTTTGTCAACTTATATTTTCATTTCATTCTTATTTGAGGTCTTCTTGTTATATTGTGCATTATTATGTGAAAACTCATAATTATGTTATTTTGTTTCAGGCTAAGGCAAATGAAGCTGAATTACAAAATCAATGGGCAAATAATAGAATGACAAAAAGAAAAACACAATCCAAATATGGATTCTAACCTTAGAGTAATAATAATTATTGTCCTGTAAATAAAATTGAGAAAATCTAATATACATTTATTTATTTTCTAAATAATTCTAATCCCTTAATTCATATTTACAATCTTCTTGCCTTCCTGGGTCTTGGAGGATTCCATGAGACATGTGTGTTGTCTGTGATTGATATAATGTTCAAACCTCCCATCTGCAGACCTTTTACAGCTGACTGAAACAAAAATAATAAATAAATAATAAATGTTAATAGCAAGAAACAAAGTTTAGGTTATAAAATCCTTACCAGTCTTCCTGGGCCCAGGCCTTGCACTCTAACCCTTACAGTTTTGATGCCTCTGTTGATAGATTTCTGGAAAAGCATAATTATCTTGAAACTCAGTAGGTATAATGGAGTTACATTATAATCATATGCAATTTAATACTCTTTAGTAACTGGATTGAAATTAAAATAAATATTTCCGGACAATCTACACAACAATATCTAGGCACCATGGTAATCTCTAAGCTTTTGTTATGGGTGATATACTTAATATAATATATAGATAAATACATACATATATAGATGTTCTTTATTATACATAATAAACACCCTATATGAATCCTTACAGTTGCTAGTGCAATAGCCGTAGTTTGAGCAGCAATATTAGTTCCTTTCTTGGTATTTTTGAATCCTTCCATACCACAAGATCTAATTGCCTTGACTTTGCCTTCAAAATCAGTTAGTGTGTAGATGGTGTTGTTGCCAGAAACTCTGATGTTTACGATAGGCAGTTCTTTGTAGACTGTTCCATCAAAAAGCTGGTTATCTGATTCCAAAGTTGGAAATAGGTTTTGTTTTCTGAAATCAAACGAGGAATTAGACTAGGTTATACAAATACCTGATTGTTAATAATATCAGTCCAGGAATATATACTAACGCCTTCAAAGCCGAGTCAAGATCAACCAGTTTTTCGCCCTGAACTCCCTCATCTGACTGGGGAATTCTCTTGTGATTAAACTTCTCTGTTGCGAGAGGGGCAGACGTTTGTAGCCTCCGAACCACATTGTTCAGAGGTGTTCGTAATGCATTCTTTATCACATTCAACATTTTAGTGACAAAATAGTTCTATTTTCGAATAAAATCGAAATAACTTCACCATAACAAAAATCTAACCTAAAATTAATGATGACAGTTAATTGATTGCCATTTGATTGAGGCAATCGTGACTGACTGGCTATTTTACCGTTACAGCCACAACCTATTTAACATCTTTCATCAAACACACGTGCACGAACACAAACACGTGCTTTAACGGTGAAGGCAAAACATCGTGAGGCAACCGGCATGCAGTTTAAAGGACATGTGACATTCACCAGCTAGTGAATTAGGGCCTAATCTCATCATCAAGAGAGAAGTCCCTTTGTCCCAGCGGTGGGAACGTTTATAGAGTGTTAATGATGAACATCATCATTTCAGTCACTAAATATTTAAATATTTCACAATACAAAATATTATCTGTATTTATTGAACGATTTTACAATACAAAAACAAAAATTAAAGAGGCGGGATTATGGTATTTATCCTACTACGATAAGGATAATGAATTAAGTCGTATAAAATTCAAATCATCCTTCCTAACAACAACGACCTACAGTCATTCCTAAAGGCGAAAAGAAATAATTAAGAGAAACATGTATAACGATTAACTTTTATTCTTATAACATAAATTATTGCACATCCCCCATCTTCGCGTCAAACAAGAAAGCTTTGTTACTGAAGCGCACGGTTTCCGAGAACCCGCGGAGTGGCGGCGGCGCGGACCACGCGTAGAGACACAGATGCCCCGCCTCGGAGTGGAACTTGGCCGTGTCTAGTTGTTCGACCGCCCAGCTCACTGTGTACGGCTTGTCTCCAGTGAGGAGGTAGGACACGAGGTGCGGGTAGGCGCAGGTTGGTACTAGGGGGATCAGCATTTGGAGGTCGAGCAGGCTTCGAACGAGTTGCGGTTCCAAGACGATGTCTTTTATTGTTTCCTGTAAGATGAATTAAAGTTTGAGTAATAGTGTGGTGGGGTGTAATAGTTTTTAAATGTTATGTGAATTCTGTGCAATTATTGTTTTAATATATAAAAGAAAATGTGTTTGTTTGAACACTTATATTATAACTGAAGGACGACGGGTGGTCCACCCGTATTTTAGAGGTTATTTAAAACGGCTACTATTTACATGTTTTCGGGGGGATATCCTTAATAACCCGGGAAGCAAATGAGGTTGGGTTGGCAATGCAA
The DNA here is from genome assembly GCA_929108375.1 of Gymnoscelis rufifasciata. Lineage (NCBI taxonomy): Eukaryota > Metazoa > Arthropoda > Insecta > Lepidoptera > Geometridae > Gymnoscelis > Gymnoscelis rufifasciata. The sequence continues at coordinate 1,647,646 of OV815303.1, forward strand.
TAATGTTGCACTATTAGTTCCAAGTTAAAAACCGGCCAGACGTATTTAGCGAAGATTATAAATAACTGTATCGACAGACATTCTTATAATTTAACATTATTGTAGTACACTACACAACCGGCCGGGTTTGTTGTGGCCGAGGATGTGGCCTTATTAAAAAATCAATAGAAATTGCCATACGTCATGATCTTCCACCAGTTTCATGATGTAGTCCCGCGCGTTGCTGCACTTGTTCAAGATGATTATCCACATCATGTTCGTCACTGACTCCGCCGGCAGGCCCGATGTTAGGTGTTGGATTTCCTGAAATAACCAAACAAATTATACTCACTGTAGTACATTTAAAAACAACTATTCTGCCATCTTGGATATACCGCCATGCATTTATTATGACGTCACACAACAAATCGTACATTTGTCTTATATACCAAACGTGTTTACAAAATTTCAACTCCATCAGTCGGAACATATCGAATATCTATGTAAAAACATAAAATTTGAACGCAGAAAAAAACAAGGAAACAAAAATTGTACAAAATCTGGGTATCTATGGTAATCGCCCCACACCTCGAATACGATCTTACCTCATCATTGAGCAGAGGCCGCTTCATCAGCAGCTTGATATAAATAAGCTCTTCAGCCGCCTGCGCGGTATTGTGGAGCAGCTTGTGAAGATACTCGCAGTGCAAGCTCAACGATCCACTGGAACATAAATAATTTGGTTAAAGTAGTTAAGAAAAGCCTTGTTTTCTATACCCATAATAAATAAATACATAATTAAAATAAGGGTTGTGATCTTTGTGCCCCCATCCCCCATCTCCATCTGTTTAAAGTTGGGTTTATAAAAAGATATGCCTCAGCGGCGCGGTGGGCGGAGGTCCGCTTGCGGTGCAAGAGGTATCGGGTTCGATACCCGCCGAGGGGTCAAGTGTTTGTTGTGCTCTACGACTATTATATGAAGTACATACTAGCGGCCCGCCTCGGCTTCGCACGGGTAATTATAGAAAAAAAAACCGGCAATTATTCGACTTTTTCTCGCCTTTTAAACCTTCCCTAGACCTCCACGAACATTTCAAGACTAAGATAAGATAAATCCGTTCAGTCGTTCTCGAGTTTTAGTGAGACTAACGAACAGCAATTCATTTATATATATATAGATACTAGTCGACCCGACAGACGTTGTCCTGTCCCACGTCTCAAAAAACAATATCCAGTTGACCATATTGTGAATCTAAACCATTCCCAGATCCCCTTGAACACACACAAAAATTCATAAAAATCGGTCCAGTCGTTTGAGAGAAGTTCAGTGACATACACACTCACAGAAGAATTATATATATAAAGATATAAGTGGTCTAGTACCCGTAACACAAGCTTAGAGCATATACCACGAGGCTAGATGTTGTTGTTTTTTTTTGCACTGTGATTCGTGAAGTCTTACTTCTCCCTAGTGGGCGGCCAGCACGCCAGGATGTCGACGAGCGCCTTGCGCTGCTGCACGGTCTCCGTGGCCGCCTCGAACATGGCGAACGCCTCGCGACGACCCTCGTCCGTTAGGAGCTCCTCCTCTGCGAACACATGAAGTAACATTCAAAAGACTTATTTAACATATTTTTTATTTTATTTTTTTCGTGAGGAAACCGGCATGTTCTGAGAACTTTAAAAGAGTTTGAAGGGCATGTGACATTCACCAACCCGCACTTGGCCAGCGTGGTGAATTAAGGCCTAATCTCTCTCGTCAAGAGAGAAGTCCCTGTGTCCCAGCAGTGGGAACGTTAATAGGGTGATGATGATGATTTAACATAGATAGATAGATAGGGTGATTGAGGGAAATGGAAGCAGAAAACATGTTGTGCCGACCCCGCGTAATGTGGGATAAGGTCAGGAAGATGATGATGATTTAACAGCAAAAAAAATACTGGCTCTTATTCGTAGCAGATTGTTGGCTTATCAAGACTACTGAGTAATTTAAAATCAATATTTATATTTGTTACAATACAATACAAAAACACTTTATTGTACCACAGCAACATAGAAATACAACAACACGTAAAAAACAATGGCGGCCTTATCGCTAAAAAGTGCTTTACAAAATTAAAGAGATCAAACTAGAACTGTAACAATGATGAATTAAAAAGATTACGGGTAGTCTAGAATTTCTCTTTTTCTTCAGCTAACACGTTATTGGATGTAAAGAAACAATGCATGCAAAATAAGTCACTGGGATGTCAATAAGCAATTAATATTGTTAGTTCTGTTAATATGGTTAGGAATATAAATAGGTGCATGCCTTAATTATTTTTTTTAAAGTGATAAACCTCACTTGGTTAAACTATTTTACATTTTATGCAGAAAAAGATTTAGACAAATCCTGTGTGTGAAGGTTACGGATGTGTTTTAGCCCGTTATCTTTTTCAGCCCGTTTCAGCGCCATATAGCCTCCCATTGATACAATGATGCCCGCGTATCTCACCAGATATCTGTAGTATTTTAGTAGTAGTAGTAGTAGCTGTAGTATCTGTAGTAGTAGGCGTATTTTTCAATCAGATATGTCGGATTGGTCTAATTAAGTACCTAATAATGTTATGTTAGGATTTATTTATGACTAGCTGACCCGGCGAACTTTGTTCCGCCTTAGATGCCATAAATGAGCAGATTTTTGTATTGTTTATCAATAAAATAAGATTGACCGAAGAATCCGTTTTAAACGTCTTTTTTTTTCATCCTCTTTGACTATATTTGAAGCATGCATTCAGTCAATTTTATGTCAATTGTCTTAAGGTTACATTAAAAAAGGTTACATTCGCTAGCTTTTTATATGGTGGTTAAGTAATTTTAAATTTTCTTATTTTCCGCGCAATTTCCTTATATTTTTCTTTCATAAGAACCTTCTCCTGATAATAACGAACAAAAAAAAAAAGAATCAGCGAAATCGGTCCAGCCATTCAGGCGTGATGCCGTGACCAAGGGAAATAGGGATTCATTTTTATATATATAGATTGATTTTGTTCCAGCACGCCAACTTTAAATTAATACAAGTAATGGTTGGCAGGTAGAGAACGCCTTGATATTACATTGTTTTGTGGTGCAATAAAGATTTAGTAATAATGTTTAGCTTGCAATATGCCAACTAACTACTTACGTACGGCACTTTTGCGTGTTTTAGAGGTATCCGTTGTCATGATATAATAAAGTTTACTTTTACCTGATGAAATCCCAAGCCATAAAGAGAGATAAACTTTATTGTTAAATTGTGTCTTTAGAGATCTTACAAAGTTAAAAAACAGTATCAACAATCATTATCCGCTAGGACAAACAATAAGTACAATCTTAAAGATAGGTACACATAACATAAATGAAACACAAAAGATAGTAACAATAAAGTGAAACATGTTCATGTTAAGAAAAAAGTTAGTTTATTAATATTTTAATATTGTTAGTTAGTAGAAACCCATTCCAGCACCTCTTAATAACACAATAAACTTACCAGACGGCGCGTGCATCTCACCGGATATCTTAGCGGCGTAGGGCAGGAACTCCGAGTTGAAGATGTCCCTGGTGCAGCGCGCCACGCCGCCCAGCGCGCCCGCGCCGCGCGCCCCGCCGCCCTGCCCCGCGCCCTCCCCCGCGCCGCGCACCGACAGCACGCCGATCTGGCGGTGCGCCGGCAGGTTCACTTCGCCTGGGGAACGGACAGAACAATAAAGAGAAAAGAGAGTGGATGGCTTTGTCGTTAAAAAGCTCGTTATCTCTTCCGTGCAAACTTTGGATGGTAAAGAGGGAAATTAAATTACGATAATAAAAGCAAGGCTCTATAGTTAGCTTTACTGACTCCGCTGGCTCCGTCGTACATTGTGAATGGAGGAGGTAGGAGCCGCTAAGAGAGCTTTCAAGAGCGCCGCGCGACCCATTAATTAGATGTAATTATGAAGTTGAGAAAGACTGGCCGTCACTTCAAACGGACTGGAAAGAAGTGGCGCAAGAAAAAGACTGACTGGCGTAGCACTATAAGGTTAACATACCAGGACAATGAGCATTAAATGAGGAAGGATAATCCAAAAGTCACAGACCCGCCTTCCTGAGCACCAGCTCGATGGTGTCCTCGGAGAACTTGACGCCGTCGCTGCTGTACCGCACCATGCGGTCCACGAGCCTGTCGCACTCTCTGCAACAAACACATACTGTTAGCAGTCTGAAGACCTGAAGGCGACGCTTGGAATAAAAGCCGGCGCAAACACGATCGGTCCTCTTTCTGCCTCGAGACTTCGTGGAGTTAATAGCTTCATTACACGTGTTAAGAGTCGAATTGCTGTCGGTTGTTGTGTGATTTTGAATAAATTAAAGTTAATTGTGTGTGTGTAAAAAATCAAAGAGCTAACCAATCATGTCATTATTGTTAGCTGCTTAATATGCTATTAATTGGCGATGCAAAGATTCTAACTAGCGCCTCTAGTGCAAAAACTATGAAGCTCTCTAAGAACGACACTTTGACAGTTTTCGTTACAATTAACGTCAGGGAAAAACAAAATTAATAAATACAAATCAGATATAACTTCAACAAATAAACAAAGTGTCGTTCTTAGACAGTTTCTGAATTTCGCCGCTAGAGGCGTGCGGATAATCTTTGCATCGCCAATAACTGACTTTCCGTTTCACTACAACCTGTCTCTTCAAGAATAGACTTAATAGGAATCTTTATTTTACATCAGGTGTGATTGAGGTATTTAATTGAGGGTCTGAGGGTAGATACGATATACTGACTGCAAGTTGGAGGTCCTGGTGGCCAGGTGGTGGAGGAGCGCGGGGGGCTCGAGGTCGGCGCCGAGGCAGCGCAGCAGTGACGTCATAGCGCTCGCCGACACGTCGTATTCCCCTATCAATATGCTCGCTGGTTCCGTTAACTTGTCGACGTCGCCATGAGATTTTTCTATTTCACTGAAACACAATGAGGATTAGGTGATGCATGAGCTTGATGACTACATAAAAAAAAGTGTGTGTGTGTCAGCTACGACGCACGATTGGAGTTTACTCCTAACGAACTATAATTATGATATATATCGAATAGAAAAAAAGGGTAAATGAACGCATCTGCTTAAATGATAAGAGAAACAAACATACGTCTGTGATTATTCGGATTATTTATATTACTTCAATAAAGCGTATTACTTATAGTATGTTACAAAATAATATAAATAAAATACAGCAATACCTCTTTGCGCGATACTTCGTAGTCTCAACTACGAAGTATCGCGCAAAGACTCAACATCTGTCGACGTTCCTGAGTGAGCAGTTTTGGCCGCAAGGTGTCAAGTTTCGACGGTTCATCGGTCGCCTACACTGCAAGGCGACACCGCCGTAACAGATGATCCACGATGCTGACACTTTAGTTTAGTTTATAAGATTTATATTTTTATGTATGTTAGTCTTTAAGGTATATGTTTATATGGGCCTTAGATGCCTGAAATAAATGATTTATTATTATTATTATTAAAGAGGAGACCCCGAGAATGAGATACGCTGTGTAATGTATTCCATCTCATTCTTTTACACGTTAAATCCTACAGATATATATGTTTGTCACTTTCTACGTAACGCCTCAACTTTCGTGTTACACTTTTTGATTTCACTCCTCATAAAATTTCCGTACCGGGCCTTATAACTCAAATCGTTTCTTAAGGAGTAAACTCCAAAAATATTGGTATTCTGTTTAGTCCGTCTGTTAGCCTTTTCAAGAACACTGGACTCCTATTTTTTGCTTTATAAATTTAATAAGAAGTACAAAGTTATAGAGCATCATAGTTCCGGAGTGGGGCTTGTGAAATTTATTACATTACGTCACGCGAAACTTTAATGCACTGTACAAAGTGTGCAGTATTATTTGTTAGTTATTTAATAACGGACCAATTATTATTTTTTACCCTATTGTCGCTGTAGGCAAGTCAGTAAGTGCTCATTATACAGCAGCCGTGGACGCGGAAACGGCTACTGAGTTTGGAGGCAATGGTACTATTCCGCTCGCGTATGTGAAGCCTATATAGTTAATGTTACACTGTGCCTGGTATTCCGTTGTGTGGTCGGTAAAACAGAATTTTGCTTCCATTTTCTATCTCAACACTCACTCCTTTCTACACTCTTTCACTCTAAGTATACATAAATATTATCTCTGTCACCAGCTGTGCATCCTAAAGATGATACTCACAGCCAAAGCTCATCTCTCTTGATGCCGGTGTTCTCGATAATATTCCTCACAGAAGTGGAATGGAAGTTCTCGAGGAAGCGCGCCCATCGCGCCAGCTCTTGACTAACCTGCGCCCACGTCTGCTCGCTGGAAAATACATACGTGAAAATATTAAGACGCAACAAACAGTGCTAAGGTTTATCTTTTAATGTTGTAATTAAGCCCTTGTTTTCAATCTGAAATTAACAATTGAGAAAACATATTTACATCTTTGCATAGTAAGTGTAAACTTCAACTATCTGTTCGGATATGTCTTTGTAAAATCAAAGTTATTTTTTTGCAATCAACTTGTTTGTATAAAGATAAATAAAATAAAAATTACACACACTAATCATAATCACACAGCCTCGCCCAACACCTGACCAAGGAGCTTTTACTATGGATAACATCCTAATTTTGTTGTAGGTTGAAAAAAAAAATATCTTTGTTGTATATCAGTCACCAAACTGATATAAAACGGATTTTTTTGTAAATACATAATTATGATACATGGAGAACACAAACCCAGAATATGAAGATCGTTCAAAATCTGGTCCACCGGTGACCCTTCGCCCGCCGAGCCAGTGAAGTCATCAAAGATGTTCTTTAATTGGTAGCAGTAGAGTAAAATATACATAGATCGCTTCAAATTCTGTTTTCAGCGGTAAAATTAAAATAATATTTGACAACAAGATTATAACCCCAAAACACTGATCAGAAAATCTTATCAGCACCCAAAGTAAACCAAAAATAACATTTATGTTTGTTAGCTGACAGATAAATGTCCTTACGTTTTGTTGGTCTTGATCTCGTTCTCCTGCTCCTGAGTGCAGTAGTCGACTGCTTGCATTAGCATCAAGTTCCGCGTGCCGTGTGGTACCCTGACGACAAACAAACACTAATTTATTTCTACGTAACATCATCATCATCACCCTATTAACGTTCCCACTGCTGGGACACAGGGACTTCGCTCTTGACGAGAGAGATTAGGCCTTAATTCACCACGCTGGCCAAGTGCGGGTTGGTGAATGTCACATGTCCTTTAAACTCTTATAAAGTTCTCAGAACATGCCGGTTTCCTCACGATGTTTGCCTTCAGCACGTGTTTAAAGCGCACATAAATTTCTCAAGAAGAAAAATCCAGAGGTGCGTGGCGGGGTTTGAACCCACGACCTTCGGAATGAAAGTCGAGTTTCCTCCCACTTAGCCAACACGCCTTTTTTTTTTTTTACGTAACATCAATACACTAATATTTTTATTTTGTATTCTGCGTTTAGGCTTTCTGAATGTCATGTTCAATAATCCAATTGTCTGTTTTGATATGCAATGTCAAGTGTTTTCTATAGAGTCAGGTCCAGTGACCCAACTCTCAGTCCCTCTGTGTGTATCTCGTTGCTAAGTACAATAATAAATTGTAATGTTTTTAATAAGTGTTAGACCGCACTTTGCAGGTTAAACTATTTTTTCTTCATAAAATTTAAAAATACAATAATAGGATTTTAATAGAGACTTGTGTTTTAAATTCTAACTTTATCTCCTAAGACAAACACTTTTATTGGTGTTTTGTGGTGACAACAAACAAACACAAACTTATATGTATGTAACATCAATGCAAAATAGGATTTTAAAGTATTTCTAATGTCATACATCGCCTTAGACAAACACCGAATGACTGTTTCACCTTACTCTTTACTTAAGGTGTTTTTCTGCAGGGAAACACTACCCAATCAATAGAAAGCGAAATAACCCCGCGTAAAGACAGTCTAGCAGATATAGCAGTATAGACTCTAATTTAGTTTAGAAAGTGTCAGTAATTTTCAATAAAAGCAGTAGTATAAAGTAATAAGTTATTTTAGCTACCTTTCTACAGCCTCTTTGGAGAAGCAGGTCTGTTGTAGGAACTTCATGAGCTCTTCTTTTGGCAGCTTGTTGAAGTAGCTCGCGCATTGCCGGTACTGTTGCATCCACTTCTTGTTGCTTTCTTGGACCTTTGGAACCTGTGATAATTTTGTGACTGTAATGTTCATCAATAAGCCATCATTTAAATCATTTCAATCTAAATCTTTATATATATAATTCTTCTGTGAGTGTGTATGTCACTGAACTTCTCTCAAACGACTGGACAGATTTTGATGAAATTTTTTGTGTGTGTTCAAGGGGTTCTGGGAATGGTTTAGATTCACAATTTTTGAAAAAAAAATGAATAAAAACCCGTGCGAAGCCGGGGCGGGCCACTAGTAAACTATAATATGGTAAACATATAATCTCTGAATAATGATTTGTGTGTGAGTGTGTAGTGAGTGCAGGCTAAATACATAATAATCTAAATTTAAAATAAAATAAACCCCGATTCCAAGGCCTTAGTTTCCTTAAAAGTAAAAAATCATATTATTTTGTAATGTGCATGTGATGCGCTTTTATTTGAGATCCCACTCGTGTATAATTGCAGATATTTGCTTCTTCTTTCCCACTTTCATCCCTCATAACTATCAACCGATTTCCTTCAAACATGTATAAGAACATTCAAGCATAAGTCAGCTACAAACAAAAAATAACTAAATTGAAATCGCTTCATCCGTTCGGGAGCTATGACGCCACAGACAGACTGACAGACAGATACGTCAAAATTATAACACCCCTCTTTTTCGGGGGTTGAAATAACAACACAGGTCTCTCTCCGAGTTTTCCGAAGCCCAAGATTCGGAGAGTCAACCTCTCTGTCCGTGTTGAGGGCTGAAGTTTTAACGTGTAGCGTGAAGGCTTCAAGCAGCCATATTATGTTTAAGTTTAAGTGTACATTTTATTATTTCGTTAAGCCTTAAAACAAGACCTAAAATCTTACAAACTCTGCACGAAAATAATAAACAATGTACATTGTAACTATTTTTGAAGCAACTCGTAGCAGATAAAAACGTAGTAGGTAATTAAATATGTAAATTTTCGTCTTTTTATCTCAGTATTTATTGTTCATCATATATCATGTTGTTAAGCCAACAAACCTACAAGTCATCAATCTAGCAAGCCATGAACTCTGGAACGCATACTATGGATGTGTTTGCCAATAGTTTACAAGCTAGCAGCGCGAGTGTTGAATTCAATAGAGTCCACCTTCTGCCGACTTTCCCTGTTATATAACATGTGACAAACTCACAGTGAACAGTACTGTATGTGACAGACTCACAGTAAACAGTACTGTATGTGACAGACTCACAGTGAACAGTACTGTATGTGACAGTCTCACAGTGAACAGTACTGTATGTGAGACTCACAGTGAACAGTACTGTATATGAGACTCACAGTGAACAGTACCGTATGCGAAAGACTCACAGTGAAGAAGTACTTGGTGAGCCATTTGGTGTAGAGCGCGTTGACGGAGAGCGCGGGGCGCGCGGCGGGCGGCAGCGTGCGCAGGAACTTGGCCACCATGCCCACGTTCTCCGCCCTGATGATGGACAGGAGGTGGGCAGTTAGCTCCTCCGCGGGCGCCTGCTCGATTATCATCTTGTAGTCCAGTTCTGAAACATACATACAGATATACTAGTGGCTCTGTGAGTTGGAGACCTCGCGAGGACATAAACTTCGTAGACTCATACTACATAGTATATAATTTGCTTGACATGTTTTACGATACTTACACTACTAAATGTAATTAAATTAAATAAAGGAATCATTTTACATTAAAAATTTACAATAATACCTAATTTTGTTGAAATAGCAGCTGATTCTATAGCTAAAAACGCAATTTACACTGCTGGTCAAAATAACATAAAATATGATTTTATAGGTGCCCCATAGCTGGGCTACCACCCCTTAACGAATAAATAAATGGCAAGAAAAGAGATAAATTTAAAAATTTGCTGAACAAACCACAATACAATAGGGATATATATAGAAGAAATGTTTTTAACATTGTGTATATTAATTTATAATAAATTACTTGAATCAATAAAACAATTAAATGGAATTATTTTTGAGAACATTATGATGTAGTTGGTTGCTTCACAAATGTTTCTATAATTTAAATGAATATTTGAATCATGATGTCAAATGTATCAAATTTTTTTATAATGACATCTTTAATATAAATTTGACAAAATATTTGTACGCCTACTTGCAGGCTAAATACATTGTCATAAAGTATTATTGAAGATCTAATATGTATTATAAATTATTATGTACTCTCGCAAATAAACAATTTCATTTCATTATCATCTATTAACTACACACCCTTGTATATATATTTTTTAACCCTCGACCAAAAATGAGGGGTGTTATAAGTTTGACGTGTCTGTCTGTCTGTGGCATCATAGCTCCCGAACGGATGAAGCGATTTCAATTTAGTTTTTTTTGTATGAAAGGTGAGTTTGGCCCGGGTGTTCTTAGACATGTTTCATGAAAATCGGTTGAGCCGTTTAAAAGTTATGGGGGTGAGAGTGGGGAAGGAAAACAGAAAATCTGCAAATATACTAGTGTGGGGTATCAAATGAAAGCGCATCGCGTCCACATTACATAATTTTATGTTGTTTTACATTTAAGGAAATGAAGGCATTGGAATCGGGGGTGTTTCTTAAATTTTTAATTTAGATTTATTTGTAATGATCACCTGGCGAGGCCGCCTTGCACTTCTTGAGCAGTTTAACGTGCTCGGACGGCGGGAGCCCCGCGATGAGCTGCCTCTCGTCCAGCCCCTTCAGCACCGAGAACACCTGTATCAGCGCCGCGTGGTCGCTGCCGCTGATCTCCGGGTACACAACCTCCATGATGCTGCGAGTTCAAAGTGCTTGTTAGTTTTCTTTGAAACATGGTTGAAGGTTGTAAGATTTGCTTAATTCAAGTGGCGTATTTAAGATGTGAACGGTCAAAAGATGCTTAAATATATGTATTTCTTATGATGTTGTTTATTTTGATGCATTAAGTAATTTACATATTCAATTTATATGAGACAACACATAGAACAAGTACTTTCTTTACTTTTATATCCTTATGAAACATGTCTGGAACACACAAAAGGTAACGAACCATTGATTGAGTCCATCCGCTAGTGAGCCCTTTACTAAAAACCGTAAAAGGTTAGAGTGAGATGGAGTGTTATAATTTTATCACAGGTTTAGCGCGCGCTCCCTCGCGCCCAGCGGCAGTGAGTCCGCAGTGAGGTTGCAAATAGAGGGAGATAAGTGTAGTGATGTGCTGACCGGTCTAGCGCGCGCTCCCTCGCGCCCGGCGGCAGTGAGGTTGCAGATAGAGGGAGATAGATGTAGTGATGTGCTCACCGGTCTAGCGCGTGCTCCCTCGCGCCCGGCGGCAGTGAGTCCGCAGTGAGGTTGCAGATAGAGGGAGATAGATGTAGTGGTGTGCTCACCGGTCTAGCGCGTGCTCCCTCGCGCCCGGCGGCAGCGAGTCCACAGTGAGGTTGCAGATAGAGGGAGATAGATGTAGTGGTGTGCTCACCGGTCTAGCGCGTGCTCCCTCGCGCCCGGCGGCAGCGAGTCCGCAGTGAGGTTGCAGATAGAGGGAGATAGATGTAGTGGTGTGCTCACCGGTCTAGCGCGTGCTCCCTCGCGCCCGGCGGCAGCGAGTCCGCAGTGAGGTTGCAGATAGAGGGAGATAGATGTAGTGGTGTGCTCACCGGTCTAGCGCGTGCTCCCTCGCGCCCGGCGGCAGCGAGTCCGCAGTGAGGTGCGGCTGCGCCGGGCCGGCCGCCGCGTGTTGAAGCCACGCCTCCAAAGAGTCCAGTCCGTACTTCTCGCACAGGCTAAGTGACGTCTCCAAGCATGATAGACCAGGCAACCTGCAGTATAGGAAACAATCAGAAAATAGAAAATATTTTCAAGTGTAACAGTCTATTATGCCACTGTTATATAGTGAGGGGTCTAAAAACACCGAAACTGTTTTTATAGGAAAAGTCGAATCCGAGTTCTGACTTTCTTGCAAATATTTTTTTTCTAAAATAATCTTATATAATTAATTATTATACTTGTATTAAATCTTAATGATTTTTAATAAGTTATAAAACTGACTTTTTAGGTTAAACTATTTTAAATTAACTAAATTATTTTATCCTGCGTGCGAAGGTTACAATATTTAAATAATTTAACTTGCGTATATTAACTAGCTTGTACCTGGCAACTCTGAGGATTATCTCCTGGCGATAGTCCTTGTCCGCGTTGAACAGCAGCCCGTTGACGGCGAGGCCGAGCGCCCGCAGCGCGTCCACCTCCGACATCCCGGACAGGCGGTCGATGCATTGCCGGATCAGCTCGATTTGTTCCGAGCGTAGGTTTTTGTTCTTGCTGGCTTTTTCTACGAGCTGAAAGGTAAAAAGTAGTTTAGAGTTTATGATAGTGATCTAAGCCTATCTGTCACTGCGACACGAGGCTTGTCTAAATAGCGCTTTTTAAGCGCGATTGACGCGCTGTGTTTGGTATGCCGAATACCATAATTCAAGATACATACATAAATCATCTATTTCCATTGTTTGATTTTAAAAACCTAAGAATTGTAGTTCTTAGAATTATTGCTGTTGATATCTACACTACTACACCAGTCGCGCGGAGCTGTGTCTCGCTATCGCCGCATGTTAATGCCGCGCTATGTTTTGAAACGCCTTATGAATGTCGTTGGTTCCAACTCTATGTACAGTATGTCGCTGACCGGTAGCCATCTTGCAGTGGTCGTTTGTATGCAGAATGGGTTCCAGTCAGTGACGCACACTGTACTGTAATAAATGATAAAGCTGTGTTGTTCTATTCGCTTTCTTAACTCATTACAAAACATTGAAGCGAACTGTCAAGACAATGTTATTCCTCGATAATGTTGAATGTTTAAACAACTTAGTATTATAACTTTTTAAACTATCATGGTTATCAATACTATTTAGATTTATAGCGGGATATTTACCATAGTCTGTTAGTGGGGTGTGAAACACGTTCCAACTCTGGTAATGCATCGACTCGTAATAAAAGAGTGAGAAAGAGGGTAGATCGATGTGTCTGCCAATAAAACTGTTACGCCAATCGCTGCAGCTTCAGTTCAACCGTGATCATGGCGCATGTAACTGTGCCGTAATATTGGTAAACTCGAAAGACAATCAATCATGGTAAATATCCCGTTATAAATCTAAATAATTTAGTAACTATTCATTTTTGGAAGAGATTAGGGGAGGCCTACTCCACTGAGGCGACTATTGCAGAGGAAAGTGATCATGGTGAAAATTAATAATAGAATAGTAGATAGTTGTTAGATAAGTAAGTTTGTCAATGTATTTTATTTTGTACTGCATTAGAATAAAGGCTTTTTTTTTATTTTTTTTTATTATTTATTTTAAGTTGACTGTCATGTAGGCCCTGTGCTTAAGGAAATATACGTGTAGAGTGAGTCAGTAGAGACCTGTCTGGGCTCGGTGAGGTAGACGTCGTCGCGCAGCGCGGCGGCGGCGGCGCGCAGCGCGGCGGCGTAGAGCGCGCAGCAGACGGCCACGTCGTGGGTGGCCGCGCTCACGAAGCCGGCCGTGGCCTCGCTGGGCCCGGCGCCGCGCAGCAGGCACGCCACGCCCACGCTGCTGTCCAGGTAGATGAGATCCGAGCCGCATTTTTGTAACACTGGAAATTCATTTGATCACTAGCTGACCCCGGTGAAAGTTGTTTTGCAAAATGAAAAATAGATGTTGGCCGATTCTCAGACCTACTCAGTATGCTCACAAGTTTTCATGAGCATCGGTGAAGCCGTTTCGGAGGAGTTCGATTACGCACCCCGTGACAGAAGAATTTTATATATTAGAAGATTAGTTGTCCAATCACCAAAGTTAACATTAACACAATCAAATGAGACCTTAATGCTAAATGTTTTTATGATCCTGTGGTGACTCGCTGCAGGGCAGAGGCCTTCCTGACTTCCTTCCAGACGTCCCTATCACCTGTTAAAGTTGTCCAATCATAAGATTTATACTACTTGAAAATTTCACCTTAATTACAGATACAAACATAATAATACCACAAGAAAATAAAATATATAATATGCGGTATTCATTTAGGAGTCAAATACCTTCCAGTGCGATCGAAGCTGGCTCCGCAAAAACTTCTTTCAACTCGCAAAAACAAGCTACAGTTTCATTTCTATCTTACAATACAAGTATACCTTCGCACTCGATCTCCATCTCCTGAACGCTGTTGATGTGGACCCCCTTCTCCAGGTTCATGCAGTTCTGTATGTAGAACCACTGCAGCACCGCGTGTCCCACCGGGGTGCCGCCGTCTAGCACCTTGGGGACGGCGAACCGGTCATACCTTCAAACGGTTAATGATCTATAGAGTACCGAAAGGTTGGAAAAGCAGTCATCAGTCAACTTTTGAGTCATATTCTCAGATTACTCGACTATAGGCAAAAGGTGCAGTCGTACTTGTAAAACGTAAAGATAACTTCGGTTTCTAATATTTAGTAGGTTTTGTCACTTTAAAAGCTAAAATGGTTATTTAACCTTACTTGGAACCAAGTTCATAAATAGCTCAAGCTCGGCGATTTGGTAAAATTCGCCACTGTCACCACAGCAGTACACAAAAGACATGTTCCTTTTTAGATATTTATTTTTTGGATTCAACTAATGTGATATTCCATCTATTTCAGTTGTGTTGTAACAAACGCAGGTAATAATCTAAATGAAAGACAGATGCAGGCAACGTACAAGTACGGTACAAATGGGACATGTTGAAGAAAGCCGGTTGCCACTTTCACAAGGGGTAACCTTTTTTTAACAACCTTTAAACAAAGTATATGTTGGGGACTAACGTAAACTCCAACCAGGTAACATAAAACTTCCTGGTTTAACAATAGTAACGTCTCAAACCTGTAGTAGCTCTCGGAAACATCGTATTCCGGATAAATCGAGTGGTAGAACTCCGGCACGTGAATCGACCGCTTCGCCATCTCCGTTTGCGATTTCGACTGACTGGAAATAAATGCTTTGTTACTTTTTCTAAAGCAAAATCTTCGGAGAGAATCATATTTATTAAACAAATGTCTATAAAATATCTTCATCCGTTTGCTAAGATGTAAGTAAGCTATGATGCGACATACAGACACGTCAAACTTATAACACCCCTCTTTTTTGGTGAATTTTTGGTTTTCAGACACTTAGCTACTAAATTACTCGCTACTCGACTAAAATACTGGTCCAGTCTGAACTAGGCTTTAGTTAGAACATTCTACTTCAGGACTAAAACGACTTACTTGACTGAAAATTTGTTCTGGAAGGAGTCGAGTAGGTAGTTAAACAGAGGTATCTTCTTCTCATGCCGCGACGGAACCAGGTCCTTCTTCTCCACCACAGGCTGTGGGCACAAAGAAATTAATCTAAACCTTGGAAACGTTAATATTATGCACATGAGTTTTTTACTACATTAAATATTAGAAATACCTATCTTTGTGGCACTCATTGCGAAAAAACATTGGCACCGGCACACGAACAACCAACAGAAAACACAAAAACACCAGAGGTGAGCTGAATAAACTATTTACAGCGATATATCCACTTGAAAAATTCGTTAAGAATACACTTTTGAATAATTTTCACTTGCATATCACACTACCTCACCCGGAATTTTGAGTTTTGGCAATAAAATAAAAGAAAATCTAAAGCACAGAACACCCGTCAACAAACTAGCCGATCAGATCAGCTGACAACTGACAATCATTAGTGACGTTGACAGTTGACAACATCAATAGACGTTGACAGTTCGTTATACCGCAGATTATGCACATGAAGAGCTGGTTGTAGGCCGTAATAGCGCCTAAATTTTACGTACTGCAAATACTTAAAGAAATTTGCATTTGTGTTTTGGTAGTAATAAAACAAAGTCGGAGTAAAGTTGATTTAAACTAGAAAATTAGTACCAACAAACACTGAGTATGAACTGTGCGGGTTGTTTTTCAGTGATATCTGAATCAGAAGAATTTTTAGAATGCTCTTTAAAGAGCTGCACAAAGCTTTATCACCTACTTTGCGGTGGAGGTGGCAAACCGTGTTTGGGTACGTGGGAATGCCCGGAATGCCGAAGTTCACAGAAAAGAGGGGGCGATAATAGTCTCACTCCTGTCGGCAGTGCCTCGAGGAAAAATCGAGATCCAAATGTGACATACAGGAAAAAGATGGCGATAATTCCTAGAGACGAAGAGCCGACAATCGCTGTTGAGAATGAATCATCATCACCACTATCAGCAGAGGTTCGGAGCTTAAAACAGGAGGTATCGTTGTTAAGAGAACAGCTGGCTTTAGCAATAACGATCCTCACTAGCTACGATGCGAAACTGGATAGCTATTCTTCTCAAGTACAGGAACTTCACATTAAGTACGAGCAAGCAGCGGTGGGTCAAATAACTAAAACCCCCAACCGTGCACCAGAGATTCTGATAGAAAAAGCACACAAACCAGCAGAAATACCAAAGACAGAGGCACTGAAGGTAACAAAGAAGAAAAAACAGATTTTGAAAGCGCCAACCACTCTCACTCACGTCTATCAAAACAATGTGACACAATCTTATGGAGCTAAACTAAAATCTGTAACTTCGGAGCCCTTTGTGTTGAATCGTAGTATGGATCTACAGCCCCCCGAGGAGCAGCAGCAGGGGTTAGAGGTAAGGAGAAGCCGTAGACCTCCTTCCCTGTGCGGCACCGCAGGACCTACCGTAACAACACTCAAAGCCGTGGAGCCTCGGAGCTACATTCATCTCCGAATTTCCGAATTCCGAATGTAGAGCGAGAGTCAAGAACATGATAGAAGTGGCTCAAGCGCAATACCAGGAACGGGTAGAAAACCATCTGGAAAAAGATCCAAAATCTTTCTGGAACTATGTGAGAGCAAAGCGGGGGCCTGTGAACCGAAAACGAATAACTCTTAACGGTAAAGATTTGTCAGAATCGGAATGTGCAGCTGAACTGGCAAGATATTTCCATTCGGTATACGGTACCTCGCCGGCAAAACTAGACGTGGAGGCGGTGGAGGCGGCGTGCTCCGCAAGCGCTGCGCGCGTGCACGTTCCGCGCTTGACATTGGCCGAAGTTCGCGAGGCTCTAACGAGACTAAGGCCGAAGCGTTCGGCAGGTCCTGACGGTATACCAGCCTACATAATAAGGGACTGTAGAATAACACTTGCAGAACCACTCACCCACATTTATAACGCCTGTCTGGATAAATCGTATTTTCCGGTACGATGGAAAGTTACTCGAGTTATTCCTATACCTAAAGGATCTAAATCAGATTTGACCGAGCATAGACCAATTGCTATTTTATCAACGGCCTCGAAGGTCTTCGAGTCAGCTTTGCAACACAGTATGCAGAAGCAGGTCTCAGTCCAACTATCCGACGCGCAGCACGGTTTTCGGCCGGCTCGTAGCACCGCTAGCAACCTTCTAGGTGCCATGAGCTACACGCGCCCATACGTTGACGCTGGGGTGCAAGTAGACGCCACATACTTTGACTTCAAAAAAGCATTTGACCTGGTTGAAAATGACATACTGCTTGAAAAGTTGGCGAATGTTGGATGCACCACTAAACTGCTACAGTTCTTCGCGAGCTATATGAAAGATAGATTGCAATATGTCGACTACGCGGGATACAGATCAGATTCTTACTCGACCTTAACTGGTGTGAGTCAAGGTAGTAATCTGGGACCGCTGGAGTTTGTTATCATGATCAACGACTTGCCAACTGTAGTCAAGGATGCGAAGTGCCTGCTATTTGCGGATGATCTGAAATTACTCCTGCCAATAAACGACGAAGAAGATTGTTTACGCCTTCAGCGGGACGTAGACAGAGTGGTGGAGTGGGCTCTTAAAAATAAACTTCAGTTTAATACTACTAAATGCTCTATAATTACATTTAGCCGAGCGAAGATACCACTCCTCCATGATTACCGGTTGAAGGATACGCAGCTGAAGAGAGTCGAGTCGGTGAGAGATCTGGGCGTTAAGCTGGACTGCAAGCTACATTTCAGAGAACATATAACCATGGTGTGCAAGAAAGCGTTCAGAACATTGGGATTTGTGCTCCGCCAGGCGAAGAGTTTCACAAACATGAAAGCTATAAGAACGCTGTACAACTCTCTTGTAAGAACTCATTTAGAGTTTAATGCAGAGGTATGGGCACCACACGAAGCTAAGTATAGCCAAATGGTAGAGCGTATCCAAAATAAATTTACAAGGTTCCTTTATTGGAAAACTTACGGGGTATACCCTTACTATCCTTTGATGTATCCTACCTTGTTCGTCATAGGCATGGTTGGATACAACAAACTGGAAGTAAGAAGAGACGTAGCACTTGCCATGTATTTAGTCAAGGTTTTTCGAGGTCTGACTACCAATCGAACCATTCTGGAGCAGTTATGGCTTAATGTCCCGGAGGGTTATATTCACAGGAGAAGGCGTCCTACCTTGTTGGTCGAACCAAGAGGAAGGACCAGTCTCGTGAATAGGGCACCTGTGACGCGTGCCATTCACACACTAAATCTGGTAGTCGAGAGAGTTGACATATTTCATAGTCCCATGAGCGAACTTGTTAAGGTTGTGACATTAATTTCATGTTATGTGTAGTTTTGTTTGACATAATTTAATCTGCTTAATTTGTTTTGTTTTTATTTTATTTTTTATATTAATTTTGTGTGCATGAATTATGTATTAAAATGTTTTGATGTTTATTTTAATCTAAATTTTATGCCTATTTTTAATTAATTTTAATTTGTAATTTAATGGGCTCTATTGAATTAGGTTACCTGTAATGATAGAGCTCCATGTATTTGAAATAAATAAATAAATAAATAAATAAATAAACATTTAGTAATAGGTATGAAGAATTGACGACATTATTAAATGGTAGCGAAATTTTAAAGTGGTTGCATTTTATGAAATGTTTTACTTCTAATGCGCCATATCGTGATAAGCCGGGGATAGATCAACGATGAGTAAATATATATATTCATAAATATTTCCCGACAATCCACACAACAACATCTAGCCCAGTGGTATGCTCTAAACTTGTGTTACGGGTACTTGACATCGGATATATAAATATAATATAAATACATCCATAAATATGACAATTGTTAAAAAAGTCGCGAAAAAATCAGGGATTTATATCGATAGTTTTTCTAAATTTATAAGTATCCATGACAACGGACAGTTACAGTCACAATGCGCTGCGCATATAGCAAGACAAGGATTGTCGGGTCAGCTAGTAGTAAATAATAGTGAGATACGAACCGTGGTAATGGCGTCGGCGTATTCGTCGTCAGTGGACGGACACCGCTCTGAGAGCGACTGGCTTTCCTTCATCGTCACTCCCATTTCCTTCAAACCCTCCAATTCCAGCTCCAACCTGTTATATTAACCTAATGATTACCACTAATCGTAGCATAAATAGATATAAATCTAAATTTAAAATTTAAGAAAAAACCCCAATTCCAATGCCTTCATTTCCTTAAATGTAAAACAACATAATATTATGTAATGTGGACGCGATGCGCTTTCATTTGATACCCCACACTAGTATATTTTCAGATTTTCTGTTTTCCTTCCCCACTCTCACCCCCATAACTTTTAAACGGCACAACCGATTTTCATGAAACATGTCTAAGAACACCCGGGACAAACTCACCTTTCATACAAAAAAAAACTAAATTGAAATCGCTACATCCGATCGGGAGCTATGATGCCACAGACAGACAGATAGACAGACACGTCAAACTTATAACACCCCTATTTTTTGGTCGGGGCTTAAATAATAATAATAATAAATCATTTATTTCAGGCATCTAAACATATACCTTATAGACTAACATACATAAAACCATAAATCTTATAAACTAAACTAAAGTGTCAGCATAAACCCTATTTAAGTTACCACTGCTAGGACACAGGGCCATCTCTCTTGACGAGAGAGATCAGGCCTTTAGTCACCACGCTTGCCTACTGCAGGTTAGTAAACGTCACATGTTCTTCAAACTCTTCAAAGTTCTCAAAGCATGCCGGCTTCCTCACGGTGTTTTAAAGCGCACATACATTTTTTAGAAAAAATTGTGAGGGGTTGCCTGGCTGGGGTTTGAGCCAACTACCATCGGAATGATAGTCGGGTATGCTCCCACTTAGCCAACACGGCTTATAACCATTTAGTTTTAACCGACTTTCAACGAAAAAAGGGGATTCGGAATTCGTCGCCTATGTTTATTTTTATTTAATATTTGTTACCTTAGATTCTAATTATTTTTCATAAAATCTGTTGCTCGCAGGTTAGTCTAATTAATCTAATTTTATTTTATTACAATCGGTAAAGCAGATCTCGAGTTATATTGAAATACCGTATTTTTCCGCTGTAAAAAGTAGTTTATAGCTTTCCTCAATAAATGGGCTATAATTTACCTAAGAGATGGTGGCCATGCCTTGAGTCAAATACAAGTCATAATGCAATTTTTTATTTTTTTATTATTATTTATAAGCCTTCATTTGACCACAATCTCACCTGATGTAAAGTGACGATGTGGTCTAAGATGGAGCATGAAGGCCTAGAAGATGGCTTCTCCGGACCACATTACGAAACACGAAAAAAACCGCTTCACGCACTGGCCCAGCCCGGAGGGTGGTGACAAGCCGCGGCCGAAGCCTACCAGAGACTGTTCTTAGCACCACCCGGAGGTCACGTGTAAGGATTCAGAGGGTTACCACTTACGGACGTGAACAGACAAAACCTCCAAACTTACAACAATATTTTAGGTAACATAGCATATTTTTCCGCTTTGATAGAAGCAACACTGCTATTACTCGTACTGTAAGTATATCTACATACCTAGCCATGATGATGGATTCGAGATGATCAGGCGAGCAGTATGTGGCGGCTGCTGCTAGGAGCTCCTTTCTGATTTCTCTATCGGTGGACGCGTGCTCTGCCACCTGTTTAATAACATCGCATTGTGGATAGAAGTATATTATGGCACTGTTATATAATACGGGGTAATAAGACACCGAAAAAAATTTTTCTTTTCAAAAAGATTTAATATTTGGGTCACTTGCCTACGTTTTTTGAACATAATTAGTGTTTAACGGAGTAGATATTAACAAAGTAACAACTCAACTGAGGCCTTACAAACTTTGCCCGATGCTATTATGATACTGATTTACTCACATTTTGTCTCGCGGCAGAAAAAAGGTCTCAGTGTTTTAAGCCCTAGAATTATCTAGTAATGGCACAATGTAGGTACTATAATATTTTAATAATGCGTTTGTATAATCTGCTTTAGTGGCGCGGTGGGCGAGGGTCCGCTTGCGGTGCAAGAGTAGCGAGTTCGATTCCCGCCGAGGCCGAGGGGTCAAGTGTTTGTATGTTCTGTGTGAACACACACACACACTCAAACACACACACACACACACACTCACACACACATACACACACAAACACATACTTTCTATTAAACTGAATGAATCTGTCTCAGAATAAAGTAGTTCATCATTTATTTTTATGAGATGGCAGAAAACTCAGATTACGCGGCTATGCACAGTGACTAAAACGAAAATAGAATATGAATCCGACCTTAGACAAACACTGAATGGTGTGCCGCAAGGGAGCGTACTCGGACCACTACTGTTCATAATATATATAAATAACTTGCCAAAGACGACACATCACACAATGATAATGTTTGCAGATGACAGTACTTTGGTTTTTGAAAAGAAAGACGGAGAAGATTTTTGCATGGAAATAAATGATACATTGACCAGTGTGATTGATTGGCTGACATTAAATAATCTATTAATTAATTTGGACAAAACGTGTGTTATGACATTTTCCAAGCGTACTATTGACATACCACCACTTGACATTAATTATATGGAACATAATATTAAGAATACAAAATGCACAAAATTTTTGGGACTTCATATTGACTGCAACCTAAGATGGACGTATCATATTGACCATATATGTAAAAGACTAAATAAATTTTCATATGCATTATATATGTTGAGTAAAATCGCCAATATGACGACACTATTAACAGCATATCACGCTTATGTGAACTCTACTCTTAGATACGGAGTAATATTTTGGGAAAATAGCACAGATCGGTTGAAAGTATTCATCTCACAAAAGAGATGTATACGCTCCATAGCCAGGCTCAAGCTCACAGACTCGTGTAAACCATACTTTATTAAACTAAAACTTCTCACTTTTCCATGCATTTATATACTTGAATCGATTGTATTCATTAGACAACACATAAAAGAATTTGGTAATCTAAAAAGCTAGAGAGTAAATAAAGTTGTTTTGCCAAATCACAAATCAGCAATATTTGCAAAGAGTATATTTTGTATGGGGCCAAAGTTATACAATAAGCTACCAAAAAATATAAAAGAAGTTGATAGTCTGTATATTTTTACAAAACGAGTGAAACAATTACTGACAGATAAAGCTTATTATACTCTTGAAGAATATCTTACAGACAAATTTGACACTAAATAATTTTATTGTAATTCTATTAATTTATTTATATTTAAGTTCCATTTTAATTTTCAATTGACTTGTGATGTTTAATTATTTAATTTCTTGCATGTTTTTTAATATTTGTACGCCTACTTTCAGGCAAAAACATAGCCGAACTTATTAATATTTTTATATGAGACCAAAATGTTACCTATGTTTTGAGCAAATAAATGATTATCTTATCTTATCTTTTTATTAATTTAAGTTATAGTTTAATTTTAAATTGATATCATGTTTCTTTGTGATAATAAACAATTAAATTGTGTTTTGTTTGGTTTATAAAAGAATAACTTGTTATAATAAACACACTTTTATTTTGTTCATTTAAGATTGCACAATTAAATGATGTCAATTTATTTTTTATTTAGAATGAAATCTACTCCATGTATCTCGTTATCTCTAACATGCATAACAACCTCCATTTTGTAAACAGCACTCCGAAGTCTCAAGATACAAGCAGATTTGCTTAGTTTGAGCTTCGCTGATATTTGTATTTTTCTGTATGCTCTGCTTTGGTAAATAAATGATTTTATTATTATTATTATTATGTTCTGCGAGCACTTTCTTATTGGTTTGGGTGTTTCACATGTACGATAAAATATATCTGTATATGTTTGTCCATTATATTATGTATATCAATCAGCCCTTGTGTTACTTAATACGTATTTCATACATATGTTGTGGTATTGCAGTAAAGATTTTTTGTATCGTATTGTAGCAGATGCTTAGTACTCGTAACAAAATATTAGAGCTTACCACGGGGTTAGATGTTGTTGTGTGGGTTGTCCAGAATTATTCATATAATTTGTAATACCTGTGCGATGAGCGCGGCGGCGGGCGCGAACCGCAGCGCGGCCAGCCTGCGCGCCGCCGCCGCGCGCGCCGCCTCCGCGCCCGCCGCGCGCGCCGCCTCCGCGCCCGCCGCGCCCCCGCCCGAGCGCCCGCACGCCGCCGAGCACACACGCATTAGCACTTCGCCCTCCCTACAAATAATACGGGTTAGGTGAGCAATAACTTTTAAATAATCATCATAGTGTCATAATTTCGTCGACTGGCTGGATGAAGGCCTAATAAGTAGGTTTTACATTTTGATGGTTGTTTGCCGATACTCGCTCTACTATAGTACTATTGTATACTCGCCACGCTTGGCAGGCGGGTTGGACAGCGTTCGAAATTTCGCACAATTGAAAGAAAGAAAGAAAGAAAGAAAGAAAGAAAAATATTGTAAACAATTGGCAACATGTTCGTATACATTTGATTAAATATCGTACGGAGTGGCGGTGTCGCAACCGCAAGTTAAGGGAGTCCCACTAGACGCCCAGATTTTAGGTTTAAAGAAGCTTATTTTCTCATAAAAACTTATAAAAGATCACTTACAATGAGATACACATACATGTTTTACATCTCTAATTTACAATAAAATTCCTATAGGCGTTAGTAGGTAAATGACAATCTTAATTTAATAATTATAAACAAATTCATAGATTATTGGATAAATATAGATGTGTTAAAAAATTTAAATCCATAGTATTTAAAAATAAAATGTAGAATAGGGTAGTTTGTAAAAAAATGTGGTGTCAGTTGAGTTTGGTGTGTGGTGATTTTAATGGCACTTACCTAAGCATATAGACAGCGACTGCGTCGGACTGCGAGTATATATAAGAAGAAATTTGCCCTGCAGTGTAACAGGAAGGGCAAAATAATATAACCTATTTCCTTTATTCCAATTAATTAAAGAACACCTTGTGAATCCGTGGAGTGGGCCCTGGTGACCAGTAACACAGGCTTTTAGCCTACCATCGGCACCAGTCTCTCACAAAATAGATGTATAGTATGTAATATGTTATCTCATAGTAACATAGATAAGGCTTTAAACAATGTAATTTTTTGTGAGAGAAAATAAATGATTTATAATTATTATTATTATTATTTATAGCCGTAACGTACCTGGCGACCTCATCGTCCCCCTCCACTCTGAGCAGGGCGGCCAGCTTCAGAAGCTTGTGCGTCGCGAACAACGCGGCCGGGTCCGACGCGAGGCAGTCTTCTATCAGCTGCAACTTGCTCTCCGTTAGACGCACTGAAACCAACAAAAACAATTAATAATAAATAAATACTTCCGGAAAATCCACACAAAACACCTTTTTTTTATAATAGATAGGCCTTTATTTGACCACAATCTCACCTGATGTAAAGTGACGATGTGGTCTAAGATGGAGCATGAAGACCAAGAAGGTAGATGGCTTCTCCGGACCACATTACGAAACACGAAAAAATCGCTTCACGCACTGGCCCAGCCCGGAGAGTGGTAACAAGCCGCGACCGAAGCCTACCACCAGAGACTGTTCTTAGCACCACCCGGAGGTCACGTGTAAGGATTCAGAGTGTTACCACTTACGGACGTGAACAGACAAAAACCTCCAAAAACATCTAACCCCGTGGTAAGCTCTAAGTTTATTTTTGTTTTGTTCTAAACCCGGAACCATTGAACGGGGTATTCGTCATCAGGCCGCAACAACAGCAAACGTTTTTATTCAATAGCACTAAATAATATGTCGGGTAGCCGAAATAAACAAGGAGGAAAATATGGGGTTAATGCTTAAAATGCTGCCTGAAATAAGAGGTTATAAAATATGTGACTTGTAAATTAACCTTCCTATTGGTGTCTATTTGACAGAGGAATATTTGTGAAAAAATATTTTAAGCACTTGGACGAACTGGCTTTTACGAATTCGGTATATCATTTTAAAAGTTCTTTCTCTAAACACTCACCTTGTATGGGCAGAATATTCACGTTGAAAGAATTGATGATTTGAAGTGCTGCAATCAAATCCAGCTCCTCTTGAATAACAGGATTCACGTCCTTTATAAGTGAAAGGCAGCATCTGTAATTCAAGGCAAGCAAAATAAATAAATAAATAAACATGACTAAACATTGCCAATCGACCAAAGGCTTAGCTGAATCGTTGAGCGAGGAAGCGGAATTAAAGTACTTTGCTCCCCGCCAGAAGGCCACCTGCCAGAGTAGACGATCTCAAAGGCACCGCTTTGGGTCCTAGCTTGCTATGCTAGATCTAGATAAATCAAGCATATCACTCACTTGGCCAGCTCCAACGCGGGATCGTTGAGCGCAGAAGCAGAGTTGAAGTACTCCCTCCCCGCCAGTAAGAGCAAGGAGACGGTCTCCGAGTACGGAACTGCGTTAGGTCTAGTTGGCGCAGACCCGCCTTCTTCTAACGTGAGCACAGAACCAGCTAACTTGATGCTACTCGCGTCGCCTGATGTTAGAAGCGCTGAGGCGTATATCTGTGGGTATTTAGGCCTTGTTACTAGGTACAAAGGTGTATAAGTGTTATACTTGAGTTACGGGAATATCACACTGTGTTGATCATTGGTAGTATTGACTTTTCAGAAAGGGAGTGTATTGTGAATATCAAGACTTATAAAATAATAGTCAGGAGTCTTAAAACACCGGCGAGTACCATGCTATGGGGGAGTGTTAGCTTTATTTATATATACAGTTTCATACATTAAAAAACCTGGCAAATAGTCAGAATTTTTTGGAATTTTCATATTTCAAACAATCCAACTATACTGTCTGTAAAAAAAAAGTAAAGTAAAAAGTAATTTATTTAACAAAAGTACAATAATACATAGTTAATGGTAGTACGATGAGGCTACAAAAGTTAATAACTGGAGTATCCTCATCGCCCTCCTCCAGGCTCTATAAATAAATACATATTAATCTAGTTTAAATCTAAATAAAAAGTTTAACAATATTTCAAGTTTATATTCTATTGATTCTATTGATAGGTGCTTAAACTAACATGCAATTTTATACAAAGATTATTTATTTAAGTAATTAATAATTGTAATAAATTAGATTAAATAAAATTAGCTAAAAATAAAATAAAATTTGGTTCTATTATGTTCAATCAGTATTATTGCTTATAGATTAAGTAAGTGTTTGACGCACATCACGCGTAGATAATTGATGACATCAGGTTCTTGAGAATCTGAGCAACAAAATCTATGCAGGAGTGATGTTAGTGTGCGCGTGAGTGAGTTGGTGTGTGTTTATGTTTGTATGTATGTGTGTATGTGTGTGTGTGTGTGTGTGTGTGTGTTTGTGTGTGTATGTGATTAATGGGTGTTGTGAATAAAAATATAAATAATTATCAAAAATTACGCAGGGAGCTTCAATAGGTCTTCCGTTTCCTCGTAGGTAAGAGTCAAAAGCCATTGGGTACATACTTGTTTAAGTTTAAACGAGGTTAAGGAATAAATTTGCAGGATCTTATTGACTCTATTGTACAGTGAAGCACTCAAATAAAAATAGTGACGCCTAGCAATAAATGCTAATAATAATAATAATTAAATATAATAATGGCTGTGTTTCTCGATTCAGTTCGACATACTAGATCAGATCGACGTCTGGTGAGCTGAATACTATGATCAAATTTAATTTCTGAGTGTTTACGTAGGATTGTTGATAAAATAAATAATTGTCTAACTGTTAGGACATTACACTCGGAATAAAGGGTCGTAGTCGAGAATCTACGAGGAATATCTAATATAATATAATACTGTGAATATCTTGTATACTATATAATGGATAATTCTAGTGAAGAACTAACCTCGTAACATTGATTGATGGAAATGCAGTGGAAGCATTTCGCATGGAGTTCCATGATGTCTTTCAATAGCTTCTCCCATTCCGCTTGAGTGGGCTTAGTTTCACTGTAGAAAATTTTATAACTTTAGAGGTTAGTTGCATTATTTTATTAAAGGCTAGCTAATTGTTATTTCTTTGTTTATGCGTCGTCGTATCTCAAACATTATATTCAGCCATACTCACATACATTATTGAGGATTCACTCCATCGTTATAATTCACTCTTTTAATCAAATATGAAACATGACAGAAGACTATTGCATCATTCGCAACCTCAACCTTATTGAGCCAGATTCCTCCCGAGCCTAAAAAGCACCGCTGCTGCAGCATTATCAACGTTATCGTTCGAGGTTTCGGCACAATAACTCTTGTCTGGAACCCTCGCGAGCTTAGTTAGCACCGCCACGGCCCACTGTAGCTTTAGGTTCTAGTTGGTACCGCACGGCCACGCCTCTAGCCTGGGCACGGACCACTACAGCCGGTTACAGCACATTACCTCTTGGCCAGGTCCCTCGCGAGCCGCGTGAGCACGGCCAGGGCGCGCGGCGGCCGCAGGTGGTCGTGGTGCAGCGCGCGCGGCGGCACGGCCACGCCGCGCGCCGCCAGCATGCCGCTGCACTGCACCATCTGCGCGAACTGCCGCATGTTCACGCGGAGTTGCGAGCCGCTGTGCGCCGTGCCTTGTCTGTGGAAGAGGATAATGATGAGCTCAGGTAAGTAGTATTAAATTAATATAATATCTATTTACACACAATACACACAACATTTAGCACCGTGGTTTGCTCTAATGCTTGTGTTACGGGTACTGGTCATCCGATATACTTAATATAATAGACATACTAGATATTCATATAAAACACTAACATATTTATAATACACTATAACATTGAATGAGATGATATTTTTAGAATATTAAAAAATGAGACATCTTCTTTCTTTGAAAAAATAAAAGAGTGGAGATGGCTCAAAATATCAATAAATTTTACTCAAAACAATGAAAATATAATATCAGGGCAAGTCAAAACCGACAATGAATGACCTGTTGCGCGTGCGAGATCTCCTCTACCTCGCACCCTGCAGGCCCTTAACGCACTTCTTGACCAGAATACAGACATCGACATTTTTGCCGATGACTGGAGAAACATTATGATTGTTTTATTGCGGTTTTGTGAGAGTGAGGAAAGAACGTAAATTATTGTTGTTATGATTGTATTTTTTTTTGTTTACTTGGCATGTTTAATTTGTAATTATTGTTAGCTAATTTCTTATAAAATGTATTTTAATTATTTTTTTTTATTATTTGTATAAACTCTATCATTGTTACTAAATGTTATATTAATTAGTGTAATTGATTTTTTTGTAAGTCGTGCTAGTTAATTAATTAATAAATAAATAAATAAATAAATAAATAAATAAATGAACAAAATACCCCTCGATTCCTGAAAATAAGGAGACTTAATCTCCAACGACAATAACGCAGGTACAGGCATTGCCGATATCGCTTCAGCAAACTTTTCTTCTTTTTTTTTCTTTTTTTAAATCGATAAGCCTTCATTTGACCACAATCTCACCTGATGTAAAGTGACGATGTGGTCTAAGATGGGACATGAAGACCTAGAAGGTGGCTTCTCCGGGCCACATTACGAAACACGAAAAAATCGCTTCACGCACTGGCCCAGCCCGGAGGGTGGTGACAAGCCGCGGCCGTTTATATTAAATCAGATTTATTTATAGTTATTGGGATCTTCTCGAGTATGCTGTCGTTACTGGTCCAGAATAAAAAAATATCCACATAATTATTACACTCCAAGTATGATTTACCATGAATAGCACCACAAGATTTAATGTAGATTTTACAAAGTGAACTGTACTCGTAGAATACCTACCGTTTTAGTTAAGATAAATGGAACAAAGCCTAGACCCATCATGGCTCTAACTAAAACCATTTCTTGGAGGTGGGCATTGTTAATTGCGTCACAGTTTTTTCATAACTACGACAGTTGCCATCGTTTTTATTTAAATTATACCTTTTGTCTCCATAATAAATCTAATATATAAAATTCTCTAACACAGTTTTCGTTGCCATACTCCTCCGAAACAGCTTGACCGATTTTGATGAAATTTTGTGAGCATATTCAGTATGTCTGAGAATCGGCCAACATCTATTTTTTATTTTGCAAAACAACATTTGCTGGGGTCAGCTTGTAATATATATTTATCTATAATATAAAAATGAATCGCAAAATGTGTTGGTAAGCGCATAACTCAACAACGCCTGGACCAATTTGGCCAAATCTTTTTTTTTAAATGTTCGTTGAAGTTCAAGGATGGTTTTTACGGCGAGAAAAATTAGAATTATTGCTGGAAAAACCCTAAAAATAGCCTTTTTCTTTTTCCCATACAAATTATTTGTAACTAAAACGTAGTCAATTTGAGCTTTATTGCTATGGTATAAAGTTCATATTAAATTACAAGCACTCACTGTTGTCTAAGCAATGTAGGTGTGTTACTAACGTCAAAGATCATATCTATCAAAAGTATATAAAATTTTCATGTCACAATGTTAGTTACCGTACTCCTCCGAAACTGCTTTACCGATTTTTACCAAATTTTATATGCGTATACAGTAGGTCTGGAGAATCAGCTACTATCAATTTTTCATTTTGCAAAACAACGTTTGCTGGGGTCAGCTAGTTTTTAATAAAAACTCACGACTGCACGGCTTCGAGCAGTTCCACGGCTATATCGAGCTGGTCGGTGTCGTTGTACGCCATGAGGCAGCGGTACGCCAGGCTCACGCGCTCCGACCAGTCCAAGTCGAACTCGTCTGGGTTTTGCATCAACTGTAACAGTACAATAGGCTTGATGACTATACTTTATTTATGGGTATTTTTTTAGTCAGTCTGTTAGCTAGTCCAAAAATCCTGGATATCTATTTTTCGCTTCTCAAATTTAGTAACAGTATTTTTCTAATCGGATAAGTAGTTCCTTAGATGAACGCGTTCAAACAAACAATCAAACAAACTCTTCAACAAGCTTTCTCTATGAAGGCGCGCGCCAGTAACGCCGGATAACCAAATAACCGAATAAGAGCGATACCATACCGATACCGGGTTTGCTCTAGTGAAGCATCGTTTCTGTGGTGGCGGGGCGACCATGTTGGTTTTGGCACTTGTCAGAACGGAATGGTCGCTTGCGCACCAAGTCCACGGCGAATCACTAATATTCGTGTAATCCTATTTGATTTCGATTATAATCTAATCTAGAATTAATCAGGGTAGTCTAGTTTATCTATCAGTGATATTATTTCGTGTTAATTTGTGTAGCAAGAAAATTAAATTAAAACCTGTTATACCTGGTGTTGTGATTTAGCTCATTGCCCTAAAAACCTACGATGCCTGACCCAGAGAAGCCCTCCTGCGCCTTCATATATGTAAATAAACCATTTATAATCAGGTTGACTTACCAAGAGAACAGGACAAAGGTCCTCCTCGCTGATCATCTCCAAGTAATCGTACAGTATGTCTGTCGCCACCTGGGCTTCGATCAACGTCTGGTAGCGTCGTAGGAACGGCATCAGAATCCGGTTCAAATCGTCTATGAAGGTCTCGGCACTCGACTGAGATGGAAAGGTTTATCTTAGAATTACGTATAGCTGTCACTTAGGGTACTACAAGGTGTTCCAAAATCGGTATATAAAGAGGAAAGGGTGTGATTGGCGGCACAGATGAACATATTTTGTTCTAGAATATTTCGATTAGGTGGTCTTCTTTTTATCGAAAAAGGGCCTTTTATTTTTTTAGCCCAATCTAATCTCTAGGTCAGGTTTAGCCTGATATCAGTTGATTTATTTTTTTTAACTTCTGAAAGAAGTTATTAAAAAATATATATAAAAAAAAAAAATAACCACAGTTTTATTAGTGATGCCTATTGAGATAGATTTTACTTTTAATTAATTCCTCTCAAGGTTACAAATTCAAAATCATTTATTCCATAGGCAAAACAAAGGTGCACTTAGAATAGTCACAATTTACATTTATAAATTGAAAAAAATAGATTAAAATAATAATTATTACACAATATCAATGTCTTGTACTGATTGTAATTTAAGGTACTCGGTACTGGTACTCATGAAATAATTGGATTTACCTACAGATTTACACTTAAATATATATATTTCAACAAATGAGCTTCCTTTTAGAAAATAAAAAAATCGTCACCGTTTAAAACAACATCAGTTTAAAGTCTAACAGCTTACCATACTCATAAGCACTTTGCACGTCTCAGTGACAGACATGGCCTCCAAGTCTGACAGAGTCACGCCTTCCTTGTTGATCTCGTACACGATCGTGTCCAGTGTTATGAGGTCGAAGAATATCTTCTCCAGTTCTGAAATCAGAAGCGGTGTGAGCCAAAATGGAGAAGGAGGGTGAATTACGAAAACAGAATACATAATTACTGTGTAAATTAATGGTCCTTTTCTATTTTATATTAATTACGCGAAAACTGGCCAAGTTTTCGCGCCAGGCGGTTAATTGGATTTTCTCGCGGGAATAACGTATTTAAAGTAGCCTTCCTCGATAAATAGGCTACATAACAGTAAAATAAAACATATTGAACTGTAGTTTCTGAGATTAGCGCGTTGAAACAAACAATCAAACAAACTCTTCAGCTTTTTAATATAATGCATAGATAATGCGTAAACAAGAAACCTTATGCCTAAAAATTTATCAAAAAAAGTCGAATTTCGTTGTTTTAGAGTCTTCATCATTTTTCAAAGAATTTTTAACCGGATTGGACCAGACTGATGAAGTGGACATTTTACGACACCCTGATAATTATCATTTAATTTCACCATTTATGCTACCAAATTTAATAATTTTATCAGCATTGCTACCAATTTATTATTTTCTAAGGCGTTTAATAAAAAACTTGCGATTAAATTCTGGTAAACAACTCGAATACCTCCAATACAACGCATGAAATCAACATCGCTGACTCCTTTGGCGAATTAGGTTTTGTATTTGTTAAAATTATAAACCTTCCATAAACCGGCCATTCGCAATAATTTCATTGAAGTCTTGTCCATAGTGACACTCGCCCAGTAAAGCCCACTCGAAAGACATATTGATCATCAAATGCGCGTGCTGTTAAACCCTTCCTTGCGACGCGTAGTTGGGTAAATGCATTCCCGATTTTAATGCGCTAGATTAAACAAAAGTTCTATACAATGCGGTTTCGCAAGTAACCCGATATCTTCAGGGAGCAAAAATTAGTCTATAGTACTACAATTCTTCTACTTACTTGGCACGCCCCCCGCATAATGTGCCAAAGTGATCAGCGTCAGCGCGTTAGTGACCATAGAAGTGCGTAACTCTATCTCCCTCGCACGCTTCGCGTACCACGTGGCCAGGTCGCCGGTGGAAGAGAGCTCGCTAGCCGTCTCGCTCTCCGGCGTCGCTTCGTCCGACCAGTTAGAACTCCAGATTGACCTAGAATTTATGATGATTATATTGCATAGTTTTCAATTCCACACGTATTTTATTTTTATACTAGCGGCCCGCCCCGGCTTCGCACGGGAGTTTACACATTTAACACTATATCTTTGCTCCTATTGGTCGTAGCGTGATGTTATATAGCCTATTCCTCGACAACTGGACTATCCAACACAAAAATAATTATTCAATTCGAACCAGTAGTTTCGGAGATTAACGCGTTCAAACAAACAAACAAACAAACTCTTCAGCTTTATAATATTAGTATAGATTTGTCAAGGCTTTTTGAAGTGGAGTGGGAGTTACCCTCTCATCACCGCGTTGTTAGTAACGCTTTATAGAGCCAGTCTGTTTGGCTTCCCTTTCTCTCACGCGGTAGACAGGGTCCTCCTCCCTCACTCTTAAAAAAAACAGCTAGTATTGGAAAGTTATTCCGAATTTTCCGCAAACGGAACTTGATTATATTTTCTTTATAAAAGCTGTTGTTTACAAGTTTGTTCTAAACAAATTTGATAGTAATCGGCCAAAAGTTTTTGAGTTATCTTCAATAAATCAAATCACATAAGATTTCAGAATGGAGGTTTTGTCTGTTCACGTCCGTAAGTGGTAACCCTCTGAATCCTTACACGTGACCTCCGGGTGGTGCTAAGAACAGTCTCTGGTGGTAGGCTTCGGCCGCGGCTTGTCACCACCCTCCGGGCTGGGCCAGTGCGGGAAGCGATTTTTTCGTGTTTCGTAATGTGGTCCGGAGAAGCCATCTTCTAGGCCTTCATGCTCCATCTAAGACCACATCGTCACTTTGCATCAGGTGAGATTGTGGTTAAATGAAGGCTTATCAATAATAAAAAAAAAAAAAAAAAAAATTACAAAATAAGGTGGGTTGTTACTTTTTACCTGAATATAGTTTGTCGACACCAATCGTGCTCATACGGCATCGGCTGTGGCACTTCGATGCTATACGAGACCACCTCCTCTCCTATGGTGTCCTTATCTATCGGCCGCACAGTAGGCAACAGATGCTGGTACAAAAACGGCGGGATTGTCTCTGGCAGCTTCTCGAGGATCGCCAGTTTGACAGTGACATTTGTGACGTGCGGCCAGAGACAATGCAGGGCGTAGATGCGGCCTTCTTTAGCGATTTCCATGGCGGAGTGGAGTATACTGTTGCAGCGTAGACGGTGATACTCGTCTTTGTCGTAGGTGGATTTTTCTTGCTTGAGAATTTGCTGAAACAGAGTATTAGAATTTTTTCTCTCTTTCTTCAGACAATGCAAAGTTTCAGATGACATTATATCATTTTTGCGAATTTCTACCTTTAAAAAACATGTAGACCTGCTTTTCAGGTACCAAAATGTTCCAGTTAACCGGTTAACTTAGCAGAAGTATTCTCCCTAGTTATCTAATTTAGTAATCTGTCTATTCTCATCACAGGTTGCGAATATCAGGTACCTACGTAACGAATACGGCCTACTATAGTTATAATACTTAGAGTTAGTTGAAGAAAAATCCCTAATTAGTTTTAAGTTAGGTATATGTATATATAAGTATATGTTAGTCTGTAAGGTATTTTATATGTATACGTGGTTTGCGGTTACCTTGATGTAACACAGTTTCAAACTAGCACCAGAGGTACAGTAATAAAGTCTGCGTTTTTTATGTAATACTTTCCTTGTTTTTGAAGTGATACTTCTTTAGAATCGTTGTGATTTCAAACCGGAGGCAACGGAAAAAACGACAGGTAAGCCAATCTTAAACGCTAACAAGGTTAAGCAACTTTGCGCGACGCCAGTACCGCCCGAACAAAATCTTTTTGCACAGTATTTTTTTTTATTCTTCTCATTCTTTTGTCGATTTACTGAAGTTTCACTTTTATCGTGTGTGAATCGCACACACACCTTGTTTTTATTTTTATAAATGAATGATAAGCAGAACATACCTCGTACAAGAAGAGTCGCTCCTTATAGAACAGCATGACGTGCCGGCAGCGCAGTAGCTCGCTCGTGTACGCGTTCAGGTGCTCCACTCTAATGTCGTCGTGGCATTTCAAGGCGACATCTCGGTCCTGTACACAGTATTTTTATTTTATTTTATAACATTCAACAGCTAAACTGTGTATACATATGGACATAAGCAGCTAACAGGTCAGTATCTTTTATATAAAATATTTATATCCAAAAGCTGGCGAATGGCATTATAGTAGCATATACGGCTGTCTGTCTACTATATAGATTTTTAAGGCCTTCATAAAATCTGTAGCTAGAAAATCTATTTATATACGCACAAAAATAATTGTAGCAAATACCGTCTTTTTGACGTCCGTGGCACGGTGGGCAGAGGTCCGCCTGAGGTGCAAGAGATTGCGGGTTCAATACCCAACGAGGGAACAAATTTTGTACGATCTACAATTTTCGGTTTCAGGTCTGTGTGTTTTCTATGTATCATAAGTATAAATTTACAAAAATAGTACAAGCTCTGCTTAGTTTGGGGTTAGATGATGCTGTGTGATAAGTCCAGAAATATTTATTTTATTTATTTACATTATTGACTTCCTCCAGTATATGCTGGTTGGTGAGCTGTAGCCCGAACTGCAGTAGGTCTCTGGCCGCCGGCAGCGTCTCCGGCAGACGGTCCACGCACTGGTGCACTGCCCAGATCTTTTTGGACACTTTACTCTGAAATATACGATACTTTTAGATGACAGAACCAAAATAGTAGTATCTACAGTATGAGAGCCTGTAGTGTTCACTTATATTATTTAGTTGCTACCTACTATTTCATAATGTATGTGAGGGTAGCATTAAATGAATAAATTATTTATTTTCTCTCACAAATCATTACATTGATTTATGCAGTAACATTATATCTATGGTACTATGAAATAACATACGTACTTGTATATCTATGCTGAGCCAGGGACCCTTTATAATACATGTTTAATTCCCACGTAGGTTTATGGTAGATTTAATTATTAGTTTGAGTAATATGTTTTTAATTGTTTTTGTGTAATAATTCGCTTCACAACTCAGTATAAAAAATTGAACCGTCAAGACAATGTTATTTCCTTTAGTGTTCTTAGTTTTTATTTAAATTAGCTTTAAGTTGACCTGTCCATGTATGCATAAGTCTAAGGAAATAAACGTTTTGACTTTGACTTTGAAATACATAATTATTTTTCTTTCTTTATTCCATATTTTTCCTAATATTGTGCTTATGTCATACAAGCTACGGGACGAGGCAAGCATTCCCAACAGAAATGAATTGATCATCTTAGAAGCAAGCCTTTGTCCTGTGAAACAAAAGGACGATAATAACATGTTCTACCAAAACCACATTTGGAGAAGAGATTCTGCTTACCAAATACTTCTGTATGGCGTCAGTGGAGACAGGGTTGCGCCGCCATTGCTGCTGGTAAACCAGATCACTGTCCAGGCTGAATGTTTCTGCTAGCTTCAGCGCCTCGCTGTACTGGCCACTTTCTATCTGTGATATAAGAAAAACTATATATTTCACTCTCGAAAATATCGTTACCTTAGTTCCACTATACATTTTAAAAAACGAGATTAAGACACGTATAAATACGTGGTATATACTTTCGATACATCAAGTATACAAAAAAATAAGAGACCGCAAAAAAAACACTGTCAAAAATACAATTAAAAATGTCTAATCATGGATACAAATTTCAAGTTTTAATATTGTTGAAAACAGATTCTATATTAGTCTTTCAAACTACAAATATATTGCGGGCCTAATATAATGTCTCACGCCTTACTTGGCTTGCGCGTCCAAGTTCTACGGCTCAAAAAGCGAAAATAAATATATGAGAAAGCCTAAAGCGTAAACCTAAGATGACGGCATATGACTTAAATGACAGAAGATGTATGACCCTAATGTCATTAACCTATTTATGTTCAATTTGTTTATGTTTTTTGTATTTTTTTAACGTTTATAAGATTTTAAAACAATTGATATAAATGATTTTGTATCTTGTAGTCTTAGCTTTAAGTTTCAGCGTGTAAAGAATTCTCAGTGATTTGCAATAAGTGATAAACCGCAAAGGTTAAACTATTTCAAAATTGCATGTGTTAGATTATTGTCATATATTTCTTGAAATTAATGGGGGTTACATATGACAAGACACACAAAATATTTTAAAATTATGTATATGCTCTGATTAAATAACGAATATAACAATTAACCTTGATTTGGATGAGTTTAGAAAACATTAAGTTGATAAAGAGGTTATGTTTTTGTTTTGATTCACAAATAATATGTTTTAGTACGTAAAACTTAACGTATTTTACGAAACTACATGTGTATAGTGATAATAAGAAATATTTTAATGATATTTTGTAAAGAAAACTACTTATAACAACGTTTTTTAAAAAAAAACACCTTTTTGCTAAAAACACGTTCCTTGCTATAAAAGAGCGACCGCTCGGGTCGTTATTTCACTTTTTGAATAGCTGTCGACCAAAGCGGAGCTCCTGCTACTAGTGCCAGTGAACTAAAGCTAAGTGGTTTTAATTATAGTTACGGTAGAAATTATTTTTAATTTGTCAAAATATATTTGCTTTTGTTAAACTATTTAATTGTAAGAAAAATTGTAATAACTGATGAAACTGTGTTGTTCTATTCGCTTCTCAACTCAGTAAAAAAAATTGAAGCGAACTGTCAAGACAATGTTATTTCCTTGATATTCTTGTTCAAGCAATTTAGTTTTATTAATTTTCAGTTGACCTGTCCAAGTAGATTATGTGTTTAGAAGGAAATAAACGTTTTGACTTTGACTTTGACTTTAATTATTTTGGAATACCTTTATAATATTTATGTAGGTAGTATTTTTTAAACTCCAATTATTAGAGAAAATCTATTATCAGAAGTGGGATTCGAGCTATTGCTATTATTAACACCTTTTCGCATTTCAGATACGACTCGTACGACGTTCCATGTAAAATGGACCCAGCGGTCTTGGAGGGCTTGCAGAAGGCCATCCGAGATGCGGTGACTGATCGACATCGGGGCGATGACGTGGTGTTGCCGCGGTGTAGCCGCCTTTCCCGATCCCGATAAGAACAACAATCGTGCAGAGGGCTGGTGCAACTGTAGCTCTTATCGCCGAGGATCTGAGATTGAGTAGCATCACTACGGTCGCTAAAGCCGGTAAGGCCCTAAAGGGCTCTGCTTTAATCTGGTATGAACCCTGGGACACTGAGATGCTGCAGATTCATACAGTGAATACGTTAAGGAAAAGTAAAGACTTTAAAAATAATAATAATATAGGATATTTTTGAGGAACAAATAGTCGAGCTTGTTTGTGGAAGTATAACTGATGTATCCATTCCAATGGCGTCTCGTAACAGCCGTTAAGTCCACTGCAGAACTACTTTATTATTCACGACTTGCGTCAAATCTGCTTAGTAAATGCCCAAAAGTATTTTTAGGTTATTCTGAGAAAATATGCTTCCTTTGCAACAGACTGTGCCATATTCGAGCTATCAAAAACAATAATAAGATAATGATGCCACAACCTGATCCGAAATCAAGTACCTATAGTTAGTCACCATGTGCTTATTGTAAAAAGAAGGGACACTTTGATGAAGTTTGTTTTTTTTTATACGGCGAAAAATTCCCATTTTTATTTCTAGTTGTGAAAGGTTTAAAAACAAATTTGACGACCTCTGTGGCTCGGTGGACGAAGGTCCGCCTGGGGCGCAAGAGGTTGGGGTTCGAATTCAGCCGGGAGACCAGATTTTGTACGATATACTTGTTTCTGGTTTGGTGTTTGGGTTTGTGTGTTTTCTAAGTATCATAAATATGTATCTAACACCCATATTACAAGCTCTGCTTTAGTTTGGGGTTGCAATGCTGTGGTGGGTAGTAGTAGTCCGGAATTTTTTTTTAAATAATTAAATAATCTGTCGCTATATTTAAACTATGCAATTAAATTCCCATTTTTAGTTATGCAGCACTAACTTCATAGTGAGAACTACACATATTTGCTAACTTGACTATTCCTGTACAAAATAACGATACATGTTGGGAATTTAAGTTTAAGGATTAAAGTATTTAGAATAGACCCTAGACGAACTTTGTTCTGCAGATATTAACCATTACAGATAAAACAAAAGATAAGAAATCATTTTTGCAACTAAGATAAATTAAATTAACATTTAGTTATACCATAGCTTAAAATAAGTATGGATAAACAAACCATTTGTCTTTAGCACTGCAAAATGAACTTTACTCTGAATAAGCGGGAAGTATAAAGTACCTACATCCACGCTCGTCTTCTGTAGGAACCATTTCTGTGACGTGTGTTTCTAATTACTGCCAAGCCTACTTATTTGGTATAAATTTTACCATTCTAACAGATTGTAATAAAGTCAACGATGACGAAATAGG
The DNA here is from genome assembly GCA_929108375.1 of Gymnoscelis rufifasciata. Taxonomy (NCBI): domain Eukaryota; kingdom Metazoa; phylum Arthropoda; class Insecta; order Lepidoptera; family Geometridae; genus Gymnoscelis; species Gymnoscelis rufifasciata. Next base: position 1,686,951 of record OV815303.1, read on the forward strand.
ATATCACACCTCGAGTAGCCCTATGGTGGACGTTTTTACTGGAAATTCAGTTTGACGTAGTAGGTTTATTAAACATTTAGATTTCTTGATCCGTAACCCAGTTAAATTACCCTGTATTAACGTTATCGAAGAATCTGACAACAATTTATTTATTTATTTATTTATTATATCATAAATGAGCCAAATTCTGTAGCAAAATTATTCGTTCCTAAGGGATGTTCTGCAAGCACTTTCTCCTTCGTCTGGTTGGGTAATGTGTACGATAAATAATATCTATATATATTATGTATGTCTATTGTATTGGGTATATCAGATTTTCTGGTGCCCGTGGCACGGGCTGGGAGCTTACCAAGGGGCTAGATAGTTGTGTGGATTGTCCGGAAATATCTATTTATGGGTTATGTTTATTACGTCTTTTCACGACGAAAATTGTCACATAGGATCATGGAAAAATTCGATAGCATTTTTGGGTCCCAAGATTTTACAAAAAAAATGTATTTTCCATTGTTTGTCTTGAACAACTAGCAAAACTTATTTCGGGCCAAACAAGCACCTCATAGAAAGAGAGATCTATTCCATTCCACACGTTGCATCTTGATTGTGCAGGGCCATGTAGTTACAATTACCTTTATTATTATTAATTATACGATTTACGAAATTCTGCATATTAAAAACCTCTAAAAACATTAAAGGGTCAAGAACTTTTGGGTATTTTACGTGAAACAATTGCCTTGTTAGGAATTACCAGCCTCTTAGTAACCATTGCTAAGAGCCTGTATCTAAAATCGTTTAGAGATACACAAAAGCATCACCCTACCGGTAGCCCCCGAACGACCATGCAGAGCAATATGTTGCTACCGTAACTAATATGCTTACACCTTCAATTAATGACACATCAGATAGGCCGAACGGTTTATGGAAATTAAAACAAACTATTTTTCAACTACAATAAAAAAGTAACGGATTTAATCATACAAGGTTATTAATAGGCAGAGTAGGAAATATACCAACATACGGGCCATTAATAAAGGTAAATTATGAAATTTTGGACGACTTGCCAATTTATAGAATTAATTTCTTTTTATTTATTAGTATTGCCGAAGCTTAAGAGAAACTACGATGGTTTGATTAAACCGTGTTAGATTATTTTTTGGGCAATGACTAGTCGTTAATAAATATCGTATCGTATGATATAAAGTTAATTTCAGAAATACGTAATGACGTATGATTATGTAAGTACATAAATATTGTTAGTGAACGTTATAGATAGACTTTTTATTTATTTCACCAAACTAGTTGTATTTTTTTTTATATATCATATTAATTATAGATAATTATTTATGCTTTTATTAACTTGATTAAACTAAAGTATCTTGTAAACATTATGTCAATTCAATTTATAAGGATTACTGAGTTAAACATGATTGTTTGTCAATAAGTTATGCTTATGATCCAAGATTATGAACTTTCTTTTAGATTTCATTTATTAAAATGTACATTAAAAATATTAATCTAGAGCATACACGTAAGTGGGGGGAGATACCACTGGTCGGTTCTTTATCTGATGTGGACCTAAATGTCTACAGCGGTGGGTGACAGGGTAACATGACAAGGTAAAGAATCATTTACTGCTGATCTTTGTCCTGATACTTCACTGAAACTCACGTGCAGCAGGTGACAGGTGTTGTATGCGAAGGCCAGAGAGACTGTTGTTTACAACAGGAGGAACTGCTGATCTTTGTCCTGATACTTCACTGAAACTCACGTGCAGCAGGTGACAGGTGTTGTATGCGAAGGCCAGAGAAACTGTTGTTTACAACAGGAGGAAGTACTTCGAGAGCGAAGTACTGGTCAGTTTGGCCGTGTTAGATTATTGTCATATATTTCTTGAAATTAATGGGGGTTACATATGACAAGACACACAAAATATTTTAAAATTATGTATATGCTCTGATTAAATAACGAATATAACAATTAACCTTGATTTGGATGAGTTTAGAAAACATTAAGTTGATAAAGAGGTTATGTTTTTGTTTTGATTCACAAATAATATGTTTTAGTACGTAAAACTTAACGTATTTTACGAAACTACATGTGTATAGTGATAATAAGAAATATTTTAATGATATTTTGTAAAGAAAACTACTTATAACAACGTTTTTTAAAAAAAACATCTTTTTGCTAAAAACACGTTCCTTGCTATAAAAGAGCGACCGCTCGGGTCGTTATTTCACTTTTTGAATAGCTGTCGACCAAAGCGGAGCTCCTGCTACTAGTGCCAGTGAACTAAAGCTAAGTGGTTTTAATTATAGTTACGGTAGAAATTATTTTTAATTTGTCAAAATATATTTGCTTTTGTTAAACTATTTAATTGTAAGAAAAATTGTAATAACTGATGAAACTGTGTTGTTCTATTCGCTTCTCAACTCAGTAAAAAAAATTGAAGCGAACTGTCAAGACAATGTTATTTCCTTGATATTCTTGTTCAAGCAATTTAGTTTTATTAATTTTCAGTTGACCTGTCCAAGTAGATTATGTGTTTAGAAGGAAATAAACGTTTTGACTTTGACTTTGACTTTAATTATTTTGGAATACCTTTATAATATTTATGTAGGTAGTATTTTTTAAACTCCAATTATTAGAGAAAATCTATTACATGCATATAAAAGCTATGGAAGTAGAATAGTCCCGGGATTGTCTACGAGACGTCGTTAGTCGAGATTTTGACCTATCACGTGATTGGCGCGTTTGTGTAATTGGTAGCACGCCGGCGCGCTTTCCCGGAGGTGCAGGTTCGAATCCCGCGTGCGTAGGTCGTATAGAAGGGCGACGCATGCGTCTTTAACTTTTTATGCATAAAATAAAATAAAAAATATGTGTTATGAACTGCTCTAGTAAGTCGGCCTCCACCATGTCCTTCCAGCGATTCTGGAAGGACATGGTGGAGGCCGACCTGCGAGAGCTCGGGATCGAGGACTGGTCAGAGCTAGCGCAGGATAGAGACCGGTGAAAGTCTCTCGTTTCGGAGACCAAGACCCACTACTATTGATAAGCCTTCATTTGACCACAATCTCACCTGATTTAAAGTGACGATGTGGTCTAAGATGGAGCATGAAGGCCTAGAAAATGGCTTCTCCGGACCACATTACGAAACACGAAAAAATCGCTTCACGCACTGGCCCAGCCCGGAGGGTGGTGACAAGCCGCGGCCGAAACCTACCACCAGAGACTGTTCTTAGCACCACCCGGAGGTCACGTGTAAGGATTCAGAGGGTAACCACTTACGGACGTGAACAGACAAAACCTCCAAACCCACCACCTCCACCACCACTTTGGGTCGCTGAGCCATAATAGTTAGTTAGTTATGAACTGCCATCAGTATCTATCTACCTTCCTAGAGAACAGCTCAGTAGGCGTAGTGCTCTTGACCGCGAGCAGCCTGTAGACGCGCGACACGCACGTGATGCGCCGCGGCTTCGGCTGGAACGTCTCCATGTCCGTGATGGCGAACAGCACGCTCTTTATCAGCTCCGACACCATCTCCAGCAGGCTGTCCTCCACCACCTCCTCCACTTTCACTACTTCCAGCTGCAAACAAAATGATACATATTTTTAACAATTATATTAGTACTGGCTTTAAACGCCACGACGCGACGTGGCCCGTGTTTTTGGACAGACAGACAGACGGACAGACAGCCAGACACGTCAAACTTATAACACCCCTCTTTTTTGTGAACGAATCGCAAAATGTTTTTGTAAGTGCATAAATTAATATCGCCTGGACCAATTAACTCAATTACCTGGAATTATTTAATGGCTTATTCTTTTTTTTATGTTTGTAGAAGTCCAATGATGGTTTTTACGGCGAGAAAAATTCTTAAATATGATATTTGAATGCGAATTTACCTATGCGAAGCCGAGGCGGGCCGCAAGTAATAGTAAAGATTGCTGGTGAGGTTCTCGGTAGCATATACAGCATGGCGTGAGTTGGAACTGAGTTACTGACCCTCTCAATATTCTAAAAAATTAAATATATCCGGACTAGACACACAGCATCACCTAACCCTAAACTAAGCGGAGCTTATACTATGGGTGTTAGGTGACGGATATACTACATAGATACATTGTTTTTATTCAAGATGTATAGGAACTATCACAGGACACATCACTCTCAACAAACACCTGTATAACATGGGATCCACGGACAGTTCACTCTGCAGAGGATGCCTCAACAAAGACGAAACAGCTGCCCACGGTACGTCATCCTGGAATGCGAGGGAGTAACAGCACAGCGACGTGAAATCCTTAAGAACCCAATGTCACTCTGAGAAGCCTGTGAAGACCCCAGGAAACTTCTGCGCTTTTGGTCGGAGTTGGGCTGGTTATACTAGCGCCCCACTCCACGCACAATGGACCACCTTGAGCCTAGTGCGGAAAAATCAGGGCCCCCCTAACTAACTAACTATTCAAGATGTAAAGGTGATGGTTACTGACAGTCTCGTCGCTAGGGCTGCGGCGCGCCGGCAGCACGGCGGCCTCGCACTCCAGCGCTAGGAACGCGGCGTCGAACGCGCGAGTCACGCGCGGCGCGCCCGTCAGGAACTCCGCGCCGCCCGACAGAAGGTTCACCAGGTCTTGGATACCGCACACCGTTACAGAACCGCTGAATCTGGAGATTATTATTTCCTGTAACAAACATCGTTATTATTAATCTGAATAATTTTACAGTATTTGTAAGAGGCTCTTTAAAGCAATCACGTATTATGACCATCAATAAAATATGAAACAAATCGTTACTAGTTTTATGTTATCAACATTTGTAGTATTTAAAAATAGGGTCAATTTATAGAAGATATAATTATTATTAAATTTGAAATATTTCCATGTTTGATCACGTAACTGAAAACGCTGTTTTACCCCACCCATAAAAAAGAGGGGTGTTATAAGTTTGACGTGACTGTCTGTCTGTGTATCTGTCTGTCTGGGACATCATAGCTCCCGAACGGATGGAGCGATTTTAATTTATTAAGTTTTTTTTGTTTATAATGTGAGTTTGGCGCGAGTGTTCTTAGACATGTTTCATTGAAATCGATTGTGCCGTTTCAAAGTCATGGGGGTAAGAGTGGGGAAGGAAAACCGAAAATCTGCAAATATACTCGAGTGGGGTATCAAATGAAAGCGCAACGCGTGTACATTAAATAATATTTTGGTGTTTTACTTTTAAGGAAATTAAAGTATTGGAATCGGGGATTTTCTTAAATTTAAAATTTAGATTTAGTTCAAAATGGTGTATGCCGACGACATGAAGTAAACAAACTTTAATATGTCGTACACTGTCTCTAATAGTTTAGCACTTGACGCCATATGCGCGCCATATTGGAGACAACCGTTTTTCGCGCACTTTTAGTAATTTGAAATTCATTATTTATAATATACTTAATGCACATATACATACTTATTAACCGAAATACTAATAGGTATGTCTATAATGTAAAAAGTCACTTAAAATGGTTTTCCGAAATTAGTCAAGCAGCCTATTTGGTCACAACATGAGTAACAGTTACCTCATTGGACCACCAGTTGACGTCCGCCGCGTGGTGGAGCGCGGGGTCCCGGCGCTCCCGGCGGTCGAGCGGGCTGCGCAGCGCGTGGCCGGGCTGCGAGGCGAGCGCGCACGCGTGCAGCAGCCTATTTGGTTACAACATGAGGAACAGTTACCTCATTGGACCACCAGTTGACGTCCGCCGCGTGGTGGAGCGCGGGGTCCCGGCGCTCCCGGCGGTCGAGCGGGCTGCGCAGCGCGTGGCCGGGCTGCGAGGCGAGCGCGCACGCGTGCAGCAGCCTATTTGGTTACAACATGAGGAACAGTTACCTCATTGGACCACCAGTTGACGTCCGCCGCGTGGTGGAGCGCGGGGTCCCGGCGCTCCCGGCGGTCGAGCGGGCTGCGCAGCGCGTGGCCGGGCTGCGAGGCGAGCGCGCACGCGTGCAGCAGCCTATTTGGTTACAACATGAGGAACAGTTACCTCATTGGACCACCAGTTGACGTCCGCCGCGTGGTGGAGCGCGGGGTCCCGGCGCTCCCTGCGGTCGAGCGGGCTGCGCAGCGCGTGGCCGGGCTGCGAGGCGAGCGCGCACGCGTGCAGCAGCCTATTTGGTTACAACATGAGGAACAGTTACCTCATTGGACCACCAGTTGACGTCCGCCGCGTGGTGGAGCGCGGGGTCCCGGCGCTCCCGGCGGTCGAGCGGGCTGCGCAGCGCGTGGCCGGGCTGCGAGGCGAGCGCGCACGCGTGCAGCAGCCTATTTGGTTACAACATGAGGAACAGTTACCTCATTGGACCACCAGTTGACGTCCGCCGCGTGGTGGAGCGCGGGGTCCCGGCGCTCCCGGCGGTCGAGCGGGCTGCGCAGCGCGTGGCCGGGCTGCGAGGCGAGCGCGCACGCGTGCAGCAGCCTATTTGGTTACAACATGAGGAACAGTTACCTCATTGGACCACCAGTTGACGTCCGCCGCGTGGTGGAGCGCGGGGTCCCGGCGCTCCCGGCGGTCGAGCGGGCTGCGCAGCGCGTGGCCGGGCTGCGAGGCGAGCGCGCACGCGTGCAGCAGCCTATTTGGTTACAACATGAGGAACAGTTACCTCATTGGACCACCAGTTGACGTCCGCCGCGTGGTGGAGCGCGGGGTCCCGGCGCTCCCGGCGGTCGAGCGGGCTGCGCAGCGCGTGGCCGGGCTGCGAGGCGAGCGCGCACGCGTGCAGCAGCCTATTTGGTTACAACATGAGGAACAGTTACCTCATTGGACCACCAGTTGACGTCCGCCGCGTGGTGGAGCGCGGGGTCCCGGCGCTCCCGGCGGTCGAGCGGGCTGCGCAGCGCGTGGCCGCGCTGCGAGGCGAGCGCGCACGCGTGCAGCAGCCTATTTGGTTACAACATGAGGAACAGTTACCTCATTGGACCACCAGTTGACGTCCGCCGCGTGGTGGAGCGCGGGGTCCCGGCGCTCCCGGCGGTCGAGCGGGCTGCGCAGCGCGTGGCCGGGCTGCGAGGCGAGCGCGCACGCGTGCAGCAGCCTATTTGGTTACAACATGAGGAACAGTTACCTCATTGGACCACCAGTTGACGTCCGCCGCGTGGTGGAGCGCGGGGTCCCGGCGCTCCCGGCGGTCGAGCGGGCTGCGCAGCGCGTGGCCGGGCTGCGAGGCGAGCGCGCACGCGTGCAGCAGCCTATTTGGTTACAACATGAGGAACAGTTACCTCATTGGACCACCAGTTGACGTCCGCCGCGTGGTGGAGCGCGGGGTCCCGGCGCTCCCGGCGGTCGAGCGGGCTGCGCAGCGCGTGGCCGGGCTGCGAGGCGAGCGCGCACGCGTGCAGCAGCCTATTTGGTTACAACATGAGGAACAGTTACCTCATTGGACCACCAGTTGACGTCCGCCGCGTGGTGGAGCGCGGGGTCCCGGCGCTCCCGGCGGTCGAGCGGGCTGCGCAGCGCGTGGCCGGGCTGCGAGGCGAGCGCGCACGCGTGCAGCAGCCTATTTGGTTACAACATGAGGAACAGTTACCTCATTGGACCACCAGTTGACGTCCGCCGCGTGGTGGAGCGCGGGGTCCCGGCGCTCCCGGCGGTCGAGCGGGCTGCGCAGCGCGTGGCCGGGCTGCGAGGCGAGCGCGCACGCGTGCAGCAGCCTATTTGGTCACAACATGAGGAACAGTTACCTCATTGGACCACCAGTTGACGTCCGCCGCGTGGTGGAGCGCGGGGTCCCGGCGCTCCCGGCGGTCGAGCGGGCTGCGCAGCGCGTGGCCGGGCTGCGAGGCGAGCGCGCACGCGTGCAGCAGCCTATTTGGTCACAACATGAGGAACAGTTACCTCATTGGACCACCAGTTGACGTCCGCCGCGTGGTGGAGCGCGGGGTCCCGGCGCTCCCGGCGGTCGAGCGGGCTGCGCAGCGCGTGGCCGGGCTGCGAGGCGAGCGCGCACGCGTGCAGCAGCCTCAGCAGCGGCAGCCTCCACACCGTGATGTCGCCGTTCGAGTGCAGGCAGACCAGCTTCGAGGAGTCCGGGGATATCTGCATTTCTATTATCACCGACTGCGAGGAGATCAACCAATCATTTATTAAAAACCAAAGGAAGTATTACATAATTAACGCAGTCTTTAGGACTTTACCTCCTGTGCTAGTTGCAAGGTAATCATATCTTTATATATATAATTCTTCTGTGAGTGTGTATGTCACTGAACTTCTCTCAAACGACTGGACCGATTTTGATGAAATTTTCTGTGTGTGTTTAAGGGGATCTGGGAATGGTTTAGATTCACAATACGGTCAACTGGATATTTGAGACGTGGGACAGGACAACGTCTGTCGGGTCGACTAGTAAATAAATAAAATCAATCTTTTCGGACAATCCACATAACAACATCAAGCACCGTGGTAAGCTCTAAAGCTATATATAGATAGATTCGTTTTATTGGCGGTTTGTTTCAGAAAGGAAGTGAATGGCAATGAATAAATTAATGAACTGATAATGCATTTTAGCGCAAAATAGGGCGTATCCGGAGACATCGTTAAGCTACACGTACTGTAGATGGAATAAAGGCCTTAGTAACAGCTTTATTTTTGTAAGCATAAAAAATTATCTTCCCTCACCTCTCACTTCTATATTTAAAATAAAAGAGTTTTTTATGGACTATTACACTCTTCTATTTTAACTGCCAAAAATCTATTTTAAGGCGAGCTAATGTGGAAAGCCTAAACACCACAAAAACCAGTAAACTTGACTAGAGACGAATAACAAAAATAAGGTTTATACGTGTCTTATTAGTAGTATACATATTATTACTAACCATTATCTTATTGGACATAAAAGGTATGTACAACTTGAACTTGTCATTGACTTGCGCCTCCACATTATCCGAGACCACGGACAGAGTCAAGTGCGGCTCCTCGCTGAGCAGGCGCCATGCCGTCAGTCCGTAGCTGGCGGCTGAATCACGATCCTGCAACAAAACAAAGATAAATAAATAAATACTTCCGAACAATCCACATAAAAAAATCTAGCCCAGCGGTAAAGATGTGATTATTGTGACTGTGGCATCTACAAGCAGATGATGTACAGCTCTCAGTTCTTTTTACGGAGTCCTTGTACTCAAACTTATGGTGGAACCTGCAGCCTACGGTCAAAAAGTTTCAATGCCAAAAACTCCTTAGAAAAAGAAGTATGCATAGTACCATTTGCCTGCTCCAGTGAGGTACCAGCACAGCAGTGGGATCACAAGTTTACAACACAATAAATTTAACGCAATATCATCGACAAAAAAAATATGAAATATACTCACAGTAGTCATCTGATAGGGCAGAGTGGCGACATACATGGTGTTGTGAAGGTGGGAATAGGACACCGCGCCCAGTCCGCCCTTGAACTGGAACTTGTGGTGGAACGCGCAGCCCTCTGTCAGCGATATCATGTACGCGCGCACGCTGCCGTCGTAACTCACCAGAAGGACTTCCCAGCTCCTTAAAATTTATGTATTTATCACCAAAACTTACAACTATTTTTACGGGCTTTACCTAAAACAATAGTTTCCTTTTTTTATTTTTATGCTGGATAAGCTTTAATTTGACCACAATCTCACCTGATTTTAAGTGACGATGTGGTCTAAGATGGAGCATGAAGACCTTGAAGGTAGATAGATGGCTTCTCCGGACCACATTACCTGAATTTATCTCTATTATACATTTAGACATATATTGTTTATTTCTATTATAGCATTATTTATACATGGTTATCCTAATAATTCGTCATTTAAGTGCTTTATAAACCACTATTATGTTTCTTATTGCTAAGGAGGATTTGTTTGAGTGAGCAAAGTCCTCGCATTCTTATTAATTTACATGAAGTTATATAAGCTTAAACAACTAACCGCACTGCAATCGCCGGCGAAAGCAAATATTGATTTCCGGACAATTCGCACACACAACAGCATAAGTTGCACACACACACTTACTTATAACATAATCTAAGAATTTTAGAATATTTTTTTGATATGATTTAGTGAAAAATATGATGATTTCTAATTAATAATACCTATGGGCTCTGACTGGACCATTGTGGTTGAAAATTTTCCCAGGATCGAAATTTCGGAGAATTTGTAGTAAAGTAATCTTAGTAGAATTCCATTTATTGCAAATAGTTACAGCCAAGCTGTAGTTAATTCACCAAAATGGTAACAGTATCAGTTAAGCAAGTGTATGTATGTGCTTTTGAATGTGAAATCACTTCAATTTGTGAATGTATTTAAGAAGATTACCATTTCATTTCACTGTTTTTTGCTGTAGTTGGCAAGAAAATTATATCGGCAATAGCGTGTGCCGTGTCGGTACATTCAAGTCCACCAGGTCTTGAACAATCCTGAAACAAACAATATTTTTTTCTTTTTATGTATATTGACCACTTGCGACTCTTAACACCTAACAGAAGTGATAACACTTAATATTATGGCAAAGGGCTGTGTTAGAGAGATAGAGAGAACTGGTGGCCAGATAGACTGACGCCGTTATGCGCGATATGTGAAAAACTGGTTCACCCTCCTATAAGTAGTTACATATCACTTAAATCACAATAACTTATAAAATGACAAGACTTCCAAAAACTGATATGAGTGTCATTACAAATGACAACAGATATTGTCCCAAATACACTTACATATTCAATGTGAAACAGTTTGGAAGCAGAAAGATCATAAAATTCCACATGACCAATACCATAGGCGAGCACCAGGAATGCACAATCAGGACTCCACTCCATTCGCCTCCATTGAGGATAAGGATCTCTTGTCACTGAAATATTAATGTTGATTAACCTAAATGTAGTCGGAAATAAATGTTTTTTTTTTTTTTTTTTATTATTAAATTTGTAATCATATTAACACAACTTACTGACAGGCTCACACATTTGAAGGAATTAAATATTGTTCTACTTAAACTAGAAACAAAATGATCAATATTTTTTGTTGGTTACCTGTTGTTCTTGCAGCGATAGTGGAGTAATCTGATCGTTTAGTTCTGAACTCCAAGATAGTGTCGGTCAAAACAGCAATTACTTTGCCTTCATCCCCTAAAGCTATTTGCCATTTCTGTTGTTTTTCTTTATGTCTGGGGAAATACTGTTAATAAATGAATGAATTCAGAATATTTTATTTTTTTATATTTATTATATATTGATTTATGATTTATCGAGAAATAAACGGAATTTAATCTATAACTGTGGAATAAGTGCCTTCTTACGCAGTAATACTGTCGAACAATGTCTTCTTGGGTCCCAAATGTTTAAACCACCTCTTCACAGATGAAATTTTTTCTGGTAAAATACCATCTGACTTTTGCTGAAATAATAAAGATATATGGGTATATAACCAGCGAAGAATAAAAGTAATTTTAATAAATTAAAAGGTGAAAGCTTCTTTGATTAAGGAGTGATCATAGTAATACGAGGTAATGTTTTTAATCGTAGATACTCACCATGTACTCAGGCTCCGGATTCCATTCACAATACACGTATAACTCATGTAAAATAGCTTTGGAAGGATCCATAACGACCACACTTAAAGTTTATTTTATAGCAGTTAATTATTTATTGTGCTTTTTGTCATAAAAATTTTGATTTTCACAATGAAATAACTACTTTTTCTCCGTATTGATTTGTGCTATTGTGTTTGTGTCGCGTCAGCTGTGCGCATGTTATGACAATTGACAGCACAGAATAATAATTGCAGTGACAGTGATTACCATGACATGACATAAACCATATGATTTTGAAGTTCATGTTTTGAGGTTATGTTATTCGTTTATTTTCATTCGCTTGTTGTGTTTGTGCTTGCGTCTGACGATAAATTAATAATTATATTCTCTGATTGGGAAATTTAATTCTATAAATTATATAAAATTCAATTATTTAAAGCGTACTGAGCGATGAGTTTTTTAAATAGTCTCTATCAAAAAGTTAGTTAAATATTTACAACAACCTCATTATTATAACTTATTTTTGTGTCCCCGAAAACTACTTAATGTCCATTATAATTGTTATGTTTACAGAGTGTGGCAGACAATGAACGCAACATACGTTTTTGGGAAGATTACCTAAAGAATCTGAAATCTCTAGATTTTGGTGTATATGCTGAGAAGTTAAAAGTGCCTACCCTGGTACCAATAGGGAGTAGAGTATTCTTCAGAGGGGAACTGAAGCACACAAGTGAAGTTACCATAGCACTGGGTGCTGATTATTTCGTCAAATGTTCTCTGGCACAGGCTGAGGTGCTTAGACAACACAGAATAAAAGGTACCTAAGTTCACAATTTTATATTTAATTTGAACTCCTTAATGTTTAATTTATTTATAAGGATAAGCCTCTTAAAATATGTACCTAGTAAAGTAGGTAAAATCTTGAAAGTCCGGAAAGAAGATAAGGAGGCCCTTTGGCCTTCGCTTTGCAGTGGGACACAAAATGCTTGAATTTTTTATTGTGTTGCCTTTTCAAAAATTGACAATATCCCTTTCTGAATCATGTAACTTCTTAATTAATTCAACAATAGGTATGTGGTTTCAGATGCTGAATCAAAACTTCATTCTTTTCAAAAAGAGAAAGAATTCCTAGAAAACCAGTTTTCACTAACACACAAAAGCATCTATGAAAAAGATGGTAAAGAAATTGTTGAAGTACTTACAGAAGATGAAGATATAGAGTGGAGATTGAAACATAGGGAAAATGTAAGGAAATATAAGCAAGGCCAAGCAAAGGAAGAAAAACCAAAAGAAGAGATAACAGATGAAGAACTTTGGAATAGACTTGAAGAACTTGAGCTGGAGGAGGAATTAGAAAATGAATTACTAGATAACTACAATGAAATTGTTGATAAAAGGAAAGAAAATTCGTTTTTAATCAAAGAAGAACAAATGTTGTTAAATACTAGTAAAATAGAGAAATCAAAAACTGAGAACAACAAAACAAACCCTGAATTAGGAAATGATAAGTTAGTATCAAATAAGAAAACACATACTGTGAATGACAAAAACATCAAAGAAAATGAAAATGAACACACTTCTAAGTTTCAGTTACTTCAAAAAGTCCTTGACAAACAAAACCAACTGGAAGACAAATTGTCTGAACTTAAAAATAGAGAAAGACAACCAAGTAAGTCTGAAAAGGATTTGATGTCTCATCTTGATGAAATGGACCAGCTAGATGAACTTGAAGATGAAATGGACAGATTAGATGATATTCTGGACACAGAGGATATTGACTCTGATGATGAAGATTCTAAATCCAGTAAAATTTCAACTAAAGCAATAAAATTAAAAAAGAGTATTTCATTTGCTGATGAAATTGATGATACTAGTGAAACTATTGAGATACATTTCAAGCATAGTGATGTGGAACCACTCAATGAACCCTATGACCCAGAGAAAGGAATTCTAAAACCTAGTGATATCTATGAAGCCCATACAAATCTATTCATAACTAAGCCAACATCAATACTTAAGAAATCAAAATATGATGATGATTCTCTTAGAGATATAGCAACACCTGGGAATGAAAATTTGAATATATATAATTATCCTATTGAAACATACCAAGCACCAGTTAAGGAGACTATTATTGTAAAGGATGTTGTAGAAAATTCAGATGGGGACAGAGCCAAGATCAATACTGAAGTAAGACCTACTAGCCTTTTTAAACAAAGGCGAATGCAAAATAAACGTTAAAAAACAAAAGGTTACAGATAAGTTGGATGTGGACAAAATGAAACTAAATAAATATTCTAACAGGTTTTTTCTATTTATTGGACCTTTAAGTTTTAATATTTTACATACTTAAAATACAACTTTGTAGTGAGGAGTGGATAAGGCCAGGATGATGATGATGATGAAAATACAATAGTCACAAATTAATTCATACCTAACCCGTAGCTCTCCCATAGTAATTTACTATTCAGTGCCTATGCTATGTTCCTTATAATATTTAAAAGATTTTCTATCCATTATGCTTTAAAGTAACATTACACCTCAAAACCTTGGATGTCTCTCTTTTTAGGGTTCTGTACCCAAAGGTCCAGGACCACTCCAACTGCATGTGATAGTTTTCGTTTTCTTTGGACAAAATAGTTTTCTTCGTCTTCGAACATCGAGTTTTCGTAGCTTCTTTTAATGCTGAATTTTATACAATCCTCAAAAAAAATGTTTAGATAAAGTCAGTGTCAAACAATCCAGCTGAGCTTAAAACTTTTTGAGGTTATGTTGTGGTTGTGATCAGAGAGTTTAGCACTACACTACGTTTTAGTTGTGATTGCATTTCATTGAGACTATTAATTGAAATAAAAAATTTATTACATTCTAAGATAAAACAATGCTTTCACGTAATTGGCGTCAAGTATGCCGACGCTATTCACAGGCCACCACTTTTAGAACCACAGAGAGCTCTCCTGTAAGTAAAAAAATAACCGCAATATTTTTTCGGAATATCGGTATATTTACATTCTTATTTAATCATTTTCCTTGATCCAGGCTCAACACAATGAAAACCAGATAGGTCTCTTCTACACCGTCAAGCCAGAGACTTGCAAACAGCTGTTTGTGCACGGTGGATTTCCTAAAAGCTTCACAAAACAGGCTAAGACATTCACAGAGACTACCATCATGGTTCGGCAGCCAGCTTTAGACATTATCAACTGCATCAAACACACTGATATGGACAAACCTGCTGTTAGATACGTGCTTTGTATCCTTTTAGATACCTCATACAATGTTTAATGTTGGTATAGAACCAGTTTTGTTTTACAACTCCACAGAATCACACTGCACACTCATGCAGTTTGATATCTGAAAACAGATTTCCTCCTTGGTAAAAAAATAAAACAGTTTTGTAGTTTTATTAATACATAATTCATAATGGGGAATAAATAAATGCTCTTTCTGATTTAAGGTACATACTTGTAGTTCTGTTGTTTGGCATAAATCAGTAAAAAAAAATTTATAAATTTATTAAAAGTAATTGATAAGATGGGTATGGGTCTTATTGGTTAAAGCATTTTCTTTTAGTTAAAGCTGTAACTGAATGAGGCTATTCATATTTTATTCTAAACAATTTGGAATAAAAACTTCTTAACCTAGAGACAGATGGTGAGAAAGGAACCGGTAAATCAATTACCATGGCTCATCTCCTGCACTATGCCTTCGAGGAAGGTTACCTCATAGTCCACATACCATGGGGTAAGAAGGTCCATCCTAATTATCTTTATTTATGACAATCCATAGCTTAATTTGTACTTCTATTATTTAAGCCTTTCAAAAGGCATATTTTTAACTTCTCCATATACAGTACAGTGTGCTTCATATTATTTGCATATTATTATGATATCAACACTGCCAGAGGTAGAGTGGGGATATAATATTAAGTGCAGTTATTTGTATGTATGTATTTGTATGTTTTATTATAAAAATAATAAAAATAATTGACATAAGGCACAATATTTGTATGTAAGACTCATCCTTAATGACAGCAAAAATATTATCTAGTCATGTTTAATTAAAATACCACATGTATAATTTTTTTATATGTTAATAATAATACAGTATTTTATCTACTGAATTGGCACATCCTGTTTAAAGTATTTAAAGTAGGCTTGTTTTTCAGTTTCTGAATGGCTTCGGCGAGTCCAAAGGCACAAAGAGATGTCCAATTCCACAACTCACGAGGGTTTTGTCGACCTGCCACTAGACGCCGCCGCCTGGCTGCTGCATTTCAAAACACAAAATCAAACACTTTTGAAAAATCCAGATGTAAGAATACTAACTTAATATAAAGCAGTATTGGAGTTTCTGCTCTTGAACACACAAATTGTAAGACATTCCATGGTTTTTGTTCATAATCCTTTGATAGAATATTATAATATGTAAGTATCTTAAATGTTCTGGAAATCAAGTAAAAGAACATGTTAGTAGTAGAATAAATAATTAATATCATCATCTTAAAATATTAATAACATAGGTCTCTTATGATGACAATATTATTTCAGTAGAAAGGGAATTGCATCAAAACAACTAAAATAGTATCTAAGTTTTTTACCAAGTTTAATCATGATAGCATTATGCACAGTATAATTTTCATTGTCTCCAGTTAAAAATCACCAAAGAGTATGTGTGGAGCAAGAGAGAGAAGACGGAAGTGGGATCCCCTCTTGCAGCGCTTGTTGAACACGGGATCAATCGCGTCAAGTACGCCTGTGACGTTGTCGACGCGCTGGTGCATGAGGTGAAGGTTCTCTCAGAAAGCAAAGTGTAAGTACCTATGAGACACTGAATAATTTTATATTATGTACTAGCGGCCCGCCCCGGCGTCGCACGGGTATAAAATTTTCCCGGAAATTCGAATTTTTCTCGCCGTAAAAACCATCCTATCTCTCAAGTTGGATCGAACTGCACATGGTGTGCGAATTTTATTATAATCGGTTAAGTGGTTTAGGAGTCCATTGAGGACAAACATTTTGACACGAGATTTATATATATTAAGATGTGTATAGTAAAAGAGAGGCGAAAGCCACATCCTCACTAGTTAACTGTCATGAAACTTAGAATGCGGAGTATAGGCGCCTATTTAACAGTCTAGCTCTGTTACTGAATTGGGATAAGGGCAGGAAGATGATTATGATGATGCAGTAAAAGGCTAAAGCTTACATTTTTACCAATTTTTAGTTAAAAAGGCCAACGGATAAAGTCTTGCGTTAATAATATATTTAATTCTAGATGCAAAACCTTTGTGGCGGTGGATGGATTCAACAGTTTCTTTTATCCCCTGACTCGCCTGAACACGCCCACTAAGAAGACAGTGAAGCCAGAAGAAGTAACGCTCACCACATCCATCATGGAACTCACAAAAAATGACTGGGTAAGAAAACTCTTTTGGCACTTGGAAAGTTAGGTCCTTACTGAATCTGAAGTTTAAAATGAGAGTAGCTTCTCGGAATAGAGATGTAGTACATTTTTTTTTTAAGTCTTTATGAAACTAAAATAAGTTGCATAACACAATTTTTAAAAGTAAGCATATATCTTTTTTTCCAGACAAATGGCGTCATAGTAGTTTCTGCAGATCAATTAGCTGTACCTGAAGACCACCAAGAGAAACATCTTCCTAAATACTTGTTGTATAAAAAGGTAATAATTACTAGTAATTCAATTTTAGATGATAATATGTACAAGTAAAAGTCATAAATATTAAGATTTAGGTTAAATTTATTTAGGTTTAAGATTATAACTTATAGATTAAGCTTTGATTTTTATTTGTAAATTTTCGCACACCAACTTTCAAATAATCAATTTATTGGTAAAATATAAGTTTTTTTCTTTTTCAAACATGAGGTTGGCAGGAAGAATTTGCCTTGTCATAGCCCACCTTATGTACAAATTCTTTAATTTTTTTTGTGCAATAAATTATAAATAATATTTATAAGTTCATGTGCAATTGTAATAGAAAATAATAATTAAGCATTTGTTTTTTATGCTTAATTTCATAGAGCCATAGCACAGAGTAGTTTTTTATGTAGTGTATATTTAAAATGCTAATGTTTTTCTTTGGTTTACAGGGATTTGAACATTTAGACCCCTTTGTTCCTGTTGAAGTTGAAAAATATTCAGAAAAGGAGTACTTGTCCTGTGTCAACTACTATAGAGACAGACTATGGCTCAGAGGGCCTCCGGAAATAGATATTGAACTAAAGTTCACTAGTGCTTGTAATCCTTATAAGTTTATGGAGCAATGTGCACCTTTATAATTTTAAAATTTGTATTATAGTAGTGTTAACTAAATATCCTGTTTTCATTTATTTCCCAACCAGAGAGTAATTTATGTGATGGTAATGACACATGGAATGAAAGAGTTAAATAGACATACAATTGATTTTACATAATTTATTTAGCTGAACATAATATCTACAGAGGTACTCTTAATCATAACTTAGACATCATAACCAACAAGGTGACGCTTGCCAATACATTCTCCAATATAGAACCAGAAAAGAACTTCAGCACCAATGAGGGTGTTGATGGTTGCTTGCTTTACAGTTTGTTCCTTCCAAGCTCCAGTCTTGGCACCGTTGATAAGCCTTGCAATTCCAGCTTTGATTTGAGGGATCTCGCTCATCTTCGGAGGGGCAAGTTCCACGCGGGCATACTTCATGAAGATGGCAAATTTGGGGCGGGCCTGAGCTACAGCAGCTGTAAGTATTAAATGAGTTGTTAGGAACTTGTACTTAACCTCTAATAATTAATGATTATTAAATAAATATTTATGACACGAATCAATCTAGAAAATAAGAAAATATGTACAAGTTTAAAACTTGTACATATTTTCTTATTTTGCTATAGCTAAAACATGATGAGAATACAGTCTTAGCAAGGGATATTGATAAATTCATCAGAATAATTACATAACATTCAACATTAAAATAGTGATTAAGGTTATGATATTTAACGATTACTTACAGCTTAATAGCGCTGGTAGTTTAGCGGCTGCTGCCATTATTTAATCAAAACAATTGAATATCAGTTAGGCCCGCAAAATATCGAAAATTTTCGATTTTGGAAAATGGAATGGCAAAATATGGCCGCTCCTAGCAACTTGACACTGACGGTGACAAATTGACAATTAAACATTGACTTGACATTACTTGCTTGTTTTCTGAGAATATGGAAACGCCATCTAATAAAAGAAGAAGAGAATATGGAACACATAATTATCAGATTCAGAGGACGCAAAATGGCGTTCATCTGAGGAACATCTTCTTCACTTTATAATTTTATTTAACTCGACACTGGCAAATTGTCGCTTCAAGCGCAAAGTCCAACCAATTACAAGAAACTGAACTGATTCAGACACAGTTATAATGAGAAAAGTTTATTGTTCTGAGGATGCTTCCAACTTGATTTGGGATACATGTTGATTGGGATCCTTGTTATCATTTTACCCGGGATTTTTGTAATTTCTTTGAAAATCCCACCCATAGGCTATGAGCCATAGCCCAATTATTTTAGGTAAAATAAGAGGGCAACTTTGACATGAAAGATAAAAAAGCTGTAAATTAGTATAAAAAATAAAACTTTGATAAGTCCTCCACGACATGTTGTCTCAAAAGTCACAAATGCTAACGTGTCCCCATCTTAAGATATGGAAAGTCAAATCATAAAAATTTTTGCGAAATATAATATTTGTTACTTTTGAGACCAAATTTAGGGTGACAAAACAAAGGTTGATTTTATACCAATTTTTAGTTTATTTTCGTTCTACTAAATAAATTAATAAATATTTCCGGACTAATCACACAGCATCACCTAACCCCAAACCAAGCAGTGCTTGTACTTGTACTATGGGTGTAAAACAAATTCTATATCATACCATAGAAAAATAAATAGGAAAGAAGGCTCACTCCATACTACGTACAAATCTTACTTAAAACTTATTATCGCTGCTGGTACCCCCTAGTTCCACCTATTATGTTAGATGGCGTTCCACTTATTACTTTTATACTGCCATCTACTGAGCAATGTAGAAACTTATAACTCAGAGCTGTAGTATTATTTATTGGATATTACGTCATAAAGCGATCAGTAAATTTGGTAACATTGGCAGTGACATAATAGCCTTACGGTATGGAGCTCGACTATCGTGCCAAGGGTCAAGGGATCAAATCCGGCAATGGTCAATTAGATTTTTTTTTAAAGATTTTTTTTAACGAGCTATAAAAATAAAGGCAGCTTAATTTATTATTTAAGTACCTACATTCAAAAGAGCTCATCTATTAGAGCAAAAATTAAAAAAAATATTTTTAGGTAATTTATTACAGATAAATCAGAATAATCGAAGATGAATGCAATGAGTGATAAAAAATAAACAAAAACTTAAGCACATAATGTAAAAAAAATATATTCTTAATTTTGAATGTAATTTGTTCAACAAAATTTTTATTTAATGTGATTTACAATAGTCGTAAATTTTGACGAGCAGAAGATGCATGATTATAATTCTTTTGTGCTTTAAACAAATATTAAATTTGGGTACATACATGAGTCTTAAATTTAACGTATCGGTACAGTTTTGCTCAAAAATAATATCTTTCAAGCATTTTGGCAACTTACAACGCTCCGTCACAGTAACAATATATTCGATTTTAAATTAAACTAGCGGGCCGCCCGCCCCGGCTTTGCACGGGTTTTTATTCTATTTTTTCCCCCGTCAATTATTCGATTTTTTCTTGCCGTAAAAACCATCCTATCTCTCAAGTTGGATCGAACTGCACATGGTGTGCAAATTTTATTATAATCGGTTAAGTGGTTTAGGAGTCCATTGAGGACAAACATTGTGACACGAGATTTATATATATTAAGATTAAGATAATTGTATTATCTATCTTTATATATATAATTCTTCTGCGAGTGTG
Organism: Gymnoscelis rufifasciata; assembly: GCA_929108375.1. NCBI lineage: Eukaryota > Metazoa > Arthropoda > Insecta > Lepidoptera > Geometridae > Gymnoscelis > Gymnoscelis rufifasciata. The sequence continues at coordinate 1,707,439 of OV815303.1, forward strand.
TATGTCACTGAACTTCTCTCAAACGACTGGACCGATTTTGATGAAATTTTTTGTGTGTGTTCAAGGGGATCTGGGAATGGTTTAGATTCACAATTTCCAGGAAAATTTTATACCCGTGCGACGCCGGGGCGGGCCGCTAGTTTTTTATAAATTTCATCATAAGAATTCATACAAGAACTGACATTTGTCAAACGCTCGTGTGCGTCAAAATGAGCATGTGTTTGTTTTCTGTCAACGTGTGCGAGCGTAATGACACTGTATCTATTAGTAACCTTGTATTTGTCGCTTCCTCACCCCCTCCCGGCACAATTCTTTGTATACAGAAAAGCAACAAAAACGACTCCAGTACTGACTCCTCTAAACCTAAAAGTAAGATAACAAAATTATGATTTATTTTTTTCCGACATTGTATACCTAAATTAACATGATTCACAATAATTCACATGTTTTTTCTGTAGACTGGCATCACAATGTCAATTTGCAATGTACGTTAAGCGTTTCCGCCATCTACCGGAATTTAATATCAACAGCATGTTGCCTTTCGAGCAAAATTATGCTGATTACGAACAAGTTAAATAACGTAAAGATTGATAAAAATAATCTAATATTTATTTGTTATATTCAATTGTTATTTAGTGAAATATTATATTTTAACACTAAAACATTGTTATCACATAAAAGAAAATAGTAAAATTCAATATATTGTCGTCTTCCGCATTTTATAATTTCAAAAGAGCATTGTGTCGCCATCTATCAATGTTTTTTAAATACTCTGCAACTTTACAAAGAGTTGGCCTTCTATCCTATTTATTTTTCTATGATCATACATAGAAAACACCCAGACTCGAAGCCAGAAATTGTAGATTGTACAAAATCTGGTTCTCGGCGGGAATCGAATAAACATTTTGCGCCTCAGCTACAGAGGTCGTCAAATGATGGAGTGCATAAACTTTTAAATCTTATATATAATATTTTGAGACCTTGGCCCAGCAGAATAGTTCCATAAGTATTAATTAAACCTCTTGCTTGAAATTTAACTTTTTGGACAAGGCAGGCACGCTCCCACTTTGTTTGCGCACACTCGGGTAATCTGATTTTGCAGCAGGCCACATCACATCAATTGATAACGTCGACGGTATTTGTCACGTAATGTCATGTCAGTTTTTTTTTGACATTGTGAGTGAATTGATTGGTTTGGTTGCTTTGCTGCAGAGAGAATTTATTCACTACGGTAGCCGGCGAGAAGATTTAGAATATTGTTGTTGAGATAGTTTCTAAATAATTTAATAAGAATACATTTGACCTTAGCACGAAGCGTTAAAAAATTTAAACGATTTCAGAAATGCATCTCCATGGTACGATTAAATTATTCCACTAGCAGTGTTTCGTGTTTCCGAGCTCACTACTTTTGCTTACAAAATGCCTGGTTTTGCTGAAAACCTTTAATGGGTTTTGTTGGGCAAACAAATATTAGCTTTACGGTTTTACAATCACCTAATTATTTTCATCCCAAATGACTTTATAATGCCTGTGATAGGGACACGTCATTGTTTTGCTGATACTGTCGCCGGTTTCGAAGTCATTTGAGGTTACCGTTCAGCAAATATTTTTTTGTAAAATATTATCTACCCACCTATGCACCTACTTGACATACTCATCATATATTCGTAATAATAATTTTCTAAGCTTATAAAATATGGATTCAAACATATAACTCTTGTTTCAGCATTTTTCGTGTTTTTGTGTGCATTAGCTCTTAGCTATGGAAACACACTGCAAGGCACAATTGATGTATCAAGGTTGCAGAATATCTTAGAAGAGAGCTCTAAAAGTAAAGATGTGTCCACATTGTACCATGCTATCAAGGGCCTGAAGCTCTTGAATGCTAAGATTCCAAACATTTGTGAAGTGAGTACCATTTTTTTAAGTAATAAAATCAATTTCACTAATTATAAGATGCCGTTGATCACAAAATAATACAAATACAAAGCTCTTACTTTAGTTCTTATGACTTATCTCCTAGCTCATACAAAATTAAAATAACTATGTTCTAACAAAGGTAACACTTTCAGGATCTGAAGACAATTAAATATGATCTCAAAAACATTGAGCAAGTGTTCTATCTCACAAATGTGGCTGCACTCACTGGCTGTCAGAACTCCCTGAAACCCGAGGTCCTTAATACGCCCACACAAACTCTGGACAAAAAAGATGCAACTATTCCAGAGCTGTATTATGCAGTTTATGCCCTCAAGGCACTAGGAAAAGGCTCAGTGTATGACAAAGAGGATGGTTTGAAGAACTTAATTCAGCTTTTGAAGAAAGATGATTCACCAGCCAAGTAAGACATTTATACATTTAAGTTTGGTAATTAAAAGGAGCTCATAATTAATAATGCATCAAATATGTGCTAATTTGAATACTATCTGAGCAAAGGGGTAAAACCAGTGGTGTACCTGACTCAAAAAATGTAATGAAATTAAGTAAATCGTCAGTTTATTAAATATCAGTTTGATGAACTTTATAACGAGGATTGTGAAGTGTGTTATTAATAGGAACAATGGATGTTTTAACCCTATGACCTAAGTTAGTTTGTAGCTATATTATTGCTGGATTTGTGTTAACATAGAATTTGATGTTATGAATTGTTGCAGCTATGGCTATGTATTTGCCCTGTGTGAGCACATGGGCTGCGGCCCGTGGACTGTTCAGCATGCAGAGGGAGTGTTGCTGGCCGCTGATGAGACTGATTCTAAGGTTCTACACTTTGAAGGTGGTCTGCCCGTAACTTCCTTGTTACTGACTACCATTTCAAGGTATGTAGTATCTCAACATAATTGTGAATGAAGCTGAAGAGTATATTTAAATCAATGCTGTATTATAAATATTGAATAGCTTGATGTTAATTTATTGTAGTTATTAACTTATTACATAGTCAACAAGAAAAGTACCTTAATCCCATGTCTAAATCTTATAGTAATCTGATACAACATTCATTGCAATGATGTTTGCTTGGTGATGCCTTAAATTACCTTTTAGTTTATATAAAATGAGATTATTTTCAACTTTTTTTTTTATGAAAAGAGAGTTTGGATAACTGACATGGTATGACTATCTACAAAATTCGACATTGTGTTCTCTAAAGTATCTCTGTCTATCAAGAGTTTAAGCAAGTTATTATAATTAAACAAGGTTGTTCAAAGAATTAATTTTAATGAGTATTACCTAAAATTTCTAATAGAAAGTGTTACAATCAACACATGCCATGAAATTAAAGTATTTTTTTATTATTTTTAACTTTTCCAGATAATCTACAAGTTTTTTCATGTCTTTTTGCTTGCCAATTGAAACCAAATTGTTGATTGCAATATGTACAAAAGAAGGACTTTTGCCTTAAATGAATCACCACAATATGTTTTTTCATATCACTTTTTGCACCAAATTTTTTGGAACAATAATCACAAATGAATTTGTTTCCCGTGACTACTTTGTTTTCCTTTACAGATTTCTTTTCATGTTGCAAATTATGTTTATTCAGATATGACTTCTTACCAAATCTCTTTAAACATATGCCACATTGAATAATTGTCACATGAGGATTTTTCTCGCAGAAATACTTTTCATGACAGTTTCGTGCAGCCCTATCTCTATATAATTTATCACAATATTTACAATTGTAATATGCATTGCTGTGTTTATTCATTGCATGCTCTTTGAGGGCTGACTTTGTTTTATAAACCTTTCCACAGTAGTTGCATTCAAATCGATTTATACCATGTACTTGGTTTAAATGCTTTTTCATATAATTAAAACTACTAAAACCTCTACCACATTTTATACATGTATGTGGTTTTTTATTGTTGTGAACACTCATGTGTCGTTTTAATACTTCTTTTGAATTAAAATCTTTTTTACAATGCTCACATTTGAATATTTTATTAATCTTGTTATTTCTATTACTTTGTTGAGTGACTGGAATTTCCATTACTTCCTGTCCAATTACCATATCCTCAAACAAAACATGATCTTTATACATTTCTTCAAACTCATCCTTTATATCAACAGTATTAATATGTGCACCAAAAACAAGAAAGTTATTATTGTAAGGAACTGGAAGTTCATTTTCCATGTTAAAATTTTCTTGATTTTGAGTTTCTTGTAATGTATCAGAAGTATATTCTCTATCCTGATTGTAACAGAAAGTATTTTCACTTGTTTGTGTAAAGTTCTCAACCTCTTCCTTGCAAATAGTATGTTCAAATAAGTAATTACTGTTTACAAGTTCATCTTCCATGGCTTTTACAACTGAAGTTGAACAAATATCTTTCGGTTCATAGCTTGTTGATACATTTTCAGTAATTCTCTCAACTTTAACTTTGACATATTCTTCAGATTCTTCTTGTTTGATATTGTTACTTAGGGTATTTGTTTTAATTATTCTACGCATAGTGAAACAGTGTTACTGGGAGAAAGAAAGGTATCAAAAAGAATGACTTGTAAACAAACTCGCTCTTTTTCTTCTATTTCGATTCGATACCGATGGCGGCCGTGACTGGCTATATCGCCGTCAACAAACAAAGTCGTTGTCAGACAGATTTGTTAGTGACATTGATTGACATCTGTCATTAAGGAAACTTTGTGTTGCCATATCTGGAATCCGTTTTACTTCCGGCCGGACACATTCCCACTTCTTGAGACATTTGGTGGCCAAGATACAATTTTGATTGTTTATCATGAAATAATAAAAGTGTGTGTATTAAATAACATACAAAAATGGCTTTCCAATTTCCAAGTTACCCCGTGTTTCCTTAATTTTTTTCTCTCAGTAATGCCATCTTAATGCAGGTTTTAATCATATTAGTAATAATATCTATAGTTTAAAGCCAGTCCCATACAAACGTTGACAATCCCCTTTTACACCTGCCTACCTCGGTGGGCCTAGAGACAGTTTCGGCGACATATTAAAACGTTGGTAATTAAATATGATAAATGATAAGTGTTACTCTGCCAGGACGTACCAAGCTCAGAAGAAGGCGTCTCCCCTAAGCGCGCTGCAAAGGCACAAGTTTGCGTCATACCTGGTGTCGCGGCGCGGCGTAACATCCGCGCGAGGCGCCGCCGCCCTGCTCGACGCGGCATTGCAACTCGCCAAAGAACAGGTTGGTCACTTGTGATCTCTTCTAGTCTACTCAAAACAATTCTATACTTATTTAATAAAGCACTGTTTCTAGATACTGGGTTGAGAAACTGTCTGACTTATGATATTAAATAAGTATATGAAACTGCTTCTAAATTTAATAATTAGATTAAGACTAGCATTTAATGATTGATAAACTTGTTCATTAAACATAACATCTATCTCCCCAGCCTACCCCAATCAGCATCTCAATCAAAGGCAGAAAGTACATCACAGCCGACGCCGACTCCGTCGAAATCTCCATCTCCGACCTGATTGGTCAGCCCATCAAAGGACTCAAGCCTGAAGAAGTCGTCGCCCAATCAGGAACCAGGCTCGCCGATGACGTGGTCGTGCTATCCAAGCAGCCGCTAACCCCCAAGCCCAACGAGCCCACGACTTTCGTCCTTAACCTCGGCAAGATTAAGTCTCAGTATGGCTTGTACAAGATTGCTCTGAGCGCGGGTCCCAACGCGGCGAGCGTAAACGTGGCTGTGCTGGGGGAGATCCAGGTTAACTCTGTGGAGATCGGAATCGGCGACGTGGACGGGACCACCAGCCCCAGGCTGACCACCGTCGCATACCCTAACAAGGTGTCTGACAAACTGCAAGCTGATCATTTGCAGAAGTAAGTTTAAGTTAGTTACTATATACTGTAATTCGCCTGTTCAGATTGAGTTAGGGATTCTAGGACAATCCCTGTATACTGTGCTATTTCAATTAAACAATAAATTAAAATTTAAACATAATCTATTTACAATGCAAGGTTATCAAATACGTATTTTTAAATATTTTTATAAAGGACCAGTATGGAAACAAAAAGATATACCAACTAGGCCGACTGATGTAACAAACATAAAATTAATCGTTTTATCGCGTATAGAGATTTCCACATAAAAGGTGCTAGATATATGGTGATTAAATAAGAGAGAATTTAACATTATGTATGTTTGTCCCGTTCATCGCAGGGTGACATTGAAGCTGTCAGTCCGCGACAAGTACAACAAGCCGGTGGTCGTGCAGCAGGCCTTCGTGCGCGTCGCCAACAACGTGGACGAGACCATCTTCGTAGCGGAGCCCGACTCCACCAAGGCTTACAAGGTGGAACTCGTAAGTACCATCTGAAAAATACCCTAGCGTTTCTAATAAGAACAATACATTCTGTTGCGAGATTGTCGTTCTTCCATTGCCATCCTCTTCAACCATTGCTTGTTGTAACATTATTATAATTCCTACACTAGGAACTCTAGCAATGCGTCCTGAAACTTATATAAGCTTGCCTCTGTCATCGTATTTGTTAATGCAAATAAGCAAGAAAAATACTAGTTTTTATGGGGCTGCATTTTATGGGTTCGTAGACCGTTTCGTTTGTGAATGACTGTTCTATTTAATCGTAAAACCAGCAGTTTATGCCGTGATTATAGCGCTTGCAACAGCGTCGAAATAGCGGAAAATCCAAAAACCGTCAAATCATGGTGTTTTTTAATATTGTTACTGATAATTTAAAAATATATTTTATAATTTTGTGTTTTTATTGTTTAGAACGTCGGAGCTCTCTCTAAGCACCTGAAGGGCCAGTCCGGAGCCTACTCGTTGACGATCTACCTCGGAGACAGCGCGGTGTCCAACCCCATCGCGTGGGCGTTGGGAGACCTCCACTTCAGCTTCGGAGGACAGGCAAATGCCGTCGGTAAGAAACTGAGCGCTATACGACATTATAGAAATATGGGATGGATTCAGGCTTTTGCTTAAAATTTGCATTTTAAAATAGGTTTATACGGGGTTTTTATCCAAAACTGATGTTCGCTAATCTGAATGATTACTGAGACGACTGTTTCTACTTGACCATATTGAGAAACCTTCTCCGTCTTTATGCCCCATCTTAGACCATTTCATCACTTTACATCAGGTGAGATTTTGGTCAAATGAAGGCTCAAGCATACAAAAAAAAACTGAGATAGCAAACTTTTTCGCAAAATGTCTAACAATTTTCGTTAATTTCCCAGGAGCCCCAGTGACATCCACCGACAAGGCGTACCGCGGGCCGCTGCCGGAGATCGCGCACTCGTTCCGCGCGCCCGAGCCGCGCCCGCCGCGCCTGCTCTCGGACGTGTTCGCGGGGGCCTGCGCCGCGCCGCTGCTGCTGCTGCTCGTGCTGTGGGCGCGCCTCGGCATCAACCTGGCGGCGCTGCCCCTCACTCCTAGCGCGCCCATCTTCCATCTAGCGCTCGGAGGTAGGACTGGATATTATAGTTTTAAGATAACTTCCAGAATAATGATAACTTTACTTGCACCTCATCATCACCACACAAAATATTATCATATACAAAATATATATTATGTTTACATATTTTGGGAAATGCACTACCGCAAAATAACGTGTTTCGCTATGAATATGTTTATTAGAGATTTGAATAGAGTGAACAAAGAGGCGCCTGCCTAGCGCTGAAGTATGCATCAGACAAAGGAAAGCCAGTGGGCCCAAAACTTCGACAGAAAGTTGGAATATGAAGTTATTTATAAAATTCGTTTTGTGATACTCATAGCTTATTTTTGCAAAATTTGAATCTAAAGATGATTCATCATAAAGAAAATCATAGCATCCCTATAAGCTAACTTATGTTTTAATTACAGGTTCCCTTGGTCTGTACGGAGTGCTGTGGCTGCAACTGTCCATGTTCGAGACTGTCCGCTACCTGCTGCCGCTCGGCGCGCTCACCTTCCTCTCGGGGCATCGCCTCCTGCGTCGTCTCGCCAAGGACAAGCACGCTAAATAAACACACACTGTCCACTTCTTTACCGCATTCAATTGTACCTTTGTGTCCTGTCAGAGATCTGATAAGACCCTTAGATATTTGATAATGCGGTTGAGTATGTTGATTGTTATATGTGTTTTGTCTATCTTGAATACAGTGTAAAAGTTTGAGTGGTTGTAATCTTGATTGTTTGAGTTTAAAAGTCACAATACTATTTAGTGGATACAGCATTGCAATACTATATTTAAGAGTACCCTTGTGCTGAGTAGAAAACACTGCAGTGTACTGTTATTCATGTGAAAGTTTTTTTATTGAGCGATTGTTCTACGATAGACAAAATGGAAGGAATAAATTTTATAAAATTTATTATTAGTTCTTAATTATTCACCTACCTAAATTATTGCTATAAAAATAGCATGCTATTTTGTATAAAAGGCATGATGACAACATAATAAATTTAGTATCCTGTTTAGTCCATCTATTTTTTTGATACCTTTAACACTACATATGATGCTAATTAAATAAAGAAATATAAAACGTGAATTGACCGTATACTGATAATTTCCTTAGAAAATTATACAAAATCTCAGCTCCATACAAATCAAGCAAATTTTTCTAATAGTCAGACCCTATTTACGACATTCTAACCCGTTTCTGTACAAACACAAGGCTTGGGTGGCTTGGGTTTAATTAAAAAAAAAACATAATTTATTTATTTATATTTTATTTATTTATTTATATTTTTATTTATTTATAATTGCTGGCCAGGTGTGCACTGTTTATATTAACGCTAAAGTTTGAAATGAAAAATATATTTATTTACAATAATGATCATCAGTAAAAGCAAGTTAACATTAGCGTCCACACTAGGCGATGCTTTTAACGAGGAGATGTTAGAGAAGTCATTCATTGGGTACCTAAAGGTAGACTTCCGACCAGCGCGGCTCCGGCGTCACTGTCGGGCGATAGAACGATAGTATTATACAGTACGGAAATGTATGGACTAATAACTGTGACTGATGCCGTAACCGCGCTCCTCGGAAGCCAATCAGCGTCCAAGTCGCTGCGACACAGTCTTAGACGCTGCGGCCATTGCGATAGAGCCGCGCTTTTCGGAAGTCCACCTTAACCCACACGATTTATTTAGGTAGTGATGTGTAAATCAATAGGAAATAAAAAAAACATCTGAATTTAAGTAAATTTTATGTCATAAAGCACAATCATATCACACATTCAGCTTAATTAATTTTCCAAGAATACTACTTAATAAAATAGTGTTAATTAAAGGCACAGATAAAATTAATATATAGTGGAACTATAATAAACACTCACATTAATGCAGACAATTCTTGAATATAACGAATTCCAAAATGACTCGTTACATACATCAGAAATTACAAAATAATTCATATATAAATAAAACTAAAATTTATATATTATAGTCACATTTAATTTAGAAATGTTTTTGTTATTGGTTTAAAGAAATTTATTCTCAGCAGAACAAACAAGTTAACTTAATATGAGAAAATACATTAGTTTTTCAAAAATACTAAACAATTATCATAATACATATTAATCTTTAATCACCAGGTCCACTGGTATCTTTGCTCCTAACTAATATATCTATTCTAAACTAACATAATTAAGTAGTAGGTTCTGTTTAACAACAGAACTTTTTTAAACTTATCAGGTATCATTATCATCCTAGTATGCAGGAAATCACAAAATAATAAAGAATGTATTTTGTTATAAAGTGCGTAAGTGAATACGCCGTCATATTGCTAATGTTCAGTCTCACACTGAATTATTCTAAATTCGAGTGCATCTTTGTATGAGGAAAATGCGAGGAAATAAATTTCCTGCGTAATTTGTAATATTCAGCTCATAGGCAGTCCTAGAACTAGAACTCAGCATCTAAAGTGAAAACGTTGTCAAGTGGATTTGCCATGACACCCCACTTCTGGTATTCTCCGACTTTCTTCTCAAAGAAATTAGTTTTGCCCTCCAGTGAGATAAGGTTCATGAAATCAAATGGGTTTTTCGTGTTGTAGTGCTGTAACAAAATACGTTTAATTAATAAAATCGTCTACAGGTCATGCCAAAGCTTAGTGAAAGCTGTGGTGAGGGGCGACATATGGCATCCCCTTTATTTAAAAAGATAGGGGAAAAAACCGTTTATAATCACATAGCAAAGTAATTTTGTAGGAGCCTATTATCTATATTGCTCTACTTTCTCTTTTCATTTATCAACGACTTTTAATCGGTAGGAACCCAGTTTATTAATAAATTAATGTTATCACCACAATGCGAATAATTTTATTGCAGATTAATTGCATATTTATCAGAAACGTTACCTACTACTAAACATTTGAAATTTGTGTTGTGACTGTTTACTTGGTTTTTCTATGACTCGTCTGGAAAATACGCTACATATCCGGTAGTACTTTCGCTGCGTGCATATCCGATGTTATAATGATAAAGTTCTGATGTTAAGAACTAGAGTAATTAACATTCATTGGACAATTTATTTATAACAATGCTGTTTAAACAAAGTCCCGACTGCAAAAATATAATACATCTATACTGTATACTCGTTTAACTATACTTACTTAACAATACGCAAGGATTTTCGAAGATAAAGCCAAGATTTAACAGCTCTTTACTTTTCCGATCTTTTAATGCATTACTGGTTAATATGGATAAAGACTTTTACAATGAAGTACATAATGTTATGAAACAGTGTACTGTTTAGCTAAATACCAACCTAAGCTGCACGGATCTCATGTTTTTCATCCACTAATATAATTCAATGGTAAATAACTTACCTTCTCGCCAACAAGGTCCACCAGGAGCCTATCTGCTACAAACTCGATGTAGTCGGACATCAGATCGCAGTTCATGCCAAGAAGCCTGACTGGGAGTGCGTCTGTGAGGAACTCTTGTTCAATGGCCACCGCGTCGGTGACGATCTTCAATACGCATTCCTTTGAAGGCTTCTGCACTAGGTGCTTGAACATTAGGCATGCGAAGTCTGTGTGGAGGCCCTGAGATAAGATAGAGGCTGTTAAGTTCCAGGTTAACACTAATGAAAATGAAACACTGCATTAAAAATTGTTGAAAATTACATATTATAACTTAAGTTCGCTGTCACGTGACGGCGGTATATTTAGGGAGCCTAGATATGGGCGAGTTTCATCCTAGTCCTATTATGTTAAGTTGAATAACCTAATGGTTGTCCGGCAATATTTATATTTATTTATTTTGTCTGTTACTGTATGATATAACGCGCTCCACGATATTTTCCCCGTAAGCTAAGTGGCATAGGAAACGTTTTTGAACTCGCTCTAATCTCCACAAAACAGGACAATATTCAAGTATACTCAGTTCTAATCTATAATGGATTACTATTGTTTTGGGGTTTTTAAGTTGTTGGCTTTTCCTACTTCTAGCATTATCGCCTATCTTTATTATTTTATTAACACCCGACCATAAAAGAGGGGTGTTATAAGTTTGACGTGTCTGTCTGTCTGGGACATCATAGCTCCCGAACGGACGGAGCGATTTCAATTTAGTTTTTTTTTTGTTTATAAGATGAGTTTGGCCCGTGTGTTCTTGGACATGTTTCATGAAAATCGGTTGAGCCGTTTAAAAGTTATGGGGGTGAGAGTGGGGAAGGAAAACCGAATCTGCAAATATACTCGAGTGGGGTATCAAATGAAAGAGCATCTCGTGCACATAACTAAATATTATGGTGTTTTACTTTTAAGGAAATTAAGACATTGGAATTGGAGGTGTTTCTTAAATTTTAAATTTAGATTTATCTATAAACGGAATAAATGTTTTTTTTTGTCCAATTGAACACCCAGGCCCCTGGTACAAACTACTATAAGAATTTTTTGTCCTCCTTAACTATTAACTGTCATCATATCACCCTATTAACGTTCCCACTGCTGGGACACAGGGACTTCTCTCTTGACGAGAGAGATTAGGCCTTAATTCACCACGCTGGCCAAGTGCGGGTTGGTGAATGTCACATGTCCTTCAAACTCTTTTAAAGTTCTCAGAACATGCCGGTTTCCTCACGATGTTTGCCTTCACCGTTAAAGCACGTGTTTAAAGCGCACATAAATTTCTCAAGAAGAAAAATCCAGAGGTGCGTGGCGGGGTTTGAACCCACGACCTTCGGATTGAAAGTCGAGTGTCCTCCCACTTAGCCAACACGGCTTTTTTACTGTACCTAGAGTTAAATGTGTAGTTCTTGCACTAAAAAAAATAATTTAAAGAAATAGCATTTTTCAATATTTAGTTTTAGTGTATTGTTAAAACACCAGTAATATTAAACATATCTGATTTGAAACCCTTAACCACTACAAAGTAAGTTTTTAACCCAAGATACAAGTTTCCCATTGAACACCCAGGCCCCTGGTACAAACTACTATAAGAATTTTTTGTCCTCCTTAACTATTAACTGTCATCATATCACCCTATTAACGTTCCCACTGCTGGGACACAGGGACTTCTCTCTTGACGAGAGAGATTAGGCCTTAATTCACCACGCTGGCCAAGTGCGGGTTGGTGAATGTCACATGTCCTTCAAACTCTTTTAAAGTTCTCAGAACATGCCGGTTTCCTCACGATGTTTGCCTTCACCGTTAAAGCACGTGTTTAAAGCGCACATAAATTTCTCAAGAAGAAAAATCCAGAGGTGCGTGGCGGGGTTTGAACCCACGACCTTCGGATTGAAAGTCGAGTGTCCTCCCACTTAGCCAACACGGCTTTTTTACTGTACCTAGAGTTAAATGTGTAGTTCTTGCACTAAAAAAAATAATTTAAAGAAATAGCATTTTTCAATATTTAGTTTTAGTGTATTGTTAAAACACCAGTAATATTAAACATATCTGATTTGAAACCCTTAACCACTACAAAGTAAGTTTTTAACCCAAGATACAAGTTTCCCAGTGAACCTGAAGTTTTGTTAGTAAAGATTTGATGCAATTTCTTGATGCTTATCTAATGGAATTCAGTGAATACTGTGCTTATCACAACTGCAACAACGAATACGTGAGATATCGCCGACAGTGATAATGCGATGTTAATCAAAGTGGCACAGAGTAGATTATTATTGTTAGTGATGTGATTTTTGGCCTACTACATATTGGTTTAAAGGATTGTTTAGGCTTCTATAAAAGTAGATTAAGAAGGAAAAATAGGTCAACCTACTTCATCACGAGATATAAGCTCATTGCTGAATGTCAGGCCAGGCATAAGTCCTCTTTTCTTCATCCAGAAGATGGATGCAAAACTGCCGGAGAAGAATATTCCTTCAACAGATGCAAATGCCACAATACGCTCGCCGAAGGTAGCAGTTTTGCTGCCAATCCATTGCAGAGCCCAGTCAGCCTTCTTCTTCACACAGGGAAGCGTCTCAACAGCATTGAAAAGGAAGTCCCTGTGAAAACATTTTGTTGTTATGAAATATATGATACAAAAAATTATAAACCACAATGATTATTTAGCTTCTACCAAATGTAGTTAATTATATTTGGTGTATAAATGCTATGTAGTCATAAAGCTATGCTAAGTGGCCTTGGCCTTCAGGGAAATTGATGAAGTCAATGACTGCTGTTCAATTGTAAAGTGTGACTCATAATCTTGATGCTCTTTTTATAACAAAAGTTCCCATCTATAATATTAGAATTAGGTCTATCTACAAATTAATTATCTTAAACATATTCAATTTTTCTTTTTACCTTTCCTTAGGATCTCTGATGTATGTATCAATAAGTAGGGAGTACATTTCTGAGTGAACATTTTCCATAGCAATCTGGAATCCATAGAAACACCTGGCTTCTGTAACCTGCACCTCCTGGGAGAACCTCTCCACAAGGTTCTCATTGACAATTCCATCGGATGCCGCAAAGAATGCCAGGATATGCTTGATGAAATGCCTCTCACAGTCTTTCAAAGACTCCCAGTCTGATAAGTCCTAAAAATCATTTAACTAATTAATTATGAAGTAATTGTCTCCTGTATATATTACAAATTGTAATAGACTTGTAGCTTATGAGTCTATTGCGCATTACATTCCTTTAGCATTCAATATATATTCAATAAATAAGGTCAAAATTCCAACTAAAATTCAGCTGTTAGAGCAAGTGTCTCATGCAGAAATCCCAAGAGAGTTGAAATTTCAGTTAAATTAAATTACAAGCACAAATCAATTAGGATAAGAATATTAGTTTGAACATAAATAGTCAAATTATCCTACTTACTATTATAAAGGCGAAAGTTTGTATGTATGGATGTTTGTTACTCTTTCACATAAAAACTACTGAATGGATTTGAATGAAACTTTACCACAATATAGCTTATACATCAGAATAACATATAGGCTAGTTTTTACCGCGGTAAAATATCAGTTTTCGCGGGAAAATCAATTATTGCGAGTGAAGCCCCATTTAGATTAAATTTGGCACGAACATAGCTGCTTTCCTAGTATATTATAATATTGTTAAACTGTTCAGTGCTATCACTGTTCTGATCAGCATAATAGCTCAGTACAGTACCCTAAATGTAAGTTAAGTAGAGCATGAAAGGACATGTTTTACGTTGGTTATCAGTATGAATCATAAATTGCATTCAAATAATGAAAGATGATAATGATAAGATCAAAGACAAAAGAACTCTTATCTATGAAAATAAGTGCATTGCATTTATTTACAGTGCACCGGTAAACATGGTCCTGAAATGACCATTCAAAACACTCAAGTTAGTATTTTACTTTGTGTTCATAATTTTAATTGTCTTATTTTTCAGGGACCTGCTAGATGCTTGTAGCTAATTTACCTTTGAAAGATCAACCTCTTCCACAGTCCAAAATGAAGCTTCTGCCTTTTTGTACATCTCCCAGATATCAGGGTACTGAATTGGAAACACCACAAATCTACGAGGGTTCTCCCGAAGCAAGGGCTCCTTCTGAGGGTCGAACTCCGCCACCTGGTTTTCTTTTTCTATTTCCATCTTCTCTTCGCGAACTTCGCCGTTCCTTTCAGTGAGAATGTTGTTCTTTACTGGGGACTGCAAGAACCATTTAGATTAGACGTAAGTAACGTAAATAATATGATTGTTAGAGCGCTAACGAGTAGAAACTTATAGCTAACCTTTATGTGCACGTTGCTAATACCGTTTATAACATTTTCCTTGCCATTTACGAAAGCCATGGTGAATTTATTTGTAGTATTACGACACCACAATTTAATTAGCGACGTGAAGATAGAATTTCTAGTTGTGTCTCTTGGATAGTTGCTACTGCAATGGACTCGTTTTTTTTGTTTACAAAATGAAACACTTCTAAATTTACACGAATTGGCGGGAATTGCGGGAAATTCTTGTTGTCGATGGATGGATGGAATGCGGGTGCGGGAGGTGAGGAAATGAATGAATACGAAGTGGCTCGAAATGAGATAGTAGTCATTCAATGTTTTATAATATATTGTGTAAGTAAGCATCATACCGTATCTAAAAATATATAATATTTTACAATTTAGCTGAAACAATAATTAATATTTTAATCGTGTAGTACAACACCTTGGTGAAGATTATATTTATTTCATTTGTTTTTGTTTTTTTTTGTCTGTTTTGTACTTTTTGATATGTATAGTCCAACTTGTTGTTGTTGTTATGTTTAATATTTATAATTTTGGTATTTTTTATATTATTATGAAGAATGTTTATTCATAATTGGCTCTAAATTGTTTTTAACTGTGTGTAAATAATCTGCTTTAGTTTAATTTTTTTTATAATTGTATCATTTATTTTTATTATCATAAAACGTCTTAGTGTATACTGTAATGTTTTATGTGCAAATAAATAAACTTGAAATTTGAACTTTGAACAACAGCTATTTTTACATAATCTTATAAATAAGTATTTCTTTGTGTAGCAGTTTTTTTTTACTAATACATTTCGGACCAAACGTTACATATGACTTGGGTTCAATGAACCATTCAGACAACAGCTGTTATAAAATTGCGCCTAAATCGCGCTCCCTCCCTTTAAAAGTTTATTTCAAATTGAGAGTAAAATACAAATTTCTATGTAAAATGCTGATGGAAAAAGATTTATGTGATAAGCTTTTTTGTTATAAGAACTAGACTTTAGATGAAAAGCATTACACTTTCTCGAAAAACTAAAAATGAGTTTACGCGGGAAACTTGTTACACAAATATTTCATTTGATTGGTGTATGGATTGGCCCAATGAAAATGCAGAAACAACTGACTTACTCAAATTAGTGCTTGTGCTTCTGTCAATCTCAAAATGTTTGTCATGTTTCAGAACAGTCAAAGTCAAATTCAGTCAATCAAATCAACCAGTTTTGCAAATGGCAATTTGCGTTGTGTTGCTTTCTGTTCGTACCTATTTGTTTGATAAAATTTTGGAAACTATCTATAATGTCTGACAACGACGACGATTTTATGTGCGAAGAGGAAGAGGACTATGGTCTGGTAAGCAGTATTAACTCAAGTTTAATATAGTATAGATAATACAGTGACTTGCCCCAGTGATCAGGCATTGTACACATATTTCCTTCCAGTATACCGGCACTACTTCTGACTACTATGTACTCTCCTACACTGAAACCAATAAATTAATAACTGTATATCAGATAGAATGCAGTACAATGATAGTTTTGTCCCTTAACAATTTTTTAGCTATCTTAATCATGTGGCTCCATAAATACTTTGAATTGTTATCTCTAAGTTTTGTTTATGGATATTATATATAATTCTTTCTTCTCTCTTTCCCATAAGAAAATTAAATAATGTATGCTTTATCCTACTTATTTATTCACACTATATCAATAGTTGATAGGTTGGGTTTTTGTTTACATATGTACAATGGAAGTGATAATTTCTGGAATAGATTGATATCTCTGTATAATTATGAACTGGGTACATTTAAATTGCATTAACTGCACTAGTTGAACATGAAGTTAAAATGAACTTGTGTTTTTTACTTTGTAGGAATATTCGGAAGATAGCAACTCAGAGCCGGATGTTGACTTAGAAAACCAGTACTATAATAGTAAAGCATTAAAGGAAGATGAACCAAAAGCAGCTCTCACAAGTTTCCAAAGGGTCCTTGAATTGGAGGGAGGAGATAAAGGAGAATGGGGCTTCAAAGCGCTCAAGCAAATGATTAAAATTAATTTTAAACTGGTAATCAAACACATTATTTAATGAAACTTGATAATCAATCTTGTCAAAACTTTTTGGTACCAAATTTGTTGTGTTTTAATAACAATTCTGTATATTTCAGAGTAATTTCACAGAAATGATGTCAAGGTATAAACAGTTGTTGACATACATCAAGAGTGCTGTTACTAGGAACCACTCTGAGAAGTCTATCAATTCTATCCTAGACTACATATCTACTTCAAGAAATGTAAGTATATATCAGTTAACCTTAAAATAAATATGAATAATTTGAAAAGTGCACAAAAGAAAACATTTGTTAAAGTGGGTGTGTAAACTGTGGTTTATATAACATAAAAATCTGTAAATAAAAGAGGGGTGTTATAAAAAAACAGTTGTTAAAAATAAATTGTGCTGTTTAAAAGTTATGGGTGTGAGAGTGGGGAAGGAAAACCGAAAATCTCCAAATATAGTTGAGTGGGGTATCAAAGGAAAGCGCATTGCATGCACTTTAAAAAATATTATAGTATTTTACTTTTAAGGAAATCAAAGCATTGGAATCAGGGGTTTTTCTTAAATTTGGATTTTATTAATAAATCTACAACGTTTAAGATTAATCAATAAAATCTAAATGTTCTAAGCACACTTGCGCCAATCTTACCTTTCATACAAAAAAAAACAAATTGAAATCTCTCTATCCATTTGGGAGCTATGATGTCCCAGACAGACAGACACATCAAACTTATAACACCCCTCTTTTTTGGTTGGGGGTTAAAAAGATTTATTACAACTAGCCTTCTTAAAATTCAGGAACTGTATCCAATTCAGGATGTTATACTAATTATTATTTTAATCTATTTTTTTCATTTTATTAATGTATATTGTGACTATTTTAAATGCACCTTTATTTTGCCTATGGAATAAATGATTTTGAATTTATTGAATTTGAATTTATCATTTTATCAGCTGCAAATGCAAATGTAAAACAAAAATTTCATATAAGTTGATCTTCACAGATGGAACTTCTCCAAGATTTCTATGAAACCACTCTGGAAGCACTGAAGGATGCAAAGAATGACCGGCTCTGGTTCAAGACAAACACTAAACTAGGAAAACTTTACTATGACAGAGGAGACTTTAATAAATTAGCAAAAATATTGAAGCAGCTTCATCAGAGTTGTCAGGTATGTGGATTTGTTTTTTTTTGCATAATATAACTTGTACTTCGCGCCAAGGCGTTACCCATGTTTTATGAATAACGTAATTTTCCTTGGTGAGATCATCTAAAGAATACCCCCTAAATCTTTTTTTCTTTTTTGCAGATTATTTTAAAATTCTGTATTTTCTATGTAAGTGTAGGTAGATGAATATTTATTTCATGTTACATTTGTCAAGGTGCCTACTTTATAATCTAACTAGCTTTTCACGCCACGGCCGGCGTTGCCCATGTTTTATGGCTTTGCCCGCGGGCACAACGTATTTCCCGCAGTACAAATTAGCTTAAAGCCTTCTTCCATAAATGGGCTATTAGATAGCCACTGAAATAATTTTTCACAAACAAACTCTTCAGCTTAATTAGTGTAGATAAAAGCCTATTTTTATATCAGACAGATGAAGGTGAAGACGATTTGAAGAAAGGCACCCAGCTGCTTGAAATCTATGCACTGGAGATTCAAATGTACACCGCACAGAAGAACAACAAAAAGTTAAAAGCACTATATGAACAGTCCCTGCACATCAAATCTGCTATTCCTCATCCACTCATTATGGGCGTAATACGAGGTACATATTCTACTTTTTTAAGGAATAAAGCTAAGCTCATCTGGTGTTAAGTCATGATGTGGCCTAGAATAGAGCACGAAGGCTTAGAAGGTTTTTTACATGCTGCCCACATGATGCAACAACGGTCAACGCCGCATCCGGTTGTACATTACATTACATACGCTGCAGCCCGTGGCAAAGCTCGCGGCGTATTGAAGCTTAGAAGACAAAACTTAGTCTTCCACTTAATTCCAGCAAGTATAAGCATTTCAGAATTTGACTTTGTAACAGCGTAACTAGCGTACGTAAGCTCATTAATTTTCCGTCATTTGACAATATACAGGGTGGAAAAATCGAATGCCACATGGATGACAACTACCTTAAATATTGTAAATAGCATGTGACGGGTGAAATCAAATTAAAAAGGTAATTGTTAATTTTCATGGCTTTCCGTTATTCTGATTGTATTTGTTATTCAGAGAAAAATGAACCTTATCAGTAACTCTTTCAATCTGCATCATAAAATACAGCACATTATTTTTTGTCACATTTGACCGGTTCGAGTCCCGACTGATTTTTTATAAATCCTTAAATGCAGTACTTATTGTTTTAAAAAACAAAGGAAAGTCCCCCTTACACAAAATGTGCTATTAACAATATTTAAGGTAGTTGCCATCCATGTGGCATTCGATTTTTCCACCCTGTATAAACCTGATGATGATGATGATTATTCTAGCTAGAACTACGGACACGCAGAAACATAAAAAAAATGCATATGTTGCAGTCAAAACATCATATGAGATGCGAAGTCAGCAGTATAAACAAATTTTCTCATTAAGTACCTACACTACTTTCAGAATGTGGAGGCAAAATGCATTTACGGGAAGGTGAATTTGAAAAAGCACACACTGACTTCTTCGAAGCATTCAAAAACTACGACGAGTCCGGAAGTCCAAGGAGGACCACATGTTTGAAATACTTAGTTTTAGCTAACATGTGAGTACAAGCATTTTAACCCCCGACCAAAAAAGAGGGGCGTTATAAGTTTGACGTGTGGGTCTGTCTGTCTGGGACATCATAGCTCCCGAACGGATGGAGCGATTTCAATTTAGTTTTTTTTTGTATGATAGATGAGTTTGGCGCTAGCTGGAAAATCGGTTGTGCCGTTTAAAAGTTATGGTGGTGAGAGTGGGGAAGGAAAACCGAAAACCTGCAAATATACTCGAGTGGGGTATCAAATGAAGGCGCATCGCGTGCACATTACAAAATATTATGGTGTTTTACTTTTAAGGAAATTAAGGCATTGGAATCGGGGGGTTTTTCTTAAATTTTTAATTTAGATTTATTATTAATCTGATAACCAATACCCGCGACAAAAGTTTCGAGCTTATCCCACTGCCATGCAGATGCTGTGTTGATGCCGCTTCGTTACGTAACGCGTTTTGACGCAAGTCTTTCCTTTATCTCACGCATACAGCAGTGGTAGGCAGGCCCCTCTGTGACAACAGTGCTAGCCATTTCGGACATACTAAGGTATCACTTTTGACGGGAGTTACTCAAACAAAGGATAAATTGTTTTTGTAATTTAAGCCTTTTTTTCTATTTACTTCTATCTTTCTAACTTGTATGTACACTGCATCTCTACCTACTCTTATTTGTTTCAAATTTCTTCATCACCACAGGTTTGCTGTAAGAAAACTCTTATAGGGTTAAGCTCGCCTTTGTACATGACCATTGTTAATAAACCTTAATGTATCCTTTTTGTGTACAATAAAGAATTTATGAAAGGTTCTGTTGCCTCACACTCTAAAATAAAACAGCGGTCTTCTAATTTCAGGCTCATGAAATCAGGAATCAACCCCTTCGACTCGCAAGAAGCGAAACCTTATAAGAATGATCCCGAGATCCTGGCTATGACCAACCTGGTGATGGCGTACCAAAACAACGATATCAACGAATTTGAAGCAATACTCAAACACAACAGGTATTTAACCCATTTATTATAGCCAACCTATCTTTGTGAATATATCTTGACATAGTTGTAGAATTTCTCACATAATAAAATACTTGGAATATTTCATGGGAGTTTGAATTAGGTTGGAACATATAAATATACAATATAATACACTTTATGGAACACCAGTTTACAAAACAAAAAATGAACAAAAACTGAAATATACATATAATAGTGTCACAATATGTGATAAGGCCTACCAGACAACCTTCGGATGGACTGAAATAAATGATAAAAGACGGAAGAGGCAAAATTGATAATAGCAAAAGTGAAGAGATATGAAAAAAATAATTCAAATTATATAAATAAATACATTAACATATCTAATAAAAACTGTGTATAATATAAAACTGTATAATAAAACATAATACGATTTCTACATAAATAAATAAATAACAAGGGATAATTTATCAGTCAGGGGAAATGTTAAATATATCAGTTTTCTTGACGACAACGTCGGGTGGATGCTGGCAACTGATTTTATTTTGGTGAGAAATACTGAAAAAAGATCATAGTTTTAGTCAAAAAACGGAAATTCATAAAAAAAGCCTTAGCCAAATAAGTTCTAGGTTTTCAAGCAGGTAATTCATAAATTTACGCGTGCCGTCGCGTCTTAGCCTTTATTAAAAAAAAAACATATGGCCTTTAAATTGGAATAAATAAAATATAAAAATAAATATTTCCAGACAATTCACACAACAACATCTAGCCCCGTGGTAAGCTTTATGCTTGTGTTACGGTACTAGATATGTGATATACCTACTTTTTTTTATTCTGAAAAAGTTTTTCGACACGGGTCTTTAACCCGGATTTTCTGAGCACCCGCCTTGAGACCCTCAAGGAAGAGGTTGCTCAGATTCCCCCTGTAGCTGGTTTGCTCCCCCCCGGTTGACAAAGACTGTATCCCCAAGAACTTTACTTAATATTGTTACGGAGTGTATTGCTGCTTGTTTTTGCATAATGTGGGTGTTGATGTTAGAATCTAATTTGTCGCAGTACCTTTGAAGGTTCTTCGCTACGACCCCTGTTGCTCCAACTACAATAGGTATGACTTCAGTGGATGTTTTCCAAAGCCTGGTGATCTCAACTTTTAATGCATGGTATTTGCTTAGTTTTTCTATTTCTTTTGCTCCAATATTGTAGTCAGAGGGTACTGTTACATCTATCAAATAAGTTTTTTTGTCTATTTTATTTGTGTATATTATGTCAGGTCTATTGTGAACTATTGTAACGTCTGTCTGGATAGGGATTTCCCACATGAGTTTGGCTTCTTCGTTTTCAATAATTTGTGGTTGTGTTAGGTTGTTTTTCCACCAGAGATTAGGAACTTCAAATTTATGCTTTTTTGGCAAGGTCCAGTAAACATATTCAACAATATTATTGTGTCGTTTGGTGTAATAGTTTCCCGCTAGCTTTTCGCATCCAGATATTAAGTGTTGCGTAGTCTCATCTTTAGCTAGACATAGCCTACATCTACCATCCACTGCCCTTTTCAAGATATCCCTTTCATGTTGTCTGGTCATTACTGCTTGGTCCTGTATGGCGTAGATTGGTGATTCAAGTCCTGGGGTAGTAGGTTGTTTTTTGATCCACTTAAACGAGTTTACTTTATCTATGTTTTCTTTTTCCAATACTTTATTATAAAATTGGCCGTGAAGCGGCTTAGCCTTCCATTTGTTAATTTTTGTTTTAAGGACAGCTTTACGTATTTCATTATCTGTATAGTTCTCGTCGCTTTCCAAACCTATTTCTGTTAAATTATCCTGTGCTTCTTTATTGATTGAATATTTACTTTTCTTTTTATCCTGTTTAACTATTGCTTTTATTAAATAATCTTGTTCTCTATTTAGGTACTTTTTGTATTTTATGAATTGCGTTTTATATAGTGTTTCTACATTAGTTAGGCCTCTACCTCCCTCTTCTATCGGTAAATAAAGTCTTTATACCTACTTAATATAATTGTCATAAATATATAAATATTTTATATTATACATATTAAACACCCAGACCCAGGAGAAAGTGCTTGCATAACATACAAACACTTTCACCGGGAATCGAACCCGCTACCTCTTGCGCCGCAAGCCTCGCCCACCACCTAACAACAAACAATAGTTTAAACATGTTCTCATTTAATTTCGGCATAGGAACCCTGATAATATAAGGTAGTTATGCCAAAACCCACCATGCTGGGATGCTGGTGTGCCAGAGCCTATTCCGTAGCGCCGGTGAGGTTGGCTTGGGTGTCTAGGATGGCGTTTTTTTTTCACAGCCGAAGAGCCGCTAGAGCGGCCGGGTCGTTTGAAATCCCTTATCTAATTCGGAAACTAAAAGTGAACCCTCATTCCCAGGAACAACATAATGGACGACCCGTTCATCCGGGAGCACATCGAGGACCTGCTGCGCAACATCCGCACGCAGGTGCTCATCAAGCTGATCGGGCCGTACACGCGCATCCACATACCCTTCATCTCCAAGGAGCTCAATATCGACGAGAAGGAGGTCGAGAATCTACTCGTCACTTGCATTTTGGACAAGTTAGTACAGAAAAAATAAATTTGCCGTTTTATTTCACATTCTTTGATGGATTGCCTCAGAGGCGCAATGAGCGACGTTTCGTTTGCGGCACAAGAGGTTAGGGGTATTGATTTCCACTGCGCCCAAGGATTTTTAACAATTTGAATTGTCAAAATACCTAGTATTAGTTAATTCAAAAAGGTGCAAAAATTATAATATATTTTCTGAAAATACATAAAAATAGTTTATAATTATATCGTTTAAATATACTAGTTTTTACATTTTAATGATAAGCTCTAATAAAACATAACTTATCGTAATTGTTTTTAAAGAGCATCGACCATCGTTGGCATAAATACTCGACCGACATATTGAAAAAAAATTGATACGGCCGCCAGTGATGAAACTCATGTCAATTGACAGAGTAAATGATTAAAAACAAAAAGTGTTCAATGATCAAATCTCCTAAGTGATACGGTTTCTGAGATTGAGGTTTTGGGTCTAAAAAATATAGAAAAAATCCGTCCCCTGAGCTATGTTCTACTTTACTTTATTTTTCTTTTTTCTGACCCTAATATCTCAGAAACCGTATCACTTAGGAGACTTGATCATGGAACACTTTTTGTTTGTAATCATTTACTCTGTCGATTGACATGAGTTTCATCACTGGCCGCCGAGTCACGTTTTTTTTTCAAAATGGCGGACTAGTAGGTATGCGAGGCTCCATACAAAAATGTTCGAACTCTTTTGTTCACTTTTCCATTTATTTATGTTTGTTGCAGCACAATCAGCGGTCGCATCGACCAGGTGAACGCGGTGCTGGAGCTACAGTCGGGCGCGCGCGGCGCGGCGCGCTACGCGGCGCTCGACAAGTGGACCACGCAGCTCGCCAGCCTGCACCTCGCGCTCGCCAACAAGATGGCCTAGACCTCATACAGGTGAACGCGGTGCTGGAGCTGCAGTCGGGCGCGCGCGGCGCGGCGCGCTACGCGGCGCTCGACAAGTGGACCACGCAGCTCGCCAGCCTGCACCTCGCGCTCGCCAACAAGATGGCCTAGGCCTCATACACGATATATGTTGCAATACGTAGGCCGAGGAACGCTGCATATGAGTTAGCTGACAATCTTATTTACTGCAGTTTTACTGTGACGCTTTCAACAACGTGATTGGTAATTTTTACCTCGTACCTTACGGGTAGCGCTGTCAATTGACTTATTTAGTGACTTGCCTAAAAGACGCCACTGCGGGCGTAGTCATCTGTTTCTTTGCTAGCTGCTTACGATGGAAAAATACAAATGTATGCTCGAAAACAAACTCCTGGTATCAATCCATTCCGGTATAATTATACCTCTAATGACCGCCTGCAGACAATTTTTCTCTTGTAAGCCATGTGCGTTTGCCATACTAATAAAAACGTGAAAATAAAGCATCATAATAAAGTATATTCCTGTTATTGCTTGCGCTTCAATACTCACTCATAAACAAGTGTTTGTATCTTAATCCCCTTGGCTGCGCCTAATATTACTTCTGACATGAAGCCATCTTATCATCTAAGTCCAAAGTCGTGGCTGAAAAGACACAGGCTAGTTGTTTGTGTTACGTAACTCAGCAGTGTTCCTTGTAAGGTTTCTACAATTCTCTGCTCAAATCTTCTTGCTTTGGCATGGAATTAATACAAACTAGATGAAATGCTCTCGATCCTGAAAGGCTGTTGGTAGTTTTCGGAAAGTTGCATAACGCATTTGTAAGATACCCACCCTGTAATTATGCAAATAACCTATGAACTTTTGTAATACTTTGTAAGTAATGTGGACATGTTTATGAACATCGAGATATAATAAATGTGTTTTGTCGAAGGAACAATATTTGTATTTGATTTTAACCATAACCCGCAAAGCTTTTTGTGTATTAGCTAGCGCAGAAAAATTACTGGGGACTTTTGCTCGGATATGCAAGGGAGCGTAATGAAATTAAATTTGTTTATTGCTTGAAATACGGTTTACATAGGTGTCAGGTTATTTATACAGTTCTACATACTTCGTCAATTCAGATTTGACTTGCAATGTCAATTATAATTAAAGAAAAAAAAATATATAATATAATTTCAAATATTTAGGAAGTTAATTTAAATTACAATTGAATGATGTCTAATGTCTAGTATTTAAATGATCTTTTACATTGTAATACGATTTGTCAATAAGCCATTTCTTAATTTTTATACTTCACAGTTATGCTATTTCAAATAAATAATAATGCAATTTTTATGATAAGATTACAGTTTAATAAAAGTAAGTCTACAAATGGACGGAATAGTATATCACAGGTTAGTTATATACATTTCGTATTAGTATCTATACAGTCCAACAACAAGACGGATTAGGTATAACATTAAAAATCACATAAAATAGTTTCATACAAACAATTTGAGTCAATTCATCCAAATGGCACCAGATATTCCAATAAGGTTTAAAAATATATGTTTTATCAAATAAGAATCCTAAGAATTCAGCATATTAGCTCTTATATTAAAAAAATATTGGCAGTGTAAATATCGTTCAATAAAATTTTGTTTACGAAAATATTAAAAAGGTATATAAAAACATGAAGCTTATATAATACTTAGTCTAGTTGTAAATATTGTTATACATGTCTAATAATGACATTATTGCACCACACACATACATCATACATTCAATTACTTGCATATCAAATACAATAGATCACTATAAAAATAATAACCCTAGATTTAAGTAGGATCAGCATGACCAAGATATATTTATTATCTTGCATAAAAAATAATTGACTTCAGATATACGCAAGGTAGCTGAGTGAACCATGCATTGTATAATTTATAAACATTACATTTGCCTTTTATCACGAATCTATTTTTCTTTACGAGATATAATCACTTAACAGTTCAACACTACACAATCTAAACCTACATCATCATCGTGGCGCTCCATATTGCAGTTGCATATACAATTGAGATACGAGTGTCTTCAAAATATGAGTAATGTACCTATTGTACCTTCTAGAGTCTAGACCTTTGTGTATAATCCTCCATTGATACCCTCAGGAGAAATTGTTATCTTACATAAGTCTTAATAATAAAAAAATCCGTGATAGAAACGCATCTAAAGGCATGATGACTATATAAAAAAAGGTATTCCGTTAAGTCTGTCTAAAAATACTGGACATATCAATTAAATAGGAAAGTTGTAAGATAATACATCATCAGTGCCGAAATGGAGCTTGTGATAGTTCATTTTAGACATATCGTACGAAAGCGTTACGTCACGCGAAACTTTTTAAACACGGGCGTATTTTTTTAAACAGACAGTTTTTTATAGTCATCTAGCCTATTAGCTGATTCTTCTGATCTATAGGCCAAAATAAAATTGTCGCATGGTAAACAAAGCTACCTTAATACGTTGTGTTAAGCGACGTATTACTTAATGGTTCGGTTTCTCGTGCAGCCACGGCCGGAAGATCGGCAGCGTGCTGGGGTAGTGCGTGGGCGGCGCCTCCTCCGAGTTCTCGTCCCGGAACGGGTAGGTGCCCAGCACTATCGGGAGCTGCAGTTTCACTTCCTTATCCAAGCTCTTCGGCTCGATTATGAACTGAAATAAGAATTGTGAATTATATACTATTTAGATTTATAACGGGTTATTTACCATGATTGATTGTCTTTCGAGTTCCCGATATCACGGTTGAACTGGCGCATGTACCTAACTGTGCCGAAATATCGGGAAACTCGAAAGACAATCAATCATGGTAAATATCCCGTTATAAATCTAAATAGTATTGATAACCATGATAGTTTCAAAAGTTATATTGTGAATTATGTTCGGTTTTCAAGACCGCAGTGCGTTGTTGTTGATTTCTTGTTATAATGTTTGGTGCCGCCGGTAAAAACCAGGTGAGAGAAACTCGATAGTATCGCGAGTTCAATGGTTTCCCATCACAAAAATGCGATATGCGCCTAAAGGTTCTCACTTTAAAAAATCGTATACAATTAATTTCGCGTGAGAATTTCTCATTACCATACATTTTCACTTTCTTTAACATGCATTTTAGCATCTGTTTTATGAGTTTTGGTCATCACTTAGCTTAGCTATATGAGGTAGGTATTAGGACAGATGTTAAAATAAACAATATGAAATTATGGGGGTATCAGATATGAGATGGCAGCCGAGGTTGGTCGGTGGCAGCTCGTGTAGTCAGTCCCTCGTCCGTGTCTTGTAGTATCTACCTCTAACTTTGAAGTACTCACGTAGACGTCGTACTTCACAGATATGAGATGGCAGCCGCGCAGGTTGGTCGGTGGCAGCGGCGGCACGTACAGTAGCTCGTGTAGTCAGTCCCTCGTCCGTGTCTTGTAGTATCTACCTCTAACTTTGAAGTACTCACGTAGACGTCGTACTTCACAGATATGAGATGGCAGCCGCGCAGGTTGGTCGGTGGCAGCGGCGGCACGTACAGTAGCTCGTGTAGTTAGTCCCTCGTCCGTGTCTTGTAGTATCTAACTTTGAAGAACTCACGTAGACGTCGTACTTCACAGATATGAGATGGCAGCCGCGCAGGTTGGTCGGTGGCAGCGGCGGCACGTACAGTAGCTCGTGTAGTCAGTCCCTCGTCCGTGTCTTGTAGTATCTACCTCTAACTTTGAAGTACTCACGTAGACGTCGTACTTCACAGATATGAGATGGCAGCCGCGCAGGTTGGTCGGTGGCAGCGGCGGCACGTACAGTAGCTCGTGTAGTCAGTCCCTCGTCCGTGTCTTGTAGTATCTACCTCTAACTTTGAAGTACTCACGTAGACGTCGTACTTCACAGATATGAGATGGCAGCCGCGCAGGTTGGTCGGTGGCAGCGGCGGCACGTACAGTAGCTCGTGTAGTCAGTCCCTCGTCCGTGTCTTGTAGTATCTACCTCTAACTTTGAAGTACTCACGTAGACGTCGTACTTCACAGATATGAGATGGCAGCCGCGCAGGTTGGTCGGTGGCAGCGGCGGCACGTACAGTAGCTCGTGTAGTCAGTCCCTCGTCCGTGTCTTGTAGTATCTACCTCTAACTTTGAAGTACTCACGTAGACTTCGTACTTCACAGATATGAGATGGCAACCGCGCAGGTTGGTCGGTGGCAGCGGCGGCACGTACAGTAGCTCGTGTAGTCAGTCCCTCGTCCGTGTCTTGTAGTATCTACCTCTAACTTTGAAGTACTCACGTAGACGTCGTACTTCACAGATATGAGATGGCAGCCGCGCAGGTTGGTCGGTGGCAGCGGCGGCACGTACAGTAGCTCGTGTAGTCAGTCCCTCGTCCGTGTCTTGTAGTATCTACCTCTAACTTTGAAGTACTCACGTAGACGTCGTACTTCACAGATATGAGATGGCAACCGCGCAGGTTGGTCAGTGGCAGCGGCGGCACGTACAGTAGCTCGTGTAGTCAGTCCCTCGTCCGTGTCTTGTAGTATCTACCTCTAACTTTGAAGTACTCACGTAGACGTCGTACTTCACAGATATGAGATGGCAGCCGCGCAGGTTGGTCGGTGGCAGCGGCGGCACGTACAGTAGCTCGTGTAGTCAGTCCCTCGTCCGTGTCTTGTAGTATCTAACTTTGAAGTACTCACGTAGACGTCGTACTTCACAGATATGAGATGGCAGCCGCGCAGGTTGGTCGGTGGCAGCGGCGGCACGTACAGTAGCTCGTGTAGTCAGTCCCTCGTCCGTGTCTTGTAGTATCTACCTCTAACTTTGAAGTACTGACGTAGACGTCGTACTTCACAGATATGAGATGGCAGCCGCGCAGGTTGGTCGGTGGCAGCGGCGGCACGTACAGTAGCTCGTGTAGTCAGTCCCTCGTCCGTGTCTTGTAGTATCTAACTTTGAAGTACTCACGTAGACGTCGTACTTCACAGATATGAGATGGCAGCCGCGCAGGTTGGTCGGTGGCAGCGGCGGCACGTACAGTAGCTCGTGTAGTCAGTCCCTCGTCCGTGTCTTGTAGTATCTACCTCTAACTTTGAAGTACTCACGTAGACGTCGTACTTCACAGATATGAGATGGCAGCCGCGCAGGTTGGTCGGTGGCAGCGGCGGCACGTACAGTAGCTCGTGTAGTCAGTCCCTCGTCCGTGTCTTGTAGTATCTACCTCTAACTTTGAAGTACTGACGTAGACGTCGTACTTCACAGATATGAGATGGCAGCCGCGCAGGTTGGTCGGTGGCAGCGGCGGCACGTACAGTAGCTCGTGTAGTCAGTCCCTCGTCCGTGTCTTGTAGTATCTACCTCTAACTTTGAAGTACTCACGTAGACGTCGTACTTCACAGATATGAGATGGCAGCCGCGCAGGTTGGTCGGTGGCAGCGGCGGCACGTACAGTAGCTCGTGTAGTCAGTCCCTCGTCCGTGTCTTGTAGTATCTACCTCTAACTTTGAAGTACTCACGTAGACGTCGTACTTCACAGATATGAGATGGCAGCCGCGCAGGTTGGTCGGTGGCAGCGGCGGCACGTACAGTAGCTCGTGTAGTCAGTCCCTCGTCCGTGTCTTGTAGTATCTACCTCTAACTTTGAAGTACTCACGTAGACGTCGTACTTCACAGATATGAGATGGCAGCCGCGCAGGTTGGTCGGTGGCAGCGGCGGCACGTACAGTAGCTCGTGCAGCCATTCGTCTGTGTCCCCGGGCCGTGTTTTGCCGTGTGTCAAGGATGCCAGTTCGCGTACTTCCTTTGCCGCCACTTTACCATGTGCGGTGTATTGGATCGTCTGCAAATATAAATAACAATGCCAAAAGGGTGGTCGGACTTGCACCACAAAGGTTCCGTACCCACCTTGTTACAGTTTTTATTTTACAGACTGATATGCTGAGGTACATTTATCAATACCTTCACAAACTAGTTTGATAGCATGATGCTATTAAAACGGTCTTGGTGATTTAACACCCTTCATCATATAACAGTAGCATAAGGTTACTATTTTTGTGACTAAAAACACATGTTTACATGTTACACACATATTAATATTGGTTAACATGTGTGTTACGTTGTATTTGGGTAATCTTTATATATATAATTCTTCTGTGAGTGTGTATGCCACTGAACTTTTCTCAAACGACTGAACCGATGTGATGAAATTTTTTGTGTGTGTTCAAGGGGATCTGGGAGTGGTTTAGATTCACAATTTTGTCCGCTGGACAATGTTTTTTTAATTAATTTTCAATTTATTAGTAGTTGTTGATTTTGGAATGTTTTACATTGGATCCGACAGACGGCACTACCATAGCAGTGTCAAATTTTAAATAATATTCGAATAATTGCCGGGAAAAAACTAGTGTAGCCACTAGTGTTGTATATAAGAATATACATAGCATAGCTGGTATTGTTAGTCGTACCTCAGTGAGCGCCGCCCGCGTACTCTTGATGGTGGTTCTCGAGTGGTTGTGCAGTCGCGCCGTGAGCAGTATGCTCTCGCCGGGCACGTAGGCGCCGCGGTCGAGCGCCACGCGGCAGCTGACCCCGCCGCCGCCGACGCAGCCCACCCCGAGACGGTGCTCGATGCTGCATTCCAACTGTTGCTGTAAAGAATTTATCGACAATCTGATAAACTCTATAATAATAAATAATCTCTGATAAATCTGACTCATATGATGAATTTTTAAAGAATCTGTTTTCGACTAACTGACAGTTAATCATAATAATGTCCGACCGGTTATTACATATTTTTAGGTCAAAATAAAAGGAAATAATGTCGGATGGAACCTATCTGAATTGTACAATCGGCCATTGAATGGTTATTTGTCTTAGTTAAGACAAGGTAATTTCCTTGATAATCTTTATTTGAAAAAATCGTTTAACTAATTGTAAGCTGAGCTGTCCATGTATGCTTTTAAGGAAATAAACTTTTTGATTTTGAATCAAATCACAGTTTTTTTTTTTTTTTTTTTTTTTTTTTATATTCGATAAGCCTTCATTTGACCACAATCTCACCTGATGTAAAGTGACAATGTGGTCTAAGATGGGACATGAAGACCTAGAAGTTGGCTTCTCCGGGCCACATTACGAAACACGAAAAATCGCTTCACGCACTGGCCCAGCCCGGAAGAATCAAATCACAGTAAGTATATAATACAGTTTTTAAAGTTATTTTCATTTTTGGTCGGTTTTTAATATCTGCGTCGAATATTATTATCGTTAGCATTCCATGCAGTCTAATTACAAAGTAAAATTATGTTATTAATATGAAGACCATTTCAAAAGTAAGTTATTTAAGACGTGATTGATTTTCTGAACCCCACTGGGCGAAATTAGACTTAAACTCATTAGATTAATGCATAGGTTTTTACGCCTCGTTTTTAAACCGGGTAACATTACAAATTCATTCGTTCGCGCAATTCTCAACACGCACATTGTTTTCTCTTCTCATAAACTTTACCATTAAACTTTTATACTGGGACATAGAAACTTAAGCGTACAACAAAATTTGCAGTAGCATAGATAACTACTTATTATATAAGAACGTAATATGACACAATCTGATATCATGTTACAGCAAAATGATAACAATAGACCATTGAGTACTTGGTTCTCATGACACATTAATTACAATGCATTACTTAAGCTGTGCATTATTACAATTAATTAAAGTTCACTTCATAGCATAAATGAAATTGTGTCAAAAAGAAGCATACCTTTAGAACATCATCCAAGAGGGCCCCGGGGCCCTCGAGCACTGAGGGCCCTAGACCTTCATTAGAATTCATATTTATTGCAATAGTGCATAATATGCAGGCCTCCGGCATTGAAATAGGATTTTGTAGCAATTCCACTCAAAACACAACACATGGCAATTCATTAAAAGAATACAGGAAAATAATCGTTTTTCATTAAATGCTGCAAATGTCTTATTTCCGCAAGCAATTAAAACGGGAGGAACTAAAGCTACTTTTACATGAAAATGTGTGATTTTTTCGCGAGAAAATTCATAAAACACAGGCAAGGCAGCTAGTATCCTATATAAACCCTAAACAGCTGAGCTTAGCTTGCCCTGCTTTTTTGCACCAGTGCCCATGATCACATATTTTTAGTTATTATCATATCGAAATTTGACATGTAATTCTGTAGCTGAGAGGTAAAGAATAACAAGTCCACTTTTTGTCAAAATCGTTTTTTTACGAATTTTGCTTTTGAAATGTGTGCTCTATGACGTGGTAAAAAGTTATAAGTCCTATCGGCAATATTTATGAATTTATTGGTAAAGAAATAGTAATAAGTCCGTTGTAGCTTTAGAGGTAAATCCTAATACTAACCCTTAACATTGTTTACCTCTGACGCTGCCGCGCTGTGGCGCGAGTCAAAACGTGAAACAAGCGGTCGATCGATAACAAGTCCAAGCGCATGAACTGCAGTGCCACTCAATCCGGACTTATTATAGTTGGGTCGCCTAAGATCGGATGTGACATAAGATCGGACGTATGGAACAACTCCAAAACAAGGAAATATTTTCTTCTGCTGGCACCACTACTAGGCGTGGGCCAACGCGGGAATTCACTCATTGATCGAAAGACACAAGAACAGGCTAAAGCAATTTTCGATTGCAACTCCATGGCGCTGGCAGCAGGTTGTTAGAGCTTGTTCATCAGCTAAACTGCCAATAGATGTTATCAATATGGAAGATTTCAAAAGTTTTGCAAACATCACCTTTTACTAACCCCCGACCAAAAAAGAGGGGTGTTATAAGTTTGACGTGTCCGTCTGTCTGGCTGTGTGTCTGTCTGGACATCATAGGTCCCGAACGGATGGAGCGATTTCAATTTAGTTTTGTTTTTGTTTGGCTCGAGTTTTCTTAGACATGTTTTATGAAAATTGGTTGTGCCGTTTAAAAGTTATGGGGGTGAGTGGCACTTGGGAAGGAAAACCGAAAGTCTGCAAAGATACTCGAGTGGGGTATCAAATGAAAGCGCATCTCGTGCACATCACTAAGTATTATGGTGTTTTACTTTTAAGGAAATTAAGGAATTGAAATCGGGGGTTTTTCTTCAATTTAAAATTTTGATTTATTAATAGAAAGAATGGACAAAATGTACCATACATTGATATGGTATAATGTACAGATGAGTAAAGATGAATATGGCATATTGCAGTATAAAACTGCTTTTGAAGATGGTGATTTCCAAAAAGTATCTTTGATGAGAAACAAAGGACTCCTTGCCCTTAGGTTCCAATGCCTACACCTGTAAGAACCGGTTTAAACACAATAAAAAAAACGTTGACATGGATTCTTCAAATATATCACGATTTTTAAAAAACCTACCCTATGTCAATGGCCAGCGTGAATTCGATATATAAAAATATTAAAAATGCAGTAGAACTGATAGGTATTTCTTAATTTATTTTTTAATAAATGTGTCCTTGTAAATATAGTTTTGTTTGATTTTTATTGGTAACCTAATAATAAAATAGTGCACAATGATGAATATAAAGCGACTTGTATGTGACTTATTATTGTTATGTTTTGAAAACGAATAAAAATAATGAACGATATTGGTGGTAATGAATAATAAGTCCATTATTTATATAAATACTAACAATTAAATTTAATCAAATTAATAACATTATAATAATAGTATAATTGTATAGAAATACATTAAAAAATCTCTAGTTAAATTAAAACATTACAAGTTATTAGCATTTAACAACAAAACTCCCGCTACAGACATTTCTAAAGCTCATTCTGAAAAGTTTTGGATATGGCGGTTGTTACTCTTTACCTCTCAGCTACAGAATTATGAGTTGTTAACAATAAAATGACTATCTGACTATCACCTAGCTACGACACTGCTAGCTTAATGTAACAACATGTAGTTATGTAGTAGTGTTTATAGGCTACCTGGAAATATAATAGACCTGGAAGAAAACACCACTGATACTTACAGCCAACACAGATGACTCATTGTTCAAATCAATAGGGTTCATTACAATGAAGACCTGCTGGTTTTTGTGAGTCAGTCCATTGGGCTCCCGGAGAGCTGCCTTGCAATAGTACTGCACCCAGCCATGTGTGCCAAGAAATGTTGAAGGGAGCCCCATTGGCAGTCCAAGCTTGAACGGAAAACTGTGTATGCCTGGTGATAAGATGGATGTGCCATGCCCTGAAACAGAAGTTCAATAAAAATAAGGATTAAACTGTGTTAAATTTTTTTTGTTATATTTAGTTTTGCTTTGAAATGTTATAGAGTTAAAGATTTTCTACCTCTGAAAATGTTTATGAATTAATGTATGTAGAATCACGATATTTTATAACATTATCAATATGTTAATAAATACCTTATCTTATGAAAGTAGTTGGTCTATAAGTACCTAACTAGACCTACCACTTTATATATTTTTTCAATGTGGACTACCAACTATTAATACCTCCATCATAAGTAATATAAAATTAACCATTATCATCAGATTATATTGTTTTAAGGTTAAAGACTTACCTGGTTCACCCAACAGTCTCATTCGGAAGTCAATATAGTTTTCCTTGTCAAACAATCTCTCATGTCTCCCAGAACCAACTCTCACTACTCCTTCGCCAACTACATGGAAATGTAATCCTGCAAAATATTGTTAATGAGTTACAAAGTTAATTGGCTGATGGGTTAACCCTATGTATTTGACGGCGTGACGTCCTGGTTCTTCATTGTAGTGCGTTTGTAGTAGCATAGAATCAACTTAAAATGTCCGATGGCGTGAGCGGGGCGCTCACGCCACTCGATCGCGCGATGTTTACCTGCGGCCGGTACCGGTCTGTGCCAGCCGACCGGTCTAACAGCCAATCGGGTGGCCGCAGGTAGAGGGGTTGTTTACGAGTTGCACTGCTATTTAAAGTACCGTTCCAATAGTCCGGGGACATTCTTTCTTTGGCTTCTGCTCTGTGCAAACGCTGTCGGAATTAGTAGTTGACTTTATCTATATCTTTGTTAAACTGAACCTCAGATTATTTGTGTGATTGATACTGTTCGATTAATTCCGTAATGAATTACTATTCAATGATATAATCTGTTAAAATCACTATGTCAAAACCTTTCACCTACATCAGAAGTGGGATATCCGCCTCCACAACCGCCTGACATTATTAATAATTTTTTTCGTCAATGTTCCTAGTTTAAAATAAATTTGATAGACTCAAACAAAATTTTATGGATGCCTCCATAAAGATTAGACATTGTTAAAAGTAAAATTCAAGATTTACTTGATGCCAATCTTATCTGGGAAAGTTACTCGCCTTTCTCAAGCCAAATCTTATAATTTAAAAAAATGGAACGAACTTAATGTGTGTAGATAACCTTAGTTTAGCAGCTTAGAGCTTAACAGAAATACGCAACTCGATAGTTATCCACTTCCGTTAAGTAATGATCAACTCGATAAGTTGCATGGCGCTAATTACTTATGAAGGTTATGGGGCTATTCGCATCAAAAAAAAAAAAAACGAATAATTGATTGCCTAAGGGAAAAAAAATAGATCCGGTCTAGCATTGGTATTAATCCAGGCCAGTATTTAACTGAAGGGATTACAAAAAAAAATGCAGATAGTTGCTAAAGGGAAAAAAGAACGGTTCCGGTCTAGCATTGGTATTAATCCGGGCCAGTTTTTAACTGAAGGGATTACAAAAAAAAAATATGGATAGTTGCTGAAGGGAAAGAAGAACAGTTCCGGTCTAGCATTGGTATTAATCCGGGCCAGTTTTTGGCTGAAGGGATTACAAAAAAAAAAACAGATAGTTGCTAAAGGGAAAAAAGAGCGGTTCCGGTCTAGCATTGGTATTAATCCGGGCCAGTTTTTAACTGAAGGGATTACAAAAAAAAATACGGATAGTTGCTGAAGGGAAAGAAGAACAGTTCCGGTCTAGCATTGGTATTAATCCGGGCCAGTTTTTGGCTGAAGGGATTACAAAAAAAAATACGGATAGTTGCTAAAGGGAAAAAGAAGCAGTTCCGGTCTAGCAATGGTACTAATCCAGGCCAGTTCTTAACTGAAGGGATTACAAAAAAAAAACAAAAAATACAGATAATTGCTAAAGGGAAAAAAAAACAGTTCCGGTCTAGCAATGGTACTAATCCAGGCCAGTTCTCAACTGAAGGGATTGTAAAAGATGATTTTAAATAAGATTGGTATTGTAGTGTTGAAGGGTGTTTTACCGGGCCAGTCGTCTGAAGGGTCAAATAGACCAGTCCAGAACATAGTATAGTATGTTGTCAGGATAATCGAGCACTAACTATTATTATTTTCACTTACAGATAATTTTAACTGAGCCTACGCGAACGAGGACGTTCGCAAGTCAGAATGGCAGTGACGGCGTGACGTCCTGGTTCTTCATTGTAGTGCGTTTGTAGTAGCATAGAATCAACTTAAAATGTCCGATGGCGTGAGCGGGGCGCTCACGCCACTCGATCGCGCGATGTTTACCTGCGGCCGGTACCGGTCTGTGCCAGCCGACCGGTCTAACAGCCAATCGGGTGGCCGCAGGTAGAGGGGTTGTTTACGAGTTGCACTGCTATTTAAAGTACCGTTCCAATAGTCCGGGAGGCATTCTTTCTTTGGCTTCTGCTCTGTGCAAACGCTGTCGGAGTTACTAGTTGACTTTATCTATATCTCTGTTAAACTGAGCCTCAGATTATTTGTGTGATTTATATTGTTCGATTAATCCCGTAATGAATTACTATTCAATGATATAATCTGTTTAAATCACTATGTACAAACCTTTCACCTACATCAGAAGTGGGATATCCGCCTCCACAACCTCCTGACATGATTAATAATTTTTTTGTCAATGTTCCTGAATTTAAATAAATTTGATAGACACA
Organism: Gymnoscelis rufifasciata; assembly: GCA_929108375.1. Taxonomy (NCBI): domain Eukaryota; kingdom Metazoa; phylum Arthropoda; class Insecta; order Lepidoptera; family Geometridae; genus Gymnoscelis; species Gymnoscelis rufifasciata. The sequence continues at coordinate 1,744,708 of OV815303.1, forward strand.
TCTGTAACCGTCCGTAATCGTGATTTTTTCTGCAATAAACTTTAAAATAGTTTAACCTGCAAAGTGAGGTATATCACTTATTAAAAATCATTGAAATTGAAATTTGATAGGCCCAAAGAAAATTGTATGTAGGCCTCCATGAAGATTAGACATTGCTTAAAGTAAAATTTAAGATTTACTCTTTAAGAGCTTAACAGCAATACGCAATCCGATAGTTATCCACTTCCGTTAATTAATTATCAACTCGATAAGTTGCATGGCGCTAATTACTTTTGAAAGTTATGGGGCTACCCTCGTCAAAAAAAAAAAAGAAAAAAATACAGGTAATTTCTAAAGGAAAAAAAAACAGTTCCGATCTAGTACAAAAAAAAATACAGTTCATTGCTAAAGGGAAAAAGAACAGTTCCGGTCTAGCATTCGTACTAATCCAGGCCAGTTCTCAACTGAAGGGATTGTAAAAGATAATTTTTATTATGATTAATATTGTAGTGTTAAAGGGTGTTTTACCGGGCCAGTCGTCTGAAGGGTCAAATAGACCAGTCCAGAACATAGTATAGTATGTTGTCAGGATAATCGAGCACTAACTATTATTATTTTCACTTACAGATAATTTTAACTGAGCCTACGCGAACGAGGACGTTCGCAAGTCAGAATGGCAGTGACGGCGTGACGTCCTGGTTCTTCATTGTAGTGCGTTTGTAGTAGCATAGAATCAACTTAAAATGTCCGATGGCGTGAGCGGGGCGCTCACGCCACTCGATCGCGCGATGTTTACCTGCGGCCGGTACCGGTCTGTGCCAGCCGACCGGTCTAACAGCCAATCGGGTGGCCGCAGGTAGAGGGGTTGTTTACGAGTTGCACTGCTATTTAAAGTACCGTTCCAATAGTCCGGGGGACATTCTTTCTTTGGCTTCTGCTCTGTGCAAACGCTGTCGGAATTAGTAGTTGACTTTATCTATATCTTTGTTAAACTGAACCTCAGATTATTTGTGTGATTGATACTGTTCGATTAATTCCGTAATGAATTACTATTCAATGATATAATCTGTTAAAATCACTATGTCAAAACCTTTCACCTACATATTTATCATATAACTAACTAAATAAAGTAAGTTTTATACTTTTTAAAATAATGGTTTTAAGTAGGTATTTTAGCATAATTCTGTTGGTCCAATATGAGCCATTTTCATCCAAATATGTTTAGTAGTTTTCCAGACAGAGAAGAGAGTAAAGTTCGATTTACTTAGTAGGAATGTATAGTCAATTTAATCAATGTTAAATATATCAACTTCATATTCTATTTTGTTGCAAAGAAACCTTGTTCCATGTTCAAGGTTCCTAGTATAAAATGCAATGGTAGTGATACCTATAAATATTACTTACCTAGAACGGGAGTATCATCTTGGAGCTCCATTAGCACTTTTCCTGAGAGGAACTGCCCAGGAAAATATAGTAGAGAAGTGTTGTCAAATACTATTAGGAACTTCAGTAGTTTTCGTGGCATTTTGACTGTTAACAAATTTTACAGGAGTTACCACACATATAATTAGTAATTTTAATAGCACTCAGTCATGAAACATGTGAAAATAGGAGAGGCAGCGTCGCTTTTTTTGGTCTCCCTGTAGCAGTTACGCGAAGATGGAATTTTTGGTTTATTTCCTATATTTAAATGGTGATATTAAAACTTATGTTAGAAGCGGAACCTTGTGATTCTAAAGTCACACCCACGGTAGTATTATATTCAATGTTGCTCACACAGAGCTCTGTACATGTTGAGAAATATGCAAATCGAAGGCCATCAAGGTACAACTTTGGGAACACCTACATGATTTCGCAATCAAACGATCGCCCGTCTTCAGAATTCACTTAGAAAAAAAGTTCGCAGTAATTAAATGTCGATCGCGTCGATTGAATTTAGAGGATTCAGATATTATATTACTCTAGAACAACTTCGTAAAAAAATAAAAGAAAAACAAAACTAACAAAGTTTTGTTTTGAACAACAAAAATAAATAAATACATTTTTTTGACGTTTACTTTGACAGCCGGACAGTTTATGTTCCGTACCGTGGTGTGCTTTTACATTACTCAAATAAATTAAATATGGCAATACACACTCAAGGGTGTGTTCTCAATAATCAAAATAAAATCCTTAGATTGGCTGAAAAAAGTAAATTTCTGTTCGAATAGAGTTCGAAGACCAATAATAAGTACGTCAAGCCGGTGGTCAAAAAGGTTCTATTCAAATTGGCGAATGAAACCATACCGAAATGGACGACTAATTGGAAGCGGCTGATGTATTTGTTTACTTTTTATTTTATTTCCCCAGAATCTATTCGTATCTGTACCAAAATATTAAAACTAAACCAAAATGCCGAGCGAAATGATAACCCTTCAGTTGGGGCAGTGTGGGAATCAAAGTTAGTAAAAATAAATAAATAGTTCGAATTTAGCGGTTATTTTGAAATTTACTCGGTTTGCCGTCAATATTTGCAATTATTATCATTTGCAGTTGGTTTCGAGTTCTGGAAGCAGCTATGTATGGAGCATGGAATATCACCGGACGGTATTCTCGAAGACTTTGCGTCTGCCGGATCCGATAGAAAAGATGTGTTCTTCTACCAGGCAGATGATGATCATTACATTCCAAGAGCTGTTCTTCTAGATCTGGAGCCTAGAGTAATCAATACTATTATGACATCACCCTACGCCAAGGTATATCCTCTAAAACGCCATAAGATAATCAAAAACAGTAATCAATCAAGAATCAGTCAAGCATGAAATTGGAACTAATTGTAACATGAGATGTTGCACTGTATGATTCATAGACATGGAAGTAATCAAGTAATTATCTTTCAGCTTTATAATCCTGAGAATGTATACCTATCAAAGCATGGAGGAGGAGCGGGAAATAATTGGGCTTCTGGATTTGCGCAGGGAGAGAAACTTAATGAAGAAGTATTTGATATTATTAACAGGGAGGCTGATGGCAGTGATAACTTAGAGGTAAAACTTCTGAATCTCTTAAAAAAACAATTCAAATAAAAATCATAACTAACAGTCTGAGTGTATCAATTTACCTACTTTTATGTGGTTAAATCTGTGTCTGGGAAGGAGCAGTAGTTTAATTTATATTTCAGCATCGATAATACCAAATTTCTTCATCTGATCTGATTTTATCTGAATTTATATTTTAGAACTAAGACACCTTAGCTACCTTGCAGGGGCGTGTGTTAGTACCGGAGGCAACATCTATAAATATGTCAAACATTTTAATTTCTTGTAGATTAATGGAAATTTATGCATTATTTTTTTCAATTTCAATATAATAGTACAAATTTGAGAGTCAATGTGGAAAATCAGGGCCTTACTAACTAACTTATACAAATTTGATTAAATTGTATTAATAACTAGTGGCCCGCCCCGGCTTCGCACGGGTTTTAATTCATTTTTTTTCCCGGCAATTATTCGATATTTTCTCGCCTATTAAACCTTCCCTAGACCTCTACGAACATTTCTAGACTATGAAGATAAATCCGTTCAGCCGTTCTCGAGTTTTAATCAGACTAACGAACAACAATTCATTTTTATTTATATAGTTATGTTGCATTTCCAGGGTTTTGTTCTATGCCACTCAATAGCCGGAGGCACAGGTTCAGGGATGGGGTCATACATACTGGAACATCTCTCTGACAGATTTCCAAAGAAACTTGTACAGACCTACAGTGTATTCCCCAATTTAGATGAAATCAGGTAAGATTAGGAAAAAATTATACTGAATGTTACATGTTTTATTTTACTTTAAAGAGTGAGAGAGAGATTTTTATTTCATTATGTGCTATTTATTTCAAGTATGTTCAGAAAAGTATAAGATTTTTTTAATTTATCTTTTAAAATTGTATAGAAATTATAAAACTGTGATAAGATTTTGCTTGCATGCTGCATGCATTATCAATCATCATCCATAATTCTTATTTTATAGTCTCTTGAGCGTGTGGAATTGCACAGATTACTTTTACCAAGATAAAATTATAATTTCATGGGGTTGTCTATTAAAATGCGGGGCACTCGATGTTATTGTATTATCAAATAATTTTGTTTTTTCATCAATTAAGCTTTTTATCAATCAAATATGTAAAGGTTTATTAATTTAAGCATATAAATGGCCTAATATAAGACTTGTAACTAAAGCAATGCGGAAAAATCGAATGCATATTATATTTTCTCAGTGATGTTGTAGTCCAGCCGTACAATTCCCTGCTGACACTCAAACGCCTAACAGAGAGCGCGGACTGCGTCATGGTGTTGGACAACACGGCGCTGAACAGGATCGCCAGCGACCGGCTGCACATAAAGAACCCTTCCTTCGCGCAGATCAACACCCTCGTCTCCACCATCATGAGCGCCAGCACGGCTACCCTGCGGTAACTAACTTGTTGATTGCTTAAGAAATCCTACCCAATTTATCAGCAGCAAAAAATTATGGATGCACTATTTCAGAAGAAGACGTAAATGCTTTATGCTTAGTTACAGAGAATATTTGTAAAAACAACTACATGTATATGTTTGCGCGTTATTTTATTTTCGCAGGGCCGTGGAAAGTTCTAGAGGCCTAGAGGGGAGGACGGTATCCAGCACGCAAACTCGCTTGCCCTGTTTTTGGATTTTACCTCGGGAAAACAAATGCCTATAGCATTCTCCGATAAATAGGCACAACACAGAAAAAAAAAATCAAATCGGACCAGTAATTCCTGAGATTAGCAGCAAACAACAAACTCTTCAGCTTATAATATTAGTAAACATATTTTTGATATGCAAAAATGTAGCATTGTGAAGTCCGCGTACAAGAACAAAAGCGTATCTTTCAAGTGGCACGAGCCGCGAGGTGTGCCGCCCGATACAAACATAGGGAAATGTTCAGGGCGTTCAAGGAGAAGCGTATTTATAAGCATATGTTTGAGTTGAAGCGCCTTTCAACGCGCCTCTTGACAGCCCCCCCCTGACGTGCCGCCCGATGCCACGTCTGACTCGCCTCTTTAAGCTACGCTTGTCCTTGAACGCGGCCTTATAGATCAACAAACAACAACGACTTATAAAACAATGGCAACTAGTTATACCCCAGTAGATCCCAATCACCTAGCATCTCAGCTCACCAACATAACCTATCCCAAAAGGATAAAAAGGCAACTCATAATGGCACATGATCAGTACAATGAAGAGGGAAATGATCACTGGACCAACTCGGTATCCAACACAAGACAGCACACCTGCTTATAGACTGAAGACTGATTGCAGATAAAAATAGAACAAAAAATATATATACCCAAGTAGAAAAGGTGGCAGTGTGTTGCCGTTGTCTGTAACTCTTCGATTTACTATGTGTTCATGTAATATGACCTTTTATACCGATTCCAAGCGATTTTTTGTTCCATTATCTAATTCTACGACTTCCTCGCAGGTATCCGTCGTACATGAACAACGACCTGATAAGCCTGGTGGCGCCTCTGATCCCTACCCCGCGCCTGCACTTCCTCATGACCGGGTATACACCACTCACAGCTGATCACGAGCTCAACACAGTCAGTCAGGTAAGTTACGAATAATACGTTGAAAATATATTATTATTGTGTTTTGTTAGAACTTATATTAGCCAGTGTTAATAAATAATAAGCTAATCAGTTAATAAATAAATTAACAACTACTTTTAGACTCTCGCACAGGATCTTGGTGATATTTTACACAACATTCAGTTTCGTTAAATATAAACATGATACTTAGAATAGCCACAACCCTTACTACTAACTAACTAGAAATTGCAGATCGTATAAAATATTTGCCCTGCAGTGAGACAGTAGAGACTGAATAAATAATAAATAAATAAATGTGCTCTACCGAAAGAAAATCCTTCGGACTCCAATAGCGGCAATGATAAGCGGCGAATTATATCTCTGCAACATTGAGGGAGAACCTAAATAGTGGCGATCACAATGAGCCTTCTATACCGCAGGGATACTCTAGCCACACAAAACGAAATAAAAATCTAAATATAAAATTTAAGAAAAACCCCCGATTTCAATGCCTGCATTTCCTTAAAAGTAAAACAACATAATATTTTTTTAATGTGAACGCGATGCGATTTAATTTTATACCCCTCGAGTATATAACCTCCATAACTTTTAAACTGCACAATTGATTTTCATGAAACATGTCTAAGAACGCTCGCGCCAGACTCACCTTTCATACAAAAAAAACTAAATCAAAATCGCTCCATCCGTTCGGGAGCTTGGATGTCCCAGACAGACAGAAAGACACACAGACATACAGACACGTCAAACACACCCTTCTTTTTTGGTCGGGGGTTAAAAATAAGTGCAATGGTATTTCTGTATCTATCCCTCTCTCTGTCTCTTTGTATGCAATCTCCTCACGCTCCAAACTGTATTAACAATAAAAATCTACAGTGTAAGTCGTGTATTTACAGGCACCGAAAGTGCGTAAAACTACCGTACTCGACGTAATGCAAAGACTACTGCAGCCAAAGAACATGATGGTCTCGCTCAGCCCGGACCGGATGAACAAACACTGCTACATATCAATACTCAACATCATACAGGTGATTACTACCACATTTAACTTCAGTAGCCACTATTATGTTAAGTGGCTATGGAAACTAGCTTTTGACGCTACGGAGTTGCCCGTATTTTATGGATTTTCCCGCGAACAACTTATATTACCGCGGTAAAAGTAGCCTATAGCTTTCCTCTATAAACGGTAAATCAAACACTAAATTATTTATAATATATTATTTTTTATTTAACTCTTTGAGTTTTTGAAGTATACAGTACACATCAAAAACTCGTTTAACTGTCTGAAAGTTGGTGGGTGGATCTGTATCAAAGAGCTATGGAGAGGAAAATAATGCAATGAAAAGCTACTTAGCACAACGTTAAGGGTCTAGACAGACGGACTGCAAGTCGGATTGCAGTTGAATTGCAGTCCGTCTGTCTAGACCCTAAGGCCTTGTATTCCTCCATGCCTTGCAGGCCTCGTTATTCTGTAATTATGAGGAATAGATAACTAAATTAGTATATTGTATACATTTTCATACCTAAAATATGTACTCAATGTATAAAGTGTGCTTACAACGTTACAGGGTGAAGTAGATCCTTCACAAGTGCATAAATCGCTACAGCGGATCCGTGAAAGGAAACTAGCCTCCTTCATTCCTTGGGGGCCAGCCTCTATTCAGGTAAATTACTATACTTAAGAAAGGAAAAAATGTCGAGAAGAATTAAAACAATATTACTTTCGAATATTTAATCACAGTTCTGAGTGTAATATAATACATAGTTTTATTTCTTTCATATTGCAGGTAGCTCTATCGCGTAGATCGCCGTACGTTCAGGCCACACATAAGGTCTCAGGCCTGCTGCTAGCAAATCACACCAATATCTGCTCGGTAAGTAGATACAAACGTTAAAAATATCTGGTAATGCAATTATATCTATATAAATAAAAATGAATTATTGTTCGTTAGTCTGATTAAAACTCGAGAACGGCTGAACGGATTTATCTTATCATAGTCTTGAAATGTTCGTGGAGGTCTAGGGAAGGTTTATAAGGCGAGAAAAAATCGAATAATTGCCGGGAAAATAATTGAATAAAAACCCGTGCGAAGCCGGGGCGGGCCACTAGTTTTTAATAATATTTTAGTTTAGAAATCTGTTATTTGTTATGCTTGCAACCCGCCGGCCGCCCCAAACGGGTCAATCTAAAAAAGCTTGCTTTATTGTCGACCTTTGCCTTCGAACTTAAGTAATGTTTTCGAGCTAAAATTGAAATAAAGCTGTCTTACCTAATCATAAGAGATGTAGTGTGTTGTAATAAATTAATTGTACTAACCTAACGATACATTATTCGTGTTACAGTTATTTGACAGATGTTTACAACAGTACGACAAGCTGCGCAAACGCGAGGCTTTCCTGGAGGTGTTCCGGAAGGAGCCGATGTTCAAGGAGTCTCTGGAGGAGTTCGACGAGTCCCGCACCGTCGTGGACGAGCTCGTCAGCGAGTACCAGGCCGCCGCTACGCCGGACTATGTGCACTGGAATCCAGGTGATTTATTTACTGTATTTTACCTTCTAGTAGTCGCCGATGTGTTATCTATATAAATAAAAATGAATTGTTGTTCGATAGTCTGATTAAAGCTCGAGAACGGCAGAACGGATTTATAGAATAGAATAGAAAACAGTTTATTGTACACCACACAAATTAATAATAAACTTTACAAAAACCTTAACCAATTAAAAACAGGGTACAAAGGGCGGCCTTATCGCTATGAGCGATCTCTATGGATTTATCTTATCATAGTCTTGAAATGTTCGTGGAGGTCTAGGGAAGGTTTAAAAGGCGAGAAAAAATCAATAATTGCAGGGGGACAAAATTGAATAAAAACCCGTGAGAAGCCGGGGCGGGCCACTAGTTCGTTATATTATTCAGTTATGACCTTGACAAGAAAGCAGGCTTTTATAGCCATCGACAGTCAAGACATTTATTACCATTGAAACTCCTGAGGACATAGTCACGAGAACACGTCATCACACTCACACTTAAAACTATTTAATTGACGGTAATTCGTAAAATCAACCTTAACCTTATCACAGAAATCTTTGCTTCCTAGATTAAATCTTAAATCTCGTAAAATTTGCAAAACTCATTATTTGGATGTATTGTTTCAGAGAGCAGTCAAATATAACACAAGCACTAGTCAAAGTTGTAAACTGGAATCAACTTGAGAAATGGACGAAGCTGTCGATCGGAAAGACATTCCACAAGGAATAAGTAGGATTAGTAGGGTGCCAAAGATTTGTACAGATTTTCCAGTAACTGTGACTCTTTTCCGCTCTCTATAATAGTTACTTTGCTAAACAATATTAACTGTAAATTTGTTGTATAATACTTGCCATGTGGTGCCAGTTACTGGAAAATAAGGTGCTATGCATGGGCCACCCTTATTGAGCTATTTACTCACTGTTTTTTTTACCTGTGCCATTTATTGTAATATAACTTGTAATCTCATTTGTTAACATTGTTTTCTCGAATAACTAGACTAAGGTCACTGTCTGTTGTACTCAGACAAGCACAGAGTTGAAATAAAAAAGTTTTTTTTTTTACCAAGAATTTATTTTAATTATCACTAACATTTTGACATTACTTAATCCATATACTATCACTCTCGTGCGCGAATTTTTGTACATCCTGAAATTTCTTAAAACTGTTTTTACATAGATCTTAATTGGGATAGTGATAGTCAAGCGGCTAATATTAGACAATATTCTAAGGGCTATTAGAGCTCTAAGTATGAATGTGACAGCCTTTTTGATTGTCCTTAGAATACACACCATATTAAACCTAGAAAAAGTTACGACATACATAAAATTTAACCAAATACAAAGCTTTTACCAAAATACTATGACATTAAATAATAGTCTAGTTCCTGTTTGATATGAATTATATACAGGGACATAAAATCTTAATGCAGATAAATGAATAATTTATAGCAATCCCTCTAATTCTAGGTTACTTGGCATACTAAAATAATCCATGAACAATCTACAATGCTAGGCTGTTAGTGCAAGCTAACCTTGGAGTAACAGAGACCAAAACACACACAGCTGTTGACTATAGGATGATAAATCTTAAAGTAACTAAGTATTAGTGAAATATGCAGTCGTGACATGATTTGTTACACTTTCAAAGTCTAACATGAAACAAGTTGCATCACGCTCATCCTCAACACACCAATATATCCTAATCATTATAATATAACAGTTGTTCATATAAAACTTTTGTTAAAATCTCAACATAGGCTACATGAAACATCACAATGTTGAATTAAAAATAGTTTTAGTGCAAGGAATTGTATGACCTATAAAAATAAATGTTGCCAATCAGTGCCAATTTTAAAGTAAAATGCGTTGCAGTGAGATGCACAGGCAAAACATGGTGATGATTAAATGAATAGGTCTAATAGTAGCTAACAAAGGCATGGCTAGGATGTTTGGCTGGACTGTTGGAACTTGGGCTGGATGATTGATGTCTTGCGCAGAGGGACGCTTTCCGGTGTGGGAATGGCATCACCAGTAGGATGTTTGGCTGGTACAGCTGGAGTTTTGAAAGGAGCTGCAAGATTGCTCGGCCTCTGCTTAGCCATTTGGTAATCACCAGAATCGAAATACTTTTGCTGTAAGTGAGAATAATTTGTTAGTTATCTAGTAAATGTTAATAGTAATAGGTATAATTAAATACATATATTATATCTATAAGTAGAAGCTTACTCCTTTTGCTAGCCTCTTCTGTAAGAACGCAGAATGTCCTCCAGGCCCTCGTCCAAGCATTGCATTTGGAAACTTTGCCTTCAGCTTTGCTTCCTCTAGCTTTTCTAACTCTTTTGGCTGAAAAAAAAGCAATCACTTAATCAATAAAACATGACATGTTCTGCATTTATTTTCTAAACATACCATAATACTTACATCCTTAGGTGGGTCGTTTTCTAGTGGAGAATCACCCATTATGATCTAGAATAAAGAAAATTGTGAGGGTACAATAGCTGTAAACGAAATACAATCAGGTAGATAACTCAATTTATCCGAGATTTCAGAATGAACATTCAAATATAAATACAGTTGCAGTTAGACAAACGATTATTTACAAAAACGCATGGTTTGTTGGTAGGAGTCATTGAATTCAATGTAATTCAATAACGTACAAGTCGTTCAATCAACGGAAAGTTGTTTACCATGAGAGTGATTTAAATATTCTTACTTTTGTGGTTTCAATGAAACTGCTAATCACTAAGGCAAAACCTCACTGGCTTCACTGGTTGTGGTTGAACGAGATTGACGAATCAATTTTTATCTAGAATAACAACAAAAACAGAAAATTTCAGAGCTCTTGGAAGTGAAAATGGCGTTAGAAAAATGGTTGCCAGTACGTACGTACATGCACCATGTTCAAGATTAAAAAAAAACATATACCGGAAGAGTACCGGACTGAATCTGTCGAACAATTAATTTAAAACGAATCATTCTGGCAATGCTTGCTAAAAATAATGTCTGCTTGCTTGATTGCCAAATGAAAAAAGTTTACTTACTTGTGTTGTGTTTACCTCTGGCTCGCGGCAAAACGACACGTTAAAATAATTTAAAATTAGTGGAAAATGGATTATATGGACATAGATGACGATAGTATTGATGATTCTGATGGATGCATACACAGTATTCATGTTCGCAATTTCTTTTGTCACGACAATTTAGAAGTTACATTGAATAGAAATGTGAATTTTATAGTCGGTCGGAACGGCAGTGGGAAAAGCGCTATTTTGACTGCATTGGTGGTTGGATTAGGTGGACGAGCTTCTGCTACGAACAGAGGATCTAGTTTAACTTGTAAGTTACTCTTAAAGTTACAAAAAATATATAAATCTTACACTATTATAGTATAAGTATTTAATATCATTGAACATAGTTTTCCCAAATATCTTAAAACACTACACATATCAACATGATAGTAATATTTTTTATCCAGTATCATAGAGTAGAGTATCCCAGTTTAAAGCAGACCTTCTCCACTACTCTTTGAACAGGGTATCTTATTTATTTATTTTTCATTATTCGGAGCAAAAAAAAAAAAAAAGATAAAAGATACTTTATTTGCAAAAAAACATGTGTAAAATAAGATGACAAAATAAAATAACATATAATTCAGACATGTTTGACCATTATTAGGTGTGCAAATGTTTTTAAAATAATAACATGCGACTAAAGAAAATTAACAATTAAAAAATGAAGCTATTATATTAATAAAAAAATATATACTCTAGTCTAGTTAAATAATCTTAAAGTAACATCCTTAAACTCTAAGCATAACCAGCACCGTTGCCCGCATATTGCCATATGCGAATATCGGTGTAGCTATTGTATCTAATACAAAAATTAAATTCATTGTAACACTAAATAAGAACTAAAATAATTAATTTTAATTCAATATAGATACATATAATTATAGGTATGAAGTTTATACAAAACAATTTCTTGCTAATATTTATGTTGTTGTAACAAAAGTCTCAGACTTAATAGTCTGTATGATTGATTCTAATCTTTCATGACATTCATATAATTTGCACCATAGAACTTAGAAAATTGTTCGAATTAATGTTCTAATCTCAAGAACTATACAGTACTTTAGATATGATAGATACAGGATATCTGTTACAATCTTTAATTGAGAAAAACTATGGCCTAGCTTTGATGTAAAACAGGATAAAAATATTGTTTAATTACTTTCTGTGGCCATCAAAATTTTAAACTTTACTTCTTACAGCTTTTATCAAAAAAGGACAAAATTCGGCTACAATTGAGATTAAAATAAAAAACAACAGCTCAACAGCATACAAACATCATCTGTATGGGGACTACATAACAATAGTAAGAACAATTAACGCCTCTGGTGGGTCCAGTTATAAAGTTAAATCTGCTGCAGGTATGTAAATAAATATGCTACATAATATGGAAATGATATGGAATGACATGAGTTACAGTACAAAAATAAAATCTGAATGATTTTTACAGTGATTGATAACTGATAACCCTACCTTTGGCTAAACGTTATAACTTTTGTAGAACTATTCTTCTCAAGAATATGCACTCTATCATATAATTCAAATATTGATTTAAAATGGAATCCCTCAACATATTTAAATTTTGTATAAGCTCCTCAAATCCTACAAAAATGTAATATCACAGTTTTAATTACATTATTCTATAAAGTTATCAGTGTCTCCTACTTGTATAACAGTAATAGGTCATAACTCACCCATACCTAGACTTTGCAGATCTTTAAATGAAAGCAAACTCCACCTTTTATTATACTCTTAGTAAGTTCCATTACCTGTTGGTTAACCTTAATAATAAAATAAAATAATTAGCCATTTACATGTTTTTAGGAGAGATTATATCAACAAAGTTTGAGGAGGTAAACTCCATAGTTTTAGCCCATGACATACAAGTGGACAACCCCATATCAGTCCTGAACCAGGATGATGCAAGAAGCTTCCACGCCTCTGATGCTAAAAAGAAGTACCTGCTGTTTCGCAAAGCCACCAACCTAGACTGCACAGAGAACAACTATAATTATGCACTGGAAAATTGCAACAAAGCTGAAAATGTTTGGAAAAGAAAAACAGATGTAAGTTTCTTGTGATTTTAATTCTGAACACTATTGCATTAAGGCATTATGTAAATTGTGATGTTTCATTCAAGATGGAAAGCAGGATTCGGAGCATGAGAGGTTGTCAAGACATTGCCAATAAATTTGAACTGACTCTATTTCATATCTTTATTTAAATATGTTCATTAAATTTTCGTAAGAACTTAAAAGAAGTCTATCGGGACAGTTTATATATGTATTTCCAAAACCAGTTTTATCCAAAACCAATTGATTGCAAAATTATATTTACCGAATTTCAGCTGTGAGTGCTTAAATATTCCTAGGAATTAGAAAAACATAGTCAAACTTTAGACTATTAATTTTAGAGACATTTTATGTGATTTCTCATACATGTTACCAATATTTTTCATAACAAGGCATGCGCGGATTTGGATAAAGAATACAAGAAATGGAAAACCATTCACGAACAACTCCAATCCCGGGACGAGATCGAATCTCAGAAGAAGCGGCTACAGGACGAGTACTACTGGAGTGAGATCGCGGAGTTGGAGAAAGAAGCGAACGTTTTACAGACGCAGTGCGATAAGCAAAAGGCTAAAACAGAGCGCCGCACTGAGAAACTTAAGCAAATGGAGAATAACTCTGGCAGTAATCATGATGCTATTCAGTAAGTTTCATTAAAGAAAATAAGTTATTCCAAACACCTCCTTCAATTATTTAGTTCCACAAAGCCAAATGTGCCAACGAGCACCTGGTGGGTGCCGCCACCATCTGCCGTTAGACCGGGATCGGTACGCCTGTTCAGTTTGTTAAGTGGTACGTTTGTTTATATTAAATGTATTATTAAAATTGAATAATCAAAAAATGTTTATTCAATGTTCAGTAATTTTACACAATCATTAACAATATTAAGAACGGAAACGGATTACATACCATGATTTGATGGTTTCTAGTTTATCGATATTTCGACGCTATTGTAAGCTCCAAGTTTACTCAAGCCGTGATCATGGTGCTCGCAAATTCGAATTCGAAAAAAGACGGGTGTTATAAGTTTGACGTGTCTGTCTGTCTGTGTGTCTGTCTGTCTGTCTGTCTGTTCCATTATAGCTCCCGAACGGATGGAGCGATTTCAATTTAGTTTTTTTTGTATGAAAGGTGAGTTTGGCCCGGGTGTTCTGAGACGTGTTTCATGAAAATCGGTCGAGCCGTTTAAAAGTTATGGTGGTGAGAGTGGGGAAGGAAAACAGAAAATCTGCAAATAAACTAGTGAGGGGTATCCAATGAAATCGCATCGCGTTCACATTACAAAATATTATGTTGTTTTACATTACAGGAAATGAAGGCATTGGAATCGGGGGTTTTTCTTAAATTTTAAATTTAGATTTATAATCAATGATGTTATCAGCTAAGTTCTCAAGCATCTTTATTTTTTTATTGTTTGATCTGCAATCGGCTATTTAGTTATAATCAAATAGGGTCATGTTGGCATATACAGATATGTATTACTGGATAGATTCCTTTAAATCGTCCTGTTATGTTCATTTGTATTGGTCCAGTGATAAATCCAATATGCATTTCCTCTTTTAGCATCTAATAATAGTATTTTCGTGTCACAAAAATTAATATTTTTAAATAGGGCACTAAAAACTCAGCTAGAAGAGAAGAGCCAACTTCGTGCGTCGCTAGAACAAGAGCTGCGCGCGCTAGAGTCTCAGATCCGCGAGGTGCAAGCCACGCAGCGCAGCGCCCAGCACTGCTCGGGCAACCAGCGCGACCTGATGACCCGCGAGCAGAAGAAGGTGCAAGACTTGGAGCGAGAGATACGGAACATAGAGTGAGTACTGCACTACTAGTAGATATATAGTACATAATTATCACGCCACGGCGCTGCCCGTGCCCGTGTTTTATGGATTTTACCGCGGTAAAAAGTAGCCTATAGACTTCGTCAATAAGTATGCTATATAAAAGTGAAATAATTATTAAAATCGGACCAGTGTTTCCTGAGATTAGCGCGCTACAAAGTTGTGTAGTGGCCTTTTTAGTGGCAGATTTATAAAGTGTGAGTTTAGTGTTTAAACTAAACTCACACTTTAAAAATCTGATTCACATTTAAAAAACATCAATATCTCTCTCTCTCTCTCTCTCTCTCTATCTCTCTCTATCCAACAACAAATTAAAAAGACTAACCAATAATTATTGTTTATTATCCAAACAAAAATGTGCAAGAGTTTCTAATCGCTTCTTGGCTCTGGTGATAAAAAAGCGAATCGACCAGATACGTTATATTTATTTCCCATTTATCTATAAGTATGTTCAATTGGTGGGTGTCCTCTTGACTTTTTCTATGATTTGTTAAATAAAACTATGGAATTCGACAGACATACATCTACCTAGATAACGGAAACGCGTGTAATTCGTGCGTCCGCACCCCGACCGAGCGTCGTTTCTCACTACACAAAATCGTTGCGTGGTCCAGGTCAGGTAGCGCGGCAAACGAGCGCGGCGCTCTGGAGGCGGCGGCCGAGGCGGCGCGCAGCGCGCTCGCCGCGGCCGAGGCGCGCTACGGCACGGCCAAGAACGACGCGAGCCAGGCGCGACACAACGCGGAGCACGCGCGCGCCGCCGCCGACCAGGCCGCCGCCAGGGCGCAGCACCAGCGGGACTCCATCAGTCAGTATCTACACTCACTCACTTTGTATAAAATAAATATTTCCAGACATAAATATTTCCAGACATTTCACACAACAACATCTAGCCACGTGGTAAGCTGTTAGCTTGTGTTACGGGTACTAGACATCTGATATACTTAATATAATATACATACATACATAGATATTTTTTATTATACATATTAAACACCCAGACCAAGGAGAAAGTGCTTGCAGAACATACAAACACTTGACCCCTCAGCGGGAATCGAACCCGCTACCTCTTGCGCCGCAAGCGGACCCTCGCCCACCGCGCCACTGAAGCAGTCAATAGAAATGAAGTATGAGAACTGTAAAATGGAATGCTATTGGCCATGCAAAGATTATCCGCACTCCTCTAGCGGCGAAATTTAGAAACTGTCTAAGAACGACACTTTGTTTATTTTTTGAAGTTATCACTGATTTGTATTTATTATTTATGTTTTCCCTGATGTTAATTATAACGAAAACTGCCAAGTGTCGTTCATAGACAGCTTCACAATTTTGACGCTAGAGGCGCTAGTTAGAATCTTTGCATCGCCAATAGTTACTCTGTACTGTACACCACACAAATTAAATAGTACTTTATGCCAATGTTATATAATGAGTGGTCTTAAATCACCGAGACCGTTTGTAGGTTCAGTATCTAATTTTTTTTATTGCAAAATGAGTGTAAACCGTACACGGAACCCTATGTGTAGAATGAGTCAGATAGTTATCTGATACTTATCAAATTTATTCCATATTAGTCCAGTAATATTTATTAGGGGTCTGGGTGTTTTCTATGTATCATATTTATGTATTTACAAAAAAAAATGTATCTATGTAGTATATCCGTCACCTAACACCCATAGTACGAGCTCTGCTTAGTTTGGGGTTAGGTGATGCTGTGTGAGTAGTCCGGAAATATTTATTATCCCCGACCAAAAAAGAGGGGTGTTATAAGTTTAACGTGTCTGTCTGTCTGTATGTCTGTTCCATCATGGCTCCCGAACGGATGGAGCGATTTCAATTAAGTTTTTTTTGTATGAAAGGTGAGTTTGGTCCGGGTGTTCTTAGACATGTTTCATGAAAATCGGTTGAGCCGTTTAAAAGCCGGGGGTGAGAGTGGGGAAGAAAAACTGAAAAAATCTGCAAATATACTATCGCGTCCACATTGCATAATATTATGTTGTCTTACATTTAAGGAAATGAAGGCATTGGAAACGGGGGTTTTTCTTAAATTTTAAATTTAGATTTTATTTATTTATCTATATGTTGAGCAGAGCAACTGAAGCAGCAGCTGCGCGAGCTGGAGTCCCGCGGGAACGACTCGCTGGCGGTGTACGGCGACCGCGTGGCGGAGCTGTGCCAGCGCCTGCAGCAGGCCGCGGCGCGGGGCGAGTTCTCCGCGCCGCCCCGCGGGCCTGTCGGTGCGTACTAATCATACTATGCTAAAAAAAACCGTGTTCAGGTCCTACGCTCGCCTATCACCTATCAATATCAATAAATATTCTTTACTAGCGGCCCGCCCCGGCGTCGCACGGGTAAAAAAAGTACCCGGCAATTTTTCCTTATTTGCTCACCGTTTAGACTTACCCTGGACTACGACAAACATTTTAAAACCAAAATCAGCTCAATCGGCCCATCCGTTCTCTAGTTTTAATTAAACTAACGAACAACAATTCATTTTTATTTATATAGATTGCACTCAAAACACAAAATAATACATAAGCACTTAAGATTCTAAGATTTGGAAAATCAAAGAATGGAAATAAATTATTGTATCTTGTATGACTATGTGTCAAATCGCGGTCTTATCACTAAAGAGGGATCACTGCCAGACTTATTGATCGAGTGGAATTATTGATGGATGTGATTTTATGCATCTTTGTCCAGCAGTCCAGTGGATCAGCTAAGGTTGAAATAATGAACAAAGATGTACTCATAAAATAGTGAAAACAGCTTTTTTTAAGTAACAGTGCGATACTAACCAGCGTACATTTAACTTGCCCCTTTGTATCAATAAGAATAGGTTTAAACACCTCACCGCAGCGCAGTCACCTACGCTTTAGCTATCTCTCTTTCTTTCTCATAGAATAAATACTACTTAACTATTGACTCCCTTAGGCCACGTCCGCACAGACAGGCGGCTTACTTAGCGCCTAGAGCCTAGTGGCTTGCATTCTGGCTACTTGCTAGGATTCACGGTGGCCACACTGAAGGTGGTTTGCGTGGTGGGTCGCTAGGTGCAATTAATATTTCATCCATTTTTTTCTTCTAAAATGCCTCGCGCTTCGCGACTAAAAACCGACACGTTTGTTTACTTGGATACACGCTAAGCGACTAGCCAGGCGCCAAGCGCGCAGTGCGGCCGATCTCGAACGTTCTCGAACGTTCGTTTTATTAAGCTACTCGCTAGGTGACTCGCTAGGCTCTAGGCGCTAAGTAAGCCGCCTGTCTGTGCGGACGTGGCCTTAATAATTTTACTTCATAATGGGGTGTCGGGTGGCGCAACATTCAGTCGTCGGTACCAATATTCCGAGCTTTTTTTGATAAATTTTTGTACGTTTTTTTTCTCATTTGCCCAAGTAGTGGCCGCGCTCAAGCAAGAGCAGCTGAATCTACTAAAACCCCCCGCGACTAAAGAGTAGGCACTTCCTTCTATTAGGAAGGGGGTTTTGGCTGATGCCAACTATCACCATGAAAGTAAATTGGATGTTAATATGCAGGCTCGTATGTGAAAGTGAAGGAGTCTCGCTGGGGCGACGCATTGGAGCACATCATCGGCGGGAACATGCGCTCCTTCTGCGTCAACTCGCCCGAAGACTCCAGGAAGCTCTTTCAAATTATGGGACAGGTAATGTGCTCTTATTTAAGTACTCTATTTAATGAGAGGACACCGTTTTGTGCTCACCAGAGATCGCCACTGTAGAGTAAGTCTTAATATATTTATATAAGACATTAAAGAATTGAATATTGATATGCGACTAGGGAATGCAATCCCGACTCGAGATTGCAAATTCGGGATCCCGCGGGAATAGAAATATCAATCCCGCGGGATCCCGGAATTTTCGGGATCCCGTCTAAATTAAAAAAAAAATGTTGATTTCAGATGACTGAAAAAGCTAATAACTGCTTGTTTGTGATATTGAGGTTAACTAAAATAACATATTACTCGAAAGAAAATAAAAACCTTTATTCTTACCAACTAAATAATAATCAGGTTGTAAGGAAATTAACGTAGGTAAATTAAGTAATCAAAACAATAAGCTTATTTCAAGGGAATTAGGAAAAAGAGTGATTTTGAAAATGACTCCTTAAAAAACAAAGGGTATTAATAGTTTCATCTGCTAAACGGCATCTAATGTCCGTTGCAATGTACCCCGCTGCTGAGAATGCCCTCTCCGACTCAACGCTGGTTACTAACAGCGTGGCGAAGCAATTATATGCAAACTGCAAAAATCGCCCCCTTGTTCCTCCACACTCAAACAAATCCATTTATTTTTTAATGGTAGATTCTAATTTGTCTAAGCTCGTGGACGTGGATATACGTGCTAAAGGACTTTTAGAAGCTCGCAGAGTTTCTTCTGATTCCTCTTGAAGCGATTTATTAGTTTGTGCAGCACGTAAATTCAAATCTTCCGCCGCCCAATCCCGTCAATCTCGAACGGGATCTCGTCATATGATGCGACGGGATTGATCCCGAAAAATTACACGAGATTAATCGGGATTGCATTCCCTATATGCGACACTATAAGATGCTGTTAATTATTACGTAACAACTTCATGCTTCGAGTACGGAGATTCCAGACACAATTGATTTTCAATTGTTATGGACCACGTTTGTGGTCTTAGAGACTGGACGTATTAAGACAGAAAATAGCTTAAGTAGAGACTGAATAAATTAATAACCGACTTGGAATTACATGGATCTCACAACTTTTTACCGCAGAACAACTGAGTTGCGCGACTTGGTTTTTTTGACAAGTATTGTATTTGATGGGGTCTCATTTCTTTTTGTATTTTGTAGACAGTTCTACTTTTTTCATTTTCGGTACCTTCTACTTATTGTATATATGTCCATATAATTTTCTTTTTGCCGGTCCAGATTGGATTAATTTATATTCCGCATTGTTATTACTTTAGTACATATTTCGTATATACGTGGCTTTGCGACAGCGCCCTCTATACCGGTCTTTTCTAGATTTTTTAGTTTTCCCTTGATTCATACACCAAACACTACTTATATTCCAAATTTGAAGCTTCTAGGTCTGCTAGAAGTGCCTTAGAATATTGATGATCGGTGAGTCAATGAGTGACAAAATTAAGAAATTTGACCCGTTATAATTCTTAAAATACTGGTTCAAATTGAATGAAATTTGAAATATACCGTGTCTTTACAATGCCTGCATGGTTACTGAAAATTTCAGTCTTCTAGTTTTATCCACAACGAAGTTACAGGGGGTCGAAAATGGCCTGAATTGCTTCGAGAAAAGGTACGACAGCGCCCTCTATACCGGTTTTTTCTAGATTTAGTTTTTACTTGATTCATACACCAAACACTACTTATATTCCAAATTTGAAGCTTCTAGGTCTGCTAGAAGTGCCTTAGAATTTTGATGATCGGTGAGTCAGTCAGTCAGTCAGTCAGTGAGTGACAAAATTACGAAATTTGATCCGTTATAATTCTTAAAATACTGGTTCAAATTGAATGAAATTTAAAATATACCGTGTCTTTACAATCCTGCATGGTTACTGAAAATTTCAGTCTTCTAGTTTTATCCGCAACGAAGTTACAGGGGGTCGAAAATGGCCTGAATTGCTTCGAGAAAAGGATGGTACGGCCGTGACGCCTTTTTGCTTGACTTTGTGGGGGCACTGCCGTGCCCCCAGATTTAAAAAGAATATGGTAACACGCGATAATTAAAAAAAATATATAAAATTGGCTGGCTTCTAGGTGTTCGGGAACGCTCCGAAACCCAGTGTTACCTGCAGCAAGTTCCTGACGAAGGTCCACGACGTGCGGAGGAACAAAGTGCAGGCGGCCGGCTTCCTGTCCGCCCTGGACTCCGTCAGCGTGGCGGACCCCGTGGTGGCCAACTTCCTCATCGACCAGCTCGGCTTGGAGGCCATCCTGCTGGTGCCGGACCATGGTGAGATAAATAAATTAATATTCAATTGATTAATAATAGCAATACTTAATTTTATTTTATTTTCAATTTTTAATAATAGTTGGATTATTTTGCATGTTGTTATTGTTCTCAGTTTGTGTCTATTATTAAGGTAGCATTTGTGTATTTGTAATAATTAACATAGTGTGTGATTCTTGAATGTGTTAATGCTTATCTTGTTGATGCAACTAAATAAATAAATATTTCCAGACATTTCACACAACAATATATAGCCCCGTGGTAAGATATAAGCTTGTGTTACGGGTACCAGATATCTGATATACTTAATATAATAGTCATACATATATAGATATTTTTTATTATACATATTAAATACCCAGACCAAGGAGATCGTGCTTGCAGAACATACAAACACTTTCACCCTCGGCGGGAATCGAACCCTACCTCTTGCGCCGCGAGCGGACCCTCGCCCACCGCGCCACTGAAGCAGTCAAAAGTGAGACAAGCTATGGTCTCCGTCGAAAACAAGTTTCTTAAGTTATTACAATATTGGTAGGCGGATTGGCGAGAGAAGAATTATTTGTTGAGGTCCAAGAAGAAGAGTTATAAATAAATGTTAATTAAGTTAAGTAAATTTTGTAAAATTTGGTCATATTCAGCGAAGGTGTTGGTTGCTCTTTCACGCAAATACTACTGAAGGGATTTTGATGAAACTTCCATAATAATATAGTTTACATATCAGAATTACACAGGCTTCCCGCTTTTATTGCGGGCAAAGCCCGATTTGATCCAAATATGGCATGGACATAGCTGTTTTCTCAGTATAGGGGCAAAGCTACTTTTACCGCGGTATATTTATTATTACGCAAGCAAAGCCGTGGACGGGCAGCTAGTAAGATCCTTAATTGTAAGAACGCCATCGATTCCTCGATGATTTCTTTACCAAATACGATACGATTTTGTTTCCTACGTGTTGTTGTATCTTGTTTCCCTGTGTGTGCAATAGTTTTTTGTATTGTATTGTATTGATACACAAAGTTAGAGGTTACACAAAGTTGCGCTACTGTAATCCTATCTGACGTTTGTTAAAACGGTTCTTATCTATTTAGACCTTTTTTCCATTTGGTTTCAGAGGACGCCGTGCGATTATCGGACAACGAAGAAAACGTACCAGAAAACTGCGCAAAGATAGTGACCCTGGACTGTAGCGAGTACTACCCCGCGCCCAACTACCGCAGCTACGGCGGCGCCGGCCGCCGGAGCAGGCTGCTGCAGGTCAGCACCGAGCAGAGGAAGGGGTAAGGACACACGGTAGTGACCCTGGAC
The DNA here is from genome assembly GCA_929108375.1 of Gymnoscelis rufifasciata. Classification (NCBI taxonomy): domain Eukaryota; kingdom Metazoa; phylum Arthropoda; class Insecta; order Lepidoptera; family Geometridae; genus Gymnoscelis; species Gymnoscelis rufifasciata. The sequence goes on from OV815303.1 coordinate 1,767,061, forward strand.
TGTAGCGAGTACTACCCCGCGCCCAACTACCGCAGCTACGGCGGCGCCGGCCGCCGGAGCAGGCTGCTGCAGGTCAGCACCGAGCAGAGGAAGGGGTAAGGACACACGGTAGTGACCCTGGACTGTAGCGAGTACTACCCCGCGCCCAACTACCGCAGCTACGGCGGCGCCGGCCGCCGGAGCAGGCTGCTGCAGGTCAGCACCGAGCAGAGGAAGGGGTAAGGACACACGGTAGTGACCCTGGACTGTAGCGAGTACTACCCCGCGCCCAACTACCGCAGCTACGGCGGCGCCGGCCGCCGGAGCAGGCTGCTGCAGGTCAGCACCGAGCAGAGGAAGGGGTAAGGACACACGGTAGTGACCCTGGACTGTAGCGAGTACTACCCCGCGCCCAACTACCGCAGCTACGGCGGCGCCGGCCGCCGGAGCAGGCTGCTGCAGGTCAGCACCGAGCAGAGGAAGGGGTAAGGACACACGGTAGTGACCCTGGACTGTAGCGAGTACTACCCCGCGCCCAACTACCGCAGCTACGGCGGCGCCGGCCGCCGGAGCAGGCTGCTGCAGGTCAGCACCGAGCAGAGGAAGGGGTAAGGACACACGGTAGTGACCCTGGACTGTAGCGAGTACTACCCCGCGCCCAACTACCGCAGCTACGGCGGCGCCGGCCGCCGGAGCAGGCTGCTGCAGGTCAGCACCGAGCAGAGGAAGGGGTAAGGACACACGGTAGTGACCCTGGACTGTAGCGAGTACTACCCCGCGCCCAACTACCGCAGCTACGGCGGCGCCGGCCGCCGGAGCAGGCTGCTGCAGGTCAGCACCGAGCAGAGGAAGGGGTAAGGACACACGGTAGTGACCCTGGACTGTAGCGAGTACTACCCCGCGCCCAACTACCGCAGCTACGGCGGCGCCGGCCGCCGGAGCAGGCTGCTGCAGGTCAGCACCGAGCAGAGGAAGGGGTAAGGACACACGGTAGTGACCCTGGACTGTAGCGAGTACTACCCCGCGCCCAACTACCGCAGCTACGGCGGCGCCGGCCGCCGGAGCAGGCTGCTGCAGGTCAGCACCGAGCAGAGGAAGGGGTAAGGACACACGGTAGTGACCCTGGACTGTAGCGAGTACTACCCCGCGCTCAACTACCGCAGCTACGGCGGCGCCGGCCGCCGGAGCAGGCTGCTGCAGGTCAGCACCGAGCAGAGGAAGGGGTAAGGACACACGGTAGTGACCCTGGACTGTAGCGAGTACTACCCCGCGCCCAACTACCGCAGCTACGGCGGCGCCGGCCGCCGGAGCAGGCTGCTGCAGGTCAGCACCGAGCAGAGGAAGGGGTAAGGGGACACAGATACTCATTTTAAACTGTGCTTAACGTATTAAGACCAGGGATGTAACGGAGGTAGTTTTATCGGAACCGAAATCGGAATCGGAGTTTTCAAATTTGATTTATCGGAATCGGAATCGCAATCGGAGGCAGGGTCAGTTTGTTTAAGGACAAATAAAACATGATTTGTAGTCAATTCTTTTCATTTTTATTTTTATCATAAAATAAAAAACAACTGTGAAAAAAAAATGGCATAATTCCAAATAAACAAAAGATAGAATTTTGTTTTGAATTTTTATTTGCCATGATTTGTCGTGTTTTGAGACGTTTTAAGTCTTAATAATGATTATATAAAGGATGATGCAGCTTGGATAGATGTTGCTTAGTTCCACATTAACAGGCTCTAATAATTCTGGTTGACCAGGACTGATATGCTCATGTTATAATAGCTTCCTTATTATGACAAACATTTTTTTTTGTAAATGTTAAACTTGTAATAGTTACCTATAAATAAGATCTCCAAAATTGTAATAACTACAAAATTGTAAAAACTGATAAAGCTGTGTTGTTCTATTCGCTTCTCAACTCAGTATAAAACATTGAAGCGAACTGTCAAGACAATGTTATTTCCTTGATATTTGTTATTTAAGCAATTTAGTTTTATTAATTTTAAGTTGACCTGTCCATTTAGGCTATGTGCTTCTAAGGAAATAAACGTTTTGACTTTGACTTTAATATGAGGACCTCTGTGGCTCGGTTTGCGAAGGTCAGACTGAGAGGCAGGAGGTTGCGGGCCGATTCGCGCCGGGGGACCAGATTTTGTACTTTCTTCAAATTCTGGTTCCGGGTCTGAGCGGTTTTTATGTATCATCATAAGTTAGTATTTACGAAAAAAAATCTATGTAGTACATCAGTCACCTAAAGAAGCCAAGAGGAGAAGCCATCTATATTCTAGGTCTTAATATCCCATCTTAGACCACATCGTCACTTTACATCTAATATATCTCAAATAAAAAATAGTACAAGCTCTGCTTAGTGATAGTGATGCTTAGGCACGTTCAATTAGAATGAATAGCGGATATGGACAACCTCTGTTACCATCGCAGGCAGATAAAAGCCGAGATAGCGGAGGCGGTGCAGGCGCTGCGCTCGGCGGAGAGCCGCGCCGAGGAGCTGAGCGCCGCGGCCGGCGCAGCGCGCGACCTGGAGCGCCAAGCCGGCAGGGCGCTGCAAGCGCTGCACGCGCTCACGCACGACAAGGACGAGGCGCTGCGCCGCGCCCGCGCAGCGCTGCAGGACTGCGCCGTGCCGCACCACGCCGTCCTGGTGCGTACACTCTTTGTCACATAGTAATAGACATAGACGAACATTTATTTGCTATATAACTTTAAAACTATCATGGTTATCAATATTATTTGGATTATTAACGGGATATTTCTCTTCTTCTCTGTCGTTTCACTCTTGACAGAGCGGTCGTGGTCACATTGAGGCATCATTTGGTGTTAGAGACGGGCACAGCTTTCTTAACGATCGCCCGCCATCTTTCTCTGTTTGCAGCCTGTTTGGTGCAGTCTGACACTGGGACTCCTACAGCGGATTACGGGATATTTACCATGATTGATTGTCTTTCGAGGTTTCGAGTTTCCCGATATTGATATGTTCAACCGTGATCGTGGCGCATGTAACTGTGCCGAAATATCGGGAAACTCGAAAGACAATCATGGTAAATATCCCGTTGTAAATCTAAATAGTATTTATTTGCTACTCACACAATACAAAAACATTTAGGTATAAATTATTCACAGGTAACACAAAAACACAAATTCTTACATGTAAAACAGAAATTAAAAAAAAAACGTTAAAATTCCTTTTAATTCATATAAACATTAATCTTGCTTGTATCACAATAGTATTTTTTTTTTATTCATCTCATTCTTTTGTCGATTTACTGAAGTTTCACCTCTATCGTGTGTGAATCGCACACACACCTTTTTTTTCCTAGGTGGAAGAATTAAACTTGTCCAAAGAGAAGCTCCGTACACTGCAGGAGCAGGTGGACGCGGCGAGCGGGCTGGATCGCGAGCAGCGACGCAGAATCGACGCGATCGAGGGCGACATGAGGGCGATCAAGAGCCGGCTGAAAGAGGCCACGGCGGCGGTCAGGTCGCTCACTGTAAGTACTTATTAACCCCCCAACAAAAAAGAGGGGTGTTATAAGTTTGACGTGTCTGTCTGTCTGTTCCATCATAGCTCCCGAACGGATGCTTTTTTTGTATGAAAGGTGAGTTTGGCCCGGGTGTTCTTAGACATGTTTCATGAAAATCGGTTGAGCCGTTTAAAAGTTACGGGGGTGAGAGTGGGGAAGGAAAACAGAAAATCTGCAAATATACTAGTGTGGGGTATGAAATGAAAGCGCATCGCGTCCACATTACATAATATTATGTTGTTTTACATTTAAGGAAATGAAGGCATTGGAATCGGGGGTTTTTATTAAATTTTAAATTTAGATTTTATTATTAATAGTTTATTCTCTATCGTTCTTGAGATACTGCCTAGTGACAGACGGTCAGACGACAACGTCTCAGTAATAGGGGATCCTTTGGGTACCGAAACCATAAAAAGTCTTATTTTAAAATATTTATTTAATAAAGTTTATTTAAGGTAATTGCGTCTTAAAAGATAACTTTATTCGTCTAGATGATTATGTTACTCATTGAGTCGTATCATCGTCCAGCCCATTCTTCAAATCAGCTTTATGTCATACTTATGTGTACGGTGATTGATATAAACATACAAAATAACTCAATCGGTAACCGGGAAGTGTGACAAATGTAACTTTGCAAAATCCAAGATTTGGTTACATGTTCGTTATTGGGTTGTAAATAGTTATTAAATAATGTTATGTATTGTTTCTCCCTTAATCGGTTTGGTCAACTCTATGTTTCTGCATTCCGGGTACCGATAAAATTCTGTATAGTTTACAAAACTTTCAAGTTACTGAATGACACTGACACGCGCGACGCCAATAATAACTGAACTGAACTGACAATAAACATTCGGACATATGAAACTAAATATGTACATGCTTAAATACTATCATCTTTATAATTTTGTTTCATAATTCATAAATTCTTTATTGCGCACATAAAAATACACATATGAAAGTTTATAACTATATAGGCCAAAAAGTACAAAAGGTGATCTTAACCCTAAAAGAATTTTCTAACAGCGGACCTCGATATACAAGATACGTGTTAAAAAGAGTGGGTTGACATTGTGCACATTTTCATCTTTTCTATAACCTTTTTCTCTGCAGGAAGAGATAGACCAAGAGCAAAACAAGCTCGACCAAGGAGCCACAGAGAGCCGCACCCTCAAACAGCTGATCCGCGAGGAAAGGATCAAGATCACTCAAACCGAAGCCATCCTCGAGGAAAAGCTCGCTGTCATCAGCAAGAAGGAGCAAGAAGCGCTGCTGCTCTGCGCCAGGATACAGAACCCCAGGTAAGAGCTCATTCTCTGTTTTACAACTGGATCCAACAGCTGTCTGTTAGTCAAGGATCAAGATCACTCAGCCATCATCAGCATCATATCTATTATATTACTAAATTATATTATCATCTAGAAAAAGCGCGCTGTCATTTATTTATTTAATTTAATAACTAGTACAGATAATCCAATTAAAATAGCTAATCTAAGTTATAACAAAACACAATAATAATACATCCAATCAATACATTGTCTAGTTACATAAAAATTATAATACGAAAATAAAAATAAAATTAATAATTAAAATCGAAAATGTTAAGAAAAAATAATAATACTAATGTCAAATCTTAAATATTAATGTATCAGATGTCAAGTTCACAAAAATGAAGAATGTCACTCACTAAGTCCAGCCATTCGTCCGCAAATACATCACATTCAGGGTGGGCTTCCAGGAGGGTATTGAGTGATGCAAGGGATCATAATATACATATACTGGTAACGGCTTATGTTGAAGTGGTGAAGCTGAAATAAATAAATGGAATTGAATTGAATTAAGTCTCTGACGGGAAAACTGAAACGAAAAGCTCGGTATCGGAGGTACCCCCTGTACCACTCCCCCCCCCGCGGAAATATGTAGTTTAGGAGATATATCAATTTGAAATTCAATAAAATCTTACCTCAAAAATAGGGTTTTAAATAGTTTCCTAGCTTCTCAGTTACAAATATTAAATTAAAACAATATTTAAGTAACCCTTATTGGTTTACGGTGCACTCTACACTCTTTTGTTGATAAAATCAACACATGCTCTTCAGCAAATGCGATTCCTTTGTTGGCGAGTGCCAAGTTGTCGTATCAGACGAGCCAAATTAAACATCGCCACAATTTCCGAAGTATCTATATGGCGCTTTACAGGCAATACATCATCTCAAGGCTCTAAAAAAAATAGTGTTAATAAACTGCTCCGGCGCTGCGGGAAGTGCAGCCCCTTTGCCCTTGCATAACAAAGCGCAGGCACCCGTGCGAGCCGGAGCGGCTAAGGCTGGTCGCCGAAGGCGACCAATAAGCCGAAGCTGCGGAGGTGAGCATGAGTTACGGCGGGCGGGGGCTGCTCTCCCTCCGCGCCTCCGGCTTTTTAAATACACTCTAGTTGTGTGACAGACAAGACCACGTGGAATTAAGGGTGCACTGATTCGGATTTGCAACTAAAAGTGACCTAAATCAACCCAAAGTAGGGTGCACTCATTCGGATTTGCAAATTGAAGTGAGCTTATTAAGGTACAATCTAACCTAATTGTAATTCTTACCTTCTTTACTTCCCGATGGAATTGGTTCAACTTCACCGCGACTCGTCGACGCTACTTATATGATTACATTGTAATTTTAAGGTAAAAACATTACATAGGTACTATAAAATTTTATACAAAAATAATGTTCCATTTCACGTGAACAAAAATATTTTATAAAAAAAAAGTACGCATCTCCGCGGTGAAGGGGTGGTATTTTTGGAAAGGGGAAACCAATGTCATCTTAAATCGAGAATCAGCACCCCCAAAATCCTGCGGCTGGATTCTAAAGCCAAGCCATATATATATTTAATTTGTACAGAGACAAAGCGGTAGTGACAGAGGAGTTGAAGAAGACGCAGCTGAAGCTGAGCTCGATCCGCGGCGACGGGCTCACGAAGGCGCAGGCGGCGGAGCGGCTGCTGGGCGTGGAGCGCCGGTACCGCCGCACGCGCCTCACGCTCGACAAGCTCAAGGCGCTCATAGACGAGGTCGGTCACCCTGCTTATAATTATAACAATAGGAGAATCAATCTAACTTTAAAAATTAAAGAAAAACCTCCGATTAGAATTCCTTAATTTCCTTTAATGTAAAACAACATAATATTATCTAATGTGGACGCGATGCGCTTTCATTTGATACCCCACACTAGTATATTTGCAGATTTTCTGTTTTCCTTCCCCACCCTCACCCCCCATAACTTTTAAACGGCTCAACCGATTATCATGAAACATGTCTAAGAACACCCGGGCCAAACTCACCTTTCATACAAAAAAAAACTAAATTGAAATCGCTCCATCCGATCGGGAGCTATTATGCCACAGACAGACAGACAGACAGGCACGTCAAACTTATAACACCCCTCTTTCTTGGTCGGGGGTTAATAAATGATTAAATGTGATGTATTTGTCAGCTGAGGCCCACCACGAAGCTGCACCTGCGCTACTGCAAGAAGCTGCAGGACTACATCTCGCGGCACGTGCAGCACGCCTTCCAGAGCATCCTGATGCTGCGCGACTATTCCGTGAGTACCTACCATACTTGTACCGTTTACTTATAGTACTGATGAACAATTACATTCATTTTGCAACACAACGTTTGCTGGTGTCAGCTAGTTACTTCATATTTTCTGAAAAATTCATACGGCATTTTTTACATTTATGTCTTGATTAACGGTGTGATTAGTTTTACTTTTTCCGTTGTTCTTCTCTTCTTTATATCTTTTACTATCATACTGATAAGACATGCGTAGTTGATCAGCAATTAGACTTGGTTATACGGCCACAGGGCAGCATGAATATCGACCACGCCACCGGCGTCCTAGAGATCTCGTGCACGGGCCGCGAGTCCAGCTCCAAGCGCCTCGCGTCCACCACCTCGTCGCTGTCGGGCGGCGAGCGCTCCTACTCCACCGTGGCCTTCATCATGGCGCTCTGGGGCTGCGTCGAGGTACCCTTCTACTTCATGGACGAGTTCGACGTGTTTATGGTGAGTGTACATGTCATCGACACCCTATTACGTTCCCACTGCTGGGACACAGGGGCTTTTCCCTTGACGAGAGAAATTGGGCTTTAACTCAGCACGCAGACCAAGTGCACACATGTATTAGAGAATAATGTATAAAAAATAAGTAATTCAAGACATTAAATGGTACTCAGAACATATTCGTCAAAGCCAATACTTGCTTCAAATTGTAAAATGTATGTAATACAGAATGCTGTCGTCCAAGTAGTGGCCTATTCAGATTACTTGACAACAGGTTTCTTTCACCTGTAAAAGTAAAACAAACAGTTGATGACGTGGTTTTGGATGAAGGAGGACAAATTCTTGATCTTCCAGTCAATTTAGATCTACGCTTGAGTACTACCTTCAAAGTTTTTCTGCTAATTCCCCACGATTATTTTTGTCTGACGGTAAAATTGAGGCTCTCAAGCCGAACATGAAAAACGTGTGGTCTTTATTATGCTTCCGTAAAATCATTAAATCGTAACACCGAGAATATCCATAAAAAAGTAATAAAAAATGGTAAGAAATCTGCTTACGTAATACTTGAACGCCCCCTTACTTACAGCCTACTAAAACTGTGTGTGTGTGTACAACACTTACCAAGTTTTTACTTTATCATAACATGTGTAATGCAGGACAACGTGAACCGCAAGATAGTGATGGATCTGCTAATCGACCACGCTCTGAAGCACCGCAGGCGCCAGTTCGCCTTCCTCACGCCGCAGGACGCGTCCGCCGTGCACGCCTCCGCCCTCATAAGTATACACAAGTGAGTATAATACATTCGAAAGTTTTGAAGCTTTTCAAAGGTTTTCACGTCCGTAAGTGTTAACCCTCTGAATCATTACACGTGACCACGTCTTATTTTTTTATTCAATTAATTAAGAACAATTGTTAAGAACAGTTTCTGGTGGTAGGCTTCTGCCGCGGCTTGTCACTACCCTCCGGGCTGGGACAGTGCCTGAAACGATTTTCTCGTGTTTCGTAATGTGGTCCGGAGACTTCGGTGGACCTTCTAGGTCTTCATGGCCCGTCTTAGCCCACATCGTCACTGTTCTAAGATGTCACATTAGGTGAAATTTTGGTCAAATTAAGGCTTATCTAGAATAACAAAAAAAAAGTGTGTGTGTGTGTCAGCTACGACGCACGATTGGAGTTTTACTCCTTACGAACGATAATTATGATATTATATCGAATAGAAAAAAAGGGTAAATTAACGCATCTGCCAAAATAATTATCTGTAATTATTCGGATTATTTATATTACTTCAATAAAGCGTATTACATAAAGTATGTTACAAAATAATATAAATAAAATACAGTGAGACTAACGAAGTATCGCGCAAAGAGGAGACCCCGAGAATGAGATACGCTGTGCCATCTCATTCTTTTACACGTTCAATCCTACAGATATATATGTTTGTCTCTTTCTACGTAACGTTCTCAACTTTTCGTATTACACTTGATTTTACTTCTCAAAAAATTTCCGTACCGGGCCTTATAACTCAAATCGTTTCTTAAGGAGTAAACTCCAAAAAGCTCTCCTTGACACGCGGTTTGCTACAAAGCTAGTTTTGCGAACTGCCTAACGTAAACATATCTCGTCCTCTCTTCCTGAAATCTCCTACGATTGCGTAAAACTTAGACCAAATTAATATGTACTTATATGGTAGCAAATTTTTAGTACTTATTCCGTACCCACATTTCCCTGGCAAGATTCTACAAAAAGATCATACAACTCTCTAGCCGCCTGCACTGCCCGCCACTGTTTCGTTATCATTAGGACAACTCCTGCATCTATAAATTATCTTAGACCAAATATTAGACACATACGCTCGTGGTTGAATACAATTAGGCTTTAACAAATCAACGAGCAGCTCGTTGTTCTGTTACCTATCTGTTCATAAACTTAAGTAGTAAATGTTTTAGTTTGTTTTTATTATTTTGAACCTAAAGCGAAATGAAGCCCAAATTTCACCATTCTAAGCTACAAATGAATTTTTACAAATTAGTGAACCGGAATTATTTTTTTAATAGAAAAAATATATTTTGCTTTCAGTTAAACGGTAAAACGATTTCAGTTTAGTTTAGCCAATGGTGAAATCAGGGCATAACTGATAGATCCGAGTTTAATGAAAAAAACACAACTATTTTATTTTTGTTTCAGGATGGCCAATCCCCGCCCTTAGCATTAAGTTTATAATAAAATTCCTAATCCAAGTGATTTTATTTTTTTAAAGTTAATTATAAACATACTCGTTTATTTACTGTGATTCTGTACATAATTACGTGTAACAATGCCAAATAAATGCGTACAACATATAAAATACTTTTATTACCAATTTCATCCCATTTTCCGTATCTAAATACGTTTCTTGAGGTCCATTTTTCAATCCTCAGATAACATTGACATGACATTATGTAACTCGATGCCTTCAATATTTAATTTGATTCTGTAAGATTATAATGAGTTATCCTAGTGTCTAATGAATAAATAAGTTTACAATTAGATGAATAAATGTTATAATGGTCTAGTTGCCTGTGCAAATCAATTAAAATAGGTTTTTCTTTTGAGACCAATACGCCTTCTCACATTGCCGATCTAGATCATTCAAAACTATAATAGTACTAGCGGCCCGCCCCGGCGTCGCACGGGTATATAATTTTCCCGGAAATTATTAGAGTTTTTCTCGCCGTAAAAACCATCCTATCTCTCAAGTTGGATCGAACTGCACATGGTGTGCGAATTTTATTATAATCGGTTAAGTGGTTTATGAGTCCATTGGGGACAAACATTGTGACACGAGATTTATATATAATAAGATGTTGTTAGTGAAAGATTTAGCTCTGAGCCAGAACTTGCCAGCTAGGTAATACCTACGTATGGACAGGGGCGGGAGACACAACTCGCTCTCCATGACGTGTATAGGTGTAGATTTGATAATTTCACCCATAACGCGCATCGCCTGATTTTGTATTTTTTCACAATGTTCATGTAGGTAATTAACTTTTAAATATTTTTGATAAATAGGTATCTTAAGAATAAGAATAAGAATAAATTTATTGGTCTAAGAATAAATTTATTGGTCTAAAAAGTACATACATAGTTTCTTAGATCTATGGCCTCCAAACTAGGAAAAACCTGTATCTTGGAGACCTCCTTCCATTGTTACAAAACAAAGTATGAAAATACAAGTGAGTGGACATATAAAATCAATCAATAAAGTTATAGTAGACAAAGAATATGAAACAAACATTTAAGAAAATAAAATATTAACAAGGTGATAAATTAATTTAAAAAAATAATAATAAAGCGAGCAAGTGAACCTATATTGAGTGCGCGTATTGCCGTGTGTGTGTGTGTGTATATGCGTGTGTGTGTGTGTGTGAGAATAATCCAGAAGACAAAGACTCGTAAGAGTCCAGGCAGCTGAATTATTGCATTGAATTTTATATGTATAAAATTATTTAATAAGTGTAAATTTATTATTAGGTATAAAATATATATATATTCTTCTTATAACTCTACCTATCAAATAGTAAAAAATCCTCAGTCTTGTCATAATCCAGGGATAGTAGCCATTGTGTAGTCTTAGATTTAACCACTATCAACGGTCGATCATGTATGCTTAGCAATTTGTTGACCTTGTTATACAGATGAGCTGACAAGTATGAAAATTGACGTTTAATGTAAGCTGTACGCGGGTGAAAGCTTGAACATACTTGGTACTTCCTTCTCTTAAGTAGCAATGCTTTGTCAAAAGGTGTTGTTTTGTATTTTTTAAGAATGGTCTGCAGTATGAATAATTTTCTTATTGAGAGTAACTTACATTCATTATATAATTTAGCTGTAGGATATTTATATGGTTTACTGAACATAACCTTCAGCACACATCTTTGAGCTCTTTCTAAGGTAAGTAAAGTAGTTTTGTTTGCTCCTCCCCAGACTGTTATACAATATTGACATATTGCTTGACAAATAGCTTTGTAAACAATAGTCACTATGCGGTTATCAGCTATAGATCGTAATTTTTTAAAAATCCATGACAATTTGCGAACTCTACCCTTTAGTAACTCTATGTGTTTGTCCCACTTACAACGGTCATCAATAATTACTCCCAGATATTTTATTTCTGTTACTCGTTTTATTTCTGAGCAGTTACAAATAGGTGTGTCATAGTTGCCATCGTGAATTTGTAATGTAAAGTCCTCGTTTAGTAGAGTTTTTTATTGTAAAAGTCATGTAATTTGTTTTCCCTATATTGAGAGTAAGTAAATTCTGACTTAACCAATTGGAAACCCTCTCAATCCCTCTCTCTGCATGTGATTTTGCCTCGGACCAAGTATCTCCGTGAAACAAGAGGACAGTGTCATCAGCAAAGCTAATGACTCAGCCGTTAGTTAGGCTCATTTTACACAGATCGTTGATGTAGATCAAGAAGAGACTTGGACCGAGCACGCTACCCTGTGGAACCCCAAAGAGTATAGGAGCATCACTATACTCGTGTAGTTTCCTATTTTGACCTTTTGAGACCTATTATTTAAGTAGCTCTTGAAAATTTCCAAAGGCAAACCTCTTACACTAAGTTTTTCCATTTTGTTTAGTAATATAGGTATAGAGACAGTGTCAAATGCTTTTTTCAGATCTAGGAAAACACCTATTACCTTTTTACCGTTATCAATAGACTTTGTTATATTATCAATAAGGTACCTAATTGACAGCATCTTCGGTACTCTTTCCTTTGCGAAAACCAAACTGCAACTCAGAAATTAAATTATATTTCTCCAGATACGCAACTAGTTTAGTATTCAATACCTTTTCCAAAATTTTAGAAAGAGCGGGAAGCACAGATATGGGGCGATAGTTATTGACGTCGTTCTTATCTGCACTTTTGTGTATGGGATGTATCAGAGCTCTTGAAAACCTCAGGAAAGACACCTTTATCAATACAAATGTTACACAAATGTGTAAGATAGGGAACTATAATATAACTAGCTTTTTTGATAAACAAAGTAGGTATTTCATCCCAGCCACTGGCACTGCTGTTCTTGAGATTCATTATTAGGGATTCTATTTCGTTTTCCGTAGTGTGTAACAGTACAAGAGAATTAGCAGAAGAAGAACTTGGCGTCATGGTGGGATGAGAAGAGTATTCAATGCGTGAGCTCACAATTTTGTGTGCAAGATTTTACCCAACTGAAGAAAAATACTCATTAACAAGATCAACCGAGGTTTGTGGATCTGACGCGGTAGATAACAACTCTAAAGCAGAAGATTGTTTTTTTGTTGTATGGGTAAACTCCTTAATTTTTTGCCACATTAATTTATTATTATTTCTAGCCTTTTCAAGTTCTGAACGTTCAAATGCATTTTTTAAGTTCTTAAGAATACGCCCACAGAAGTTACGGTATCGAGAATAACCTTAAGGACGATGTCATTTGGGGTTTTCTTTAGTTTAAGATGCGTTTTGTCCCTGGTTCGAATACAACGCAGAAGTCCTGTAGTAATCCAAGATTTTAAGATACGTTTGCTACGAGGCATGGTTATTACGTCTGAGTTATTGCTTATAGAATTAGCTATTGCTTCCGTTAATTACTTCGCTGCATCATTCGGCTCAGAAGTATGTAGGACACATTTAAGATCAGCCCTTTGTAGGTGCTCAATAGCCTGTTTATAGTTGATTTTACTAAATTTGCAATTAGGTTTGGCTTTAAGAACTTTATTTGAAGCAAATAAAATAGCCTTGTGGTCTGTGATAAAGGTATCTAAAACCAGACAGGTACCAAAACAAGCTGATTTAGTAAAAATATGATCTAAGCACCTTTCGTCTCTTGTATTCAGGGTATGTGCTGGTAGGAAGCCTAAACCGTGTAGCAGATCTAGGTAATCAGAACTATTACAATCTACGTTGCCAGGTCTAATATCGATATTTATATCACCTACAATATATATATATGTCTAAAAGACTTCAATTTGTTTATAAGACCCTCTAAAGATATCAAAAAATTTGAGACGTTTCTAATTGACGGAGACCGATATATAGAAATAATGGCAGTATCTCCATATTTAATGAGTAGAACAGTACCGTCCATGAAAATGGGTTCCTCGTACATAAATTGTATATTATCTCTCACATAGACCACTACACCATCATTTTGATTCCGCAAATTAACTGTATAAAAATTATTATAGGATGGTAGAGCAGGTGGGGTATCGCGGTTTTGCAACCAACATTCCGTTAGTATAATAAATTGAGGGTCCAGTTTGCATCTACGTAGAATTATTTGTAACTCGTCGAAATTTTTGTAAATACTTCTAATATTTACGGTCAAAAGTAAGGTACTAATACGGTGGTTATTTACGTAAGTAGGACAGTCTTCAGGGCTACAATAACAAGATTGCGTCATGGTGAGATTATCAATTTCTTGAAATATTAAACCATCATCAAGGTTTTTGAAAATCAATGAAGCAGCTATAACCTCGTGACATAGGTAATGATAGTAATTATGTATGAGTATGTGTTGATTTAGAGGTATCATAGAGTGTGTGTGTGTGAAAGTGATTGTAGTATTGTGTATAAATTGTTTTTGTTGTTTGTGTATTTTTGAGTATACATTTACATACGGCGCAAAACCTGTAATAATGAATAAAACTTCAAACACGAGTAGTAAAAAAATAAAATAATGCCTAATATATGATATATAGAAAATGAACAGGTCAGCAGTCATAAATTCTTTTTTAAACGTTCTAAGTCGTCGTCATTAGCAATGCGGATGGCAGGCTGGCCATCACCTTTGCGAAGGTACACGTATCCATGTGAAGTCCAGCAGTACTTGAAGGCATTGGTTTTAGCAAAATCCCGAGCCATGGTAAACAATCTTTTAGTTTTACTAGTTAGAGTTTCAGATATAAATATTCTGGTCGGTGGGCCTTGAATGCCAAGCGATGAAGATTCTAACTGGCCGCTTCTTTCGCGTCTGAATTTTTTTACTGACTCTAACACAGCTTCTTTCTTTGTTACGGTAGAGAGTTCTAGTACGATGGGCTTGTTTTCCGTTTTTTAATTAATACGAAAAACGTCTTTCACATCCTCTTTCCGTAATGGTGTTTGAAGCTTGTCTCCTATTTTGAAAACCAAATTTAGTAGGTCAGCCTTGGTTTCACCAGATCGTTGCGTAATATTGCGCAGTTCCAATCCCGTTGAACGGGAGTAACGTTCTAGGGCTTCCATTTTCCCCTCAAGAACTTTTATGTACTGTCGTTGGTCTTTTCTGTCATTTTCAATTTCAACTAATTTAGTTTTTAAGTCTTTACATTCGTGGGACAAAAAATCTATTGTTTTCTGAAAATCTGCGTTAAGCTGTTTAATCTCGTTAACTGTCGACATTAACATTTCCAACTTCGAGTCTTGCTTCGTCATAGAGCTTGACATAAGCTTTTTCATCTCATCTATAGATGCTTTTATTTCGTCGCTACCAACCTCTCGCCATTTTCTTTTGCAATGACGGTTAGAGACGAGAGTTGTACGCTCTAACGCAATTTCACTAGCAGTTGGTAGGTCAGGCGCAGATTCTGCAGAATCATAGTTGTAATTTTTGGGCTCGGGGGTCAAATAATCAACCATCGGTGATTTAACAGTGGCCGCTGAAGATGGCGGGGTACGCTTTGTGCGCGGCATTTCAGATTAATATGCACAGAAATGTAGTCAAGACAATTCTAAATAAGTCGAAATCACCCGGGAAGCAGGACAGCACAGAAGGTAGTGAAGCTCGGCCGCAGCTACGCACTCATCCGCTTCAAAGCGAGCACAGCAGAGCAAAGTACTAGGCAACCATAAGCACACTGAGAGTAGCAGGCAACGCGCGGCTC
Source organism: Gymnoscelis rufifasciata (assembly GCA_929108375.1). Lineage (NCBI taxonomy): Eukaryota > Metazoa > Arthropoda > Insecta > Lepidoptera > Geometridae > Gymnoscelis > Gymnoscelis rufifasciata. The sequence continues at coordinate 1,782,524 of OV815303.1, forward strand.
CGGTATCAGAGTATGATGCAGCGATGTGTGTGTGAGCGCAGGTGTGGGCGGGGCGTCCAGCCTGACGTGGGTGGTAACGGTGAGTGCGAGTATGCGTTAGTGTGCAGTTCCGAAGTGTGAGTTCGTAGTAAAACAGGATAGACTCACGCGTAAGCTGGTGATTCACTCTTCGTGCGTTTGATGTTTGTTGTAACTCCTTCGATTTATGCAGTCCTATTTTCTTGCAAGGATTTTTTGTAGCCAATTATTTATTAAATTAATAATATTAATAATGTGATAAAGTGACAGAGGTCTAGTAACACGTCTAGTCGCTATCGAGGTCCGGGGGGAAGGGGATTCTTAATTTGGTTGTAAGTTCTAATTGTTGTTAGATGTAATATTGTTAATTAAGAATGACGGGGGTGGCATAGCCATTGTCTAGCAAAACTCTAATGAATTAAATAAACAGAATTAAAAAAAAAGACATGTATGGAAATACGTCAGATTAGAAATTAATATAAACAGAAAAATCGGCCTTCAATACTACTTAGCGCGAAGCAACAAAGTACGATACTGTAGGTGACGACCGGTGGGTCTATTACGAAAAACTTTGTTGAAAATTGTTTCTAGCCTGTTTCAACCAATCGCGTAGCGGTCGCCGTCGCTTTACTTTACTTTCGTTACTGCAGTTTTACGTAATAGACCTACCGTTTTCAATTCTGTCCTGCCCGAACACAGAATAGAACCAGTATGCCAGCCTATCTTAATTTATCATGTAAAGAAAAGAAACAACAATATGAATTATGTATCAACACCATTTATTTAATACTAAGCGGCAAGAGCCGCGACTTCCATTGAGTACAAAATGTGATCAATCAATGCATTTATTGCACTTATGACAACATATCCTACAAGGATGCTTCCGAGAGTGTTATAGTGTAGACATTTTATTTAAATTAGAAATTATATGTACTATATAGGAAACACAGTATACCACTCAAGGAACTGTGCTGTTTTATGGAATCGTCTTGAGATCACATCACATCCATCGCACATTTAAAAAATACAATTTAAAAATCTATTACAATTAAGGTTTTATATTAGTTTCAAATAAATTGATATAAAAATAACTTAAATCTAACAGTGTGTTTCATTTATGCTAAGAATATATTTAATTATTCTGATAACATTTCTAGTCTTATTTAAAAGGCGAAGTGCGCCTTGGGATAAGCGTAATCGTTTGAACTTATTACTAAAATGGATTCACTATAATTAACATGAGTACCCGGATTTTTATTTATTTTAGTTGTACAATATGTTTATTTTAAATTGGTTTTTAATTTTCAATTTTATTCCATTGCCACATACATTATTTTTATTCTTCAAGAACATAGTAAACGCTGCGTATGTAACTAATTTCTTATCACTAATGTAAAAATAGTCCCTCTGAACAGCGACACACATTCGCTATCGGTAAGGGATTACTATCATAGGTTGGCAGAACGCCCACAACTCGGGGATTCACACATCTCATTCAGCTAACTATACACGTAATAGTAGAAGTAATAGTTTTTATGAGCATCGAAATATGCACATACTGTTATTATTAAGCATACTAAATGTAAGTAAGACCAATGCCAAGCTTGCTTCCAAACAGTCAGTATTCGCGAACTCTGTATCAAATGCATTAAAAAGAAGCCACGGAAATGCTGTTTCTAAGTATCATTCATTCTAATATTTCTTATAAGCATTAAAGATCATACTCCAGAGCGACAGTCTTTGGTTAACAGTTGGCAGAAGACGCACGAAATAGCACTAAATATATATTAATAGAATTCAGTTGACTCTGAAAGTCTTTAAGTCAGTCTCATGAACAGATTTTGTTCGCTTTCAATCAAATATAAAATAATTTATTATTTACAACAGAAGAAACTAACACAATTATAATTCTAAAAGAACACTTGTTTATTCTACTAACTAGGGCTACATTCATTCAACTAATTCAAACAGTAACATTTGATTGGAAATTATTAATTTAAAGACAGACTTCAGTAACACCAACAAAGTCCTAAAAATTTAGGGTTTTTATAGATTTTTTGAAGAAAAGTGAGCATATAAAGTAAACATGCAAAATATATTAAAGAGTCGACTAAGTGTCTCATTAATAAAGATTTACAATAACTCATAAATTACAAACTCGCAGAATATACAGATTGGTGATTAAAAAATGATTATGACGTTTAAAATGCATTTATATTTACACATTTAATAAATGAATTATGTACTTACGTGAAATTAATACAACCTAGCATTATTCTATAACATGCACCAAACATGCATCTGAAAGTATCACCTAGAATTAGAAGACCTATAGAATCAAACTGTCTAAAACATTTTATGTAAATTATAAAAAGCAAAGCAGAAAAGTTTTTGTGGAATGTTTAACACAAGAAAATCATACATTCTCTTTTCTTATGGTTTTATGTAACACAAATGTTTAGAGGAATCTTTTCTTTATGCATGTTTGCACATAACGTGTCTATGGAACAAAACTCTACTTAGGAAGTCCAACATGAAACATTCTAGAATACAGTTTAATGTATGTTTGTATATGTAGCGATTTATATACCACGATAAACGCTACTTTATGGAGTCAAATGCAAAATTTTATCAAAGTTTATCATGCAGTTACTTTTGAAAACTTTGATAATAATCTTATCATTATGCACTTATATGTATGTTGATAGTAAAACGAATTGTAAAATTAACTTAATATAGGAGTCATCAATTACATATCCTGCAGAATAATAAGCACATTGAATTACGAGTTAATACGAAATATCTTGTACTACCAATGATCAGTTTCTTAAAGATACTGATAGATATTTCCCGAAAGCCTAGTTAAATTTGCTAAACCGATAATTCAAAAAGCGTAACAAAAGTTTCACAAGAAGGCTATTTTGTGTTCAGATGATTTTTATGATTCATACCGATGTTATGCTAGTGTAATTTATTTCAAAAACAGATTGGACAAATATTTGAAGTGCACAAAAGGTCAAAAACGTACGTAAATAATAAAATTTATAATCATACCTCATTACAATAACGCAATCAGCTTGGTATCAATTCCATATACTTACAAGAAGGTATAATTATGTAGACATCATAGAATACCAGCTATGACCCACTTTTAGCTTTCATTGAGAGATTCCTTGGATAGGGTGTTAGTAAGGAAAATATATTATTAAAGGAGGGATAGAAACTCTTACTTTACTCTATAGCAGGAACAAATCCTAAAATGATTATATGGTTTAGCAAAAATGCATCAAAGAGAAAGGTCATAAGTTATTATATAACTTGTTTCAGATGATAATCTTTTAACATTTCCAAAGCTATTGATACTTGAGGAGCCTGTAATATACAGACTCCATAACAAAGTTCTCAAATAGATTTTATAAGTCAAAATCTACTCTATTACACCCAATCGGGCAATAAAATAAAAATTAGTTTCACAAAACTGTATAAACATGAACAACCTCTAACTGCATTTAGAAATAACAATAATATACAATGTACTTTGCAGTGTACGGGCAATTGCCAAACAAACGTTCGCGCTGTTTCACCTGCAGTGATAGGAATCGGCTTACTTGCAAACATTACTTAGACGTAAAAATACTTTAAACTAAATTTTATCAGCTACTGTAATAAATAAATTATTTTTATGCTTAACTAGCGACCCGTCCTAGCTGAGCACCGATGTAATATTGATACTAATTTGTAGAATGTCTATAAACAAAACATTCACAATTTTGTCTTATCTAGCGGTGAAACAATAATAAATGCTTAATCTGTGGATGTTAAAGTACAATAATCTTGGTAGATCTGTAAAGCCTAGTTTACTGCAGGAATAACATCACGAACGTGTATTAAACTATCTTAGTCCAATGCGGCGGGTTGGTTCCTACCGTGCATAACGTTCACTCGTCCGAGAGCAAGTCAAGGTCTGGTAGCGGGGAATGCCTCGTGGAAGGCGTCTTCGTGGTGGGGGTCTTGGGGCTCTTGTGGTCGGACTGCGGCGGCGTCGGTGGGTATATGTGCTCGTCGTGTGATGTTGAGGGTTGGGTGTCTTGCGTCGATTGGCTTTCTAGCATTTGTTGGTAGACTTTATCCTGTTGGTGAAAGGACGTTGATAAAAAGTTAACCACCTTTATCAATGCATCGAGATAAAGTTAATTGAGAAGCTTACACTGGGAATGATTAAAAGTTCGCTCCAGCCAGGCTGAACCACACAATAGTGTACTCATATAAATTTGTAACAAAGCTACAATAAGGACCTTCTTTATAACATAAGCATAGAACACAGTCATACGCTCGCAGCATCAGAGAACCACCAAAAAGTTGGACTGATGACATGGTCAAAGCTACAAGCAGTGAGTTTAAAGTTATGATTAAGGATGCAATTAGTTCCCTTGACTATGAAGGAGTCCTATGTGGGCCAGTATTGGGCAACCTGCGGCTACATCAATTATCAGGTATTTATACCGCATATAATAAGTATATCAGATGTCTAGTACCCATAACACAAGCATAGAGCTTACAACGGGGCTAAATGTTGTTGTGTGGATTGTTCAGCAATATGTATTTATATATTTATATTGGGGGCGTTTGATTCAAGGTACACCTGAGTGAAACAAGAGCAAGAGGCATTGATTGAGGCAGATAACTGTATTGTAGCTCAGTAGATTCTCAGTATGGGCCACTTAAAAACGTTTCTTTACTTCCTTTAGTTTCCTTTACTTTAGTTCCTTATATGACAAACATTTTTTTTATTGTAAATGTTAAACTTATAATAGTTACCTATAAATAAGAACTCCAAAATTGTAATAACTGATAAAGCTGTGTTGTTCTATTCGCTTCTCAACTCAGTATAAAACATTGAAGCGAACTGTCAAGACAATGTTATTTCCTTGATATTTATTATTTAAGCAATTTAGTTTTATTAATTTTAAGTTGACCTGTCCATGTAGGCTATGTGCTTCTAAGGAAATAAACGTTTTGACTTTAACTTTGACTTCTCTAGATAAATACTCACAAACATGTCCAAGGAGACGTTGTGCGTCTGTATCCGGTGGCTCTCGTCCAGGTTGATGTCGGGGCAGATGTCCCGCAGGCCGGCCGCGCGCTGCACGTGCTCGCCGTCGGCGCCGCGCACCGCGCACACGCCGCCCTCCGCGCGCACCGCCGCCACGAACGGCGCTAGCCACCGGTAGCACGGCTCTATCGCCTCCCACGCGTAGCCTGCACGACAAATACACTCGAGTTGATAAAAATATATATAATTTATATCCAGATACACTTGTAGCACGTCTTTAATCCTCCCATATCCTGTACTTTTTACCAGTTCATAAATAATATTAATGTCTGTTTTTTTTTGAGTTTTCCTATATTCCGACGCTGTTGCAAGGGCCATCACCATCGCCTCAATAAGGGAAACAATTATTGACATACGAAATCGTCGTCGCGATAATAACAGCGTCTTAATAACAGAAAAACTGCTTAATCGCCTTCTATGCGTATGCTGTACTTACTACAAACATACTGTATTTATATATGTACTGCATTTTTAAAGAAATAAGTTATTAACTAATTACTCTACAATAGAGTGGAATGTTCTTTTAATAATACAAAATCAGCTTCTCACCTGAAACTCGAACAGCAACATCCTTGCTAAAGGAATGCCCCATCGCGGCCGCCGCAATCACGCTATAGGGGAACTGGTTCATCTCCACATGTAGCACAGCCAGGTCAATCAGCTGACCGCTGATCACGAACTCCAGAGACGAGTACTGAGGGAACACGAAGGTGTAGCCGCGCAGCGTGTTCGCTCCCACGTCGCTCTCGCTGAGCAATCTTCGCTTCGCAGACCTGCCTTCACTAGCCAACTGCATGTAAACATTCAACCAGCTGTTTATCGTGATAGGCGTTATGCTCCACGACAGTATCTTCAGTATCAGTAATTCCTCTAGCAGTATTTCTTCAGTAGTGCACGCCCCGTCTGTGACGTAGGCGAACTCCGTGATTTTCGGTGGGTAAACCTCTTCTACTTTGGCCGCGATGAATAAGCAAGTGATTCCTGCAATGGCGGAATATATTTGGTTTAATTTTGTATTTTTTACGTGAAATTTATGTATGGAGTATGTTAACCCTATCATGCATATGTTGATGCTTGTGATATCAATTTTAGTTTAAATTATTTTCGCGACTTATAAGAAATACAAATGTAGTGACAGACAAACGAAAATGAGTAGGATTTTAACTCATTTTCTGCTATTAATATGGAAAAGATAAAACTTTAAACTAAGATGTTACTAACTATATATAAGATATAACTATATATATTCAATTAAAGAAAATAAATCCTGACTGAGTGATTTTCCTATAACCAGAATCATTGTCAACATTGACAGTTTGGGCATATCTAATTTACTAAGTTTAACTTACGCCGATTACATCAAATTAAAATAATGTCTACCGATTTTACAATTACCAGATAGGCTCTATCTGGCGTTACTTTCATAGAACGTAATGTACGTTTCTAAGTTTTGTATAACATAAAAAAGGAATCTAAATTGAAAGTTAAGTTAAGTTTAAGCTCATAACTTTAGTTCCCTTAAAAGTAAAAATATTTTGTAATGTGCTTTCTTTTAAGATTCCACTCGAGTATATTTGCAGATTTCCTGTTTTCATTCCTCACTTTTCACCATCATAACTTTTAAACGGGTCAACCGATTTTAAACGGTTCTTAGATGACTTCTAATAACACATGCGCGAAACTCACCTTACATACAAAAAATAAATAAATTGAGATCGCTATGCATACTATGAGAGCTATGATGCCACAGACAGACTGACAGACAGTCACGTCAAACTTATACAACCCCTCTTTTTTGTCGGGGGTTAAAAATGAATTAATTTGACAAACAGTTAACAGATATTACATGATTGTAAAGTCTACCCAAATGAATGCACTCAATTAAACGCACCTATAAGCTGAAGCCGGCTTTTTTGTTCTTCCTTCGTGTTGGAGAGATACCGGTCTATGTAGTCCACGGTCAGGTGGAAGGATTCTCGGTGGAGCTTGTACACCTCGCATACCTGGGGAAACACAACAAGCACAGTGAGTAAAAAGCCGTGTTGGCTAAGTGGGAACACACTCCACTTTCAATCCGAAGGTCGTGGGTCCAAACCCCGTCACGCAGCTCTGGATTTGTCATCTTGAACAATGTATGTGCGCTTTAACAGTGCAGGCAAACATCGTGAGGAAACCGACATGTTCTGAGACACTTAGAGTTTGAAGGACATGTGAAATTTACCAACATGCACTTGGCCAGCGAGGTGAATAAAAGCCTTATCTCTCTCGTCAAGAGAGCAGTCCTTGTGCCCCAGCAGTGGGAACGTTAATAGGGTGATGATGACGAGAGTATGCAACTCATCCATAAAACAAATTGTGGCTTATTAGCTATGTTAGCAATACGATGTTATTCTAGAGTAGATTCTTAAATTGTCAGATAGGCTCAGTTCAGTTTCTTGTAATGGGACTCTGCGCTTGAAGCGGCAATTTGCCAGTGTCGAGTTAAATAAAGATAGAAAGTGAAAAAGATGTTACTCAGTTGAACGCCATTTTCCGTCCTCAGATAGGCTTTATCTGACGACATTTTCGTAAATTTGACAGTCTGAATAATCCTTTTTCTGAGGTCAGAAGGTAACAAGTATGGTGATGCACAAAAAAAAGTTTATTAAATCCTAATAATATGAACAAATCATTAATTCAGAGCTGCTAATTCAAACCACAGTTATATCGGAAGCGGTAGTGATAATTTTAATAACGTGCAATGATTACTTTTGTGGTTTAAATAACCCTGTTTATCTTAAAGGAACGAATACATTAAAACACAAAAATACTATTATTTTCGCAGTATTTTTTTTTATGTTCATTATAATTTAAGTATTCGATTCAGTTGTAAAAGCTTCGGAATTATGTTATGAATAAAACCCGTCAATAGCCCTCTTTTGAACACTGGCGTTTAGAAACGAGGGGTGCGAATTTCGAATAATTAAAATAAGCCCCAGCTACGTGCTAGTTTACGATATTTAAAGTAAAATTTTTGGTTTTCAAAAGGCAACTACATTTTTGATTAAAATCGGGATATTTTTCATCATTAAAGATTTTTAAGTTTAGTTTCTCATATAAATCTAAATTTACAATATAAGAAAAACTCCCAATTCTAATGCCTTTATTTCCTTAAAATTAAAACACCATAATATTTTGTAATGTGCACGCGATGCGCTTTCATTTGATACTCGAGTACTTCTACATGATACTAAAAAACTACAACCAATATACTTTCAAGGTCTTCATGTCCCATCTAAGACCACATCGTCACTTTACATCAGGTGAGATTGTAGTCAAATAAAGGCTGAGCTAGCATAAAAAAAAAAGATAAACTAGCAATAATAACAGCAAACAATACTGTCGCAAAACATCAGCTGATCGGTAAGGCTGTTCGTAATCATTATTTTAGGCTCAACTTTTTGCTGTAATATGAGGACATATCGGTTCCGTGGTGGCGAATTGCGTAGGAGAATAAATAAAAACCGGACAAAACATTAGAAGTTTCGTATTGACGTGATACAGGCATCGTCCACACCAACATCAACCGCAGATAAACTGCAGGTAAAATGGAGGTTCTTAACAGTTAAATACAAATGAGAAAATGATTTACACTTAACTGATTGTACAAACATTTAGTATCGTATCGTATCTAATAAGGAAAGATATTAAACATTATTTTTAACCCCCGACCAAAACAGAGGGGTGTTATAAGTTTGACGTGTCTGTCTGTCTGGGACATCATAGCTCCCGAACGGATGGAACGATTTTAATTTATTTTTTGAATGAAAGGTGAGTTTGTCGCGTGTTTCTTAGACATGTTTCATGAAAATCGGTTGTGCCGTTTAAAAGTTATGGGCGTGAAAGAGGGGAAGGAAAACCGAAAATCTGCACCAAATGAAAGCGCATAAAGCATTGGAATCGGGGTTTTTTCATAAATTTTAAATTTAGATTTTTTTTATAATCTGCATATGGGCGCGATCGAGAGATGGAATTTATAAATAAATTTGATAATAAAAAAATCACGGTCGCCATCCAAGTACCTACTGGCGCGCAACGTAAAAATCAGATTTGATGTATGGGAGACCCCTGAAATACTTATTTATTATGTGTTTTTAGTATTTGTAGTTATAGCGGCAACAGACAGACGACGAAGTCTTAGTCTGACAAACAGACATACCCCCTAAAAAGTGTGTTTGTTCTCAAATACCTACATCATTCAACTAGCTTGGGCTTCGTCACAGCTTAACTAGTATTTTGTGGATAGAAGGAAATTATTCTCGTTAAAAGGGACCTTTCCAAGTCTAATTCTTAGATTAGCGCTATCAACCGAACAAACTCTACAGTGCTGCTTTGTTCTCGGCACTGTTACTTTACCATCACAGTGCTCATTGACAAGATTAGATTAATAGCAGTAACTACAAAAGCGTTCTTTAGCTTCAAGTTTCGAACAATTCGACTTACGGAGTCGCCTCTATTGTATTCTTCAGATCAAAAAATCAAAACACTGGGGCCCGCAACGGGGATTTGAAGATACGTGAATAACTTGAATTGTCCGCATTTATTAGGGTAATACACCTGACTGAATAAAATAGCACAGATTTTACAGTCTGGGGAATCTGTATAATTATTCTGTAGATAATAAAACCGGAATATAGCAGAACAATTCACACAACGATATTTATATATTTCTGTGGTATGCACACTATTTATTTTATATTTATTTCCTTCCACTAAGGCAATCCATAACTTGCAGTCAAATTACGGACCTACATAATCGTATTTTTAAAACAACTAGGTGGTACTGCAAGGGCCAAATACGGCAAGGGTGATTAATTAGAAAAAATATTCCAAGTAGAAGACGCATATTTTAGGAAAATATGAAAACGTAATTATTATAAGACGTAAATTTCATAAATTTTTAACAGAAATGGTCCCCGACCCAGAATTTACGGGGTTTTATAGATTTGCAGAGATCAATTGAACACAGATATGCCCTTTTATTTCACGCCACCCCCAAAAAAGAACATTTAACTTTCTTTTAATTCCTAAAAAAAATATTTTGAATCCCCGATCAAAAAAGAGTTGTGTTATAAGTTTGACGTGTCTGTCTGTCTGTCTGGGACATCATAACTCCCGAACGGATGGAGCAATTTCAATTTTTTTTTTGTATGATAGTTGTGTTTGTCTCGAGTGTTTTAGACATGCTTCATGAAAATCGGTTGTGCCGTTTTAAAGTTAGGGGGGTGAGAGTGGGGAAGGAAAACAGAAAAACTTGCAATTCCTTTATACTCGAGTGGGGTATTAAATGAAGGCGTTGGAATCGGGGGTTTTTCTTAAATTTTAAATTTGGATTTATATTCAGCATGATTGTGATTTTAATAAAACGTTTTTGTCTTGCAATGTCTGAGGCACGAATCCCTATTTCTGTAATATTTCACAATAACTCCTAGGGATTAGTTTTCAGTCTACCCATTAGTGAAGATTCTTACCTGAATGATCAGGTGAAATATTTTAAGATTCTGTGTGAGTCACCAAATAGCATTCCACGTATGACAAGGCAAGTATGTTACGGTGTCATTGCTGCACACTGCTTCTAATGCGAAAAATTAAGGCCAACATTATTTGAGCGTGTTCAGCTCATTTTCCAAATAAACTGAACAATTTCTCTCGTCGCTTTCTAACTCAATTTTTACATTTATACAGTATTTTTTTTTCTGTTTATAGCCACTCAGTGTGGTCCAAAAATATTTAACTTCAATATTAAGAAGAACAACTCGTTTCATCATCATCATTTCAGGCAATAGGACGTCAACTGCTGAACATAGGCCTCCTTCAAAGATTTTCAGCTACTACGGTTGGAAGCGGCCTGCATCCGCCGTGAACCCGCAGCCTTCAACAAGTCATCCATCCACCTAGTTTGCGGACGTCCTACGCTGAGCTTGCCGATCCGTTGCCTCCACTTGAGTACCGTTTACCTAATACAAATTTCTCACCGTAATACTTAACATCACGTTGTTAAGCACAAAAAATGCGTAAGTATAAAATACAGTTTTAAACGATATTTTAAGAGAGGTTACGGCCGTAGGCAATCAGCCGCTTAAACACTATGCCAATACAGTGTTTCAGTTGATAGTAGGATATGGCATTAAAATAAAGGATGTTTTAACCCTGACCGGAAGCCAGCCATTGTACGTACTAAATATAGTATATTCACGCGAAATATTAACGTATCTTTTAGTACGGCATGCAATCAAAGTGGCGGATACTATATCATAGCTTATCTAAATGACTCTTTTAGCGGTAAGCGTAGGTTGCAGCGTAATGCCTATAGCGAAAAATCTGTTTCGATCTCGTACTGGGTGACAGAGCTCAGTATTAAAAACATAATGATATTTTCTATAATGGGTTTATCACCCCCGAACCCCCTATACATACTTTAATTTCTTGCTTCCACTTTGCTTCCTATCAGGATCTAATCTTAGAATGGAATGTTATACATTTATTAAGTTAAATACATTAAATACATTATTTTTTTATTTGATTTTTACTTTGCGTTATCGATGCAGACGCAAAACTGTTCTGCAAGGATCCTGCAGTTTAAATGAATGTTGGCTGTGTCTTAACTAAATTAGTTGATCTTAAACTTTAATAATAATCATTATAATTTAACTTATCAATATTATTGTTCCTTTTGTGTTGTAATTAAAATATGTTTTTTTTTATCTTCTATACTAATATAAACTATTCAGCTTGAGATTTACTAACACTGAAATTAAAAAAAGGTTAAAAAATACGCGTATATTAAGATTCTTAATTGTATAGTCAGTTAATAATGATGTTTATTGACTTCCGTAAGAAGCCCAATACATAAAACGTATAACCATTTCATATATCAATCGACGGAGAAAATAAAATATACATGAAATGATTACACCTTTTGCTCCAGTAAAAGACAGTTAGCGCGTCCATTATCCCGGTTGCGTCACAGCTGTACGTCATAATAGCCGGGTTTTATCGCAAAACTTACAAGATTAGAAAAGCTTTCGTAGCTACGTTGTTATCGCTGTATTGTGCGTGTCCTAGTTCTGTTTCTACTGCTATATGCGGATAATGAATTCGTCACTTCTCTTTGTTATCAAGAGGATAAAACGCAAAAAAAACATGTGTTTTCATTTTTCATTTCAAAATTTCTTTTTCGTCTATCGATGCTCTAATCGACGAAATCGGTGGTTTTGACCATTTGAAGAAGAAATAAAAAACTTTTATTAACGTCTAAATATTCTAAACCTAACACAATTTTTATACATATAAAATACAGCAAAATATAAATAGAGCACATAGTTTAAACGTGAATGGGTCACCATTCAGCATATGCTACAGGTGCTAAGAAAGCAGCTGAAGCGCTGGTTTTCAGTGGTGCCGCAGAGTTGAGGCACAAGAGCAATTAGCCGTTACACGTTACATTTGGTTGTTATGTAGTTTAACAATAATTATGATGAAGTCTTTAAAATATTATTAGAAATCACGTGCTATTTGTGCATTGAGATGATCATCATTATTATTTAAGCCAATACATACAGCAGTGACATACCCAACTAAGGCAACATTGTTTTTAACATTTATTAAATAAAATGTATAAACAATTTTTATTTTTCATAAAAACAATACGTTTACGTCAATTATTACATCATAGTACATACAGAAGTAGGTTAATTAGGAACTGTTTGTTTACTCACCTAATATCACTTACTTTATCAATTAACTGATTGCCTTTCACCCGTCATTACTCGCGTCTAAATACTGACTTAAATACCCGCGTGGGGTGCTGTACACCCTAGTTTTATAATTATAAAAAATATACATTAATAACTTTTTGATAATCTTTCGATTCATCGATAAATGAACTAATAAACAACTTTAAAAAAAGTGGATTCACATGATAATTATATAATTTAGCATTTATGACATTACTTTAGATTTTCTGTTTCATGTTTTTTAAGCAAATGTTGCAACTTTATAAAATCATCCGTCGTAACTGATGATCCACGATGCTGACACTAGTTTATAAGATTTATATTTTTATGAATGTTAGTCTGTAAGGTATATGTTTATATGGGCCTTAGATGCCTAAAATAAATAAAATAAAATGCTCCAGATGACATTTTGAGGTTTCTTAAGGGTTTACAGTTACCGGGTTCCGTTTCAGTCAATTGCTGAAAAGCAGTCTCCTACGTTAACCTTACGTTAAGTGTTTTTTGTAATTAAATAACAAAGTTCCATTAGTTTTAGGAAGCTACATTGAAAATCAGTGCTGTATACTTAAACCTACAGTTAGACACGTTCCCACGAACGACTCTGGGGTGTAAAACACCCTACGCGAGTAATTAAGGGTTAAGCTGAAGCAATGAAAATTATCAGCTTCTTAACTGATAATAAATCTGCAAACAACCTTACAATATGCAAGCTCTATCGACTAACAACACAGTTTTTTTCTACATTTCGATTTGGAGACATTTGTTTCGAAAAATGCCTATTTTTTTCTATAGAACCAGCCAAGTTCCATAGAAATAACCACAGTTCTACGGTCCACCTTTGGATACCTGCATTGACGTAACATTCCCAGTATTATCGTACGTCATACAATTGTAACGGTCTTCAAACCTGTAGGACATTTTCACGCTCCGTTGACTATTTAGACAAGGACGAATCCTTCAATGTTTATGAAACTGTATGGTCATTTCAACTTTAAGGTACGATTTTACCAAAAATAGTGCACTACATTTATTCGCAATATTAGTAAAAAAATATCTATGTATGTTTGTTTATTATATTTAGTATGTCAGATATCTAAGCTTGTGTTACGGGTTAGTACCCGTAACACAAGCTTAAGAGCTTACCACGGGGCTATGTTGTTGTGTGGATTGTCCGGTAATATTTATTTATTTTATTTATTGCAAAACCTTTGCACTGTAATAGCATCAGTGACTCGACTAGAATTAATATATTCGCCGGAGTCTGCGCAGCACAGTGCCACACACTTCAGTACACTGACTGGTGGAATCGCTTCTTTACGTTTCATTGCAACATAACGAGAAACAATATCAGATGTATCATATCACCTGTAGCTTTCGTAACTGTTACTTAAGCTTAAGTCGGAGCTGAGCTAATTGGTGTTATGGTATTCTGAGGGGTGTACAATCGTTTCTGCTCGGTTGGCTGTGGCTTTCTGTCGTTGGGGATAAACCGGTTTTACTACTAGGGTGAATGGTAGAGGTGCTAAACAGGTCGTGCATAGGTAAAATAAAACGTTATGTTTATAACTGTTATTCTTACTTTGGGATATTTTTTTTGTCTTATTAGTTTAGTTGTAATCTAAAAACATGTTGTGCCAACCCTACATAATGTGGGATAAGGTTAGGAAGATGATGATGATTTAATTGTAATTTCTGAGAATTTACTTTATGATTTATTTAAATTCAGAATTGTTGACTGTATAGTTTGGAAAATTTTCTTTTTATTTGTATTTTCCCGCGGCAAAAAGTGGCCTAATAAAATGAAGGGCTATTCAACAGTGAAAGCTTACCAAGTTTAGCCATACAAATAATTTTAGGCTCTCTAATGTTTTGATAGGATTATAGTGTGTTTATTTGTTCAGATAGATATTTTTAACTTCCTCCCCCAGCAGAGACCATTTCCATTATGTTTACTTTTCAGCATAAAAAAAAGCGAGCCATAAGTAAACGATTAAAAATGTATTACTTCTACAAAATGTTATCAATGTAATTTTAGGTTGATAAAGACAGATCGTAAATTATAGGCTTTTATACCCAAGAGCCATAAACAATTAAAATATTTCAGGCGACATAAAGTTACCTAACTGTAAAGCACTAATAAAAAATAAGTAATTGAGGTGGATTGTATTGAAATCGTGTTGGTTAGGTCAATGCACACTGCAAAAACAAGGTCATCGACCCCATTCTTACATCACTGCTGGGGCTTCTTCAGTCTTCAAATTCAATAATAATTAGATTACTTCCTTGTGTTTTGTAACGGGAGGCCGGCTCAAGCGATATCTCTACGGCAGTCAACGTTATGTGCAATATCTATACATTTTATAAAATGAAGTCGCCTCTGGTGTCTGTCTGCTCAGATCTTTTCAACTTCTCAATCAAATTAAATGCAGATTTAGGTGATAAATTGAGATATTTCAGAGGGATATTAAATAAAGAACCAACATTTACAAGGAGAAAAAATGCGTAATTTCTGTGGAGGCAACGCAGCGGGGCTTTGCTAGTAAAAAAATCTAGTGCGCTGTGTCGATACAACTTTGGAATGCTAATTGGTAACAGTACATCCTAATTTACGAATTACAAAAATAATTTACAACTTTGATATAATGTAATACATTCTTAGAATAGAATAATCCCTATACTAATTAATCATAATCACTATGCACGAATTGGTAGGTACAATGTTTGTATTTGTTGTGATTATTGCAATAAGGTAGAGTTATAGGTACTAACGTGTTTTTACTTTACACGTTCATCTGCCCTTAATTGAGGAACTAGGGCTGATTTTTTATCATCATTAGCGTTTCAGCTGAAGTTCGCCACACACAGGACTCTCTCAATAAAACTAATTTATATCGGTTGATATTTCAATACTTATCATCATCATCTTCCTGACCTTATCCCACATTACGTGGGGTCGGCACAACATGTTTTTTGCCTCCATTTCCAACTTCACCCGCCATATCAACACTTACCCCTTTCTTACGCATGTCAACTTCCACACACATTTTATTATTCTGTATTGATATTTCAGTACTATTGCGATATATTGATTACTCCTTAAGTTATTTGGATCGACTATCCTAAATCCCACAGGAATACTCCGCTATTCCTACTTGAAGAATTCCGATCTGTATCAAATTTGACACGGATATACCTAGATAGCTAAATTATGAATATTTTTTTATTGCGGGAAAATCTATTATTACGTAGGCAAAGCCGCGAGTGGTAATTTTACACCAATTTTCAAGAATATAGAGTAGATTAAGCGTCAAAAAACAGTTGGGATGCCAGTAGGTAGTTACATAACACATGTTTAATGTCTATATGATTCGCAAGAAAAATGCAGACGTGAGAGGCCCGGGTTCGAACCCGCGACCTTTCTGAAGGACCGGAGTTCAAGAGAACATAATTATTAACGGCGAAGTAGTTTCTTACCTTTTCCATTCACTAGCAGCATGAAACAATACAATGTTTAATTGCAATGTGTATCTTTTCTCTGAAAACGATAGTCACTATCCTACATCCTATCAGAGAAACCAATTTCATATTAATTTAAATATTTACTATAAATTAACCAAAAACATTTTAAAGTAAATATGTTATGGCTACATTTATCACAGCTCTTATATTATCACAGCAGAATAAGACAGAAGCCACAACAAATATTCCAAGATCATAATATTATAAGCTAATAATGAAACAAGTTTAAATATCTTCATTAATTTCCATTTTATATACAGAGCAGAAGAAAAAATACTAGATAATAGAATAACACATTAATATGGTCTAGGATTTTCGACTTAAGAAACAGTCAAACTCAATTAGAGCAACTTCATTAATTGTGTTCTTAATATTAGGCAGCAGTAACATATGTTGACAGGTCAATGTCCTCTAAAGGGTCCATGACCTAGTTAACTATTCAACTCAAAATCTGTCTGCTAAACTCTTAGTAAGTTAAGTGTTATAAAACAACTACAATCAATTAAAAATAGGCGTCTCTGAGCTAGTTTAATTATAGTTTACAGGGAAGTTGTTAACAACTGATTAATAGTTTTACAGTTTCCTTCATCTATGTTAATGAGGTTTCTAGTATTAATAATAGTAAATCTAGGATGTTGCACCTGCATAGCTGTGTCCTCATCACATTTTACTTAATAGTAACAACTCCAACCTTAGGAGTCTTATGTTCCACTAGGATCTAAAACTGATTTATTCATACTGACAGGAATTCCAGGAACAATATCAAACGATCCAGAATTTTTCTAATTCCCTATTAAGATATTCTAAGATAACAGTCAATCAAAAGTGACTTAAAAGAGTTCTTACCTCATTCAACCAGTCTAGCAGGATGGCCCTCATTCGAGGCTGGAGGTTGGGGTGGTTGTCAAACATGTTGGGGTTCTTCTTGGCACAGGAGCGCATGTCACACTCACACATGTTGTTCCAAACGTCATCAGGATCTGCCCAGGATAAGCCGGGCAGGGGACATTTGCGTTTGGGCATAATTGGGCAAGCATTTTTGTTAGGGCTGAAAAGTCAAGCCTGGTGAGAATTTGTTTTTAAAATGCAGGTGCTTGAATCTCATAATTTAATTAGGTTTAATTAATAATATCAATAAAGAGTTTTTGTAATTGTTTGTCTGAGCCACCCTGATAAAACTAGACATCCCTTTGTTTTTGATATATGAATGTTCCAAAACATACTCAATTTGGCTAAGCACATTGTTACAGGGAAAATTGTAGAGAATGGAGTATGGAGAGAAAATAAAAATCCATTTGAATGAATTCCAATTGATACACAAGTTGGCATTATTAGTCACAGTGCAACAGCCCACCTATTCTAAAAATAGCAGATACTAGCTCCTTGCTAAAAATATTTTAATGGATTCAAATTGGGAGGCTATCAAGGGGTGGAATATCTGCAGTAGATGCTTACTTAGTCCTCTTATTGGAGTGAGGGGTGGACTCTCCCCTGGCCACATTCTCCAGAGGGCTGAGCACACTGTTGTCAGGCACACTTGGAGGGCTCAAAAAGGTGTCTGTATTGTACTCCAAGTCTGTGTAGACACTCCTTGGCTGCTCTACATTCTCATACTGGCCCTCATCATCACTGGAGCAAGATGAGGACTCTACCACCACAGTTTGTGCTGGCTGGTCATGCAGATCAGCCTCAAGATGAGCACAGATCTTCGCAGGTGGCTCATTCTCCAGCTACAAGCAAATTGTATCCAAATATAAGCAGTTCAATAACCCAATCAAGAATCATGATGGTCTCAGATAAGATACAAACCTCATTGTCAGATGAAACTCTTCTACGTTTCAAATTAATCCGATTTTCACTGACTTCATAGGAGGAACTGTGAACAAGTGTTACTTTTGTTAAGTAAACAAAACCCCCATCAAGGTCAGAATCATATTGAATATGGAACAGCCTAGTACATACCCAGTTTCAGCCATTGTAGCTGGGACAGGATGCCTGGCACACTAGCCCCAGAGCCTAAAATATAACGGTTATTCAATATATTTGCAGGTAAATTATCTTTAGGCTTATTAAATAAGTGCAAATGCCTAGAAATTACCGCATGTCATGTTCAGTATTCAAATAGGGTTATGTCACTTGACGACTGTTATTGAGGACAAATAACCACTTTTATCGCAAAACGCATGTGGCGAGAACCTATATCAAACATTTTCTTTGCACAAGGATCCATAACTAACAGCATATTTTAGCAGAAAATCGACAAACCGAGCTCGAATCCTTCGGCGTGCCCCCTGCTGATTGGCGGGAGAAAATTTTTCGAGAGCTTATTACGGTAGCTAATTCCCAAAAAAAATGCTTATATTGGCACTTTTTGTTCACTACTGTTCATAATCTACCTAATTACATAAAGAAAACTAGGAATTTCATCGATCAGCTACCGAAAAAAATGCCACGAATCCGTCACAATCGCGCGCGAAAATCCTCCCGTCAGCCATTAGACACGTCGCTAGCTTGGGTTTCTTGGCATCTCCACATAAGGATATTGATATAAATAGCCCAAGAACGTCGTGATACTCTCGGCTAATGCACTTAAATAAGTTAAACAGCTATTTTATTCCAAATATATCCATAAACACAGCATAATCGACGAAGCCTTAATTGGCTTGGCTTATCGCCCACCAAAGGTTTCTAACCTAATTTCTGACGGAAAATCAAATAAAGCTGAAGTAAGATGTCCGATTTATTAAAATAATTATGCTGCTGTTTCGAAACGATGTCACAAATCATACCTGATCATTCACAAAATAATCCAAATCAGTAAAAACTTATTTCCATCAGCACTAGATACGTAAGACAGGTTCTAAAGCACAGTTTTATGATATTTTAGACTATTTTTTTCACGGTCCAAGCACACAAAATCAAAGTATAGATATTTTATCTAGAGTATTAGAAATTTTCCAATATAAAATGATCTTTTCTAGGTTTTTCACGGCTCGATAACGCCCGGCTTTCCGCGCGAAAATGTCGCGGCAATTCTAGCTACTCCGCGGCTTTATCTGCGACTAACTTCATGTTTGTTTCTTCTTGAAAACGGACGTCATTTTCAGGCAACGTTCCATTACACGCAAAAGAAATAGAACTTCTATGATCAAAACATGTGAATGTTATTATATTATATTAGAAACTAGTTGGCATTAGTTTTCGGCGTCTTATAAAATTTATTATTTAGCACAACAAGATATAAAAATAGTCACAAACACACTGTTAGGTAATAACTAATAATAATAACACACCACGCCGACATCTTACTAAAAAGCTGTAATACGCAGCCGCATACAGTGTACAGTAGTATTAGCTCACGTAGTTTTCACATACACTAACACACGTTAAATGCTCAAATACAAGCAAGTATCAAACAGTGTGAATATACAAACACACCGACATCTGCTCTCTCACTCTGGCTCACTAATTACAGGCGACTATTGTATTTGTGTCTCTTACCTGTCGTTTTTTCCGTTGCATCCGGTTTGAAATCACAACGATTCTATAGAATAATAATAATAGTAATAGATGTTTCACTTCAATAAATAGCTATAGCTAGTGACAAGTTTTTATGATGACACAACACAAACAATATGTGAGAGCATCAGCATCATAATTATTATTATTGGAAAATAAATAAATTATACATTTTTGACGACGCGCGGGGATAACATTTATTTTATTAATTTTGTACCTTAGTTATTCATCTATGTGAACAAATGTAATTGGTTTTAAAATATATAAATAAAATAAACTCTAAATTACGTTTGATATCGTTAGCCTAGCACATATATATTTATATGTTTAATACAAACCCCTAAGTCAACTGTACAACTTAACATATTATTAAACTTTTAAACGAAGAACGGAGTGTTATGCATTATCAATGCTTGTCGGTGATTGGTTGATAAACAGAATGGAAGTCTGTACCACCAACTGTTCAAAGAAAATTATGTTCATAAGTTGGCTACTCTGAAAAAGCTATATTCATTTCAGAATACAGCTGGGCACCAGCTGATAGAAAATTGTGCGAGAAAAGTCAACATCAAATCTTGAATTCTTAGTTTATAACGAAAATGTTCGTAATTAATTATAACTATTGAAGAGCGTTGTTGTGCGTTGTGATATTTCGAGACAAAGACAAAATAACTATGGCGGTACAAAATATTGCAGTAAAATTATGTGGCGTTCTGCAATCTCATGGCGAGGAAGGTTTGTGGGGAAAGTAATCGATATTTATGACTGAAGTATTTACACATTCTGTTTTATATCGCTTTGTATTTCCGTTTCAGAAGTCACAGCACGAGAATGGCGTCTCTTAGGACAAGAACAAGACGGATCCCAGTTGTTGACGTGGGTATCAGATGTCGAAGGCAAAGAGGTTTTATACATCGGCGTATATACCAACAGAACCAAAACCTTATCCACTCTGCACACGTTTGAGGAAAAGCTGAATATTATACAGGCTTCCGTGAACGCATCAAGAACCTTACTCGTTTATGTAGTGAAGAAGTTGCCAAGTGATGATTCGGAAGTGAAGGAACCTTTGTATTGTCCTTATTTAATTTGTTTGTTGCCGGATAAGAAGTCAGCACCTGAAGAAATCGAAGAGAGCTCCACTAAACAGATAATGGTGCAATATGTTTACGGGAAAAGCAACAAGTACAGTCCAGGGATCCGTAATGACAGATTCTTGCTGTTCAAGCATTTGGAATGTAAGTTCATGATAGGTTCTTTATATTTTATTTGCTTTTATGGTAAAGTGAATGACAATAAGCCTATGTTTTTATTTTTCAGTTATAAAGATTTACCGTTCTCCAATGTTTTTGAATGAATGTGAGGACGGTACTGAGAAGTGGGGCTTTGATGGTATTTATACGGAACCTGAGACTATTGTGAAAGTCTTTTCCTGGGCCCAGTGGGACTGTGTCAATCAGGTATTTATAAATACTAGCTATAGCTGAAGTGCTGGCAGTTTATACATACACAAATTATTTTTATCCATGTATGAAGATGACCAAAATACAGTCAACTATATCACATAAGACTTATGTCATAAGTTATTGCATAAATTAATGCATAGTGTGGTAGTGATTAACTATTAGACTTTGGCACACCAAATTCTGCAATTTTAGATTTTCTTTTTTTTCCCGGTATGTAAATCTTTTACATACCGGGGCTTCCAAAAAAAGGAGTCAAGAGACACTTGTGTAGGGAATTCCTCTAATCTTCCTTCATTAATAACATTTTGGATTCTAAAATTTCTAAAATCAACATTATTTTAATGTCTTAAAAATAAAGTTTAAATGGTAATATTGAGCGCTCAGATAAATCAGTCTTAATAATAATGTTACAGGTGTTATATTACATTCACTACCGACAGCCGACACAGAGCTTTGCAGAAGGCGAAGAAGTTAAATCACCTGGAGAAACTACACCAACATTGTCAGCATTTCAATTTCACGCTGATCTGCCCTATGAGACTGTGGTAATTTTATGCAAATATTTCCTTAAATTTGTAATTTATGTTCTTATTAAACAGTGTAGAGTAACTGCATACCGGGTAAAACGGGGTGGATAGAATTCAAGGGGTGAATGGAAATGAAACCAAAAAAGTTTTTTTCTGGCAATTATTAACAAACATTTTCTAATAGAAACGCCAAATTCTACTTTTTTGTAAACTACAATATTTTTTTCTTGACATGGCGAGACTGATTTGCTGTTAAGGTTAGAAGTTTAAAAATAAAAACACGTTGAAAGTGAGTCGTCGTGGGACGTTAATTTGTGGTCCTCAAAACTTTTATTTATTTATTTATTTATCAGACACACAAAACACATTACAACATTTACGACTAAACTATTTATATCTAAACCTAAGATCTATGTTGCAACATAACTATAAGTGTGCACTACAAAAAATGATTATGAACTTTATCAATATCTCTTTAGTAAAACGAATTCTTGTAAAATTCAAAGTTGTGGTGTAGTTGGCAGTTCATCGTGGTTCATTTTAATGTAAAGGTAAGTAAAATTATGTTGTATAATTAAATTAAGGGCTAAAATTGTAAACCAAGTCAATTTTATTCAAACTTTGGGGTTAATAGAAATGCCAAAGAGGCGAACAGATACGTAGTATGGGGTCAATAGATATGAAGTACGGGGCTAATAGAAACGGGATAGGTTTTAATAGAAATAAGAAGGGGGTGTATAGAAAATTATGTGCTAGGGCTGCCACCAAAATATTATTAGGTAGGTACATCATTTTTCATAGAATTCAACTGTGTGGTTGTCTGTGGCCTCCTAAACGAATGGACACCTATTGGTGCGGTTTTTTGTTTTCAAAAGCTGACGATATTTTATATATTAGTTATAATTTATGAATATTCGTTCAGGCGTTCAACAACTTATTTTTGGAAAGTGACAGCCCTGACGATTTTTTCGATTCGCCCCATATGACGCTTCTTTTGACCCCAATTGCGGGTAAATAGAAATCTAACATATTTTTACATTTTACGATAAAACAAAGCATTTTCTATATATTTTCATGATAGGATAGTATTAATTGAACTTCGAGACATAATAAAAAACACTATTATGATAGCCAATCATACAAAAATCAATGGAGAAATAAAAACAAACTTCAAAACCATGTCTATCCACCCCGTTTTACGGTAGTTATAGTTTGTGTCAGTGACATTACCTTGTCAGTAGAGATCATCATTAACCTCTGTTCTGCACATAATAATTATCAAAACATATTTTTATTTAAAATGCTGCTTAAAAAAATATGTTATTGAAATATATTGATATATTTTGTAATGTAAGCAAAAAAGGGTATGGACTGTAGGTATGTAATGTTTTAATAGTTTAAGCTAAACTTGTGAAGACTTGTGTTTGTTAGCAGAAAACAAAAGCTGAGATAATTGATGTACAAAACACAAGTTGTCTTAATCATCATGTGTTAATTTCAGCTGAACATCCCACTAAGCCTGCCTCACGTAGCGGGGTCCAGCGAAGGTGCGGCTTGTGGCGCTTATGAGGACGACCCTATTCCTTTACGAGTGCACGACTGCAGCCTGGATCTGCAGATAGTGTGCGACCAGAGAGGAATCCTGTGCATCTGTCATCATTACTTGTACAAGGTATAATAATTATTACATCCTGTGAGCTTAAGTACAAAGAACGACCCTATTCCCCTGACAGTGCACGACTGCAGCCTCAATCTGCAGATAGTGTGCGACCAGAGAAGAATTGTAAAAATCTTGTACAAGGTACATAATCTTTATGATTTTTAAAAGTGATGGAGCTTACTTAGGTGGAGCTATTTAAATTTGCGTAGAATCAGAATAACCATAATGTAACTTGAACCTTGAATGGCTTTTAAGTAATTACAAATTGCGCCTTTTATTTTTAAAAAGGTCCTGCTGAATAAATAGAATAGGTAACTTAAAAATATTTTCTTATCATTATTTTACACTCAATGACAGACAATCATTTTATAACAGTGTAAACTAAAATAGAATATTAAATTTTACAACTATAAGTTTAAGCACCTATCAAAAGCTCATTACGATACCAACAAAAAAAGATTTAAGACTAAGTAGTGGTATTTTTATTTTGATAATTAAAATCCGTATTATTTTGTGAAATTTTGTTCTTTTTCTTATTTAGATCGTTCTATTCTAGCCTCTGGATGACTCTACAACATCACTAATCCTGGAAGACAGTGTAGACCTGAAAGACTCCGGAGTCAACTTCGCATACTCTATCACTCTACTGCAACACGGCTGCGTGGTGCACACCGTGGTGCCCGATCTGCCGTGGTCCCTGGCCAAGTCGCTACGACCCTCCTACATACTGTATGCTGGTAAGATACAAGATATACTAATCGATATCGAAAAATCTTCGAACAAAATATGTTCGCCTTTCCGCTTTATATACCATATCCAAAACACATTGTATAGCTTTCCGTGTTGATCTGTCCTTCATAAAAATGTACTACGAGAATCCGGTTTTTCACAATTTCTCTTTCATTTCACAAAACACAACACGATCGTTAGTTTCGCTATCGTAAGGGATTTTGTCTGGCCTAATAACGATTATTACACCGGTTGTTGATACTGTTTTTAACTATATAAATAAAAATGAATTGTTGTTCGTTAGTCTGATTAAAACTCGAGAACGGCTGAACGGATTTATCTTATCATAGTCTTGAAATGTTCGTGGAGGTCTAGGGAAGGTTTAAAAGGCGAGAAAAAATCAAATATCTACCGGGAATTTTTTTAATAAAAATCCGTGCGAATCCGGGGCGGGACACTAGTCGCAAAAATGAATTGTTGTTTGTTAGTCTGATTAAAACTCGAGAACGGCTGGGCCGATTGAGCTGATTTTGGTTTTAAAATGTTTGTCATAGTCCAGGGTAGGTCTAAACGGTGAGCAAATAAGGAAAAATCGCCGGGAACTTTTTTACCCGAGCGACGCCGGGGCGGGCCGCTAGTTTAAAAATATGTTGTTTTATAGACTCGATTGTTAAGGATGAATCCGTTTTGCCGTTAAAGTAATCCGGTATTTTATAATAAGCTTTTTACAAAGATTATTTGTACGATATTTTTAAATTTAGAGATTGACAATTGTTGGAATTCTTTGGGAATCTTGTTGTAGAAGCGTGTACATTGCCCTTTGAAAGGTACATACATATACCGCAGCCTAGTGGTGGGCAAAGCAATTTTATATTTATTTCTTCACAATGTTTTGAATTATTGTATACATCATCAGGTAATTTTAAAGCCAATCACCCTTCAATATAGCTTTTGAATTTGTATTTTTTAAAGACTCTGTGTATTCTCTCACAGAATTTTCCGGACTCGCCTCAAGTAAATCAATAATTATCGAGTTTTTTAACAGTCTCGTATATTTGGTTTGACTCAATGCCGTATCTAATGATCAAAATAACCAATTTGTAAATTTTACTAACATACCTTTTTAAACGAATCTAGAAGGCGTTTCTCTCTCCGGATATCAATCTCGGCACGGCTAGTGAGATGTTTTTCTGGTTTAAAAAGTACGCTTTCATTAAATCTAAATGGTTTTGATACGTCATGGTAAATTTTCGTTAACAATTCTCAAAACTTAGTCACACATGAATCTCAACAAAATGTAAAAGCCGCCATAATATTTACATTTAAAAAATGGAACACATTTCCCACACATTTTTGAAAGTGAAATGGAACACCTTATTTCGATTTTTTTTTAATCTGCCAACCGTATTTGTCATTCTGAGCTTGCACACGCAACAATTTATTAATTATTATTTTTTTGCATTAGTATTCTCTGAAAGAAATGTAGGTAATTTAAATAGAAAATTATTGGTAAGTACGTTGAAATAATAAAATTATAAATTTGACATTTATAATTTCAGGATTATTAATAGTACTGCTAGTTCGGTATAAAATGAGAACTTTTTCCAATATAACTTGAAATTCGTATATAATTCAATAAATTCATAAATATACATACTATAATGTATGTATTACACATGCAGACGAACAGAGAACATCCTAGAGGAAAAGTCTTAATACCGTTTTTGCTAAGTAGCTAAGCTTAGCAAAAACGGTATTAAGACCTAAGGTATTATTTTCAGTCCATATACCTACATTCCCTCTTTTTAACGAACGGTCCAATTCCTTTCAGACAACAATCTACTTGTGAAAATCCCGATGCTATACACTCATCTTATCGACATCAGCCTCTACCACGAACCATGTTGCCACATCGTTATACCGATGGAAGAGTGTGAAAGCGGGCCAACCCTCGCGCCGATCCTAGGCTGGGGCGCGCACGGTATGGTCGATCTCAAGACATTGGACGTGGTGACACTGACCGTCGCGGATAAGGACATTGCGGCCACGTTCAAGAGCAACACGGCTATTGACAACAAACTAGCAATTATACATTACTTGATACAACATGTGGGGAATATGGAGCTAGCTGAAGAGGTAAGTCATATGTATATAGAGTGTGAAAGCGGGCCCTAGCCCGATCTTAGACTGGGGCGTAGTAGTTCTCAAGGCATTGGACGTCGTGACTCTGACAGTCGCGGATAAGGACATTTCGGCCACGTTTAAGAGCAACACGGCTATTGACAACAAACTGGCCATTATACATTACTTGATACAATACAACATGTGGGGAATATGGAGCTAGCTGAAGAGGTAAGTCATATGTATGTAGAGTGTGAAAGCGGGCCGACCCTAGCCTGATCTTAGACTGGGGCGTAGTGGTTCTCAAGGCATTGGACGTCGGTCGTGACTCTGACAGTCGCGGCCGGATAAGGACATTTCGGCCACGTTTAAGAGCAACACGGCTATTGACAACCAACTGGCCATCATACATTCCTTGATACAACATGTGGGGAATATGGAGCTAGCTGAAGAGGTAAGTAAATATCTAGAGTGTGAAAGCGGACCGATCTTGGCATGCATCTTTGGCTGAAGCGCGCATAGTATACTTCATCATCATCATCACAACACCATATAAACGTTACCACTGCTGGGACACAGGGACTTATCTCTTGACGAGATACTGGCTACACGCTGGCCAATAGTTAGTAGTATACTTATATCAACTTTTCTCTATTAGTGTTTATTTTGATAAAATATGTTTTAAGCTTTAAAGATTTTGATACAAGATGATACTTCTATACTATCTTTCATTCCCCGTTTCAATATTTTTTTTGCTATATAAGCTTGACTTTAGGGCAGGTTTTGACGAAAGAAGGACACAAAAATTAGATTGCTTTCGCATTGATGATAAGTAAATCACACTGGTATAGTATTTACGTTCTTTTGGGATGAAATGTAATTAATATAAAACATAAAAGAGTGCCTACTGCTGTTTACTTTCTCAGGTTACCTATTTATTTGAATCAGGAGGTCTTTTTCTAGGACGACCTGAGGTGAAAATGGTGATAATGAATATCTTAATGATTTTGAATAAGTTATAAACCTCACTTTTTAGGTTAAACTATTTTAAATTTGATGCAGAAAGAGATTAGGACGCATCCGTAATCTCCGTGCGAAGGTTACGGATGCGTCTAAATCTTTTTCTGCGTACAATTTTTAATAGATGATGAATATGTATAAATAAAAAAATATTTCCGGACAATCCACACAACAACATCTATCCCCGTGGTAAGCTTTTAGCTTGTGTTACGGGTACTAGACATCTGATATACTTAATATTAATAGTCATACATATATAGATATTTTTTATTATATACATATTAAACACCCAGACCAAGGAGAAAGTGCTTGCAGAACATACAAACACTTGACCCCTCGGCGGGAATCGAACCCTTGCGCTACCACTTGCGCCGCAAGCGGACTCTCGCCCACCGCGCCACTATGAATGTAGGAATGATGTTTTGACATGAGTGCGGTATTTCAGCTGATCTCGTGGCTGTGCCTGAACCAGCGCGGCGGCGCGGGCGACTTCCAGCGCGCGCTGCAGGAGTTCCTGGTGGCGGGCACGTTCGCGCTGACGCGCCGCGCGCTGCCGGCCTCCGCGCTGCCGCTCATGAAGATGCTGCCATTCACGCAGCACTTGAAGTTCGCTGATGTCAAGGTAAATTGCGATTGTGCTATAAGGTCGCCCTTTGTACTTCTTCCTCTTACGTGACTTTTGTAACTATTGTTTTGTTTTGGTGTATAAAGAAGTGTTTTTGATTTGTACCTATTGTATTGTAAATTGATATTTAATTACTGTGACTCAGGGTCTAATGCTAAATTTATCGCATTAGAAGTAGAGTGTAGGAGTAAGGAGTAATTTCTGGTATCAGCCCCGCTCGCACTAACACGCCGCGCTCAAAAACTACGCTACAATGTGTCGCTTGCTACTAAATTGTCGAGTCAGCATAACATGTCATAAAAACTGCTATTTCCGGCTTATAAAACAGAATTAACTAAAACACACAATAAACATAAACAAGCGCCCCCCTAATAAGTTTTATGTTATATATCATAGTATATGTTAGTCCGTATGGTATTTATTTATATGCCTCTGTAAGGTATTTTATATTATACTTGGTTAGCGGGGCATTACCTTGCGGTAACACTGTTTCTAACTAGCACAGGAGGTAAATTCCTAAAGACTGCGTTAGTTATGTAATACTTTCTTTGGTTTTTAATAAATGATTGATTGATTAATTGAAGTGCGAGAAGCTTTAATTGAACTGTTATTGGTAGATTTAGCACTATTTTATGTTTATGAACTAACTTTTTCACTTAGAATCGTTGTGATTTCAAACCGGATGCAACGGAAAAAACGACAGGTAAGCCAATCTTAAACGCTAACAAGGTTAAGCAACGTTGCGCGACGCCAGTACTTGGATAAGTGACCGCCCGAACAAAATCTTTTTGCACAGTATTTTTTTATGTTTTTTTTAATTCATCTTATTCTTTTGTCGATTTACTGAAGTTTCACATCTATCGTGTGTGAATCGCACACACACCTTTTTTTTGTTTTTTTTTATTTATCTCATTCTTTTTTCGATTTAATGAAGTTTCACTTCTATCGTGTGTGAATCGCACACACACCTTTTTTTTAAATGCAAATATTTACGAATACGGGTTTATATTAATGTATTAGGTGCGAGACATGTGCGTGTCGGTGTCCGCTGACTCGCTGTGGAACAGCTCGTGCGTGGTGCTGGCGCCGCGGCAGCGCGTGTGCCAGTTCGCGGAGGACGTGTGGACGCGCCTCTGGGCCGCGCTCAACCAGCAGCCGGCCGCGCGCCTGCAGCCGACGCAGGTGCAGGACAAGCTGAAAGTCAGCCTGCACTGTTACCAAGTAAACACATTGTCTCAACAATTGTCATATCTTACATTATTTTTACAATGCAACAATTTTGTTGAAATTGCATGTAAAATATTTATATATTTTTGAGCTAATCGGTATAAGTTTGCTACTCTCGGAATGTGCAATGACAAGAGAAAAGTCATCGTCAAAATTTGTTGCAGACTTCTATCTGTAAGACATCAGAATACCGTCATAGAAAAATATTTTTAACCCCCGACCAAAATAGAGGGGTGTTATAAGTTTGACGTGTCTGTCTGTCAATTTAGGTTTTTTTGTATGAAAGGTGAGTCTTGCGCGGGTGTTCTTAGACATGTTTCATGAAAATCGGTTGGGCCGTTTAAAAGTTATGGGGGTGAGAGTGGGAAAGCAAAACCGAAAATCTGCAAATATACTAGTGTGGGGTATCAAATGAAAACGCATCGCGTCCACATTACATAATATTATGTTGTTTTATATTTAAGGAAATTAAGGCATTGGAATCGGGGATTTTTCTTAAATTTTAAATTTAGATTTATTGATAAATAATCAATGATGTGAAAAAAAAATCGTTCCCCAAATTTGCCGCCCTAGGCTCGAGCCTACTCAGCCTGCTGGTAAATCTACCACTGTTAAGGGGCTCAGGCTCCTCAAACATATCCTAACAAAACTATTTAGATTTATAACGGAACATTTGCCATGGTTGATTTGTCTTCCTAGTTTCACGATATAAATCCCGTTATAAATGTAAATAGTATTGATAACCATGATAGTTTCGAAAGTTATATCGTCAAAGTTTTTAAAATGAAAACCTTATTGACTAGTGTAGATTGATATAAGCTGAGGACATTGTTATTCCGTCCGTGCTATCATGTGGATCAACCTATCATGACTCATGTTTTTTTCTTTCATTTTTACTAAAATAATTTTTATGCTGTGGCGTATAATAGATAATGTTTACTTGTATAACTACTCCACTAGTTATTCAAGTTTAAAATCAACGCAACAGTTACTATGTTTAAACCTCTCGTGTACAGCCTGAAGCCCTATCTCGGTCAAGCACTCCACTCTCTCCAATGGCGTCGGGACCATCCATAGGCATGCCACAGCGGCGCTCCTCGGTCAGCAACCAGGACCTACTTCCTTTCTTCGAGCTGGATATCTGCACGGCCAGTAAGCAAGAGCATATTATAGCTGCGGTGAGTTACTCTGTCTAGTTATTTATGCATGGTCATAAAGTATAAGTCATATTTTCAGTTACGTAACTCACAAAAAACATAATATATATTTTTTTGTTCAGATCCAGTAATTGTTTGGCAGATATGCTTTCAGATAGCAGTACCTTGAAATTTTCTAACTAACTCCAGTACAAAATAAACGCAGTTACTAAATGTACATTATTTTATGTAGTTGACTATTGGAATTCATCATATGTATACAATATGAAAATGGTGGGGGCTGCGGCGCAGTCTTAATTTACTCGCTCATGCCGAATAACAGACATTTGTATTGTTAGGATATACTGCGAAATCACTATACATTTCAGAATTCATCTGCTTCAAGAATATGAAAATGAATACATCAGATTTGACTTCGGTGCATATTAAAGATCAGCAGTTTCAAATTCCCTACACCTAGGTAGCATTCAGTCTGATAAACTTATATAGAGGTACAAATCTTAAATGCGTTTAATCCATCATCTGCGTTAAGAAAGTTCAGTGACTAAACCTCGACTATACTATAAACCATCGATATAGAACTTACGCGAGGTCAGCGTGCACCTAATGCGGTCGCTGTGCGCGACGGGCGGGGCGAGCGGGGCGGGCGGTGCCGGCGGCGGGCGCGGCGCGGAGAGCGGCGTGCACGCGGTGGGCACGCGCTGGGCGGCCGCGCAGCTCGACGCCTCGCGCGCCCTCTGCCGCGCGCTCTGTCGCCCGCTCGCGGCCACGCCGGCTCACAACCAGCACAGAGGATTTACCTTCATGTATGCTTGTAACGGGCCACTGTGCTCGTGCTCCGTGGGAGCTTTTGTAACTTGAGGTCCTCTGGTCAAAGTCCAGACAGTCCAATGCTTCGCGGGGTTCATGTCCATAGAAACTCGGAGCACACGTGGACACGTTATCTATTAAAAATTTGTTCATATAACTCGTCTATGTAAATAAAATAATTTGAAACTATTTAAACGAATAAATAAATTATGGAAATGAGATTGCCTTAACCGGCATTGTTCACTTAAAATGATGTAACCAATATATAAAAAAAAAACGGCATAGTTACATGCGTACGCGAGTTTATTTATTTGCAATATCGGACCTCATGCTACACTAGCGCCCCTGGCGGCGAATTCACCCGCAGTGGCCTTATTTTTGTATTGTCCGTTATCGCTTCCGTTTTGGTTTCGAGCTGATTTATTCTTCGTGGGTATTTTCACTTTTTATTTCTTGGCTGCTTTAGATATATTACGTCGCTAGACTTCTTTTTATTGTATATTTTATTATGATTTTGATCTTGTGTTTCGGTTTTTATTTCTCAAGTGGATTGTGTAAATAAATGTATATTTCCTTGAAATGGATAATATTAATCATCATTTAGAACAATTTTTACTTATTTCGCGTAAGGAAGTGGCATAGTCCACCGTCACCATAGAAGTCAGGTATTCAATTAAGTTTGGAGAGGTACATCGATTTTTGTTTGAATTGTTTGATTTTTTACTTGGTGGTTGTCGTTTATGTGGTTTAAATATTCTACAATACCTACATCACATTAAATTCAACGGTGTGTTGTGATAGACGGACAGACTCATATTTTTGGTTTTCACTCATTGGTTTTTGTTGTTTGCTTATTTTTATTTTCATTGCTGTTTTCTTTTTTATTTTGCTGGTGTTTTAGGATTGGTTTGTATATTATGTATGTATGTGTTTAATCATCCATTACTTTGATTTACCTGTTATAACCATAAGGATTATTCATAAGAGTTCAACAGCGTATTCTTAAGGTTAGATGCTGTTAGCCACCGTTTTTGTGCTCACCAGAGCGCCACTGCAGAGTAAGTGCCTAAAGCACAGGGGTCAATGACTCAATAAAAGTTATTTAATTTTTATTCAGAAAATTCAAGTAACCACGGAAACATTGTTATAATTTCTATGAATAAAAGAGTATATTTATTGATTTCAATTCATTCACTTTGTTCCTTATTCAAATTATCTTATATCCTGATTCTACCGTGAGAACGACTTTAAAGACGCATAGAATAAAATAGAAAACACTTTATTGTACACCACACAAATAAAGAATAAACTTAACAAAAACCTTAATTAAACTGAAACAGGGTACAAAGGGCTGCCTTATCGCTATTATCTCTTCCAGGCTATACATATACACATAAACTAGCTGTAATTATTGTTTCCTAATTGTAGCGATGAGATGGACCCGACCCACGCGTACATCCTGTTCAAAGTGCTGGAGCAGTACTACCTGGCGTGCGACGGTATCGCGTACCCGTTCCCGCAGGGGTTCAGCTCGTTCTTCACGTACCTCGGCTACCGCGCGCTGCCCTTCCACTCCTTCGCGCAGTACGTGCACCGGACCGTGTTCGAGCTGCAGATAGACGTCATGAAGGCTATCATTGCTTGTGAGTAGTAGTTCAGGAAGATATGATGATGTTTGATATCATTATCAAAATGTAATTTTTTTCTTTAGCCTATGTTGTCCAACTGCTGGACAAGGCCCTCTCCAATCCCTGTCCAGAGCTGTTTGCCACCAACTTTCCCAAATGTCCTGGAGGTCGTCTCGCCAACGTTTTGCGTGGCCGACCTCGCGTGCGACTTCTTTCTAGGTTCCAAACTGTTGTAGGAATTGCTTAATATCCTACTTGTACGATTTAAGTATGCACCTTTGCAAGCGGTGCATTTTACTTACAAAGCATGTTAAAGGTGTAGGGCGGAAACCTTACACTACTAATATTATAAACGCGAAAGTTTGCGAGGATGTAAGTGTGTGTGTTTGTTGCTCTTTCACGCGAAAACTACTGGATGGATTTTGTTGAAGCTTCACAATGTTAGTAATTACATGTTAGTAACAGCTATTTTTTGTAAAATACCACTTTTCCCTTGAAAATATTATTATTACTATTATTACGAGCAAATCTCGATTTGAGATCAAATTTGGTATGGCCACAGCTGTTTTCTAAGTAATGGACAAAAGCTACTTTCGGCGGCGGGAAAATTGATCAGTATGCGGGCAGCTAGTTTTCACATACTCACTGACAAAAATCTACTTGATATTTCAGGCAAAGACGACGACAGCAAGACCACGGTGAACAACAAGCTGCGCCTCATCCAGCTGGTGGGCGAGGGCCGCGGGCGGCGCGCGCTGGCCGCGTGGCCGCACCGCGCCGCGCTGCTGCTGCGCGCGCGCGACCACGCCGCCACGCTGCTCAGCGGCGCGCACCCGCCCGCGCACCCGCCGCCCGCCCGCCACCGCCCCGTCGCCGACACTGGTAACTTCAATATCATTGATCCTTCTCTCGGGGCCGGAGTGCCATTGAGCTGAGACTGCTCCAGCCTGGCAGCTAATTTTCCGTTTTTTGTCTTTAATGTTTTTTTCTTCTTGTGTGTGTCTGTTTATGCTGTTGTTTGTTTATGTACCAAATTAAATGTATTTTCATTTTAAAATTGATAGATTCAGGTGTTGCTTCGCGGAAATCCATTCTAAGTAGGTACCTACTTAAATCATCATCATCTTCCTGACCTTATCCCTACTTCCATTTCCCGTTCTAAATACTTAAATGGAAGCAAATATTTAGTACTCATTCTGAACCCACTTCTCCCTGTCATGATTCTACAAAAATATCGTGCAAGTGCTCCGCCCGCCCGCCCACTACACAAACATGCACAGACTTACTGCTAACTTCCCTAACTGACTTCAAATATAGTTACGAAATCATTTATTGCCATTGTTTGATTTTACAAATCTTAGAATTAGTTCTCAGGCGTGAGCCAAAGGACGCGAGAAGACGGAATAAATCGAATGTGTCTGGTTGCACTCCTTCCGCTTTCGCCAAAACTCATAAAGATTACATAATTCAAAAATTCCCTATTGTACACAGAAAAAAATACAAATTTTAGTAGTAGTGCAACAAGCTGGCACCGCACCGTCGCAGATACGACAAAATAATGCGTAAAAAAAGTGTAATATTTATATTTTTGCCGTGGGCCTATATTAAAAAATTCACAAGTGCTATAGGCATTGAATCAACCAATTAAATTAAGATATTTGTTTTAATATATATATATATATAAATATAAATATATATATAACCATTAATCACCAGGCATAGCAGCGTTGCCATCAGGAGAGCGTCTGTCCCCGCTGGACACATTCCTAGATCTGCTGACGGCTAAGGCGAGCCTCAACGAGCTGGACTTCAACCTCATCATCGAAGCTACATTGGCGTCCGTGCAGCAAGAAACTGCTGCTTAAAATATTTATTTATGAATTTCATACTTCCTTGTTAAATTTTTTTTTTTTATACAGAATAATATTAAAACGCATCTGTAACCTTCGCACACAGGATTAAGGTAACGGATCTTTGTGTGCCTCTTTGTGTGTGTTACAATACAATACTCTTTATTGAACACAAATTATGTACAAAAATTGTGAATCAATGGGCGGCCTTTATCTTTTTATGCATAAAAATTATAAATAGTTTTTACCAAAACAGTGAGGTTTATCAGTTATTCAAAATCATTAAGATTTCCCAGTTATATATGTACTTCTACTAGTTAATTCAGACGTAGTTTTTCTGATGCCAAAAAAACGTAGAATATAAGATAATCTATTATCGCATAAATTTAAGATTTTTATATGAAAACTAGTGTTAGAAAAGTGATTAGATTGTTAGGTACTTACTAATCTCGTGATGATTTTTGAAACATGTATTTTCAGTGTTGGATAGCTTTTTAAACATCTGCGGCTTGAAACCTACATAATAACAATAAGTTATTACATTTATGTTTTACCTTTTATAAAAGAATTTCCATGATGTTTACAATGAGAATTAGTTAATTTATTTGTTATTATGTCTATTATTTTGTTGATAGTTTTACTTGTGTTATTACATTTTTATGTATACTATATATTTATGTTTGGAATCAATGTTTGTGAAATCAAAGAGCACAATTATTTGTGTCTAGTCTAAGCATTCCAGAAGTTAAGTGCAGTGATTTATTTATGTCTAGTCTAGCTTGAGGCTTAGTGCAATATTTAATGTAAGTAATAAAACATTCCAATGAACTATCACTTTCATTTATTAAAATTTGATTACACTTATGCTATAGTGTATTTGTCAATTGCAGTACCTTAAACAGGTAATAACAAAATCAAAAAATAAATCCAGACAAAATTAAAAACACACAACAACATCTAGCCCCATAGTGCTCTAAGCTAATTAAGGAGAATCTTTACATGAAACAAATTTGTTTTTCGCTGTCTTTACCTTTTTATGCTTAGATATTTAAAACTATGCAATGGATTTTGATGGTTTTTTTTAATAGAATTGATGGAGCCATTCTAGAGGAAGGACTAAATAAACATTAAATGCGATAAAACATATTACTGCTGGAAAATCCATGAAATGTGGGCATTGCTTGAAGCAGCTAGTAGTAAGTTTTAAGTTGTTAGTTATAAAAGGGGTTGTAAGTCACCCAATGAGCCCTTTGCTGATCCTTATCATCTGCATGAGAGGTAAACAGTGATTTATAAACTTCACTGGACTGGGGATCATTGGCAACACTGTAGTCCTTTTTAGTTTTCTTATATGAAGGGTCTTGCTGTAGCTCTTTGGAAGTAAACACTCTTTTCTGTGACCCAAAATGACCTCTGGCCACCTTATTAGGGTTGAATTTGGGGAGTGAAAGGGGGATTGTATCAACTAATTCCTTTTTCACAGCTTTACTGGAGCTTGGCCCGGGTTCTGGTTCTTCTTTTACTGTTTTAACATCTGGTATGTCTGCATTTGATGTGCTAGGTGTTGATGGTTCAGCTTTTATATCAATTTGTTCAGTTTTCTCTGCCTTGGACTTTGTTTTTTTGCTAGTCTTCCTGCTGGCTAGTCTTGCTGCCATCCTTTCTTGAAGAACCGCAATGTCTTCATCTGTTCCATTGAGGACCACTGTGTCATTGTTTGTGAATGGTGTTTGGCACTGAAAATAAAGTGAGAATTAATTAAACTCAAGCTGTAAATTTCAGATAAGTGTTATCTTTGTTGATGGCTATTCCGTGTTTGCTGACATGGCTCTTAATAATTAACTTTGGTGGTTGAAGTGAGCAATAAACTGTCATATTATTTTGCAGTCACTATCACCCCTAACCTCCTGACCATTTTTTATGTCTGGGCGTTGTCACTGGTAAATAAAAAGTTGTTGTTTCCTGTGACACAAATGGTAGAATGTGTAACTTTTTTAAATTGTGGTTCAGTTGGAAATTATATTTTTCTTTTTAATGTTTGGCTAGAGTAAGATTCATCCGACAAATGAACAAGGTTGATGCCTTGCAATTTTATAAAAGATATGGCTGTGTTTTGTTACTATATTTGTAATTAATACAGAGAAAATGGTACAAAAATAGTGAGATTATTAAGGTACCTCTAATCAAATTTTTTAAATTATCACTTTTTTATTCAGCAACACTTGCGAGTAGTTTTACTTAAATTATATATATATATATTAGGTCCTTACATATGAAATTGGCGTTTTGTATGGGAGGAACAAAAGTCGAATATTTTTTAATATAATATATTTAATTAATCAAAGTATGAACCATTATTTTCTATGCACTTTTGCCATCTTATAGGTAGTTCATTGATCCCTTTACTAAAAAAACCAGTCGGACGGGAATCAATAAAATCTTTGAAGGCGATTTGGACTGCCCCATCGGAGTTGAATTTTTTCCCTTGCAAGAAGTTATCCAAATTTCGAAAAAAATGGTAATCTGTTGGAGCAAGGTCCGGGGAGTACGGAGGATGTCTTAGACTTTCCAATTGAAGCTCTTCTAATTTAGTAGCCGTCTGTTGCGCAGTGTGTGGTCTAGCGTTGTCGTGAAGCAGCAGTGGCGTGGAGCGATTGACCAGCCTAGGTTGTTTAGCCGCTAGCTTTTCCATCATGGTTTGCAATTGCTGACAATAGACATCAGCCGTAATAGTCTGGCCAGATTTGAGAAAACTGTAATGAACAATACCGGCACTAGTCCACCAAACGCTTACAAGTAACTTTTTTGGGGTTAATTTTCGCTTGGGGCAGGATTTGGCTGGCTGGCCAGGATCCAACCATTGCGCTGAGCGCTTCCGATTATCGTAAAGAACCCATTTTTCATCACAGGTAATGATTCGGTTTAAAATACCTTCATTATTGTGCCGGTTTAGTAATGTAACGCAGCAGTCGACGCGCGTTTGCCGGTTTGCTTCAGTCAATTCGTGAGGTACCCACCTTTCAAGCTTTTTAATCTTCCCAATTTGCTTCAAGTGAATTGAAACAGTTTTATCACTAACACCGCAGCCTGCAGCTAACTCGGACGTGGTTTGCGATGGATCCGCTTCCACAATAGCCTTCAACTCTTCATTATCAACTTGAGTCTCAGGCCGTCCACGGGGCTTGTTCTGCAAGTCGAAATTTCCAGAACGAAAACGTTGGAACCAAAAACGAACTGTGTTTTCTTTTGCAACACGACCGCCATACACATCATTCACCCTTCGAGTTGTTTCCGCAGCACTAGTGCCACGGCGGAACTCGTACTCGTAAATAATGCGATATTTTAAGTTTTCCATTTTGTAAAATGAGTGACGCAAACAGAAAAAAACAGAAGAAAAGAAACAAATGAATGACGATCATCGAAGCACAAATACATGAGTCTATAGCTGTACAAATTTGAATTTGGAATTCCTTACCAAAGAGGAGAAATTTGTGATTAAAGTGGCCAGTACGAAAAACGCCAATTTCATATGTAAGGACCTAATATATATTTCCACAATTTACATATTTGATTTTTGATAACTTTTTTTGCTGTGATAAATATGTTGATGTGTTTATCAGTGATTTAAGTTAAAATAACATACTTAAAAACTTAAAATTTCACATGCAATAATAATAATAAATAAATGTTGCATGATACATAATACATTGCCCATCTGTGAGATATGTGGTAGGCGGTTGTGTGACAAGAATATGAGAATCTTTCTTCCAAGAGCAATCCATTTTATATGCAGCAATGCAATAAAATGGCGCAAAATTATTGATTGCCAGTCAAAAAAATTAAGTGAAATCTTACCATGTGACAGAGGTTTTGCCTGACTTCCTTCAAGGCACGCTCAGCTAGCACACAGCCACAACTCCAGAGGAACACAAATCTGAACTTGCCAGACATCTCAATCCCACTAATGGGGCATATGTAGGGGGCATTGCCCTCACCCACAGCTCCATCAGTGTGCTCAGTCGGCACATAAGCTGGGTTCTTGATGAGATTTAGGTCTTTTATGTCCTGCAAAGATAGAAGCAAATAAGCTACATAAATATGTATTTTTTTATATACAATCATTAAATTATTTCATAAATAAAAAGTGTCAGCTGGTCCTAATCATGTTAAACAAAAATTTTCGGACAATGAACACAACACAACTTACCTAGCCCCATGGTAAGCTTTGAGGCTTGTGTTGCAGGTACTAGACATCTGATATACTTAATATACTTACATAATTAAATAGATATTTTTAACTATACATATTAAACACCTTAGGATGAAATATTAAGTAATGTAATTTGGACTTACATTACTTAATATTTCATCCTTGGAATGATAATGGAGCAGTATGAATTCCTTTCAGAATTCCACACGCTCTTGTCTGTTAAATATGAAATTTACCTTCATGTTTTTGATGTGGTTGATAGAGTCAGGCTTGCTCTCCTTGTCAATAAGCGCCTCTAGCACGGAACTCTTGCTGTACAGCCTGCCCAGGCCACACGCCACTATGGGCTCCTGAAGCGGTTGCTGCGACAACGCACAGTTCCGCCACTTGAACGATCGCTCTGCATCTTTGTCTTTCTAAAATCACAATCAAAAGTAGTTTTAAAATTTTGGTGAATCCATTTCATTTCATCAATCAATAATTAAAAATTTAGCGTCGTGGACAGGACACTTGTGGAAAACGCATGCTTGATATCCTATAATTAAGGGGCCACGCAAATGTAAAAGCAACTACGTTGTATCCTATTGACCATGTTTTGTTTTCCTTGTTGTCCAAATTTTAACAAAAAATTAAAAAAAAGTGGCAAATCAGAACTATATTGCCAGCCCTCAGAAGGTACCTCATAGGTATAAATAATCATGAAACAACTGAAAATTGAAGAAATAAAAGAATAAGACACAGGACAGGTCGAGGAAAACTTGCAGTGAAATGTGTTTGCGATAGTTTCTTACTTGTTCTGGTTTCTTTTTAAGTCGCACCAATTCGTCACGACGTGGTATAGTTCCACCATCACAACCCATCGCTTATAACTTTAGTTTTGATAAGTTTTGTAAGAGCAAATTTACAGAAAGTCACCCAGAATACATAATAAATTATATTTTGTTTTGTGATTGTGATGTGACGTGACAGTGACAAAAGAAAAGAAAAGAATCAAAAATCAAGCAAACAAAAGTGCTGCCAGATGACAATTATGAATTCCCCCCAAATTCTTCTAGAAATCCCCCTACAATTCGGTATTTCGAGAAATTTAAATTTAAAAAAAAAAAAAAAAAACATAACCAAAATATTAACACTTAGACATTGCTTCCATAACTTTTCAATATCCATATTCTTTATCTGTGTGCCGTTTGTTCGTCGGACATACAGACCGACAACTTTCTCCTATCTTCGAATATCGTCGTGCGAATTTACTATACGTGTGGGCGTTCCTAAGCACTAAAAAAAAATTATTATCATATTATTAAAAACCCTTCTAAGTACATATTTATTCCCTCCACAAAACCCCCAAAGGATTTGTCCCCTCAACAGCCTAGAAAAACCCCCAACTTCAGAGGGAAAACCCACCCCACCTGGCATCACTGCCAAGTGAACTCTGTGTCTGTATGATGAATGAATGATGATAAAAATGACAGTGCCACTACCACGCCACAGAGTATTTTGTTTTTGAAGTGAAACTTCTTTAGAATCGTTGCGTTGTGATTTCAAACCGGATGCAACGGAAAAAACGACAGATAAGAGACACAAATACAATAGTCGCCTGTAATTAGTGAGCCAGAGCGAGAGAGCAGATGTCGGTGTGTATGTTTATTCACACTGTTTAATACTTGCTTGTATTTGAGCATTAACGTGTGTTAGTGTATGTGAAAACTACGTGAGCTAATACTACTGTACACTTTATGTGGCTGCGTATCAGCTTTTTAGTAAGATGTCAGCGTGGTGTGTTATTATCTAACAATGTTTGTTTGTGACTATTTTTATATCTTGTTGTGCTAAATAATAAATTTTAAAAGATGCCGAAAAGTGTCGTCAATTTCGACACAAAAAAAATTAAAAGATACTGAAAATATGGAACTAGAGCAATAGATAACGTAACATTATGTTCAATAAAATATCTTTTAAAATGAATCAAAATACTTTCATTGTAAACAATTAAACTTTGTAATTATCCTATCCTTGTTATATATATTTAACTCATTCTTTTGTCGATTTACTGAAGTTTCACTTCTACCAAGTGTGAATTGCACACAAGCCTTTTTTTTTAAGTAAGAAAAAAGTACGAGGTAAATTTACAAATTTAGACAGTGACAATTTATAATTTGACAACTAAAATCAAAACAAAAAAATATTGTGTGCTGTGCTGTGCTGCCAAACAACACTGCATAATGTTTCTTTGAGGTTATGATTTTGTTTTAGGTCCCTACTACTGTTCAGTCACAGAATTCAGAGATCTACATTCGTGAAAATGCCCGAAACTGATACGGAGAGAGTGCCTGAAAACGGCATGGAAGTAGAGAGTGATTCTGACGGTTCTAATAATAATTCCAAGAGCCAAGCAGTAAAGAAAAAGACAAAAAAACGGGGAATTGTATTCCTATCCACTATTCCACCTTTTATGAACGTTGCTAAAATAAGAGAAATATTTAGCAAATATGGAGAAGTCGGCAGGATCTATTTACAATCAAGCTCAAGTAATTTCCTACGACATTATAGTCAGAATTATATTATCATTAAGGAGTAAGAAAATTGTTTTCTAAATTTTTAATTTCTATTTCAGAACCTGGTGAAAAGCGCAAACGTGTTCCGAACCAATTCACGGAAGGCTGGATCGAGTTCCAAAAGAAAAGAGTTGCAAAACAAGTGGCTGCACTTCTGAACACTACAAAAATTGGTACCAGAAAAAAATCTAGGTACTATGACATGATATGGAATATCAAATACATTCCTAGGTTTAAGTGGGTGCACCTGAGTGAGAGATTGGCATATGAGAAGGCGGCCATGAAGCAGAGACTGCGGGCTGAAATCTCACAGGCTAAGAAAGAGGCACACTACTTGCAGACCAATGTTGAGAAGAGTAAAAAGTTCAAGAAAAAAGCAGCACAGGATTCTGCATTATAATAATTTTAATTTGTAATAAATGTTTTTTTTTGTGGACAAGGATGTACGAGATGCTGTCCAAATTTCCCCATCTAAATTTGGAGTATAAAGCTTTTTCATGTCTGACAGCATATGCAGACAAAATTAATAAAATAATATCTACTGAGTATTTGATTCTTTATGTTAGTTGCACTGCCCCACTAATAATTGCTTCCACCCTCATTCTTTGCTTGGAGGTTAGAGGATCTATTGACATTTTCTGGATATATCTTCTAGGTGGGATGACATGGGAGAGGATGCCTTGAGAGAATTCTCTGTGAACTCGAACTCCATCTAGGGCATTATACTGAAGTTTCTCAAAGCTATGAAGCTCCTTCATAAATTGCTTACGTTGTGCTACTTTAGCCCAGTGGTAGCGATGGCGACATACTACCCGACTGCAAGAGAGGGATTTATTTATTAATATTTTTAAAGAACATAACACAATAACTTCAATAATACTAAGGAGATAACTAGAAGTAAATGCCCATTACTTACTATGCCAGTCCTAAGTGAGTGTAAGAAGGATGTATGCTGACATCAGACCTAGCCAGTTCTGGGAAACCAGGATAAAGTGGAACCTTCCTCTGATTTATCTTCTCTTTCACAACCTGTGTCATTATAAATGAGGATTGATAATGGGTGTCAGAAAAAGTTTACTAAAAATTAAAATGTTCTGGACAGCAAAAATATAACAATTGCCCCCAACCAACAAAGTGGCACACAAATTATCAGTGTCCTTCAGATTGCTACATTTTGTCATGGAAACTGAAGTTTGTCGCATCAATAAGGCTTTTACTTCTTTTTTGTTGAATAGCATACAAAGATAATATAATCACTACATACCTACTTTGCTTAAAAGTATTAAATAAATTGACCTAAAATAGTTATGGCTTTTATTGTCAAAATTAAAATAGCAAAGTCATTTCTATGTAGTCATTTATTCTATGTATGTCTATGGTAAGATTATTCAATTTAGTCGGAACTTGCAATTTCAATCACCAGCTTGGTTAAATGCTTGAAGATAAACAGTTTTAGCTTTGATGAAGGAACTATTTTCTTGTTTTGCTTTTTTGTAAAATAACTTGCCAGATAAAATAATTCAGTTGTAGAATATAGGCAAAGATGGAAATGGTATAATAATAAAAACTTAATTAGTAGAAGTGTTCTTATACAAATAAATATTAGAGAACTATGAAATAATTAATATAATTCAAATATTTAAGTGTTTTGTATAATATAGGCACACTAATGATGTTATTAAAACCTTAAGAAAAAACCTTTAAGAAAAATTTAAGAAAATAATATTTCTGAACTGATTTTGCATAAATAATAAATTTCTACATAAAAATCTCAACACAAATTTAAATTAATAACATTTATTTAATACAGCAATATAGTTTATTTAAATCTACTTTACATAAATCTGCCATATTCCCAGTGTATTGATATTGCTAGCGTGGTTAGTTTGATTTTGTACAGTCACTGATTCAAGAGGATGAAGTCAACACGGAGATCCTACTCTTGCAAACACAGTCATTGAATTGATTTACTATCACTGAACACACTAGGCTTTTATCTGGGTTTGCACTGTAGCAGTCCAGGACCTGAAAATTAAAAATAAAGAATGATATTTCCATGTGAGCTGGAAATCCAGAGATTTATCTAACAAAGGAAATGTTATCCACCAAATAAGAACTAAGCAATACTATCTTTTTCAAACAACCAAGTTCTTTGCTTAACCTACGCAATATTGATGTAGATATTTCATACAATCATAGGTATTATAAAGTTACTCCAGGACAGCATGAAAGATTAATTTATATGTAAAAAAGTACCTTAGATTTTTCTTCCTGACAA
Organism: Gymnoscelis rufifasciata; assembly: GCA_929108375.1. NCBI lineage: Eukaryota > Metazoa > Arthropoda > Insecta > Lepidoptera > Geometridae > Gymnoscelis > Gymnoscelis rufifasciata. The sequence continues at coordinate 1,826,331 of OV815303.1, forward strand.
GGTGGCAACTTATTAACAACTTTATCTTGCTGTGCTAGATGGAACATCTCATTTGTTTCCTTTAGAGTTTTTTGATATTCATTCATCATGCCACTATTTATTTTCTCGTGTGCCCGTTTCAGGGTTTCAATGCGTCTTGTCCAGTAGGCCTCCTCTGCAGCATACTCCTGCTGTTTTCGGGGTTCGTAATAAGATGGCGGAGGTGCAGAGTAAACTGGCTGAGGCTGTGGTGGAGGCTGCTCAGCTTGCTGGAACATTACATTTATGCTATGATGAAAACATGACTCTTGCTACCTAGGTAGCGTAGCGTATTGGCTATGGTTGCAGCATTATTGTTAGAAACATGTCATGAACATTTAATTTGATAAAAATACTCGAACCAAGCTTCGCTACATAAAATATCCGTTGTTTCAACTCGAGTACACTGCAAAAATAACCTACAAAACCATATAATTCTATGACTAACGATGTAGTTCTAGAATAAACTTTTGTGGTGTAGAAGATAGCAATAGAGATTTAGCACAGAATAACAAGCATAGTCTAGTTATTTATCAAACAACAGACGTGACATTGATATAAAATTATGTAATGCAGATTCGTAGTTACTTTTGAGGATAGCTGAGCAGATATCCTATCTAAAGCCTCTTGGGACACTTGAATAGCATTTTCATTGTCTACAGTAACTTTTCGTGTGCTTTGGGAACCTCCCATTTTCCAAGAAATAAGCTAAATCCTTGGTAAACTCAAATATTTTGTCGGTAACTTGTGTCAAAAAGACATTTTGGTATTTTTGACATCTTTGTATTTTTTCCGTCCGCAGGTTGTAAATTCATAGACAACAAGTTTGTTTTCTGTTGCAAATCGCAAACACAACAAACCTAAAACATTAAAGTTTTAGTCTGTGGTTGAATATTTTAGTTCTGCTACTCCACCACAGGTGGCGTTACCTGTAATATTTATATGGTAAAGTTTACGTTACGATTTTCGGTCTAACGGACCTATGTTGGATATTCAACCGACTTCAAAAAAGGCGGAAGTTCTTAATTCATGTTACCACAGAACGTTTTTGTCTGTCATCCTATTTTGATAATGCTTGTTTTTATGGTGTCAAAGTCCAACTTTTCAGTTCTTGAGTTATATGTGGTTTAGCCAAGTACCTAATGCTCTTGTTCCCTAGTTCGGGTTGAATGATTCTAAATAGTCGAGATAAAGGTAAAATATTATTAGAAGTAATATTACATATATGAAGATATTGTTTATGGGATGTAGCCCGTACAGTCTACTAAAGAGCGGTGGTATTTGCGGTGATATCCAATTGATTTGTTTTTGGTAATAATTTGTGTGGGACGGATAGCATAGTACCTTAGTAAACTGACATAATTATAATAAAAGTAACTTGCTCTCTTAAATGTAATAAAAACATCTATCACTATATCCAAAATGTGCGGCTTTAGATCTCACATAAATCATTTAAATGTAATAACCATAATTTTATCAACAGCCCTTACTCGAACAACATGTAAATATGCTTTTCCATTATACTGTCTTAATAAATTATTTATACTTTCGCGCTGGAAGTCCTGCCTCACTTTGGAAGGAAGCTTGTTGTTTGTTTCTTTATGATTATCTACTTATTTGCTTCAGGATTTAATTTATGATACAATAACGGAGATTCCTAGTACAATTAAAGTTTTCTTGAGGGATGTCTTAATAAATAATACCTACACTCTTTAACCCCCTGCTGCCTTATAATATTATAAATGCTTAAGTTTGTGGGGATGTTTGTATGTAAACTAAGTAAGTAGTTACTTGCTCTTTCACGCAAAAACTTTCAAATGGATATTGATGAAACTTCGCAATAATGAAGCCCAATTTGGACTAAAATCGGCACGAATATAGCTGTAGTCCTAGTAAAAGACGAACACTACTTTTTACAGCAAGCAAAGCCGAGGTCAGAATTTAGTATAAAACGATATCTTTATATTTAAAAGTAAAGCTAAAATATTTTATTTACAACTATAGTGCGAAGCTATTTATTTATTTGAATACCCTGAGAACAGTTAAAGACCTTCAGTGCTTTACACAACTTTTTAGGGAAATTATGTTAACAGATATTGTGATATGTAGACCTACCTATAGTTCAACCCGTAAAAATACCTAAAACTTTTTAAATTTATGGTCATGCAGATGATTAATATTCTCTTTGGTCATATTTAGACTTTTCTGCGAACAATAGTACATAAGCCTTTGGAAGTTTCGGTTAGTTAATGCAGCCTAAGTTAAAAGTTATTGTGTATGAGTTTCATTGGTCCTCAAAAAGCGAGCACTATTAGAGTCACGACGAGAACCGGTCTCACCGGTCCGGCTCACCCATCGTGCTTTCTTCTGTCCGATCGTACATCGAGGTAATAAGTACCTATAAGTAACTAGAAAGTACCAAGACAACCTTTTGTACCTCACTTTGGACAATAATGACGACGCATGGTTTAAGAAAAGTTTTAATCGGAATCCCTTTTAGTGTCTAAATGAAATGCTCGTTTTGACTTCCGAGAGCGTAGTACGTATGTAATTATGAGATGATGATAATTTAGGGGACAAACAGTCAAACAGTCAGTTGAAATTTGAATTTATGAAATCAATAGGTCACAATCACTTACGTGATTCTCGTTTATCTCAAACCAATGTTAATTAGGTATATCTTTTTGTAATCGGCTCAACGGCTTAATCTGCTCCGTTATTGGAAAACAAAGTAAAATTTGTCTTTTAAAAAATAACACCTAAAGCTGTGTTTTGGTACTCTTCGGACAAAGAAAAGTACATTTCTATAACTTTTCATTTGGTATTTCATTTTGGTACAAAACGGGAATAAATAATTGAATGTGCTGTATAGGATTTTAATCCAGGAAACCAATGATTAAAATTGAAGTATTTGTTGTAGCTCACCCTTAGTGGATTCATTCTAATAGTGTTAACGTATTCTTTACTATACTCTTAAGTTTCAAGTCCGATTTTTATGTAGAAAAAACACAATAAGATAAATCCACCAACATTATATGAATAAATAAATAACCTACGATGTTAAAATAAATCATTCTTTGATAGACACAATAAAAGCTTCTTGTAAAACACGAAACAGCTAATTAATATTACTTATCTGGTAAACGATAGCTAGAAATAAATGTGTGCCGCGTAAGTGGTCCCACTTATTACGAAGATAACATTTGCTCCAGATGAAGAATATGTCTTGTGAAAGTTGCTTGGTAGCTAGTACGAGTAGTTTGCAGACATTTGGAGCCAACTTGGAAAGACATGGAAAGAGCCTGAAAAGTACAACAAAATATGGAGAATACAGTCAACAGCAAAATAAACTGATGAAATAGACAGGGTCCCAAAATAATATATACAGTAAATTATGTCAAAATTTACGGACTGTTGATTGTTAGAAGTGAAGGAACAAAATCCACGGCAGGGATGATAGATGGCCACCTATAGAAATCCTATCCTATCGTAAAAGTAGGTAAGTGATCACAATTAGTTATATCTAGCCTAGTGAAGAAATCACCAGATATACGGTCTGCTCCTTAAGTTATCTGCAAATAACCGAAGGAAACTTTACGTCTATTTTAAATGTATTAGTTTAAATTTAGAAGTGTGTTTAGATTATAAGTCTTAATGTTTTTTGCTGATATAAATATTTTTAATTTTATTTTATTTGATTTTTTAAAATCCTAGTTGTTATTATATTTTTTTTTTGACAACTAATTCGTTCTTTAAAATTTAGACTTTGTTATAACTTGTTACATCTGGCACGTCACACTAAAACATGTTTTAAAACGTTGATTTTGATCACTTTTGCTGTTGACTGCACCTACTATTATATGGTGCTTAGGTGTTTACACCCTACACTTAAAGTGTTTATTATACGCTGACAACCATGTCTAGTTGGCAGACGTTTAACGCTGCTGAAAGGTCTGCGTTTGGGTAATAATAGCTGACGTTCACGTTCCTGTGTATAGCTCAATCAATTAATATAATCTTTCTCCTTGGTCTGGGTTTTTCATATGTATAATAAAAATATCTATATATGTATGTCTATTGTATTCAGTATATCAGATGTCTAGTACCTGTAACACAAGCTTAGAGCTTATCACGGGCTAGATGTTGTTGTGTGGATTGTCAGGAAATACTTATTTATTTATTTGAAAAAAAGTTTATAAATAACCCTGAGAAGAACATGATCTAGGTAGGTAGAAATGTAAGAAGTGACTTTCCAGAACCTTAAATGAGCAACATCAAATATTGAACAGACATAAACTTTCTTAAGCAAAATGAGTTTGTGAAATGTTACCAGTTAAACAATAACGGCCAATTTTCCATAACAATATTTCATAATAACTAATTTGACTGCTCCCTTTGTGTCTCATTCTATTGAATATTTATATTACTCCGGGGTATCTCACAATTTGTAACAAACGATTTCTACCTGCTCATCTTTGGTTGTCAAGAATCAGCTTCTCACCCCGATAATTCGAGAAAAACATTAACTCGGTCCACAGCTAAGCCAACTGTACGAGCGTTATATTAAAGATGATTTTCGATTGAATATTCAAAATGATTGTTGTTTTATTTTAGAAGTCATTGAAAGGGTCGGTACAGGTGTGGTTCAGTAAAAAAAGTACAAAAACGTCCAGAATCCGGGGCAATTAATGGATTACTGGTCATATCTGATGTGTTTTGGTAAAATGTAGAGGTTTGTAATACTTTGGGCTTATGGATTGTTTTTTGATTTCAACGCTTATGAGAAAACTCGTTGCGAATGAGTGACAAGTAATAATGGAGGAATAAAGCCTAGGAGCTTAAGAGTTTGTTTGTTTGGTTTATAGGGATTTAAAAGGCTACTAAGGATGTTGATATAATTGCCTCAGTGGCGCGGTGGGCGAGGGTCCGCTTGCGGCGCAAGAGGTAGCGGGTTCGAGTCCCGCCGAGGGGTCAAGTGTTTGCATGTTCTGCAAGCACTTTCTCCTTGGTCTGGGTGTGACATTATGTATAATAAAAAAAATATCTATGTATGTATGTCTAGTATATCAAATGTAAAAAAGTATGTGTTTTGTCTAGTCTAGTAGGTACCTTTAACATAAGCTTACCACGGGGCTAGATGTAGTTGTGTGAAAAGTGATTGTCGGAAATATTTATTTATTATTATTATAACTATAATTGTGGCTTATTGGTAAAAGAAATAAGAACATTAAGAATATAACAACAAAATAATTGCTAACAAATAAATATATGTATATTTCTAGATTAGTAGAACAAGTAGCATAACTTTTACGGAAAAACAAGCAGAACTTTATTAACTGTAGTCAATATATATGTCTAGTTTGGGCTTATCGTAAATGTAAACAGTTTAGTTCAAATATTTGTTAGAGGAGTGGCGATACAAAAGCAATCAACTGTCAATACCTGAATAATTAATGTAAGACCTACCATGCACTTATATTGTATGTCAATGTCAAATTGATCATTTGATAATATTGGTTCTCTATAAAGTTTACCTAATACTTGTTGATTTAAATATTCTTTCCAACGCAAGATGAACGCATGTTTCTTTAACCCTCGTGTTACTACAAAATATGATACGATTAAAAAACTCCAGAGAAAACATTGAACCTTCGAAATCCGAGAAGACGAATTAAAAGTAAGACAATTATTCGCTCACAAAGAACTGACTTCGTTTGATCTTTGGTCGAACATTACTTTGAAGCTTGTAGACTTTTTATTGGATAAATTCTATGAAGTTTTTTGTTTTTATACGTAGAAATTTGACCTACCATGAAAATAAATTAATTAAATATGTAGAAAACAACTAAGGCAACTTAGGCAGGCATGTTTGAAATAAAATAGCAAATGTGATATCTAAAATCAATTTGAAAGGTCACTTAGACACCATAGAACTATTAATAAAGGAAATAGGAGTCCAATCTCATTCTAGTACACTATTGTGAAATACAAATATGTAGTACCTTATATATGTTATAATCGCAAAAGCAAAACAATTTATACAAATATTATGATTTAAAACGGGTAACATACCATGATTTGACGGTTTATGAATTCAAATTAAAAAAAAAATTAAAGTTATAATTTTTACAAAATCTTTTTGCTAACAGACACATGCGCAAGCGCCGTGAGCTCGTTGATATCTTTATAATGCAATTTTGTGTTTTAGCACTACGTCAAAAACAGGAAAGAAATGACTCAATATATTCCTTTCTTCAAAATATATTTACCCAACTGTATGAAATCTGCGCGGATGATCAAAATATTGAATTCTAAAACTAGTTTTTTTTTGAGATTTCATATTACCTCGAATGATACCTTCATCAAGAATATCAACAGTAGAATCGCTTAAATAACGACCAAAGCCAGGCGTGAAAATCTATAAAAAAAGATAACTTTCCGTAATATTGAACTTCTTGGCTGCATCAGCTTTTCCTTTCATCCGTAGATCTGAGAAAAGTTATCAAAGATTGCTTCACGATAAAAGAGAAAGCGTAAATTCCAACTTTTATCAATTTCAAATAAAATATAGGGGGTTTCTTTAGACAGCGTCTGAGAGACATAAAGTGAATTTTTGATAGGGAAACTTATTATAAAGTTGGGTGTTTGACGCGGGCGAGCGTGTGTGGCTGATCGCTCTATCTCTTCTAGGGGCACTGACCGCCGGACTGTCTACGTGTTGCCAACAATTGATGAGCTGAAATGCACAGAACAACTCTGAAAAAATAATTTTCGTTATTTATCAACTTTACCTATTTTACAATATACATGTAGCGAATCCTTAGTCCCCACTGGTTATAATATTTCCGGAAAGTTATATTTATTATTACAATTAATAACGGTAACATTCGATGCCTTTGTATGGTATGTTATAATTGGAGCAATCGTTTGGGATCCACATGAACAAAAATACAGTCTCATGATAGAGAGAGTACAACGTAAGTTTGCGCGGTACATATATAAGAGGATATACGGATATTATCCTTTTTTATATCCTTCTCTTTTTGTATATGGCATGACTGGTTTGGACTCACTCCTGCTTAGACGGAAATGGCAGCTTGCTGTGCATTACATAAGGTTGCTCCGCGGTGATATTGCAAACCCAGCTGCAATGGAATCGATCGGTCTCGCGGTCCCGCGGCGCATTATGGCGGGTACCACAGGCACAGAAGGCCCTCGCCGACGACCATTTTTGTTCGCGCAGTTGCCCTGGGTGAGAACACGCACCGGTGCTAGTGCTCCAACCCCCCGAGCTATAGCCTTGTTAAATCGTTTTAATGACCAGTCCAATGACGTTGACATATTTGCTGACAAGCCGAATAAGATTATAAGACTGATATTTTTATTTTTGACTCAAGAGTATACAACTTAATTTTATATTTTCAATTGTTTTATTATTGCCTGTATGTTGATTTTTTATTTTTGGAATGTTTATTATTATTTTTGACATTTAATATTATTAATTGTACTTATTTAGATTTTTTATTATTTTATCTTAAATTGTTATTAATTACTAATTGAAATTGTTATTAGAAAAATATATTGTAACTTTTGAATGTGTTGGACCCTAGTCTGTAAGTTCAATTGTGTATTTAAATAAATAAATAAATAAATAAAATAATATCGTTTAAACTATAGTAATTTAAAAAGTGATATTTGTTTTTCTCAGCATATATCATTTCATCAAACAATATGTTTTTCTATATTTTATTTAACTGTTAAGCATCAAAAATACCTCTAATAAAATACTTACAAAAAAAATATTTCTTTATTCAAGATATCATCATTTACATGTCAGCCGTAACTGCTGGACGTCCGCTGTTCAACATAACATGTATATGTTATGTTGAAATGTTACAATTGTATAATTGGTATATACCTCAATATGGAATGCCAAATAAAAACCCCATTAACAAAGATTTAAATAGACTACTGGCTTTCTCAGGCGTTTTCACAATTGGTAAATTCCTGGGATTGTGGCAAAAAGGAAACAAACAAATTCTTCTAGCATAACATCAAGATAGAATAATATTTTGCAAACTTTCAAGACACTACCTACCTACCGCAGAAAATAGTACATGATCGTGTTTTTTTTTGTTAGTACCATAACATCTATAGGTACATAGTACAAAATTTAGAGTATAGCTTTTGCTGTTCATTTAGATCTTTAAAACTACTTAAAAATTTACTGCAGATTTTAGTATTAGATGGTGTGATTTAAGTGAAAAATTAAAATAAGTAATTAGCACTAAGCTTCCGCAATGCACGCAAGTGGATGTTTAAAGACGGACAAATAGTTAGTTATAATTTTTTTATTTTTTTTAATATTAATTTTGTGTGTATGAATTATGTATTAAAATGTTTTGATGTTAATTTAAAATTTATGCCTTATTTTAATTAATTTTAACTTGTAATTTAATGGGCTCTATTGAATTAGGTTATACCTGTAATGATAGAGCTACATGTATTTGAAAATGAATAAATAAAATAAAAATAATAATCCTTATGTGGATTAGGTTAAAGTTAAAACGAATTGTATGATTTTTGTTAAGGAAATTTTAGAAAATTAACTCTTTTAATAATGTAAAAATTAAACATGCTACAGAGATTAATTTTGTTAGTAAAATGTAAAGTAACAAAAATTATCCCCCCATCTATAAAAACTTTCGCAATGATATTAATTACAATAAAGATTTTCTTTCTTTCTTAAAAAGTAAGAAATCAAAGGAGCTTCAACTTCTTGGACGAATTCTTTAAAACCCATTCTACTCACACCCGCCATTTTGAGCAACACTTTATTTGCCTCGAATTAACCTCGTGGTTTCGCCGTCCGATAAAAAAAGACTTCGATTCGAGATGTACCAAACATTAATTTCCAGTCGATTACTTACTGCTGAAGGAAATTATTCCTTGTGTGTATGGGTGTAAGGTTGTAGGATGTTTTGGGATGTGTTTGGTGGTATATTTGAAGTAACATGTCGGAGGGCGCGAGTCTCGGAATGCGGTTTGAGATACCCCATGGGCTGAGATAGGTATACGCTGTAGGTGCTGGGTTGAGGTAACTGTGGACTTGGGTATAATTTTGCCTTTATTTAAATGTTAACTAGAAAAAATAAGAAGAATCGCGTAATTTTTAGTAGCAAATGCGGGATTTGAACCCACAATTTGCTACGCCTTACACCAACTTGCCATTACGCTATCGGTCGAATTCGTTCTACACTTGAATCTATGAGTTACAGCTATTATTTTAACTTATTATCTTGTACTAAGTTTTAGATTTCAGATGACCCAATGTTTGGCGACGTGGTGAATTGAGGCCTAATCTCTCTCGCCAAGAGAAGTCCCTGCGTCCTAGCAGTGGGAACGTTAAAAGGGTGATGATGATGATGATTCGTGTTGATGAATACCTAAATAAAAGCTTGTTATATATGAAAATAATTATTTGATTCTGATATCAATGAAATCAATGATATCTGATATCATTTAGTATCAGATAGCATGCGTAAGCGCAACAGAAGCGCGTTGATATCTTTTACTCACACCACAAACTGCCTTGTTGCGCGAGCTTCCGGAGCAGGTGTCTGGGTAGTTTCCCTCCGAGGGTTAAGTTTACATGTTGTATACACGTTCAGCACTTTTTCTTTGGTCTAGGTGTTACTTGTACTATAGTAAAAACGTATATAATGTAGCATAAGAAAGTTACCATTTTACGTTCCCACTGCTGAGACACTGGGACTCTTGACGAGAGAGGTTAGGCCTTAATTAATCACGCTGGTCAAGTGTGGGTTGGTGAATGTCACATGTCTTCAAATTTCTCAGAAATTGCTGGTTTCCTTTACAATGTTTGCCTTCACCGTTAAAGCACGTGTTTTTTTATATCACACATTTTTTTTTTCAAGAAGGAGATCTCGAGTCCTCGATATTAGCCAACACGGCTTCTATGTTATGTCTTTATGTCATTAGTTAATCAGATGTTTGTACCTGCAATTAAGAGTTAAATATAAGGTCCCGGGGCTAGATGTTGTGTGGATGATACAGGAAAATGTATTTATTAATTATTTTAGTTTTTAAAAAGTCCGTAGTGTATGGGGTCGCCCTCCATACAAGCGGAGCGCCCGCGGCGACCGCTCTCAACTAACCACCGGTCAGAGAGGACGCTGCTTTTTTTGGAACATTTCCAATTAGGGCTGTTACCGCATATCCGGCTATTCCTCAAATAATAATAAATAAATACTATATGTAGATACTAATATTAAATAAGAAAACAACCGACTCAAATTAAACAATTACTAATTCGAGTGCCAATAATGAGCCGATTGTAATGAAAATCTTTACAAAGGTGCTTATCGCCCCTACGACTTTTAAAAGTTAATGAGTGAGTTTTCTTTCATCCTCCAGATATTTCCTTTTCAATAGACGAATTTTCAAATTGTATTTGAAAATTTTGTGAACGATGACAAGCTATTGACTGCCTCAGTGGGCGGTGGGCAGGGGTCCGCTTGCGGCGCAAGAAGTAGCTAGATTCCCGCCGAGGGGGTCAAGTGTTTGTATGTTCTGCAAGCATTTTCTACTTAGTCTGGGTACTTAATATATCTATCTATGTATGTCTACTATTTTAAGTATATCAGATGTCTAGTACGCGTTACACAAGCATATAGCTTACCACGAAGCTAGTTGTTGTGTTGATTGTCCGGAAATATTTATCTATTATTTCTAGATTACTAAGAGTACTCGTAGGTGCACTAGAGTTAATAGATACAAAGATTACAAAGAATGAGATTCCTAGCCAACTCGGGAAAAGATAGTCAACAATTTTAAAAGTTGGCATAACGGGAATGGATGTATGACGTTTTGAAAAAGATGGCATTGAATAGAAAGTTATTTAGCACCAACACCCGCCATTGCTTCATAAGTCCGTACTATCCTAATAAGATTTACTCACAATTAGATACATAGTTAATTTATAAAGCATTAAATATCGCTGAATCAAATAGCAATAACCACATCCAGTTAATTATTTAATTAAAATGTCCGGTTAATATACAGCTTGGCCCATCCCTAGGGCGAGGTTAACGAACCATTTGAAACAATTGGAGTCCAATTGTCTGTACGCACATAATTTACCTTCGGTTACCTATGTACTCGATTATGTATTTATATATTATTATTTGCAGGTAACACTAAAGGGAAATATGAGTGCGTTTTGGTCCCTTTTGTTGCAGAAATGCGTGAAGAGCTTTAAATCTGTGGGTGGTACGCAATTTATATTTAAGTACCTATTTGATGGTATTTCTAATGTGTTTTTGGTATAGTTTAGTATAGTATATAACAACAACAAAAGTTTCGTCAGGATGGAAATATGTATGGACCAATTATCCTTTAAATAAGCCTCACAGGCTTGGAGAAAGGAAAATTCTCCGATTCACTTTCATAACCCACAAAGAGAGAGAGAGAGAGGGAGAGGGAGAGAGAGAGAGAGGGAGAGAGAGAAACAGGCATGAGATAAGATGAATATGTACTTACATAGTATAATAAACACACGTACTTATATAGATACTTAATATTATATTATAGAATAATTCCAGCCTAAGAGACAGTGCTTCGATAATATACAGTGATACCTCAGCGAGAATCGAACCTTTTGCGTATTGTCATACCGATAAATTGATCATCTTCTTGAAATATGTACATAATATTTGCGCTTCGTAACACGTGCTTTAACGGTGAAGGCAAACATCGTGCGAAAGCCGGCATGTTCTGAGAACATTAAACAATTCGAAGGACAGAAAGAAGTTAAGTTTATTGAATTAATGCCTAAACTCTCTCTCCAAAAGAGAAGTCCCTGTGTCCCAGCATTGGGAACGTTAATAAGGTGAGGATGATATAGATAGATAATTAGTAAAATGGATAAAAACTACAAACTCTCAGTAGAAACTAAGAAGTGACACCTACACGGCTGTAAATCCGTTCTGGCGGGCCTGTGTGGTCTAGTTTTCCTTATTTGGTCGAGATTGCAAACAGAATGACATCATACCTTATTGGGCGAGATATTGAAGGACCTCCGAGTGTGTGTTCTTGTGGTTAGTACTCGGACACATGGTGTACAAACTCTTATAGGGTTATTATTGTAGTATCTCAAATATGTCTGTGTTCTCTTATGGAAGTTCTCAGTATCATAAATTGTACTTTAGAAACACTTGAAAAAATTTAAGCGAACTGTCAAGAAAATGTTATTTCCTTGATTTATCTTAGTTTTTATTTAAATTAACATTAAGTTGACTAGTCTATGTATACCCTGTGCGTCTAAGGAAATAAACGTTTTGACTTTGAATTACACTTCTGCTTTGTTAAATTCATTTTACTATGCGAATTCTGGGTACGTGTTAACCTTGCTAATAATCGTTATTTTTGGCACAAAAATTATGAAGCCAAATTTTTCTAATTTCTTTCTCTATTTAATTATGAATTGAATCACTAGACGTGAGAGTATTCTCGGAAGAATACAATATCATTATATGTATTGAACGTAAATCGAACCTTCAAATAACGAAATCCTCTCACGTGCTCAAACCTAGACATTGCTGACAATATTTCAGCGCTTCGGCAAAGCGACATTTATATGTGAACAGTGACGATCTTTCACTGAATGTAGGGAATTTCACACGACTAGTATGGACATTTACAACCATAGAGACGATTTAGAATTTAAGAAACTATAATACGTATAAATAAAATCATCGTATTTAGATGAATTTGGAAGCATAAAAGGTACGTTATATAATATGTTAAGTTAGGATAGGAATGAGGGAGGCCTATGTCCAGCAAAGGCGTCCTTATGTCTAATGAACGTTCTACGCCTAAAATGAGTTTTTGATATTAATAGTTTTATTAATGTTGACCTGTGCATGTATGTGCTTCTAAGGAAAAAACCTTTTGACTTCAAAGTCAACTTTGACCAAAATTGTACAATATCGACTAAGCCCCAATTTCACCACTTAAGCTACAAATCGAGTTTTATTGAACCAAGTTCTACCATTGAGAAATGACAATATGATCTCAGTTACGCGGTAAAACGAGCTAAGCGTGATCTTATCGCGCTTATAGCCAACGGTAAAATCTTCTCTTGGGCTTAGTTTTACGCGGTAAAACGAGCTTATCGTGATCTTTTCGCGCTTATAGCCAACGGTAAAATCTTATCTTGGGCTTAGTTTCCTTATTTTCTTTCCATCAACAACAAAAGATCGTGTCGTTTAATGTAGAAGCACCTATTTTCACCCATTTCCCGAACCATAATTTGTCTCATGATGAGGCAACGTTGTAAGTAATGAAGGGCGTTATGTTGCATATTCCGTGCTTTGTGTAACGTCTCCTTACTACTCGGACTTTCAGGACAATAAGTAGAATTAACAGTGTTGTAACAATAATATGTGAATAATATATACCTACTAACCTTCATATACAAATGATAAGAAGAAAGAAAGAATGTATAAGAGATTTTTTTATTATACATTTCAGCATCATTTCCGATTCCTTAAATTATGAAAATATGGCTAATAAACAACAAATAATAAATTATACCTCCATTAGTTACGCATGCTATGTTTAGTTTAACTATTAATGATTTTATATTTTTGGTTATTGGTGTGTGTAATAAAGAATTTTCTATCTATCTATCCATATTTCTAAAAAAAAAACCAAATTTTTTTAATTATTATCATATGTTTTAAGCCAACTTATAATGCTGCACTTCAAAACTCTGGACGCTGTCACGCTTGCTTTTTATGAAAGTAGTGCGCTTACCGTAATCGCTCTTTATATTTTTTATATAATAGTAAGTTTAGGCACGTTTACGGAAGGCAAGGAAGTTTGATGAATCAAAAATATTACTTCACTATCAATAAAACTTTTTGTTTTTACAAATTGATAAACCTCACTTTTGTTTAAAACTTATTCTAAAATTGTGTGTAGTAAAAATGGATGCCATGCGTATAATGGAAGATGTGGGTAATAATACATACTATTTTTTTTTGTAAATACATAGGTACATAGGAACCAACGCTAAGTAAGCTACGTTACTTCGTATTAATTTTTTTCTAAATAAATCTAAATTTAAAATTTAAGAAAAACCCCCGATTCCAATGCCTTCATTTCCTTAAATGTAAAACAACATAATATTATGTAATGTAGACACGATGCGCTTTTATTTGATACCCCACACTTTGCAGATTTTCTGTTTTCCTTCCCCACTCTCACCCCCATAACTTTTAAACAGCTCAACCGATTTTCATGAAACATGTCTAAGAACACCCGGACCAAACTCACCTTTAATACAAACTAAATTGAAATCGCTCCATCGGTTCGGGAGCTATGATGTCCCAGACAGACAGACAGACACGTCAAACTTATGACAACCCTCTTTTTTGGTCGGGGTTAACAAGTTTATGATATTAGCTATAAATGTCCCGATCTGATAGGTCTAAGTGAATACCACAATGTATCCAGTTGCAGTTGTTATGAGCCACAATACGCGTGTTTACCTCAGTTCCAATTATTTTGTGCCTGTTTTGGACCTGTATGGCCTGTATTTGTGTTTGTATGGAACACAATAGCCCGCCTGTCGATATGTTTACCCTAATTGCCTGAACATTCAGGTTATTCTAATACAAGGGTTAGACTGAATGATTATGTTTAGGGTTAATTTATTGTAAATTGAAATTATAAAATGATCAAGTATTTGTGTGTCGTCATGAAGTGGTGATGGTGATTCATGGAGACATAATGTTGGTTTGATCCTTAACTAACGTCCAACAACTATACAGGATATAACATGAATTTCGGTTCGTAGGTTTAGAACTATGACACATGCGAAGATCTGTTCTTAGGAACCATAGTTTAGCAAAATAAAAAAAATCAGTTGTTTAAAAACTTGTGTCTACCTAGGGAATCAAACCCGGACTTTTGTGAAATAAAACTGACACCATGTTTTTATGATAAATGGACACACTCTTGTCAGCAGTCTAACCCGAAGGTAGAGACAGGATTGACGATGAAGCAAGATCTCCCGAAGAACTTTGACTTTGCCTTCTGTCATAAAAGAGTTCAGGCTATATGCAATCGGCTTCTAGAGAGAATTCCACTCCTTAGAATTCCACGCACTTTAAAATTGATTTAAGGAACATCCACCAAGTGAGCCTTAAACCATTCCTACGTACAAGCACCCGATGTTAAAATGGAGCGAACAATAGTAAAAAAATATTTATTTGACATAAAATGAGTATCAAACTTAGGTACCATAGCCTCCCGAACTAGTTAAAAACTGTATTTCAGGAGCTGGCTGAGCAGTGGCTTTCTCCTATATTTACTTATTAACAAATTATGTTAACAAGTTAAAAGCATGGATTCTATGCCATAATGCGCAAAAAATCACGTCCATGATGCGTAGAATGCGGGCAGTTGTCCTAAACAGCGTCGGAGCAGACATTTGTTCTCCACTGTGGAGGTGTCTTGGGCAGAGGGTGATTAGTGATGGTACTTATTTTCTTAACTAATCGGTCTCTGCTCATTTTGCTCTAATTTAATATAAACTGTGTGTATTATTTATAATTTCTGCAGATTTTTATTTATTTATAGTCCTGAGGGACCCAAAGCCGCGAGGGAGGTTCAACAGTGTTCCACAGCTGAATAATGATGATGATAATCTTCCCTTCAGGCCATATCAGTTATCAGAGTCATGCAACACGAAGCCCGGTCGTGGCCGTCACACAGACATGAGACACTTCTATATAAGGAGATTGGAGCTGAGTGCGGTACAAATGTACAAAGGGACCTCTTCAGGAACGCGCTATAATGGGCCGTGCACGATGAGATGTGCTTGCGAAATTTCATGAGTTTGTAAATTGCTTGTCTGTGTAAAATACGTAAGCCGCAGTCGACGGTTTTAAAAAAAACCAAAAAACTTTCCAAGACTTTATTAACTTTTCACAATTGAAAATTACGACTAAATTATTCTAAGTTAAAACTAGCGTAGAGACTACAAACGGTCGATGCAAGTACCGAGTGTAGAATGGCCGGCCGCGATCACGTTCCAGGGCCGGCGTGTTGTACCGGCAGAACACAAAGATAGTGCAAGGTGTCAGGCTTAGGGTTGCAGATTACGTGCATAGCTTCTATGTAACACCTCCATCCCCAGAGCAGCAACTATTTGAGAACCTTGAGCGAGAATGTTGCTGGCACAGGTTCCCGGGGAGTACTCTTCTCAGGAACAGCATAAGTGTGATCGGGATTTTCATCATTGTTCGATGACTTCTGTATAGTTACTACTTGTCTTCGGTGACGTCGCAATGCGATGATTATAACAAGTGCAGCTGCACCGAATAGTGTCATATAGAATGGTACAGTAGTATGATATATCGTACCATCTATCTCTTTAAGTTCCATAGGATGTTGAAGTAGTATTTTGTCTTCAATATGGTGTAGGCTTTTGAGATTCATCGAAGTCAATTTGAGATGAGGGATGCTGTGTTGGCTGCTGAAGTTTCTCGGCATTTCAGATATCTTCAGAGGTTGTCCCTTTACTTGATTGTTAGTATTACTAATGGTGAATTCATTGGTTTGTATAGAACATTTTTGTGGTATGGTGGCGAGGTAGCTGCCATGTAGGGTCATATATTCCTGGCGTTCGCATTGTAGTTTAGTGCGTGTTGGCTGAGGAAATATAAGGGTGAAATGCTGGTCATCTAACTGCTCCATAGCTTCCTTTGTAAGCGAGATTCTAGTTGGTCTGCATGATGAGTGAAAGGACTGGTGGGCGATGAGATTCTGGATACAATCAGGATACTCTCGTGGCTGGTGATTCATGGTTTCTTCGCAAAGATGATGTTGCTTGAACTTCGGGCATTCTGCCTCCATGTACATGAAAACTTTCCCGTCGGTTGCCAGGAAAGGATATGAGGGAATAATGGTAAGGTTTAATTTGTTCGGAACAATGGAGAGCTTATAAAATTCGAAACTACTGGGAGATACTATTGGAAATCTAAATACAACAACTAATCTTTTCCCTACGAAATAAGAACCTGATTTAATTATATTATAATATTCACGAAAATCATTATCTAATATTTCGTCTCTGCCGTACAAAGCTATAAGTCTACTTAACATACTTTCTAAGTTACCTATACTAAGCATACTATGATGAGTGCTCGATGCACGTGCAAATGCTAAAATATTTTCTATCCTATTTAATTCTAAAGATAATTCATCTGTGTTTTCACTGATGATGGCTAAAAGCTGAGCAAATCTCGCATATTTTGAGAGAATTGTCTCTGCGTGAGCATTACTATCTAAAATTAATCCTAAAGTTTTATTTATCTCCCTCTGATTTTCTGCAATACCAGCAATTATCTGGGTACATTTGGACATCCATTCTTTATTTAGACTAATATGATCGTTGAACTCGGATGACATCTTATGTTCGTTAGTCTGAAGGATTTTAATAGCATTATTATAACGCGCAGCATCTGAATGATCCAAATTACCAGTAACGCTTTTAATTAAAGATCCTAGACCATCAATTAGACCTCTCTTAGCACGATTGGGCTCTAAACCTTTCAGCTGAGAATATAGTTTAGTTAATTTATTAGAAAGATGATTCATTTGTAAGTCATATATATCGAAAGTGTTATTTTCTAATTTAGTTTTAAAATAATTAATCTGATCATTAATAGAGTCTACTTGGTGTTCTAAGTCAGTCAATTCTATATATTGGAGAAAGGTATGATAGTGAGTGATAAGCTTAACTTGTCCGAGTTTAAAGGGAAGGAGTCCGGGTCCATCGTCCAAACTCTCAAGTCTTATCTCCAGTGCCATCGTCAGTTGCAGTATCAGTAATAGTCGAATCCTGTAACAATTTCGTTTTCTTAGGTAAACGCTTAAGACGATTTTTGGCAACGGGTCCTTTCTTTTTAGATGTATAAATGTGTATCGGGAGGTCAGCAAGGACCTTATCCTGAGTATATCGTGGTGCTAACTTTTGCCTAGATGCAAAAGGATTTTTAACGAATACCTGTTGTCCCGGTTCGTATTGTACTTCAGGTTCCCTATTCCTGTTCCTATTATTCATCAAATTCGTACGGTCGGTTGTCGTCATCTGATTAATTACGTCATAGACTGTCTCCATCTGTTCACGATGCGTTAGAATATACTGTTGCATTAGATGTTCAGTCAAGTCCATATCTAAGGGGTCTCTAGGGTCAAAATGTCC
The DNA here is from genome assembly GCA_929108375.1 of Gymnoscelis rufifasciata. Classification (NCBI taxonomy): domain Eukaryota; kingdom Metazoa; phylum Arthropoda; class Insecta; order Lepidoptera; family Geometridae; genus Gymnoscelis; species Gymnoscelis rufifasciata. The sequence continues at coordinate 1,844,647 of OV815303.1, forward strand.
TCGCACAATGTCATGGGGTCTACACTTAGTGAAACTATGTATAGAACTATTATAACCTAATATAGCATAAGGCATCTGGTTAACTATGGGTTCATTTTTATGTTTCAATTTTAAAATTCTTAAGTGTTCTAATAGGGTGGAATGAAATCGCTCTATAATACCATTATCGTTAGGTGAGTTTGGCAAAGTCTTATGGTGATTTATTTTATGAAGCCTAGTAAATTCAGCGAACATTTGATTACTAAATTCAGTGCCATTGTCAGTTACTAGAGTCAATGGTAATCCGTGATGTGTACAGAATGTTAACAGTCCTTGTAGGATACTGACTGCTGTACCATCTCTCAAATGATAGGCTTGACCATATTTAGAAAATGAGTCCATGAATGTGAGATATTTCTCAGATTGTGCTGTAAATAAGTCCATTATGGACTATCTCGAATGGTCTTGTTGCTGGAGGGACTAATTTAAACTGTGGCCTGATGGGGTTCCTATCGTATTTACTTTGACCGCAGATAGTACATTCATTTATGTACTTTGTTATTTCTTCCTTCATCTTTGGCCAATAATAGCGATGAGACAAAGCTAGATAGCATTCATTGATGCCTCGATGGTTTGTCTTGCCATCGTGATAGTGTTTAATTATTTCCTGCTGGCGAAGGTACTCTTTAACATCTTCTAGTTCAGTTTTTGCTAAAACTAAATTCATAGAAGAGCTTTTAAAATGTTTTTGAATTATAGGAATCACAGCATACATACCTAAAGGTGGTTTAATCAATAAGGCAGTTTTAATCTTAGGATTAACATATTCTTTGATAGCGTTAACTACATCCTGCTCTAATGTGGATTCTGAAAGTTGTATATGAGTACGAGTGTGAGTGTCAAAAGGTTTTGTCGCAGTAGTACGTCGTTTTATGTCTCTAAGGGATTTTCTAAGTTGGTATGAGCAGTTACGGTAGAGGAACCAGCGCGCTGAGATGATTGAGAATGCTGGACAACTAATGAGTCGATCTCCGCTAGGAAGGATTCGAGCTCCTCGTTATTAATCTCTACTCGGGATAAAGCATCTGCATTAGTATTTTTCTTTCCCGGTTTATATATTACTTGAAAATCATACTCGCTTAACTTTAACTTCCATCTAGTTATTTTAGAATTAGGTTCCTTTAAGCTCATAGCCCACTGGAGTGGCTTGTGGTCACTCAAAACTTTGAATTTATGCCCGTATAAGTATGGTCGGAAGTACTTAGTGGCCCATACGATGGCTAAAAGTTCCTTTTCAATAGTCGAATAGTTAAGCTCACTATCATTTAAAGTCCTAGACGCATAGCAAATGGGTTTGTCGGAACCTATAGGTCCTTGAGAAAGGATAGCTCCTATAGCTACATTTGACGCGTCTGTCGTAAGGTTAAATTCCTTGTCAAAGTCAGGGTACTGTAATATAGGGTCATTTGTCAAAAGTCTCTTACACATTTCAAAACAATTAACGTAATCGGAATCTAAGGTGATTTTATTAGTTTTCTTAAGGCATCTAGTCATAGGCTTAGTTATCCTTGCAAAGTCTGGTATGAATTTTCTATAATAACCTAATAGACCTAAAAATTGCTTTATTTCCTTAGGGGTCTTAGGCAAAGGATATTTCTGTATGGCGGCAATTTTATCAGGGTTTGGTTTTATGCCGTCCTTACTAATAATGTGACCTAGGTAAGCTGTTTCTAGTTGTAAAAATTCAGATTTGTCCATCTGGATCTTAAAGTTGGACGCTCGTAGCCTAGTCAGTACTCTTTCTAGATTTACCATGTGTTCCTGTAAGGAAGTGCTAAAGACAATGATGTTGTCCAGGTACACAAGACATCATCATTCTGTAGGCCTCTCAGGACATTGTTCATAACGCTCTGAAACGTGGATGGTGAGTTCTTCAGGCCTATTGGGACACGAAGGAACTCGTAATGTCCGTTTTCTACGTTGAATGCTGTTTTTTCAACATCATTAGGGTTAATTTCAATCTGATAGAAACCGGAGGCAAGATCTAACGTTGTAAAATACTGACATCTACCTAGTTTATCGAGAACGTCTGCTATATTTGGTATAGGGTATTTATCGTCGATGGTTTTCTCATTTAACTTTCTGAAATCTACGACTAGTCTCCATTTCTGTTGTCCAGAAGCATCTGCTTTCTTTGGGACAACCCAAATAGGAGAACTCCACGCGGAGTCTGAAGGACGAATGATTCCTTGTTCTAACATTTTACTAATTTGACTCTTAACTTCGTCGCGATGTACGTAAGGATATCTATAGGTCTTAGTATAGACAGGTAATTCATCGGTTGTTCTTATATGATGTTTGATTTTATTAGTGAAAGTTAATGCCTCTCCTTCAATATAGAATACGTCGGCAAAACGTGCACATAAGGTTTTTAAATTCTCTCTCTCCTCGACATTCATATGATCTGTCCTAAGATTATCTAAAACCTTTCTAACTCGAGCAGGGTCTGGCCCGGGATATGTGCATTCTACATTACATACGTCTATACAAGTCATAGAGTCCTCGAATGAAATAACTATGTCCTCGTGAGTCATGTTAGTAAGTTCAACTATTCCTGTCTTGTCAGTCACCGTAGTAATGCACTCATGTATAAGACAATTGCACATTACTTGTTCTGTCACGTGTACGTAACCATCTGGATGTTCAATCGGGATGTTAACTAACCTAGATGAATTAGAGGGAATGATCTCTTGACGATTTACTCTCCTACATTGATAGTTCGATAGTGGAATTGAAGCGAACTCAGTTACTAAGACGTTATTTTTAAAATCGACCTTACTGTTCTTGAGTAAATCTAATCCTATTAATCCATCAAAATAATTGTGGAATTTGTAGACGAATAATTTTATATTAGATCTGTCACAAAATTCCGCAAAGTGAGGTATAGTTATTGAATGGTCATGCATACTAGTTACACGCGAATTAGTGACCTCAAAAGGATCGTAATTCCTTGGGACATTATTAAAATAATAATCAGTGGCCTCAGGGCTTATGAATGACTGATTCGCCCCTGTATCAATAAGTAATTTAAGAGGTGGGTTCGATGTTTGAATGAACCTTAACTCTGTATTAGATTGCACATTGAGTTCTATTTTAAATCGCGCTTGGATCGGCCTACCTGAAAATCCTGTTTCTTATTTGACGATGATGATGATGATGGCATTTGCTCAATAGCATTTGAGCTCGATTGTACATCGTCGGGTGTCTCATAGTCGTCATGTTGGTCATAGTAGTATTCCGGAACGCCTTGGTAGCTATAGTAGTTACCATAGTCTGTCTCTGAATAGTTATAGTCAGGATAATCATTATAATAATCAGAATAATAATTTACATAATCACCTACCTCATTGAAATTCATCTCTTTAGTTTTAAAATAATTTGATGGCGGAGGGTTGCCAAATTTACGCCAATCGTGTCCCTGGATAGTAGGGGGAAGTGGCCTAGATACAAAATTACTAACGCCGCTCATGGGCTTTGGCCCTTGATTCTGAGGGGGTACGTTCCTAGGGGGAAACCTAAATCCGCTATTCTGGTGGTTGTAATTAGGCGGGGGTGCCCGGAACATCTGCTGCGTACGAGATGGTTGTAAGGGTGGACGCTGATACGGCTGGTGTTGGAACTGAAAAGCTGGACGCCACGGCTGTGGATGCTGCTGCGATTGCGGCTGCATGGGCATAGGCCTTTGTACACCAAAATTAAACGCTTTATTAATGGCAAAATTAGGTGCTACGTACGGTACCTTAGGTGATGATGATGACTGCTGCGCTACGTTGCGGCGGTCACTGCTGTCATTCCTATGCTGTAGGTACATGACATTCAATTCCTCTTGGACAAATTCCAAAGCCTTTTCTATAGTAGGGGGTCTCATACACCGTATACGTGACCCCAGGGGTTCCTTAAGACCCCGTACATAAGACTGCATGGTTAATTTACGGTATAAGTCACGTTTGGCCTCCACGGTGGTTGCCACGCTGTCATGCAGTGTCACATACGTCATAATTGTACTAAAAAGGTTTTGACATTTGTCGTAAAATTCCTGTGGGGACTCGCTACCCTGAGTAGCTAAGGATAAGTCATTATAGAGGGCTGTCTCATCCCTCTGGTCCGCAAAATTATTAACTAAAGAATTCCTAACCCCTAACCAACTGTCTGGAATGCCGTTAGAGTTGATGGTCCTGGATGCGGGCCCAGTAATTTTATTTAATATTCCATTAAGTAGGCATAAGTTATCTAATTCTCTGGCTGGATCATGACTGATGTATTGCGTCACGAGCTGATCACAGATTCTAATGAATCTGGTAAGAACGTTTGGGTTCCCGTCAAATTCTGGGACCATGCGGAGCGCCTTATAGATGCTTCCGTTTCCATGTTCATATTTACCGCGATTTCGTCGGTTTCTAATATACTATTATTTAAACTACATAAACTATTTTCTAAATCCGGCAACAACTATTTTCTAATACCGGCAGAACACAAAGATAGTGCAAGGTGTCAGGCTTAGGGTTGCAGATTACGTGCATAGCTTCTATGTAACATGTACAGAAACATTTTTTATAAATAAATAAGTTTTTTTAAACACAAATCTTTTTCATACTAGTTGTATATTCTGCTCTCAAATGGAATAGTAGAGATTTTCTTCACACAATAAAACTATCATCTAAATCGATTATTTTAATTTCATACTTACGATGCGCTTTCCTTTGCGAGCTATGATTCCATAATTTATCTACAGCAGAGGACACCGCACTGCGACTAAGATTTGTCACTAAAATAAGATTATTTTGTATAAAGTAGGTGCATGGAGGATACATTTATCCTTATACTTAAAAAACCCTAACCCCATATCATGTCAACATATACAATAACAAAAAGATATTGTTCAACAATTTATAAAACCATTTGGCTGCTGCTTAAGTTTAAGCTGCCAGAATACTCCGGAAAACATCTTCTAGTCAACACATAAAAACATTAAACTGAAAAAATCCGAATATTCAATTTTTAAATATTCAAAAATCATTGAATCATGGTTTGTTAGTTATAAGTATTTTTAAAAAACAAGATAAATTAAAAAAAATTTGCTAATGCAACGACGAAAAATCTTAAAGACTAGATTTGCTCTCCCTCCAACAAAACATAATGAAGCGTTTAATATGAAACCCTTCATTAACGTAAAATGTTTGAAGGTTCTTAAAATATGAAATAATACTTCAACACTTTAACAAAACATTATATACATGTTGATTTCAACGGAGTATATATTTTCGCAGTGCGCACACGCATAAAGCACAGCTTGCCCACGATTGGCCACAATGTACGCGGTGGTTAGAATAATTGCAGATTATAGGGCTAGTAGGAACCCACTCAGCATTCTGCACCTCCGGAATCACTTCTCTATTACCATTTACCAATATACTCTGTGTCTGTTTAACCCACAGATAAAGCGAAGAGTTCCTTGATTTGTGGTCTAGCCATAGTCTTGTGAAGTTTGTAGTTTAGCGTCTATGCACAGAGTTCTTTTTAATACCGAGTCTATGGTTATGAATTTGCAAAATGTACTATCAGTGAGCCGCTCAGTCTTGGCACTTTGCAAATAATTTAGTATCATATGGCTAAGATATTAACGTTAATAAAGAAACAAGACATTTTCTTTTGAAGTATGCTTTTTTATGCTGAAAACGGCATAAAATATGATCATTCGTTTTTGAATTTTTATTGCGAAATAGACATCTGTGGCAACTTGAGCTTATAATACCTAATGCACTTAGTGCTAGTGACATAAGCGACTTTATTTTTAGCTTTTTGAACAACAATAAAAGGAGATTCTCAATTCGTCGCATATTTTTTGTAAATTATACTGACATAATATTGGGTTGGCAGGTAAAAAATGCTTTAGCATTAAGCCCATCTTTTGTACAGAATTTTTGTTTTTTCGTTTGTGCAATAAAGTATTAATAATAATAATAAAGCCCACTGCAGGTGTAACACACCTCTGCCTAAGAACACCACCAAACTTGACAAATTACCACCTACCTAGTAGACAAGCCTAGTCGAATACCTATGTAAGTTTCGTCTAGGTTACGTAGTAATTTATTCAGTGGTATTAGATTATTTCAAACCATTTGAGGTGAATTTAATAAGTGTAACACGTTTGAAGTACCGTCTCGTATAATAGACGATAAACGTTATGATACGAGTGGCGTGTTCTGCAATATTATGGGTTATAAACACAGACATACATCTACCTGGATAAGGCATGTACTTCGCGTGTCCGAACCCCGACAAATCGTCGAGGTTGGTCGCGGCTAACTTCAGACCCCGCGCGTCCGTTGTTGCAGCCGGACGGCTAAAATGATTTAATAATATTCACATTACGTTGCTGCGTTTGCTTTGAGACATTTGATCTAACTTTGTGTGATAGAGACGATTAATCATCATCATCATCATCCGCAGCCTGACTTCACGACGACCGACGTTCCTATAGGCGTTACTTGGACGCCACTCAGTGATTGTCTTACTCCACCTATTATCATTTCGTCTCGCCAAGTGTCCTGTCCAACTCCATTTTAGTTCATCATCATCATCATCATCACCCTATAAACGTTCCCACTGCTGGGACACAGGGACTTCTCTCTTGACGAGAGAGATTAGGCCTTAATTCACCACGCTGGCCAAGTGCGGGTTGGTGAATGTCACATGTCCTTCAAACTCTTTTAAAGTTCTCAGAACATGCCGGTTTCCTCACGATGTTTGCCTTCACCGTTAAAGCACGTGTTTAAAGCGCACATAAATCTCTCAAGAAGAAAAATCCAGAGGTGCGTGGCGGGGTTTGAACCCACGACCTTCGGAATGAAAGTCGAGTGTCCTCCCACTTAGCCAACACGAATTTTACGGCCATTTCAGTTCCGTGATTAATATCTACTATTAATAATAGCGATACTGACGCACATCACTTCGACTTCTTAATTTTTTTTTTTTTTTTTTTGTATTCTGCTTCTTGGCTATCTGAATGTCATGTTCAATAATCCAATTTTCTGTTTTGATATGCAATGTCAAGTGTTTTCTAGAGAGTCAGGTCCAGTGACCCAGCTCTCAGTCCCTCTGTGCGTATCTCGTTGCTAAGTTTGAGATACTGTGTCGCTTTAATCTAGAAAACTGGATGCTGCCTGATCCCTGTAGCTGAGCCGCAAGTTCGTTCATATGCCTTTCCAGACGGTGTTGGTATTTTTTGCTGTAGTTTTCTATTTCTTCCTTTACCGTTGGTACTTTAATGTCCATATACATATATTTATTGCTTATATGGTATTCCCAACATATTTCTGATGGTTTTGCTCTGGAATCTCTCCAAAATTTCAATATTACTATGGCTAGCTGAACCCCATAGCTGAATTCCATATGTCCAGATCGGCTTGATAATACATTTGTATATTGTCAGTTTACTTTGGTCAGTTAGTTGTGATTTTCGTCCTATTAGCCAGTTCATACTCCTAATCTTAAAGTCAAGTTGTTTCCTCTTTGTCCAAATGTGCTTTTGCCAGGTCAGTCTGCGGTCCAGGTGCATTCCCAGATATTTGGCGCTTTCCATCTGTGGTACTTGTTTGTCATATAATTTAACTTCTTAATAACTACAGGCAAAAGTCGGCACGCTTGGTTTTAATAATCGTGATACTTGCGTTATCTAGGTACATGTATGTCTGTGGTAATAAACCTTCGCAGGATTGATATCTATCGTAAGGGAGCTAATAGCGGGATTTTATTTTATGTTTAATCGTTTACTTTCATTTTGTGGCTTCTGAAATTCAGGTCTTTGGGTGGATTCCATGCGTTTTTGGTTTGATGATCTTTGTTTTTATACTATTATATCTCTTGCATGGATATTATGTACTAAGGAAATGTCGTATTAAATATATAAAATAAATGTAATCATTCATACGTTTTAAATTCCTTGGGTATTTACTTAATAAATAGAACTAATAGAAAGGTTTTAACATCGATCACGAGGAAAAGTAGAAAATGGATTAATACTATAGCCGCACACAACAATCACAAAAAATATATATTTGCTATATAACAGGCAAATAAAATACATTCAGCTTAGGTGCTGAATGTATTTTATTAAGCTTATTGCCAGAAGAACAAGTAACTAATAGTATATAAATGTAAAGAATATACATTTATATCTAATATAATTCTAAAAGTATCAATTTCATCTAGCATCAATTTCAGAATAGGAATAAACCAAAGAGAAGTTACCACAGTTATCCATAAAGAATTTATTATCTGTGATATTTTCACCACCTGTTACCAACTAAACTTATTGATTTATACTGTCTTTGATACCAACTGCCAAACTTAAACTTAAGTTACTATTATACTCTCTCTGCCAAACATTGGAGGGCCAAGAAGTGAAGAGTTGTCGAATATCATCTTTTTTAATAAGTCGTTTTAAAAGCGATGGAAATATAGCAACAGGTTTCCTGAAAATACTAAAGTATTCGTACTTATCCGTTTGAATTTTACGTTAAAACGAGAACAATCGATAGGATAACATTTTTTTTATTTATTCTTATAAAATTAATAAAGTGATTAAAATTATATTTCTCAGAAGTTCCATAAAGACCCCAAAGGATGGAATTTCTTCTTTGTACTCAAAAATTTAAGGGTTTTGTTATCTAGTTGAAAGTAGGTATATTCAAACAAATGGATATTTTATAATATAAATTCCATTCTTAGGTTACTTTTTCGCGGGTAAGCTGGAAAACAATAAGTACAAAAATAAATTAACAATATCATTTATTCGCATAAATAGTGAGTTATCAGAATCGTGATAAAAGCCACATTACCTTGAATCACGGACCATTTCTTGGCAATTTCCGCACCGCGCTGCAGACCCTCATCAAGTTTGTGACCGTTTTTTTAGAAACGAGCCTTCTTTTATCAACTTCAAAAAGAATGGGATATTCAATTGTCATTTTTATATTTTCTAAATTATTATTATTATTATTATATTCATTTATTTCAGATAATGTCAATCCATATCATATTAAAAACTAAAATGTATCTTAAAATTACACATAAAAATCAAATAAATCAAATCAAATAAAACGTTGTTACACAACAAAATTATATTAAAATTAAATATGGTTCAGACGGTGCCCATCATAATTTGCATCCACCTGTTTTGGATGGGGCAGTCTGTTCGAGTAACAATCATCCGCAGGATACCGTTGCTGCTGCTTCGCGCACGCTGGAGTAGGGAAGCGACTTTCTTACGAATAATTGCATGAAAGCCGTCCGTGCGCGCCTCCGCAAACATTCCAGATGCGCTGCAAAAGCGAGGCAGCCGCATCAGTATCCTGAAAATGTTGTTATATTGGACTCGCAGAGATCTGGCAGCCCGCTGGGTGTGGTTTATCCATAGGCTGCTCGAGTAGAAGGACTGGCAGTAAGCCTTGAAAAGAGTAACCTTCACTTCTCTCGAGCAGCGAGCAAACCTGCGTGCAAGCATGTTGCCCCGGACCGCCAGAGCTCTGCGCTCCCTCTCTATATCTGTGTCATCTTTCAGATCCTCTGTCACAATATGACCCAGGTATTTAAAACTATTCACCACCCGCAGAGCCGCACCGTTGAGCATAACAGGCGGAACATGGGCTGGTTTGACTGTCCCACTTTTGAACATAAGAACTTCGCTCTTATTTGAGTTATATCTCAGTCCATGCTCAGCCGCATATGCCTCACAAATCATGACTAGTTTGCGAACTGAGCCCACCGAAGGCCCCAGCAGCACCATGTCATCCGCGTAACTGAAGTTGTTGACGCAAACTCCATCTACAAAACACCCCGTATGGGTTCTGCTGAGGTTGTCGATGAGCTCATTTACATACAGGTTGAACAACAAAGGAGATGTTATCCCGCCTTGCCGCACACCACACTCCATACCATACTCATCAGACAGCGCTCCAGCCCATCGCACCTGGTTTCGCTGACATCGGTACCAATTTCACAAACAGACTATTTCAGCCGGTACACCCGCAGCCTCCAACTTAGGCCAAAGCCTATTGTACAAGACAGTATCAAATGCCTTGGACAGGTCCAGGAAGCAGGCGTATACCGGCGTCTTCCTCTGCGTGTAGTACTTGACAGCCTGCTTAAGACACAAGATCGCACTCTCCGTCGAGAGCCCAGCCCTGAAACCGAACTGGGCATCGTGGATTTGGACGTGTTGCAAGAGAATGTTGTTAAGCAAGCTGTCAAGAATCTTTGCCATTGTGGTCGCTAGTGAGATGGGCCGGTAATTGTTTTTGTCAGATGCATCTCCAGTCCTGCATTTTATAATCGGTACTACTATTGTTTTGGTTAAGTCGTCAGGTAAATAACTATGACATAAACAAAGATTATAAAACATGGAGAGTACGTGCGGCAGATGAACACCCGCATATTTCATATGCTCAATGCTGAGACTGTCACGCCCAGGAGATTTGCCTCTTTGCATAGTTTGAATAATTTTTCGTACTTCTTTGGCTTTAAAAGTTATAGCTCTCTTAGGCGCGACAGTCCGAACATCAACCGAAGCAGATGCGGTAGAGTTCAACTGCGGATCAACCCTGAAGTGGCCCCTAAAGAGATTAGCGATCATGGTGTGATCACTCACATCATTGACACTCACAGGGAGGCCAGACTTTGGATTCATTTTATTTGTTTGTTTCCAAAAGTGCTTGAAATCTTTGACAGCGTGTTGAGAAGCAAGAATATCCATTTTAATTTGGTCTTGTTAAATGCTACCGGGATATTATCAGTAAATTTTCTTTCAAGGTACAATATTTGAGGTCAAAATGTCTAAAAAAGCTACAAGGCACAATTTGTAAAGAAAATATAGGTCAGTAATACTGACGTAGGGGTGGATTTTGGTGGTGAGCAAGGCTATATATATACTGACTCAGTATATATAGAATCGCCTAAACTCTGAGCATTATATTAACGTGCCCTGATTGAAGCTCTGTAAAACCTCCAATGCAAAAACGCGCGAAAATCTAATGGGACCTATAGTTTCTGATATTAGAGCAGTCAAACAAACAAATTCTTCAGCTTTATAAAATTAGTATAGATGCGATATATGTAGTAAGTAGAACACGTCCATGCAGCATATATGCACACGTATAGCATATTATGTATCCATTCAAGCACAGACATCTAAATTCTTAATGTACCTTATAGTGTTTGTCCTTGATATCTGTCTCGAGACCATGGACAAGAGACTACTATATGGAGTTGGGTAAAGACCGTTGACAGGTCCAGAGTGATTTACCCTACCCGTTTAGTGTGTATGGTACATCGAGCCAGATAAAGATAAAGATAAAGAAAACTTTATTGTTAAATTGTGTACATAGAGATCTTACAAAGTAAAAAAAATAATAAATAGTATCAACAATCATTATCCGCTAGGAGATACAATAAGTACAATATTATAGATAGTGTACAGAGTGTGTACAAATTTACCCCTGTCTTAGTATGAGTACTTATATACATTATTATTTAGATTTCTGTACATTCAAGTAATCGTCTAATTAAATCTTTTTATAAGTTATGCGATTGGTGCTAAAGTAGGGTACGTAGAATCTATCTCCATAAATTTAAGTACAAACATGTTTTGAGACTTACAACGGCTCAAGAAAGACGAGAATATAGCGCTTGCAACAGCATCGAAATATCGGAAAGCTAACTAATAATAGTATTAAACCTAGTCGAAATACTTTTTTAAAACCATCATGATATAAAAAGGCCAACATTTTAATTTTAGAGCAAGTTGATTTATGTTGGATATAACAGTGATTCTTGTTATATCTTTTTGTAATACTTATATTAATTTAACACGCGATTCGTGCATTACGGAGATACTATGCGTAATGTTTGTTTTTGAATTAGTCTTGAGTTCACTTCTAAATCAATAGAAATTGACTTAGATGAGCAGCCTGATAAATAGACAAATTATGAATTAGGCACGGTGATTATGAAAAAAATAGCTATTCTGCTTAGACCATCTGTAAGCCCGTCCAAAAAATATTGGACACCTTTTTGGCTTTATCCATTAAATAAGATAAGAAGCTTCGAAATTCTGAAGTGGGGGCTCTTTATTTACAATGTTAGTACATACAAATCGCACGAAAGCGTTACGTCACGCCAAACTTGAAATGTAATAATCTTGAATTCTCGTTTCAAAAAAATAAATGAAGGACAAATTATATTTTTTTTATTCATACCCTATTAATCTTGAATAAACTTTTCTCGGTCATCCCTACATAACTGCGTGATTAACTAATTTGTTTGACATTGTTTCACATTTTCAACTGCCACAATACCGCCAACCGAAAGCTAAGCAGAGTACAAAAACTAGCTAATAATTAATCAAAATGTATATTATATGAGTATACTACAAAAACCAGCTATCAAAATGTGTATACCTCTATTCAGTACGTGTCAGTCTATTCCAGATAGCATATAATGTTCTATTGTGTTGTCACTTAATCAAAAGTGATTTAAGTTGTCACATTGTTCGTCCATTACTCGATCGGAGTCGATTGCAATCGCAATTCGATAAAGGTTGATATAATACCTCTCCAGTCTCCAAGCACCGACAGTTACGGTGAGGCAAATTTATAAAATAATGTAAAAAAAACGCCGTAATGTAAATAACATCAGCGTAAAAGGAAGCTAATGGAATTCCAACGTTTTAGAGATGTAAATGAAACCGTAATAATAAAACAGGACTTGAGTACTTCGTAAAAATAATAGAAATCTTTTAGAACTTGGCAGATTCACGTAATAAAGTATGTGAGAATGAGCAGGAATTCATTTATCGTACTTGCTATTTAATACCACAGGGTGTCAGCTGGGACAGTTCATATTTCAATACTCTTTACTATGTCAGACACAATGGAGTGTTGGAGTGGATCTCCGACATTTGGCAGGCTATTTAAACAAGCAAAACTGCAGATTTAGAAGGAATAATCTATACAAATAAAACCCGCAAATGTAAGCTTTGTATTAATATCCATAAAAGTTTATTTTGTCTATAAAACTTGCGTTTAAAATTGAATCTTTCCAGCACTTCAAAATAACAAGGCTAAAAGGGTTTCAAATACAGCCTTACAAAGCCAGAACAACCTTACAGGCCCATGGTACCTATTGCCGAATAGAATAGAATAGTTTTATTCATTAAATAGTTATTTAACACTATATACACCAATTATAACTATCTTTACCTATAATACACTACCTAAAACTAATGACTGTAACTACTTACTAACAAGACAAGTTTACACGATATATTTAATGAAAGAATAAAAATAATTTTAGAAATGTAATTCTACATAAACTCCAGTCAAGTCGTTGTTCGGTTGTGTAGTACACTCGCCGAACAACGACTTCTTGCGCAATTAAAATATTAAGTTACGATAGGGTGTGTCATCGCTATAGTCCTATGTCTATGTCTATCCTATATTTTACCGATACTATGAACACTGTGTGACTCTTTAATTTTGCTAAAAAACTCGCTCAAATAGAATTTAGTGAAATTAGTGCGTCATTTAGATTATTTAAAAAATATACACCTACATAATTATACTATTTTTGCATACTTAAATTAAGACGATATTGACATTGAAGTTTACACGACTTTGTGTGATTTGTACCTTATGTATACATCAGAAGCCCCTCCATTTTAGAACTCTAATGCTCCTATATCTTGACACTTTCTTATTAAATTGATAAAGCGAAAAATATGTTTCAAATATATGTGGACGGGCTTACAGACGGACTACACGGAATACCCTTATTTTATGTAGTCATCATGCCGTTTATAAGATAAAACCGTTTTCTAGATTTCACTCCCTACCAATGAACCAATCGATATAAACTTCTATAGTTCATCTCCGGTTTAATTCTAACTCATCGAACCGACTTTTCCATTGTTGAGTTGCACAATTGAAACTTGCTAGGGTTGCTACAAATAAATATTGCCTTAGTTGCAACAATATTGGTTATACTGTTGCAACTATTTTTATTTTTTTTATTTTATGGCACCACTTCTATGGCAAGCTAAATAAAAATAAACTTACCTGGACTTATTTTATATAATTTGTTCCGACATTTTTGTATGGATCCTGGTTATTAACATGAGTTTCATCACGGGTCGCAAAATGAGGTTATTTTCAAATTGAGCAGGTGAAGATTTTTCGTACATTTAAGACCTTAATATCTCAGAAACCGTATAAGTAAGAGATATGGTTCCCTAACACTTTGTTTTTAAGTCTTTCAATTGACGATGCGAATCCTCTCTGTCCAAAAAATAACTTTTTTTTTCAAAATGGCGGACTATCAGTTATTTCAAAATGTTGGGACCCTTTTTCCTACTTTAATATTGGTTTCATCTTTAACCTTGAATACTAATACTAATAATACAACTTGATGATGATGATGATGATGACTAACAAACAATGCAAAGTAAAGTTGTAAAGTGTACAAACGCACCATTGTTTGGACAAAATCCTGAGGCTGGGCGATTTGAATTATCTCAAAATGGACGGAGTAATCCTAATACTACATTACACATATCCCCAATTTTTATCTATACTTTTGATACTACGAATAATTTTAAACACGTAAAGTTTGTGTCGATGTAGCTAGTAATCTCAAGATAGGAATATTTTTGAATTTATTTCACTATAAATAGAATATTGAGCTGGCAATTCTTATGGACGAAGATGAACGTAATCTATCTATAGACTACGGACTGCCGTTGCGGCTATTTTACATAAAACAAAGATCTTCAAAATAAGTGAAGTCAACCAGTCTTAAGATCACGTCGATAAGTTTCTATTCAGCAAAGATCTTCAAAATAAGTGAAGTCAACTCAAAATAAGTGAAGTCAACCAGTCTTAAGATCACGTCGATAAGTTTCTATTCAGCCCAGCCTAGATTATGAGCATTGGCTAGGGCTGGAACTAGCATCATTGTGCACGAGTCTCAGTAATCCTTTCGCCACTTTGTTTGGAGCTTACAGATTGTGTCTGACAAAGAATTTGGACGTAATCTTTTACTTTACTTTGGTTTCGGCAAGTGGCTTAAGCTAAATAAGATCTTGCGAAATCCTTAATAAGTACTGCTTGGGACGGAGCTTAAGTTAAAGTCGCTGTTTAGGATTTTGTTTGTAATTGAATATAATTTGATGCAGGATAAGTCAATGAGGCGTTTTCTTTGAAAATAGTTTAAAAATCGCAAAATTGTCTACAAAGGCACGATGAATTAAAATACATATTGAATATAATACAAGTAGCAAGGACAATAATTTTAGTTGTATCTTAAATTGAGTCAGATTGTTATAAATTTGGATACGTCACCATCGACGATATAAATTAATTTGTAAAACTTAAATCGCTTGCCATTATAATTTGTTTTCGGAGAAAGTAAATAGGACCCTAATTCTTCATAGCCTTTGTATCTCGTGCCTTTTGATTGCAATGTCCAATTACGTTACGAAATAAATTTCATCGGGCCATGTAACTCAAATATCTGGTGCGCCCAAGAGATAGCGTAGTTATACAGTTATATATGTATTGGAGTTTAATTGAACTGTTCCCAGTATATTTTTCAATTATTTCTTAGAAGCAACTTTAGTAACGCGTAGTGTACACTAACGAGCTACGGTGTTGTTCCGTTCCAGCTAATATTTTCTTTTAATGGTGTTTTATCTAAGCTCAAGTTGCTTGTTTATCTGGTTTTAAATATCGTTATGATTCTTCGAAGTGGTAAACATCAACATCATCACCTTATTAACTTTCCCACTGCTGGGACACAGCGACTTCTCTCTTGGCGAGGGAGATTAAGCCTTAATTCACCACGCTGGCCAAGCGCGGGTTGGTGAATGTCACATGTCCTTCAAACTCTTTAAAGTGCAGAACATGCCGGTTTCCTCACGTTGTTTGCCTTCACCGTTATACTCGTAGCACGTGCTTACGAGCACATACATTTCTCAAGAAGAAAAATCCAGAGGTGCGTGGCGGGGTTTGAACCCACGACCTTCGGAATGAAAGTCGAGTCGGTAAACCTCACTGATATTAAATTATTGGGTGCGCGCTGATAATAGGTAATTGAAGATCGCGTTCTAGTTCCGGGTGTGGCTGTAATTGCGGGATTCGTTTTACAATTTATCTTTACATATATCTATCTATATATATATAGGTATATTTATCTTTAAACAAAAATAAGAAATATCGGTTAGAAAGTACTTCTTCACAGGATCAAACTGTTCTCTCGTTGTTTTGTTGTATTTATTCGGCACCAGATATTTTTTTAAGCCGAGTCTGAATGCGACACCGTGCACATAGCTGCTGGAGATTCGGTTGGACCGGTCAGACAGGCCGGGCGGGTTTTTTCGCAAGCGGCCGTGCGCCCGCGCCGGGCTCGATACGTATCGATACATTGTCTCCTGTTGCCAGGCGACCGAATGGAGAAAGCGCACTTGCAACTCCAACAACGACAATTTTAAAGCTGGGTACTGACTGAAGTTCCGAAGTGTATTGTGTAACATGTTTTTTTCGCAAGCGGCCGCGTCGGTCGAGATACTATCGATATATTGATTCTTGTTGCCAGGCGGCCGAATGGAGAAAACGCACTTCCAACTCAACTTTATATTACCTAATAAATATTTCGGGATAATCCTCACAACAACATCCAGACTAGCCCTGAGACACGACGAGCATTCGTTTAGTCAGTATGCTGGTCCGTGCGGGAGCTATGGTGTCCCAGACAGACAGATAGACAGACACACAGACAGACAGACACGCCAAACTTATAACACCCCTCTATTTTGGTCGGGGGTTAAAACACATTACAACGTTATAGACTAAACCTAATATGTGTACCCAAAGATTTACATTTTTTGATAAACATTTAATCTGTGTTAACTACAAATACATACATGAGATTAAGCTAGCTCACCCTGTAACATGTTACATTACAGTTTACATTACACCTTTAGTCAGTACCCAGCTTAATAATCCTTATTTGAGTTTTTAACTTGCAAAACCGCAATCTTGCGGAATGTATTTGGAAAGCTGGTTTTCGATAAGATGTGCTCTGGAGGGTTGTATACCTATATACAAGTATATATCGTTTTTTTATGTTGATGCACGTGGTTTTTATATATTTTAGGGTTTCGTTCTTATTGGGGAAAATGTACATACCTTGAGATATCTCTTATGCGCTCTCTGAACCGAAAGCGCGTTGTGTTTAAATTTGAACACATCAATTTAGACCAAGTGAGGCAAGTGTTTACATGAATACCTAACTAAGATGCTCTAAATGAAATTATAGGTTTGTATATATTATATCTAAAGGCTAAGCCTTTGGCCACCCTTAGGCTCCCAAGCCTCATTTATTTTAAAGAAAAAAAGGTTGTTTTATTTTTTCATAATAATGGTGAAAATTTACTATTAAAACTACCTTCATAGAACAGACAATATGACGTTAAAAAATAGGTACCTATTCTGGTTAGACTGTCTGTTAAACCCGAACAAAATCCCGGACAAATATTTTTGGCTTATCAATTTAGTAAGATGGTGTCTAGATACATAGCAATAAAGACGCATTGATTTAGTACAAATCGGAAGTAACCGTTACATCATGAGAAACTTCAAGGCACTGTACAGAATTTAGAAAAATCAAAACTGGGAAAAAATATTTTAACAATCTTAATAACTGACTTATTATTGTTTTTTAGTCATCTACCATATTCAGGTTCCATTGGAAAATTCTTAACGTTAGTTTATTTTCTCACAGAGCAAATATTATGAGATAAAATTAAAAGTTAAATGTAACTATTGAAATTTGAACTAACTACAGAGGCACGCTTGCAAAGCTTTCTAAGGCTTAATTTAAGTATTCACGATTTTATAGTACCTGTTCCAGTACTTCCAAAGATTGCCTGGAAGATAAGAGATCACTTTGCAGTGTTAAGGCTGCCTATTTTGACACCATTCTCTTTATGTTTCATATTTTTGTAGAGTCTGTCTTGCGATCGTACGATTTTTAAAATTATGTTACATTGGCCACAGAAAGGCAAAATACTTGATTCTTATAGATTTTGAAAGCTAAAAAGGTCACTGTAGCCAAATCGCATACTATTACTAACTCCAGAAACCCAATACCCAAAATTATAGTTTAATACACCATTCGAACTAACGAGATCCGGCTAGGCCCGCTATTATTGACGAATGTTACAATCAACCTCCTTTTTAATCTTTGGACATACAACCTCATTTCGGCGCGCAAAAAATGGCAACACGCGTATCCGAATGTGCAAGAGCATTGACTTTAGATGGACCATTTAGCCGCCATGTACTCGCCTGTACCTAAACAAGTTTTCTGTTTGTTTCCATTGTTTATGTCCGTAAACGGCAAAATAACGAAGATGAGACACGTTTATTTTCATAGAAACGAGTATAATAGAATTAATTATAATAGGGCATTATAAATAGCTTTTTGTAAATAAATTTAGCTACTTATTTCACTGTGTTAGCTGTAGGCCTTACTTATAAATAAATAATTGATACGCGCCAGTGATTATACAGAATTATATAATTTAATTTAAATCTAAAAGAGTTCATCTATTTTGACCGACCATGTTGAGGTATTTCATGCGGTAGATCCACAAGCTTGGATAATGCTGGAACGAGTATGTCCAAAATTTAAAAAAATACTACGAAATTTGAACAGCATTTCTTAAAAACTTAAATATACTGCATAGTTTCTTGGAGCAGAGAAAATATCTGTTAGTTTCCTCACCCTCACTAGGCTAAGCTTGTGTGAACCGAAGAAACTTTTTTACGATTTGAATATATGAAAATAAGTTGTTCGTTTCTAATGAATATAAAGATATAACTTTCCTTTAAAAAAAATTTAAATTTAATTATAAATATTTACTATGTAATAAGTTACCTACCATAGCATAAGTCTATTTTTTGTAGTTGTAATGTCCCAACGGGGCTCATGTAAGGGTAGATATAATATTATACTTAACACCTGAATTGTAACCACATGAAACAACGAATAAATGAATATGAATATGAATAAGATCTATTATTAATTCTGCTACTGTATTTTCTGATAACTATAATCTTATTATCTTCGAGACAAGAGTCAACAAACCTTTGTAATCCACCCTTTCCCACATCGACCACATTATATTCATCACGAATTGAAAAATGCACGATTTGAATTAGATAAGGTCTCATGAATGTACTAGCTACGACTTTTTACTCAATAAAACTTTTTATTATTTTATTATTTATTATTCAAGATAATTTTTTATGGTTATGATTGTGTTAAACAAAGGCCTATTATACAAAAAAAAAACTAATAAGAATATTTCCTGACAATGGACACAGTAGTATGACACCCACACACGCGCGCCGCCCGCCCGCCTGAGTTCGGTCACGATCGCCCTGAGATCCCGCAGATTGCTCTCTTCTCTATTCTCAGAGATACACAACATACCGAAAGGTTTAAAGACCATTTGTTGCTAGTATACTTTAAACTACAGCTAACTACTACAGCAACATTTTGTCATATTTTAATGAGACATCCAACTAACATACATTTGACAGTAAGGGCACTCTAATGGCGCCACCTCTTGGCAGTCAAAAAGATTTTTTCTATTTTTTTAAGGTTAAGGCTTTCTAACAAAGATTAAGGCTTCCTGCACACGATGTCACCACCGCGCCCCCGCCACTTTTCCCTCCGCGCCGCAACTTACTTAAATTATTCTAACCAGCAATGTAACTTGCAATATTCTTCGCAACTAGCAATGTATTACTAGTAATTTATTATTCTATGGTATTACTAACAGCAGTAGAGTGGAGCCGTATCGTGTATTGAAGCGCTTTGTTAGAAAACAACTGGAAATATATACAAGAAAAAAATCCAAAACAGACAATAAAAGCAAGAAAGAAGGTTTCGCTAAAGGCCGCAACTTCAATTCCACATGGAACATTCTGGATGTGGGTTGTGTTATTATTTAACTGTTGTTGTTGAATGTTGTACTAAAGAGTAATAAATTAAACGGCTTAAATTTTTCCACTCACTAGAATAGAAATAGCATACAAAAGAGGTTTTTGCCCATATTTAAAAACTTGAATGGGTTTCCTGTCTTAGAGAATTGGACCAGTTTTGCTGCGAGTAAAAAGTAGAACAACATGCTATACATTCTGAAAAGCGACAACGAGTTTGTATGTTGCCATCTAATTGATATTAATTATTTAAAGTACATAAAACTAGACCAAGAGTATTGGATAGATAAATAGTAATTTATCAAAGTTAAAGCTATTCAGTAAGGTTTGGTAAAATTTCAATTTAATCGAATTCAAGTTAAATCGTGGTAACCTACAAAGCCTACATTTGTACTGGTTTGTAACTTCTTAAAAATGGTTAGGTAACATTTTTGTATCTATAATGTGTATGTGTGTATGTTTGTTGATACCCATTATAGATAATGATATTACTAATATATAATTATGAATAGACAATTTAAAGTGAATATAGTTATCGGGTGCCAGTTAAAACAGGCCACTTTATATTCCGTTTTAATAACCAGTAAAAAATAAGCATGTAATTCCCTACCAAAAATTAATTTTAGATCATGATTTAAATATATAAGGAGTTAACAATAATTTTTTAGATATTTGTTTAAATACCTTGTGTTGATTCGTATTGATGTTTTTTCCTTACTTGCTTGTAAAACTTAATTCGCTCGTCTTTACCTTTTCATTTCGATGATACTATTCGACTTTAAAACTTTATTTTAGTTGAAAATTAAATGTTTGTTTTTTTTGGGCATATTTTAAACGACCTCTGTGGCTCGGTGGGCGAACGTCTGCTTGAGGCGCAGGAGGTTGCGGATTCGATTCCCGCCGGGGAACCAGATTTTGTACGATCTACTATTTCTGGTTTCGGGTCTGGGTGTTTTCTATGTATCAAATGGTATGTATTTACAAAAAAAAAATGTATCTATGTAGTATATGAGTCACCTAACAACCCATAGTACAAGCTATGCTTAGTTTGGGGTTAGGTGATGCTGTGTGAGTTGTCCGGAAATATTTATTTATTTTTTATTTATAATTTGCATTTGAGTAGAACTTTTATAGTTATTTACCGACCTTAAAAACATTAAAAAAAAAATTATTGCAGCTTATTTTAAATGTACGGATCTAAACTTGCGTGAAGTGTTGTAGCGGATCGAATCGTATTTTCTCAGAATCATGAGCTATCGAATCATGTATCGAAGTAGGGATATTTTTTATGGACTCACTGACCGGTTCTATTTATGAGTCAAGCGGATGAACCAAGGAGCCAAATAGATAACTTTTAAAATAATGCTCTTTAACTGATTGAAGGAGGTGGATGAGATTTAAATTTATGAATCAAAGGATATGGGCTAAGCGGTGTCTAGTTAGATAGATAGATGAAGCGTTTGTTTGTAACTCCAGTCACACACATACAATAATCGGGCAAAAACAAAAGGACACATTATTAACTTAAGATTAGATTTATGTTACAATGATTAGCTCATGTGGGCGTTGCAGTAAAACAAATAGGCCACAGCTCAGCGTAATGTTGCTGATGAAGCAAACACTGATTTTCAGCTGTCATCATAAGTTCAGTAGTTCATAATGCTCCAAACCTAGAATCCTGCAGGAGATGGGATCCATACATTATCGATCGGAATACGGGTTTAGAAAAAAAAATATGTCCTAGCTAATTTTTTACATATTTAATATAATAAGTAATCCGTTACCCATTTGGGAAAAAATGTGAAGGTCGATAGTGATCCTAAAGAACTTCTGGGTGTCGTCAACGAAAAATTATTGTTATATTTGTAAAAATTTAAATAATTTGTACAAAAAATCTTCTTATCTTGGGAGATTGTGTTAAATTCGCTTCAATTATGTGCCAAAGTTGGAAAGAGCAATTTAGATAAAGACCTTACTTAAGATGTAAAACTTTTTGAAAATCTGAGTAAGTATTTTAAATTTAAATTTACGGCATCTTTTTATATTATTTCAACGAGTACCTTTGATAGTATTACGTAGCTATAAACGGTTTGACGACTAAAAATAATAATTAGTCATAAAAAATGGATTAACAATTAAAACAATTGTAAAAGTATGTTTTTTTTTTTGCAAAAGTTTAATCAAGTCCATGCATTATCATCATTTATGTATATTGAAGTTTCACGTGATGTTACCATTGGGTACAATTGATACAGAATGTATACGTCACAAGAACCCGGAACACCTATGTTGTAGGTCTTGGCTTATTAAATTGATATACCGAAAAATATGTGTTTATAATATAGGATAAGCTAACAGACTGGCTCAACAAAAACATCTTTTTGATGTAGATCAGATAATCTTTCATCATCTTAAAATCTCAATAGAGCTAAATGAAGGCAATAATAAAATGAGAAGACGAATTCAATCAAACTTACCTCATTAAAAGTTTGCAGCTCCGTAACAATACTCTATCATTAATATTGCTTTTAAATGCCCCTTATTTTGAATCAACTCGTTAAATTCATTGGTTTGGTTTAGAAATGAGATTAATAAATGTATTGTTTCTTTGGATTAAATAAATAGAACTCTAGAAACTTTTATACAGTTCAGATTCAGCTGCCATATACAGCATAATGAATATAATGCATAATAATATGAAACAGACACAGTACTCATGAATCCAAAGGCAAATTTCTCAGATAGCAAATATAAACAAATAATTATGTATTAGCATGATGATTAGCATGTGTGAAAGATGACATGTGTAAGAAAGAGGTGAGTGTTGAGATGACTGGTGACAGAGGGAAATGGAAGTAGAAAACATGTTGTGCCGACCCCACGTAATGTGGGATAAGGTCAGGAAGATGATGATGAATGATGTATTAGCATATTTCTTGACGATTTACAAAGCAATGTCCCACCCTGTAATACGCTCCAAACATGTCCTCCCGATCTAGATTTATTATAATATATTTTAAACAATAGACTTAAACTTGAACATACATTTAATATATTATAAACAGACCAATTAATCAGTAAACAGAGATGTCTAGAAAATATAAATAGCTGCAAAAAGCTAAAGCAAATAGCTGGCTAGGTAGCTCAGGACTAAAAGTTACGAAAGGTTATAATGTAAAGTCGGTCGGTAATTGACAGAAGAATCACTGATCCACTTCTTCTAAAATAGTCTATATAGGCAATTTTAGATTATTTCCTAGTATCGAGTGTAATAGTGAGTATGTGCAGTGAGTGTCTATTTACCTCCAATCTTCACGATAATTTGTGAGGATTTAGTATTAAAAAATTACTAATTTATGCAGAAAAAGACTAAGACGCATCCGTGACTGTGTGCGAAGGTTATAGATGAATCTTGATATTTTTCTGCATAAATTAAAAATAGTTTAGCCAAATTGAGGGTGTATCACGTATTAAAAATCATTAAGATTTATTAAAAAGATGTCAAAACCTAACGGCCAAATAAAAAATAGTTAAACCAAAAAACTATAAAAGTTATAGTCTACTTAATGTAATAATCTTACGGCATGTTTTAAAACATCGTTTTAACGTTTTTATCACAGATTCTAATACACCAATATTATATTGTTAATTATAATAATAAAGCTCCAAATGTCATCTAGAAACTATTCCTACGTTTACAGGAAACGTAGTAATTCTATTCTCTTGGTTCACAACTAAACAGCGTAATAAAAAGTTCTGCTCTAGGCGTACTTAAGATCGCGGGAACATACAGGATCGAAGGAACTCAATAGAGAAATTGACTCTATATAATTTATATTGTGCTAGCTCAAATTAACGAAATATTTAAGTCTGTTTGTCTATCAAAGTGCAACTCTACTATGTAGACTAATGTAGAGTATGCTTTTAGAGTGGACGATATCGTTTTAACCAGCAAATCCTTGTTAGCAAAGGATTAAGTGCTTGCAACCGTCACCGTGACCTACAATAGTGCGGTGTTGGTTAGCTTGTTGTGGCTTGCTCATGAATGATTCTGCATTTAAATCCATTGCAAAATATATAAATTGAGTCCATTTACATTTACATAGTATATTTTAAACTTGGAGCTGATTTTACAATGCACTGATTTTGATTTACTGTCGAACAAGATCAAGTGATACGATCCGGACCAACATAACGACAGTTGATATAAAAAAATGTTTGCGTCTAGGGACGCTCGATAAAAGAGTTAACATAAAATAATCAAGGTGTATTAGCAGAGTGTTATATTTTAGTTATAGCTCTTATACAGTTACCTGAAGCGTCTCGATGTGCTCCAAGCGTAGGTACTTAGAAGCGAAGGCCTTATTGCACACGTGGCACTGGTAGATTATATAGTCGTATTTTTTCAACCATCTTTCTTCGATCTGAAAAGCTCTTACGTCCGTCCGCCCTTAGTTACATTCTTGTATTTAGTCTAAATTAAATCCCATGAACACGACATAACGTATGTTTTATGATGCCGTTACATTTTCACCCCCTCTCATAAGAAGTTATCACTTAGAAAATGGACATTTGGTTCTCTGTCGAGAGCGCATCTCCTGTGACAGGTTTCGTCCGTGGACATGGACACAACTGTCCCACACCTACAGTCAGTGTCGGCAGTCGGCAGCGTTTAATTAAGATAGTGTAGAAGGCATTTCACGGCATGAAGCAAAAATATCAATAGCTGAATCAACCCAGTCTCGAATTAATCCAACTGTTGAATTCTTTGGCGTTGCAGACTGAGTTCTACTGAGTGTGTTTCTTCATCTAAATTATACTGTAACTCCAACTATCAAGATAGCCTCAAAGGTTGCCTCACTACCAAGGAGGTTTTACAGACTAAGGTCCAGAGACATGTAGAGTCGGTCGTTAATTGACAGCTGAATCAGGCCGGTCACGAATTAATCCGACTGTTGAATTATTTATAGGTGCGCGGGCGCGGGCGGCGGGCAGCAGGTCCGCATTGTGTCGGGATGCAGGGATGAGGTGTGCTAGGGCTGTCACGGTTAACATAATAATATATTATCGAATGTTATATATGAATTTTCATTGAAAAAGTTAGAACTTCATTAACGACTTGATTATGCTAATTTTAGACTAGAAATATATAGCATATGACTGAATTGTCGTTCATAAAGAGCTAAGAGCCAATTTTTTTTTACATTTGGTTCAAACCAAATATAAAAAAAAAAATTTAATACAAGCAATTTTTTTAAAGAAAATGTGTTAAAACCCTGCGCTATGCTTCAACTGATGTCCTGCGCTCCGTTAACCTACGCTCCAGAAAAAGTAAAGAAGGCTACTTTTTAACGGGAAAATACGTTGTTCCCGCGGTAAAAGCACAAAATGCGGGCAACGCTGTGGTGTGTGAAGCTGATACTAATCATAACTACTTGTACCTGATCCTTTTGGTGCACGGCCGCATGTTCCAGACGGTCTTGGACTAAGACTATTGTCTCGCTTAGCTGTTTATTGAATGTGTCTGTAACTGCTGTCTTTGTACACCAAATAAATGTAATTTTTATTTTTTTAGGTTAATAAATATTTCTTGTCCGTGTACCGAGACAACGTGGCAGCCCTAAGGGTAGTGCGGGGGAGCGACGGGCGAGCCAGGAATGCGGTCTCTTGTTCGTTTTGGGACCGTCTGCGCAGGTAGGCGCTGTTGCCATGCGCACCATCTAGACTTGGCGAACCTACTGGACATCTCTGTTTTATATACGCTGAATTTGAAGATAAATATGAAGAAATATGTATGTATTTGTGAAATGCACATTAAATAAACACATACCTCTAGATGCACATAATCACATAATGTGATGTCGCCACGCAGGTAGCTCCTAGCGTGATCCGTAATACCTACATGTTGAGGCAATAACTATTTTACACTGAATAATTGCATGTAGGTTTAAATAGTTGTTTTACTATGAATTTGAGGTTAGCATGTACCTATTGGGAAACACAATCAAAATACATGTTGAAGTAAAATATCTATAAAGTATACCTAATGCACCTGGGTGAATTAACTCTGGTGAAATAAGTATACTTACTGCCCCTTTTTTATAAGGGGTGTTATAAGTTTGACGTGTCTGTCTGTCTGGGACATCATAGGTCCCGAACGGATGGGGCGATTTTTTATGAAAGGTGAGTCTGGGGCGATTGTTCTTAGACATGTTTCATGGAAATCGGTCGTGCCGTTTAAAAGTTATGGGAGTTAGAGTGGGAAAGGAAAAACGAAAATCTACAAATATACTCGAGTGGGGTATCAAATTAAAGCGCATCGCGTGCACAGAACAAAATATTATGGGGTTTTACTTTTAAGGAAATTAAGGCATCGGAATCGGAGGTTTTTCTTAAATTTTAAATTTAGAATTATAAATAAATTACTATATAATAAAAAAATATGTAACTTAAGTTAAAATATAGGTTCAAATTTTATTCATTAATTACTTACTTTACTTAGTAAAAGTATCAATTTTTTTGTTAATACGTAGTAGGTGTTTTTTAATTATATGCATATACAATCAGAACCAGAACCAGAATTATTAGATCGTACTAAATCTAATCCTCTGACGGGATTGATAGATCGATTGTTCTGTACAGCCATATATTCGTCAAATCATTTGATTAGATATTGGTAAGTTTTGGATATATATACCAAGAAATAAACTAAGAAGCAGGAGCAGGTCAGACTTTTTTGAAGGAATTCTAAAAAAATCGGTTTTAAAGCACCATTTAGTACAGATTAAACAAAATTCGTTATATTATGATTATGAGTTTTCCGATATTTCATATAGTCAAATCATGTTGGTATGTTACCCGTTTTATATCATAATATTGTTAAAAACCATGATAATTTAAAAAGTAAAAATTCGTTATAATTCTAATTTATGTACAGCCACGCACATAAATAACTATATCAGCGTCGGTACCTACACTCAGTATAGTAATTAAGAACGAGCTAAAAATAAATGTTTTTCCATCAGTATGGCCGAGAGGCTTTCAACTTTTTGCTTTTTTACAGACAACGGCCGTAGTAAATGTATTAAAAAAAAAAGAGTGACTATGGTCTGTTGGTCGGCCATGGGAGCCGAAAGCAGGTCATAAACAGACCGGCGATGGTCTCATAGCTCATAATTAATAGGATCCCAATCGATTATACAAAAGAGTACTCACGGCTTTGGTCTACTTGCAGTTTGAGCGGGCGTCTAGTCACTTCTTCACCTTTCTAGGACAATATCTGTAAGGACTCTACAATGAGGCATTTTTTTATCAAGTCTAAATTTATATAGCCATTTTTAAACACGCTTCTATTAGGTTAATAATAGCACCAGAAATCACCAGTTTATGCCATGATCATAGCGCTTGCAACAGCGTCAAAATATCGGAAAACTTAAACACCGTAAAATCGTGGTATATCAAACAAAATAAATTTATAATTCTAATAATAATTTCGCTTCAAGTTATAATTTTGTTAAAACCATGATATTTTAACAAGTGACATTAAGAAAAGGTTATTTTAAGTCAACTTAATCGTAGATATGTATCACACGAAAAGCAATAATATAAGGGTCCCTTGATTGCCTTCCAATACCATCATGTTATTTCTATTTATCTAATGGATACTTGACACTTTTACAATTTCTCTAAAGATTTTCAAGAAAATCCCCAGACTTACAACAACCGAGTATTGGAGTTTACTCCTTAAGAAACGATTTGAGTTATAAGGCCCGGTATGGAAATTTTATGGGGAGTAACATCAAGTGTTAACAAAAGTTGAGGCGTTACGTAAAAAGAGACAAACATATATATCTGTAGGATTCAACGTGTGAAAGAATGAGATGGAATACCGTCGAAACGTCACGTTCGAAATAAGAACTTTAACGCATTTTGATTGGTTGTTTGTTGTGTCTCTGGAATGCGAGTTACCATTTTTGACATTCGAATACGCGTTCGAAAAAGTATTCGTCTAGCATTCACTTAGAATTTCTCAGTGAGTAGAGGTGAGAGTGCAATGATAGTTAGTAAAATCATCAATATTTACTAAAAAATTTTGGCCGGACGTTTCTTTTTCACTTGGATATCGTCTTACAAAGATAGCTTTTACCTTTTTATTGCAGGCAACTAAAAACAATTGACGAATTTATGGTCCTCTCAACGCGTTTCGTTGGAACATATAGTAAGTACCTTCTGTTATTTATTAATTAAAATATTAAAAAGAAGCTATAGTTCTTTGCAGTATTTACGAATTATATTATAATTCAAAGTGAAAGAAATAAATCATCCTAAAATTGGATTTGTTTAAATTGAACACAATTATTATTATTTTATAACATACTTTATGTAATACGCTTTATTGAAGTAATATAAAGAATCCGAATAATTACAGATATATGTTTGTTTCTCTTACCATTTTAGCAGATGCGTTAATTTACCCTTTTTTTCTATTCGATATATATCATAATTATCGTTCGTAAGGACTAAACTCCAATCGTGCGTCGTAGCTGACACACACACACACTTTTTTTTATTTATTATCCTACAAAGACCAAATATCATCTGTCAAATTTTACTCGTACATATGAAGTAAGTATTTAGACAGTTGTCCTTGTCTAGTTGTAGACATCGAACGGAAGATGTAGGTATATGTATAATTGAAAAATACAAATACATTAAACGTACACACAAAGCTTAAAACCAGTAAATATTAGAAACTAGCGGCCCGCACCGGCGTCGCACGGGTAAAAAAAGTTCCCGGCAATTTTTTCTTATTTGCTCACCGTTTAGACCTACCCTGGACTACGACAAACATTTTAAAACCTGAATCAGCTCAATCGGCCCAGCCGTTCTCGAGTTTTAATCAGACTAACGAACAACAATTCATTTTTATTTATATAGATTATTACAAATAATTACTAATTTCAAAGCCGTGTTGATTACCAGGATCACATTAGACTCGGTCCCAACCGAACACCCCTGGAGTTTTCTTCATACTTTAACTGTGAAGGCAAACATCGTGAGTTTGAAGGACATGTGGCATTCACCAACCCGTTTTTGGCCACGTTCAATCAATTAAGGCGTGACATTAAATCAATCAATGGAGAAGTCAATGTGTCCCAGCAGTGGGAACTTAAATAGGGGTGTCTATGGTGACTGATTCAAATGGACACTAGAAGACATAGTCATTAAACTTTTCTGGAAAATCCTGTAGTTCTGTTTTAAGACTGAAATCTTCTAGTTTTCTGTTTATAAATCCTGTTTTTCAAAATTTGTAGATGGCAACCCTAGTGCAGATAAAAACAAACAAAATTACTTTCCCATTTAAAACACTAGTTCAGGTCACATAGATTAAACAGAATAGTCTCGTTGAGTTCGAGATAGAAAGTCACACAATCAGATCAGTCAGGTCAAGAGACTCGTAAGATGGTGTCCAGTATATTTACAGCACAATAAACGTCCAATATACCTACACGCAGTCTATTTTATAAGATTGCGGCATAAATTACTGCTGGAGTTGTTTATCGAATGCTTTATGACTCGTATGAGGTATCCGTATTGCCAATTTATACTTGCTTTGGCTGAGGATAATCTTTGTAAGTGACGTATCTGTAGGTTGTAAATCTATGTCCTTTTCTTAGCAGATAGGATTCAGTAAATGTAAGTACCTTCTTAAATATTGATACCTATTATTTTTGTGTGGTAACGGAAAATAAATAGTTTATATTGAGTAATTATATTTCTAAGGCTAATTTTAGTTTTCTAAAAACATAGGCTCTGGTAGCAACATTTCTTTAAATTTTGTTGTTTTAAATTACTTTAACCTTGTTTACTTGCTTGTGAAACAAAAGTACTACTTATTGAATAATTTTTGGCTATTTCGCCGTCAACAGCCAACGCCCGTATATTTATTGGTCGACGTTATAATTCGATATATGGCGTACAACTGATACCAAAGAGAAGATAGACTATAAAAATTACGTATTAGTACATCTAAAAATAATTATACTCCATTATATCCCACGTAGCTTACCAATTTGTTAAATTATCTGGGCCACAAACATATCAGAGACGACTGCCTGTTTTTTCTTCCCGAAAGAAACTCTTTTCCGTCGATACGCAAAGAATTTCGTATTCAAACCACAACTCTACTTCTTATCTCAGTAGTATAGATTTATACGTATAGAATAGATAGCCATAAATGTATACCAATAGAACCTAATATATAGAAATCGGTTTGCAAAAGATAACCTTGCTACAAAAATATGCGTATGTCGGCCGCAGGCGAAGCTTTTTACTTGTATTTTTTTCGTTGTTTTTTTAACAGAGAAACGACCGTTGGAGCTCGCTTTACAATGCCTGGAGATGATGAGCAAAAAAAATTCTGCAGATACAGTAACGTATATAGAAACGGAACACTAGATCTGAGATTTCTCTGGAAAGCTGTTGTGTGTAATGTAATCTATTGATAATGAAACAAACAATAAAAATATATAGTAAGTATAAGTAGGTGCTGTTTTCGAGTTTCCTAGCACAATCAAGTTAACTAAATAGGGTTAATAAGAATTCAAAGTAATAGTTTGAGATAATGATTGATTAGTTCTTTCAAGGTACACGTATATTTGTCATAAGTAATGACTTGTTATGACTCATCACATCACACTAATTTAATGAATACCTACAAAAATTTAATGTTTTTTTCCACTTACACTGGCTTGGAATACCTTGTGAAATGAAATGTATTATTATCATTCCAAACAAAGTCGTGTTTCGAACACCTATAACTTAATATTATTTTTTAAATTTTTTATGTATCTCCATCCCGGAGAGCAGAATAAATATTAAAAACAGTGAAATGATGAATGAATGAACAAATTTTTTAGTTTGCAACTTTTTTTTGTGCTCTCTTAAAAAAAACATTATTCCAGGTGATTAATAATTAGTAGGCTATAAGTAATAATAATACTAGAATTTCAACCGGCCGTTCGACTTGAATTCTTTCTTTGTGCCAATTCCTACGCTTGTTTTGCCGTATTTTTGTAGATTATTTTTCTACAAAGTATTATAAATTACATGTTCCTCCGTCAAGAAACCAATATGGCTCCATGTTTCGTAGATCCAGTTCATCAACAGACCGACAACGAGACCTCTCAGCGATCTCCATCCATCACTTAACCCTGCAAAAACTCGCTGGTAGGGTCACATCATTTATACGCTCGGAGCCGCACTATCCATTTGCTTGCTCATAAATCATTATATAGTTCGTAAGATTCTACGAGTATCTCAAGACATCAAGAAAATAATTTAAACTAAAATTCCTTTCGAGGTTTCATATAGTTGATCGCGTTTCGCCTCACGTCCTTCGTGTATTAGAATTAATAGTTTTTCTAAAAATAATATGTTCTATTATACTGAGTGAAAATACATGAATAGTAAGCATATTTACATAAACATGGGTGTATAATACATAATATCTTAAAACAACATGAGACTTATTATGCTCTAGCAGATACTGTATCACTGATTTATACATGTATTGAATATCATCAAGTCGCGATGTCGTGAGTATAAATAGCGGCTACCATCCCATCGTTATTAACGGAAGGATACGCAGTAAACCAATGCGACAGAATGAAGCAAGAACTTAGGTCTAGCAGTCATGGGAACACACCTTGAGATCCACCGAGACCACCAACGAAGTATTAAATATTGCGATATTAATAGGAATCTTCAGGTTTTTCTTTACCTTAGCACCTATAAACAGCGACTTGTCTGTTTTCTTTGCCATTGAAATATGAAATGCTAAAGTTTGTGTTTTAAAAAAGATTTAATCACGCACACTTTTTTATATTTTAACAATATACAAAAATCACGGTTTAGGCTGAAAGTTTAATCAAAGATGAGTACTTATACTTGCTATATACCTATATGCTACAATTATGCAATTATGGTGTACTATATTATACATCACATTGTATTGGAGTCACAATGTTTCTAAAGTAAAATCAATATAAGATGTGGAAAATTAATTAATCCAAACCAGGAAAAAAATAAAATTGTTCATAGACTGCCCCTTCTTTAGTAGGCACCTGTTATAAACCCCAAAAATGCACAACAGAAAGCAGAAACAGACACAAGAAAGATAACTTCAACCAAAACACAGTTACCTTTAGCAGCAGCTGCCAGGCCATGCTGCCATGTACCAAAAGAAGAGTCTTAGCTTAATGTTGAATGGAGCGACGCTGGCTGGTTTTCAGACTGCTTGTCATGACATCACAGACAGTTACTACATTTTAGTTTTTATGTCTTTTTGTCCCTTTTATTTCCTGTCCATCCCAAGGTTGCCTGGAAGAGATCGCTTATAGCGATAAGGCCGCCCTTTGTACCCTGTTTTTAAGTTAGTTAAAGTTTTTGCAAAGTTTATTATTAATTTGTGTGGTGTACAATTAAGAGTTTTCAATTCTATTCTATTCTAAATTTTGATAAACTTAGCAAAAATACTTATTTATAAATTATTATAAACTAATTTAACAACACACACACTGTCACAAATATACATAGCAGACTGTAAGGAGTAAGCAAGACTGTAAGGATAACAGAAACCTTTCACGGATACAATAACGAGTTCCGGGTAACGGTTGGGCTATGGAGGTTAATCACTGTGCCGCAGTCATCATCATCTGACTCACGCTTCTCAATTCCTTTGCGATGATTCATTAATCCGGGTCAATAAAATCATTAATTCAGGCCAAAGAAATAATCCAACCATTAACAATATAATTTACTTGCAGTGGTCCGCGGAGTTACCCGCGTTATGATACATTTTGAACGACATATTTTTCCGTGATAAAAAGTAAGCCTATGTTCTAATCCAATGTATAACTCATCGCTATACCAAGGCCATAGAATAATAAACTACTACGTAGCCGTTAAGCTGTTTTGCTGTGAAAGATGGATAAACAAACATTTTAATGTCTTACGCAAAGTAAATTTTCATTTATCTATAATATTGAACTATATTTTTTGAGACAGGTAGATATTTCCAGTGCCTAGATTTATTTTAGATTTCGAATAGCCGGACCCGAGAAGGTTCAATTTGAATAATAGCCTTCTTTCCTTAGGAAATCGAAAAACCTACCTTCTATAAATTAATATTTGTGTCCTACGTGATCTTGCCTCAGGCATTTTCTTAGAAGTAAAAATATTCAAATATTTAAAAATCAGATACCTAACACAAAAGTTACCTAGGTACTTAAATTTAATGCATCCTAGGGAAATATAATCTAGATATCATACAATTTTTTTAATTATATTAAGAATCAGAAAGAAAACCGTAGCTGTTATTTATTTCCAATTAGCTGTTATCATATAGAAGTTCTGGTTAAAACGTTACAACTATTTAATTATGTTTAACATGAACAAACAAATGGTCATGTCTAAATGTCTATCTATCCATATCATGTCGGAAAGAAACTAGGAGATTTAGCAATGGCCTTTCAGTCTGCCTATCTCAGGCGTCCGTACAAATGGGAAATGCTATTGTCAGATAACGGCCGAATAACTGTCCCGAGATTCGGAGATAAAGGTTGTGATACAAGAACGGCTATTGCGACTTTGTTCGATATGTCAGTCGATATAACCGCAGTATTAGTGTCTGAGGACTGAAGCTGCAATACGCAGGCACGCGCGGTTTGCTACAAAAGTGCCCGAGCAGTCCTGGTCCCGGGACAAAGCACTTTTGTCGCACAATGTAAAAATATTTCAAAACTCATAAAAGTGTTCAAATATCGATTTAATTTAACTGATATGTTCAAACATTGTTGATTGTTGATTTTTTTTTATCTGTCTTTTAATTGTGGACATCATAATAAATTTCTTACAATCTATTCACCGATTCACCACACTGCACAGTTTCTTACTAGCACAGAAGGGAAAGCCCTAAAAACTGTAATACATTTTTAGTTTTTAATAAATTATTATGATTTACCAAAAATTATATTTATTAACAATACTAGCGGACCGCCCCCCTTCACACCTAGTTGACCGTATTTTGAATCTAAACCATTCTCGAACACACTTAAACACATACAAAACATTTCATCAAAATCGGTCCAGCCGTTTAGGTAGAGTTCAATGAGTAACACACGTACAGAAGATTTATATATATAAACATTTGATGTCACTTATGAGTGAGATATCTGTTTTTTTTATAATTATAAAACCCAAAACAATGTATTCGTTATTAGGTACGACGTTTGTATTTGTATCAAATGGGTCCAAGTTATAACTAGAAAGCAATAACGGTATTCAACAAACGGTAAATTCAGCTATATTGAGTTACCTCAGTTTCACCACGTTCATTTAATATTCATGTAATTAACGACAGAGATAAGGACGGTAATTGGCGATACAACGCAACACTTCAGACAGTTGCAACCAAATAGGTACGTTAACATCCAAACAAGCCGTGCAGATAAGCTCGCTATATTACCTCTGTAGGCCATTCGTGTCCCATTCGTAATTAGGTAAACATAATATGTATCAATTATATTTGGAACTAATTAGACGACATTGTGTATGTATGTACATATGTATATGCTAACGACGAGATCTAAGATTGCAGTAAGTTTTTGGACGACTGGGCTAGGAATGCCATTCGTTTTGATAATGGTCACTTTTGAAAAATATCTTATTTGAATTCTTAACGTGATTTAGTTATGAAAATCCTAATATCAATATTTCACTTCGCCAAAAAGCCGTGTTGGCTAAACTACACTTGACTTTAATATCAAAGGTCGTGGGTAAACCCCATCGCGTGCTTTTGGATTTTTCTTCTTCAATAGTTATCAAAGTTTCTCGCTCGTTTTAAGCATGTGCTTTGACGCTGATTGAGGCAACCATGCATCGTGAGGAAGCCTGCATGTTCTAAAAACTTTGAAGAGTTCGAAGGACCACTCCGCACTTGACCAGCGTGGCCAATTAAGTCCTAATCTCTCTTAAGTCAAGACAGAAGTCCCTGTGTCCCAACAGTGGGAACGTAAATAGTTTTGCTTATGACTTAAGCACTTAAACGTTTTTTTTCGACAAAGATCGCGCCAACCAGGGTGAACAATGGTAGAACAAAAAAGATCGCGTGAAGCTTAACATTCCGTCTCCTGGCGCTTATATGGTGACAAGCATGCATTCACGTTAGGCCTTGTTCCAATAATCACACCGCTACGGTGTGGGGTGCCACATGTTCAAGGCTTTATTTTATGTACTGCGGTGTGACGCAATCGATCATGTCACACATACATACTGTATGCAGTAGCTTTGTTGTGTGTAGCATATGACGTGCTATGGGAAAATCTTCTTATTTGATAAGCCTTCATTGGCCACAATCTCACCTGATGTAAAGTGACGGTGTGGTCTTAGATGGAGCATGAAGACCCAGGAGGGAGACGGCTTCTCCAGACCGTATTAGGAAACACGAAAAAATCGTTTCACACACTGGCCCAGCCCGGAGGGTGGTAACAAGCCGCGGCCGAAGCCTACCACCAGAGACTGTTCTTAGCACCACCCGGAGGTCACGTGTAAGGATTCAGATGGTACTTCATTTCTGTTCTTAAATCTGACAAGATACAAAATTCGCATCGCAACAAGCTCAGACTGAAAAATAAGACTGGCCACACATCTACCAGCCCGGCCTATTCGATTCGGCACGGCCGGTTGCTAGCTGAAGGGACGTTTTTGTCGGTTTTTGTGGTATGTTTTGTATTGATTTATGCCGTATTCGTACCATAAAAAGTTCTTGTTTATTTAAAATAGTAACGCTTTCGTTCCAGTTTCTATTCCTCATTCTAGCGCTCCAGTTTCAATTCTGTTCTGTTCTAGGTAGAACCGGACCAGACCAACATGTCAGGTTCTGCGATATGACCGAACTCGACAATATCGAATGCGAACTTTAAACCACAATAATAGCAGATTTCTCTGGTCTTTGTCTGAGAACGCTTTATAAATACCTGAGGTCGTATAGGCGGAGGTATCGATTATATCTCGACGTGTATTGTCCATCGAACTGAGTTATAGCCGGCGGAGTCTTACAGTAAATTGGTATTTTAACTTTTACGACTTGGTTTTATCGTATCAAGATACTTTAGAATGAGCGCCGGCTGTGTGGGATAGTACTTCATCGGATACCTAAATTATAAAGGACTAATTTATATTAAATAAATTAAAAATAATAAATATCTCCGGACTAATCGAACAGCATTACCTAACCCAAACTAAGCAGAGCTTGTATTCGTACTATGGGTGCTAGGTGACTGATATACTACATACATTTATATATATTTTTGGTAAATGGTTACATGTGATACATAGAAAACACCCTGACCCGAAACCAGAAATTGTAAATAGTACAAAATTTGGTCTCGGTCTGGTCTGGTCTGGCGGGAATCGAACCCGAAACCTCTTGCGTCTCAGGCGAACCTTCGCCCACCGAGCCACAGAGGTCGTATTACCCCCGACGTTAAGTAACTTGTACTCATTGCTTTATTTAAAACTATCCAGAGTCTATAAAATTTAACACCACGTTGGTAAAGTATCGAAAGTCCAATCTCTAAAACAATGCATAGACATTAATTAAAATTAAACTCTTTTCATGAGATCTTTAGTATAATTATAATATATCCATAGATTGGTTAAAATCGAAGGCATGTCACTGTCCCTCTGTCATTAGGCTCAGAAGAGTTATAAATATGACTACGATATTATACCTCTATATTATATTATTTTTCACTTAAAATTTTATTTAATTTGACACTGGCAAATTGTCGCTTCAAGCGCAAAGTCCAATTACAAGAAACTGAATATGAATATATTATGATTATTACCTAAAATTATTTTCATATCAGTCATGTAAGTCATAAATTGATACAAAATAATTTTAGGTTTAACATAAGGCTGGGTAAACGGGGTCGATCTCTCGCTCTACCTTTGTATTAGTATGTC
Source organism: Gymnoscelis rufifasciata (assembly GCA_929108375.1). Lineage (NCBI taxonomy): Eukaryota > Metazoa > Arthropoda > Insecta > Lepidoptera > Geometridae > Gymnoscelis > Gymnoscelis rufifasciata. The sequence continues at coordinate 1,881,774 of OV815303.1, forward strand.
TTTGTACGGTAGCAGCAACCTCCTCATTCACATGAACATAACACGAATAGTTTTTCATAAATAGAATAGAAAATTCTTTATTACACACAATAATAAACATAAATACAAAATTAATAGCAATAGTAGTCATGTTGCTAATCCAGGACTTGTGAAAGAGCAATATGGTTATTTGTTTGTTTGTATTGCGTTAATTAAAGTTATAAATTTTAATCGTCACAACCGATTTTCATGAAACATGTCTAAGAATACTCACGCCAAGCTCACCTTTAAAACAAAAAAAAACTAAATTGAAATCCCTCTATCCGTTCGGGAGCTATGATGTCCCAGACAGACAGACACGTCAAACTTATTACACCCCTCTTTTTTGGTCGGGGGTTAAAAATGTAACAACACGTATTGTCAAAATTATTAATTTATAATAGGTTACAAAAATCTCAAGTTCACTTATGAGTTTTTTTAATTATAAAAGGCCACCATATGTGGAGAGAGAAACAAGTTCTAGATTAGGTTTGATTACATTTAAACCTATGTGGGCGGTCCAAACAGCATTGGCAGTAATGACTGTTAAACATATTGATATTGGTACATGTCTAAATACTTAATCTAACTAAATTAGTCGACTATTGAAATCGTATATGATATTTTTTGTGTTTTGTTATTATAAAATTAAATGTGGCGAGAGTATTCAATGGTTTAACATACATTTTAGAACTTTTAGATGCAAAATGTCTAGAAGTTATGGAATATAATATGAAAAAAATAATTATTATGAGTAAAAAAATCTTTTTAAAGAATGAAGTAAGCAAAACAAGCTTTAAAAAAGCTATTTTATAGCATTTTTGTAGCAATGAAAATTATATTTCTTAGACTCGAATAATCCTTCAGTCAGTTGCTTACCGCAGCGGATTTATCTGCAATAAAATGCAGTGAGTCGCAAATGTGACAGTAGCAGCTAAAATCGAGTATACCTAGGCTTTATCTAATACTCATCATCAACATCACTTCCCTATTAACGTTCCCACTGCTGGAACACAGGGACGAGATAGATTAGGCCTTAATTCACCAAGCTGGCTGGCTAAGTGCGGGTTGGTGAATGTCACATGTCTTTCAAACTCTTCACAGTTCTCAAAACATACCGGTCTCGGTTTCTCATAGCCGTGCTGGCTAAAGAAAAATTTTTTCAATTTTTTTAAACATTTATTCACCATCGTCTAGTCGGCCAAGGAAGGCCATTAAAAAAAATTAGGTTTTCTTAAATTTCTCTACGACTATATCGTGCGACAACATTCTATTGCATTTTTTGAAAAAAAAAACCATTAAAAAATCACAAGTTACGCTACTCTTAATAACAAATAACTCGCAATGTTTTCATACAACTTATGATGTAGAAATTCGGTCGACTACAGCACATTATTATGCTATCCTGCCCCAGTCCCAAAACATATTTCGTGTGAAACGTAAATAAATTTTGACCGGTGTTTGCGTGTGCTCACGACGATAGGTCGTCGCAGCAAAGAGCTCTTAAAAAGCGACCCATCGCAGATTGGCGCAGCAGAAAGAATCAAGTTTGCTTTGTCTCATAATGAAAGACGCTGTCAGTCGTCCCATTACGAGAACTCTACTCGAGTTCTACTCTCTAATACTTCGTCATAAATAAAACTTTTTCAATTAGGTACTATGTTTTTTCTTCAAAGTCCTTTTGTTCAGTACTTTTTAAGCATTGTCAGTTTGAAAACTTTTCTCGTTTTCTTCCTAAAAACTTACTCTCGAAGACCACCTTCGTCAATCTTAAACCCTAAAAACGGAAATATGAAAAGTATTAAGAATCGCTTTGTTTATCGTCTCTAAGCATCTTCTTAAAACAACACATCAAGCACTTTCTCCTTGGTCTGGGTGTTTAATATGTATAATAAATAATATCTATATATGTATGACTGTTATATTAAGTATATCAGATATCTAGTACCCGTAACACAAGTTTAGAGCTTACCACGGGGCTAGATGTTGTTGTGTGAATTGTCTGGAAATATTTTTTTTTTATTTTTTTTTATCAAATAGGTACTGAGCTCACAAACCCGTTGCAATGCAGTTGCAATACTCGCCATGCTTGGCATGCATGGCGAGTATTGCAACTCCATACACATTATGATGATCCGTATATATGGGAGACTTGTGACCAGTAATAGACGTTTTACGGCATAGATAGTAAGAGTAAAAAAAATAAAAGAAGAGACGGCTGCAAGAGAGAGAGAAAGAGAGAGATAAATACATAAAGGGATAAATTAAAAAACTTAACATACTGCCAGGAAATCTGTCGCAGCCTAGTTTCACGAATCGGCGCGATTCTCAATATCCGCCCACAACTTGCACGTTATTCGCATTAATTAAGATTATAATTGGATTCGCCCGGTGGATAATAGGATATCGCTAATAGTAATTAATTTATCAATTCGCTAATTCATTAAAATTAAATTATTATTTCTCTAATCCCTCGGTCATTAGGGATTAATTAGTACTCAACTAAAGGTTCTCATTTTATTGCTTAACCTAAGATCTGACGAATATTTTAATATTGATTCAATAGCAAAATATTTTCCTTGATAAATAAGATTTTAATTTATAGTATCGTCGGCTTATTGCAAGAAGTCATTAACCGACAAATCCAAAAGTGTGGCAAAATCAGTTTTAAACTTTTTATGACTTTAAGAGCCCATATCATCAAAACTACGGCAGTTATCAATATAATTTAAACGCCAATATATAGTGATATTTAATTATTATATAAACAGCGGAAATCAGTCTTAATTTAATCATGGCAATTTTTTTAAAAGCTAAAAATGCAAAGATAATGATTTCTTGCGATAAAAAGTTTTGACTAAACTGGAGTTAAGTATTTCTGAAACAAAGTTATTAGTGGCCTCTTTCAAGTAATAAAAGACAAAATAATCTTAAAATAACGTCTTTTATTACTAAAAACTTAAGGAATTACCTTGTTTGTTCATAAAAACTTAATAAAATAACTAAAATGGCCACAGAAATCAATCAATCAGGAAATATTAATATTTCGGTAACTGTCACCTCATCGCTTCCTTTTTACCCATCAACTTCAGACCACAGGTAGGTTCGCTAGGTTTAGGAGCCTTGGGTGGTTGTTCAACTTTTTTGCAACACGTAAACAACATATTAAATCTTCGATTGCTTTATCGTTAATATTCGTATTAATAAAAATAGAAATACCTACTTAACTATTTAATGTAGAATTTGAAACCAAGATAGATTAGCTCATTTCTCAAATTGTAACGAATTAAACAAGTTGGTATTGAAACTTTAAATAGGTACCTAACTGGGTAGTAACCTAGGTATGTACATTATTTTATGTAATAATCATCTATTAATGAGAAACCAATATTCAATGTTATTATTACTACCAGTTTTGAATTGCATCTCATAGCTCTAAAATCATAAGTGTCTAAGTTTTGTAAAACCAAACTATGGAAATAAATGATTTTGTATCTTGTATCTCATAAAACTCGCCGGCAACTTATAAGTAAACAAGCATTACATGTTGGCTTAAATGTATGTGTGCAAAAGTCATTACATGCATTTTCCTGTATAATTTTACAATAACAAAAATCACTAATAAAACAATACATCATTCAGGCGATTTCAGTCTTGTATTAAGTGGTTTGCCATGTTTCGGCAAAAGTAATTAATGTGTATATAATGAATTCTATAAAAACGTTACTCGTTTTGATAGAAATCATTAAAAACCGTTAGTATTTTTTTTCCCAAATAGTATGATACGTCAAAACTAGTTAAGTGCAAATAATGAATTCAAGCAAAACTTAATCCACGGTTTGTAAACGTAAAAGCATTTTTAAAATGTTGATATGTCACATAAATGAATTATGTATGAAAATAAAAATGACAATTGTGTTTTGTTTTCTTTTGGTAAAATATATTAATGTAAGTTAATGAATTTTATGAAACCAGATTGACCAAAAATGCAGTTATTGACTTTATTACCAAGCCATAACTTCTAAGTTTGAAGAGCTACAAATTAGTGAGTTTTACCAAAATGTAGAGCTCATCGAGACGAACTCATTGGTGTATCTAACGCAGTTAGTGACTTCTTGCGACTAATGACTTCTTGCAGTAAGCCGACGGTATGTAGAGAACACAAGATTAATGTAAATAAAAGTAATTTTCCTGCTTTATATTCATAAACTAGCTGACCCCAGCAAACGTTATTTTGCAAAATAAAAATAGATGTTGGCCGATTCTCAGACCTACTGAATATGCTTACAAAATTTCATGAGAATCGGTCAAGCCGTTTCGGAGGAGCACGGAAATGAACATTGTGACACGAGAAATTTTTAGATAAGATAATGCTACTAATTTTGACTGTAACACAAGCTTGGAGCTTACCACGGGGCTAGATGTTATGGTGTGGATTGTTATTTTAAATAATAATTTATTTAAAACTAGCGGCCCGCCCCGGCGTCGCACGGGTAAAAAAGGTTCCCGGCAATTTGTCCTTATTTGCTCACCGTTTAGACCTACCCTGGACTCCGACAAACATTTTAAAACCAAAATCAGCTCAATCGGCTCAGCCGTTCTCGAGTTTTAATCAGACTAACGAACAATAATTCATTTTTATTTATATAGATAGATAGATGATTTATTGTCTGAGTAATGTAAGTATAAACAGATCTTTTTTATTGGCATTTTGACGATCAGGCTAAACTCTTTTGCCGTCTAACTGAGATCAAATTGACATTAAATTGTCACTTTTCAATCGTTGAACTAAGTTGAATCAACTAAAATGCCACATTCGCAAGCCCACCCAGCCTGGAACTCTGATGGTCTATATCCACAGAAATCTAAATGATGTGTGCAATAAAGAATTATCTAAAGTCTATCTAAGTCTAAATATATATTTCAATAATATTATTATCCCCAACAGAACCAAATAATCCCACAGTTTAGTCTTAAGTGTGCGGAGAGACTCCTTAGTCGGTCCATTGGAACCTTTCGAGATAAAACAGGTCTGCGAGGTCAGCGACCCGTCTGATTGGGAGCACTTATAAATCTTATATCTCGTATCGGAACTTGTCTAGAATGTTCTGCTACTTGCCGCTTAGATGTCTAAATTCTACCAGTATAGCCTGTAATGCTGGTATTAATTTGCCGCTTATAAGCTGGTACTTTACTTTTTATATAAAGATGCCAATGGGTGTGAAATATCAATCTTTAATGGAGATAGAGAACAGAAACTCTAATTAAATTTTCATATAGATAATTAAACAGGATGGTTCAATATTTATTTTATTGTAATATTTTATCAAATTTGCTGATTTTAATTGAAAAATCACGTAAAAAGTTGAACTTTTTCAGTTCATTTTAATCCAAGAGACAAGCTACTTAAAACTTTTTGACAACCAAAGATTAAGTTATCTTTATATATTAAAACTAGCGGCCCGCCCCGGCGTCACACGGGTTCCCCGGCAATTTTTCCTTATTTGGTCACCGTTTAGACCTACCCTGGACTACGACAAACATTTTAAAACAAAAATCAGCTCAATCGTCCCAGCCGTTCTCGAGTTTTAATCAGAGTAACGAACAACAATTCATTTTTATTTATATATATATAGATAGAATATAGATAATCACTATCCTATCTCTCAAGTTGGATCGAACTGCACATAACTTGGTGTTTTTTTAGAATACTTATAGGTTTTAATAGATAACTTCCAAAATAATGCGAATTTTACATAATCTTCTTAGAGGAACGTATAATGTTCTATGTTCTACGTATGTCTGGTTGGATTGCCTTTTAGTTTTAGTATGATAAATAAAATAAATGTGTAGTTAGTTATTTGGGAAGACTAACGAGTGCTTCGTTGTGAATATGTATTTTTAACCACGCTGTATATGGAGGACAGTACAGAATATGGGATGCAAAAATTCTGGTACTTTGTGGGTAAAAAACGCGATGACTGGTGAATGAGTAATAGGATTGGATGCGATTTCGTTTAAACAAATGCGCTTGTTATTTTGGCAGTTTTTTACAATATTCGGCTTATATTATAGTACTAGCGGTCCGCCCCCGCTTCGCACCTAGTTGACCGTACCTGTTGTGAATCTAAACCAATCTGAACCCTTAAGAGGGTGAACACACACAAAAAAAAATCATCGAAATTCGTCCAGCCGTTTAGGAAGAGTTCAATGACTAACACACGTACAGAAGATTTATATAGGTATATAAAGATTTAGGTACGTGGAAATACTTGCAGTTATACGGATTCTCCACCAAGTCACCACTAGATACTTTCTTCTTAGTCCGCCGTATCCGAAGCAGTGGTAATTTCTAGTGATGCACCGACTCGTAATAAAATAGTGAGAAAGAGGGTAGATCGATGTGTCTGCCAATAAAACTGTTACTCCAATCGCTGCATCTTCAGTTCAACCGTGATCATGGCGCATGAAACTGTGCCGAAATATCGGGAAACTCGAAAGACAATCAATCATGGTAAATATTCCGTTATAAATCTAAATAGTACTGGTCATTTGATTTATTAAATGCGGTCCTTTCACAGAAGATCTAATCAAGACACGGCTAAAACTAAACGGATTATGAGAGATTTAAGATTTTATTTAATGAATCTTGAACCAAATAGAAAATATACACCTACCCACACAAGCCCTCTTATATAGGAACATGTTTACCTCCGTTTTTTAGGATTATTAAAAAAACAGAAATTATTTCCATTACAGCAGGTGAGGAAAATATGAAAAGTCTTTATGCATCTTCATAGATGCGTAAAACAGTTGAACGTGTATTGTCCCAAATAGATTTTCGGTGAAAAGTAGTAGTAAGTAGTAAGTTTGACATTCACCAACCCCTTCTTGGCCAGCCAGCGTGGTTAATAAAGGCCTAATCTCTCAAGTCGAGAGAGCAGTCTCTGTGTCCCAGCAGTGGGAACATAAATAGGGTGTTTATGCTGATGTACCTACATACCACAAAGGCATATCTCAAACTCTTTCTTAAGGTATGTTCTCTTTACAAGTCTACTTCCGCACCAAGTTTTATGGAAATTGCTATAAATAAAATATAAGGAGGTTTTGTCTGTTCACGACCGTAGGTGTTGACCCTCTGAATCCTTACACCTTACACACGTGACCTTCAGGTGGTGCTAAGAACAGTCTCTGGTGGTAGGCTTCGGCCGCGGCTTGTCACCACCCTCCGGGCTAGGCAAGTGCGTGAAACCATTATTTTCTTGGAGAAGCCATCTACCTTCTAGGTCTTTATGCTCCATCTTAGACCACATCGTCACTTAACATCAGGTGAGATTTTAGTCAAATGAAGGCTTATCTATAAAAAGTACCATTTTCCGGTGCTAACATAGCTTAGAAATACAATGTTCTCACAGGTCCTTTACAGCGTAATAAGCCACGGAACAAAAAGATAGTCAATCCCCTAAGAGTATATTTTATTACATATCACGAGTTATCCGTATATGATCCGATGGGAATAAACTGCCAATACTAATCTTTTATGATGTGGTGTAAGGTTTACTTGCCATTTCTGTAAACCCATTCTATATCGGTTTCGAGTCCTAGAACGAAGAAACTTAGATTTATTTTCATCGTAAAGAAATTATTCATTTTAGAAAAAAAATATAAAAAAAATTCTATGCCAAAAGGATCCACAGTTATATCTTTTCTCTTCAAAATGTTTGTATTTCATGGATATTTTGAACAAAACTCAATGAAATACACTATAATTGGAGTTTACTACATTTGAGTTATAAGGCTCGGTATGGAAATTTTATGGGGAGTAAAATCAAGTGTTAACAAAAGTTGAGGCGTTACGTAGAAAGAGGCAAACATATATATCTGTAGGATTCAACGTGTAAAAGAATGAGATGGAATACCTTCGAAACGTCACGTTCTCTGGAATGCGAGTTACCATTTTTGACATTCGAATACGCGTTCGAAAAAGTATTCGTCTAGCATTCACTTAGAATTTCTCAGTGAGTAGAGGTGAGAGTGCAAAGTTATTCAGTAAAATCATCAATATTTACAAAAAAATTTTGGCCGGACGTTTCTGTTTCACTTGAATATCGTTTTTGCTTTTACGTTTTTGTGCAGGGAACTAAAACAATTGACGAATTTATGGTCCTCTCAACGCGTTTCGTTGGAACATATAATAAGTACCTTCTGTTATTTATTAATTAAAATATTAAAAAGAAGCTATAGTTTCGACACCTAATTAATTTGTTCTTTGCAGTATTTAAGAATGATATTATAATTCACAGTGAAAGAAATCAATCATCCTAAAATTGGATTTGTATAAATTGAACACAATTATTATTATTTTGTAACATACTTTATGTAATACGCTTTATTGAAGTAATATAAACAATCCGAATAATTACAGATATATGTTTGTTTCTCTTATCATTTTAGCAGATGCGTTCATGTACCCTTTTTTTCTATTCGATGTACATATATCATAATATCGTTCGTAAGTAGTAAACTCCAATCGTGCGTCGTAGCTGACACACACACACACACTTTTTTATTACTAAAAACACAATCTAATACTTGTTTTTAATACAAAGTATTTTGGATTTTATCGAACAAAAATTCATGAATTACATACATCTGTGGTCATAGTGTACAAGAACGTACCATAAAGTAATATTTGTATACATTTATTTTCAGAACGGCATGAGTTGTGCTAAGACCCATTCCAAAGTTATCCATTCATTACCGGACACCAAGGCAAAAAATACAAATCTGAGAGCACCATTAATTAATAAATTCTTTATTGCACACAGAAACAAATACAAATCTTAGTAGTAACATTGGTCATGTACAAAGGCGAGCTTAACCCTATTCTTACAGCAAACCTTAGGTTATGGCTTTGGCACCATTTAGTAAATATCGAAAAAGGACAAATTTTCCTGTTTGTTGACCGTTTATATCGATATTATGAGGTATATCCCCTATCTATTACTCACACAAGTAGAGCTTCCCAAAGCTAGATGCGACGCGACCCGTCCAGTCATATAAATCTTACTGCTTTTATAGTGCTAAGAATTAAGTGCTAGGCTTATTCTAGATCCTAGTATCCTTTGTGGTCCAACACACAGCGGCGGAGAGTATGCAAAGGCTTCGAGGCGAGGCTTTACGTCTCCCTCAGATGTTAGTAAACAATGATATTGCATTCCTCCCCGGTCTACTCGTAAAGGACTTCGCGGTTGCGATGCTCAATTTATGTACTGTTCGAGGAAAAATAACAACAAGAGTTTTTTATAATATGTTGATATTTTTATTTGAGTTAATAGAAGTTGCAAAAACATCGAAATTACTCATTTCGAATTACTTACCTTACCTACCATTGCTAGATGAGACGCGAAGTGTTCAGCAATGCCTATATAATTTATTGGTTTTAAACTATTTATTCTAGCTCCAAGAATCCTTTGTTGTCCACCACACAACATCTTTTGTTGTTTTATGAACTGTTTGTGTTTGAGTAAAATAAAAATTAACAAAAACAAACGATTTCGATAACGGTATTAAAAACCTTTATGGTTTAACAAAAATATTCACGTCAGGAATAAATTATTTGACGGAGAACAAAACCCGATCACTGGAAAAAGGTTATGAAGTAACAAGCAGAAGAAACGTAACGAATTGATAAAAAAATTACGAGCAGTGAATGGTGATGTAAAAAAAAAATGTCTTTTTATACATTATAACCAAACGATTACAAGGCTTTTTGAGTGACCCCGGTACACTCATCAGGCTATCTAAGCGGTCCTCAAATGCACGCCGAAGCTGCCCTCAGTGCACTATTATAAGTCACGTACAATAAGATGACTCGAACATTGCAGGATGGAGAACGAAATAATTCGTGCGTGGGCGCCGAGAAGGATGAGTACTGGGAAATAGAGAAAGGACACTCGAAATTATTATATTTCTTATACCTTTAAGAAATGAATATAAACTGCAGCATTATTTCTAAAAGGACATTTTGTGACATTTGGTTAAAATTGGCTTTTATACAGACAGAAACTATAAATTTATGGTTTATTTTTCTCTATATATTCCAATTTGGGTATTAGGCTCTGTCGTTTCGTTTCTTAGATATCGACACCACGTACAAAGTTAACAGCACGTTTTTTGGTAACTTCTCAATTCTTAAACACGGTCAATTCGCATTACAATACTGAAACACCACTCAATACGTCTACCAGTGATTTGATGTATGATAAAAATTCTGATCTCACCTGATGTAAAGTGTAAGATGGAGCATGAAGACCTAGAAGATGGCTTCTCCGGACCACATTAAGAAACACGAAAAAATCGTTTCACGCACTGGCCCAGTCCGGAGGTTGGTGACAAGCCGCGGCCGAATCCTACCACCAGAGACTGTTCTAAATACATATCAAATGTACATGTGCATTGCAAATTTTAGGTCAATTTTCTATTATAAGTAGTAATCTGCAGGCAACGGTGGCTGATTCATGATTATGCTTAGGGTGTGTTTTAAGATTATTTAACAAGACTAGAGTAAAAGTGATTGTAGCCGCGACTACAGAAAATAACATAATTTTTTGTCCTTTTCACCTTTCTAAGGTATTCTGAAATCCATTGCTCTACCCATTTCACTATTGTAGACGTACTTACAATGAGATGACTCAGGAACATTGTAGGCGAAGGAAGAAATATTGTATGGCGTCTTTGAGAATACTGGGAACTTGTGAAAAGATTTAAGAGTCTGTCCAGAGAGTATATTGTCCGTTGTATAGTAACTTTACAATATTTTGCCGTGAGTCAGTATGATTTTTAAAGTTAGAGAAATTTATTAAGCCTGTTACAGAAGTTTATTTACAAGGCAATAATTACTTAAATGCTTGCATTATTTTAACCAAAAACGGAAAATAGGGATAATACGCGAAACAGCGAAGATGGCACCACTAGCACAGACATAAAACATATACATATTATATTGTTTAAGAAACTCACTAGCTGACCCGGCAAACGTTGTTTTGCCATGTTAATGATTCCTAGACAATTTCTAGTGTAGAAAAAAAAACTTACTTATTATTAACTGAATACGTGGTATATGAGTGAAAAAGGCATGGAGCGCTGTGATAGATGAGGAAATATAAGAAAAAAAAATGTTTTATTATATGTAAATTTGGTCTTATCCCGTGCTGTTAAGTGAGCGACTAGTGACCCCGGTAGAGGGGGAGGCCTGGAGGGGATAACTTACCAAGTGATAATTGATCAGTTATCGAGTGGGATGAAAAAATATTTAATTATTAAAAAAACTATGGAAAAACAGGGTTCGGTGATAGAAGGGTGTACTTTTTAATGCCAAATTATAAAAAAAAAAATTATTTGCAAAAATAAAAAAAAAATAGGTGGATAACCCATATCTCTTAAAGGTATTAAAAACAGATAGTAGCTGATTCTCGGCCCTACTGAATATGCATATAAAATTTCATAAAAATCGGTCAAGCGATTTCGGAGGAGTATGGTAACTTTGTGACATGAGAATTTTATATATTAGAAGAAGAAGATGAAGCTGCTAACCTAGGACCAATAAACTCGTTTTTCGTCTACGTGCTGCACTCTGGTGCGAGCCCATTGAAGTAATATCTCCTATTGTCAATAACATAAAATTATATAAAACGTCTAGTTCTTCATAACATCATTTTTAAATATTGTGGCCGTAGTCACAATAATTTAAAATATTCTTTAACTAATTATTTAAAAACGGATACACAATTAAAACATACATTATTCTACTTAGTAACTTGAATATCTGTATAATTTTACAAATTGATACAAAGATCAAAGCCGTTACAGAGCATTAATGTAAACGACGAAACCTGATTATTAAGTAATATTTGAGTAATCTTCTTAAGGCCTGCTTCCCACGCTAATTATAGGCATTGTAATCATCGTAATGCTATCCGCGGTCGGAAACGTGTTAATTACGAGCCTAAGGAGATCAATGTCGCATTCGATATGGAAGATTGCAATCGATAATAAACAACGCGAATCGAAAGAACGGATGATAATTTTATTGAATTAAGTATTGAACATGCTTGATTCTGATGAAGTTTTTTGACATTCACATCATTTTTATTTTTATTTTTTTTTATAAATAAATATTTATAAACACAGCATCACTTAACCTCAAACTAAGCAGCTTGTAATGTGGGGTAAGGTTGTTTTTTTTGGAAATACATCTTTAATTTTTGACACTGACAGGATATGACAGTGAGTCTTGAGTATGTTGCGGTCAAATTTAAATACGAAGCTCATAATTTAGTTATTTTTCCATCTTACGTGATTTATACTTAATAAAAAACAAAAATAAGATATAATTCTAGTTATCAAAACTCGTACTTTTATGTTTGTGTAAATTTACTGACTATAAATATGTGTTTGTGTACATCGCGACACGTAATGGAAATTCATAACTACTGGCATATATGTACGTAGAAATTCGGAACACATTGTTTATGAGATTTTAGTATGACAATAACCGAATACCACCTCATATCAATAAAGCGCTCAATTGTTACAGTAAACAGAGAAACCACATGAAACAACGAATAAACGATACACATAACATAGGTTTTTAGTCTTTGGTTCACATTACATTTGGTTGTAAATATCAAGTGGCGCCACCAATGTACAAAAAAAGGTGCCAAGGTATCAAATCGGTGGTTTCTTCCTACACCGACTTTTTGTATAAAAATCACAGAGCGCTAAACAAACATTTTTTCCTTCCTTCTAAGAATATAGAAGTGAACATTTATAAACAGCTGGACATTTGTTTTGAGTCACGAATACAGTTTATTCAACTCACGCTCATTGAAGCCGCTTCGTCAAGGTGGACACGAGCCCAAAATGCCATACGAACTAAGGCCTGTTTCACATCTACGACTATACGCATACGCTGACTTAATAAAATAACAAATAAAATATTATATTTCGGTTAGTAAAATAATAAAATAAAATAAAATAATAAAATATTTCCGGATAAATATTTCCGGATTACTCACACTGGCCTGTTTCACATCTACGACTATACGCATACGCTGACTTAATAAAATAACAAATAAAATATTATATTTCGGTTAGTAAAATAATTAAATTAAATTAAATAATAAAATATTTCCGGATAAATATTTCCGGATTACTCACACTCACTCAAATAAAATTGCATTAAATCAAATCATATTACATTAAATAAAATAAAATGAATGTGCAGATAGACTTTAGAATTTTCTTGTAGCAGCATAGTTCATACATGCACTCATAGTAAGCATTATGCCGAACAATGCACCGAGCATTAGCGAGAATGTAATACATTTTCTAAACTATCATAGGTAAGTATTTAAAAAAAATAATGTATCCTTGTAGTATATCAGTCACATAACACCCAAAGTATAAGCTTTGCTTAGCTGGGGTTAGGTGATGCTGTGTGATTAGTCCGGAAATATTTATTATTTTTATTTATTTATTATAATAATTGAGCTGCCACTATTCGGCAGTTCAAATATTATGTTATAGAGGTACATAATATATTCATATTGAACCTCATGTCTGACTTTTGCTATCTTTTCTGTATTATAAACTTATTAGAATAAAACGAAATCAAGTGTACAACATGTTACCTATGATTAATAAAGAAAATAGTAAACTCCAGGAAATGTTCTAGTGTTCCGCCATTTTATGGCCACTTACGAGCTAAACTAAGCTCATATAAACACTAGCTAGACTAGACTGTCATAGATAAATGGCTTATTTCATATTTTACTAAATACAACGGAATAGGTAGGTACCCCATGTCTTAGAGTTTAGCTAGTAAATTGAATTAACAATGGCAAGGTTAGTGACACGTGTGGATAGGCCTCCGCCCTCGCCCACAGTAATAGATAGACCATTGTGCGCCAACCGGCTTTCTACGAGCTATTTGACTCTATGGAGGTTTTAGTTATGCGTGGTTTTGTAGCAAAAAGGTTCTAAATCTATATGTGGTAATACCTTCATGATAGAATGCTCATAGACAATCACAATCTGACATCTAAACATAAATTAGACCAAAGATAATATAAATTACGATTTTAGATTTAGAATCGTTCGGATTCTACATCATGTTTATGACAATATGATCATGATTGACAGTTCAGAACGCAAAACTTAATTTAAAATATAGAATATTGTGTTCGAAATGTTTAAATCGTAAGGTTAATAGTTAGTCACACTCTCAACTTCTTACAGCACCTAATCTGTAGAATACAGCATGGTGAGATTTATATAAAGACTGAATGAGCAGAATTTTAAAGGTTTTTCTACGAAAATCCTGTTAAATTCACAGAAGACTTGCAAAAAGACAAGCCTTTAATATCTAACAATTTAATTCCAAATCAGGTCAAATTTTATTAAAAAAGTTTGTTTAACTTGGGATTTGTAAACGGAGTTGCCAGCCCTTTTTCGCCCCCATAACCACGAGTTTGTTTTATCTGAAGTTCAAAACTTCCCTAAACAAAAATTACCAGTGTTGACGTCCCTCCGAAGTTTTGAGCTATTTGCGGCGAAATTGTTTTAAACTTCAACTAAACATTCAAATTAGGAAATAATTTGACATTTGTCAAGAGGTTTCTATGTTTAGTAAAATAATACGTATACAATTTTCTACGTATATGTTATATTATCTGTTAGGTAGTTATTTGAGATGTTGTTTGTGTTTTTGGAGATTTTGTCTGATCACGTCCGTAAGTGTTAACCCTCTGAATCCTTATGCCTTACACGTGACCGGGTGGTGCTAAGAACAGTCTCTGGTGGTAGGCTTCGGCCGCGGCTTGTCACCACCCTCCGGGCTGCGACGATTTTTTCGTGTATCGTAATGTGGCCCGGAGAAGCCATCTATCTATCTTCTAGGTCTTCATGCTCCATCTTAGACCACAGCATCACTTAACATCAGGTGAGATTGTGGTCAAACGAAGGCTTATCTAGCATAAAAAAAAGATGTCGAGACGGATAATATAAACTTAGCCATGAAGCTATATGCTATAAAGAATGTGTGTATTGTTCAGATAAATATATCGTCATCATCATCCTGCCCTTGTCCCACACTACACATGTTGTGGGGTCGCCACAATCTTCCATTGTTTCCCCATTTTTAAATACGTTTACGTATTTATAATAGCACCTATGTATATAATTTAATATGTGCACTATCACTACATAGTACCTCTTTACAACAAAGTCGCTTTCTCTGTCCCTATGTCCCTTTGTATGCTTAAATCTTTGAAACTACGCAACGGATTTTGATGCAGTTTTTTTTAACAGATAGATATAAGATAGAGATTTTTTTCCGCTTACATTGCAAACGCAGGCTGAACCCTACGAGTTTTATGAAAATAATGTACTAAGTATTGTACACATTGAAAAGGTCTACAGAAAAGTCCATGATGGTATATGTCTATCTCTTATGGATAACCCACAATATTTTTTTTTTGTCATTTACTTTTTACGACAAATAATGGCTAATTTTCGAAGCGATTTTAACCAATACAATAACTTGAATACATTGTTCATTTAATATAGATCTATATGGCCCTTTACACCGTATGATTTAAGTGAAATTTTCGAAGATATTACAGATTTAAAAATTGCGGGACGTAGCGATTGCGGCCGCACCGGCCGGCGGCCGCCCGGTGCGGCTAGAGCGTGCCTATAAATAGCGCGTCTGAGGCCGCGGTTTTCTCAAAACTACTGGATCGATTTTAATCACATAGGCTATATATTTTATACCCGTGCGAAGCCGGAGCGGGCCGCTATGTTTTTATATACAACGTTCACAGTTTTTCTGTAGTGAATTTAGTATCAGCATTGCACCCGTGCGAAGCCGGGGCGGGTCGCTAGTTACTTATAGGTCTCTCTCAAGATAACATTTGTTTTAGTAGAAAGCTGATAGTTTTGCCCAAGACACAATTTATACATTTACTAGTGGCCCGCCCCGGCTCCGCACGGATTTTAATCAATTTTTAACACAAATTTTTATTCAAAATACAAATTTTTATTCAAAATTGTGAATCTAAACCATTCCCAGATCCCCTTGAACACACACAAAAAATTTCATCAAAATCGGTCCAGTCGTTTGAGAGAAGTTCAGTGACATACACACTCACAGAAGAATTATATATATAACTAGCTGACCCCAGCAAACGTTGTTTTGCAAAAAAAATTTTTTTTCTCAATGAAAAATAGATGTTGGCCGATTCTCAGACCTACTGAATATGCTCACAAAATTTCATGAGAATCGGTCAAGCCGTTTCGGAGGAGTTCGATTACGCACCCCGTGACAGAAGAATTTTATATATTAGAAGATAAGCCCAATTATTTGTCCACATTGGTGTTTTGTTGCTGTTCTTGTTGATCCCTATCAGCCCAAGGCCAACCTATTCGAGTATTATCAATTAACTAGCTCTACATACGACGGCGTTGCCGTGTCTTTGGATTTTCCCGGGGGACCAACTTATTTTCCAGAAGTTCCTAAGATTAGCAAGTTCAAACAAACAAACAAACAAACTGTCCAGCTTTATAACATTAGCATAGATAGTAACTAATTCATGAATAGAATATGTTCCATGATATAGTATTGAAGTATCACAAAACTGAGTCAGTCCATAACACCCAAAGCTGTCTAGCAACGAGTCACAGTCTATGCGACTTCGAACTTCGGAGTACAGTTAGCATACCTAGAACTCCTACGATTCGATGAGTCACGACTTTCTAAGTTGATCTATGAATCTATGCTAGATTGTATAATGTATACACGACTTACACCTAGAAATGCATACTGATTTAAAATTATTGTTAATGTTTCTGATATTCATTAGATAAGTTTAATAGTCACGGGTTTATTTTCATAAAAATATTACAAAATAACATGGACACACAACACACTTTTTTACTCATTAAAATAGTAGATTTGAACAAATTTCTTGCAATTTCAGCTTTATATGAAATCAAACATGCAAATTTGACTGCCTGTACAGTTCGTTTATTATTGTACTACAGATATAAAGAAGCGTTATTAGTAAACTCTTCTATAAGTTGGACAACTCCTCTACTACAGACCCAATGGTCCAATTAGTTGGACAGAGCACTTGAACAATTGTCCCGCACTAGATAATGTCCAGTTTTTATGGAGGTTAGCGCGTTCCAACACAGTTATATTATTCAGTTGTAAAGATTTCTTTATAGTTCGCCAGAAAAGTATCTCAAACTACTGTTTCCTTTCACAGTAAGTATGTTTTAGAAGCACTTTAACCTATAGGATATCACGATTCCTTTAACAACACATCTACGTTAAAGTGTAATTGATATTTGATACACTTTACTTTTTCGTGCCTTATCCTAAACGAGTAACCAGCCTCTCAGACCTCTAGCATCAATTCATATGCTTCCATTTTCGGGTTTAACTCTAAGGCTATTGTGAATGTGAGAGGTCAAGTGAGTTGGTAGCGCAGTATGACGCCTTATTTTGACTGTGGGCGTCGTATTTCGGGTGAAACCAATCGCTTTTCGTGTCGAATTGTATAACAAAGGAGTGTGGTATGCCGATAACCTTACGGCAACACAGTTTTGCTTTTTGCAGGATTTCATGGAATGTCTGGAACCTGCATATTGAAGCTTTATTTTTTCTCGTTGCTGAAGAATGAGACAGCAAATATTTGTCTGAGAGAGACTCGAAATATTGTATAATTTAATGAAATATGCTAATTACTACTGATTGGATCAGAGACTAATTTCAACGGAGGTTTCGCTCGATAATGATGTAAGTACTTAAGTAATATATTTTTATATATCTCGTTAAATACTGTAATTGCATTCCTCTCGTAGATTTGTAAGCATTCCTATACGATATTATACCCAGTATCTAAATTGTCGATATATAAATTACAATTTTATTAACAATATTTATATTTAACAGCCCATAACCAGCCTACAGGCATCCGTTTAATGAACAAGCAGTACATGATTACCTAAAAAGCAATAAATGGGTAGTACCTTTGCAATAGGTGGTAAAGCGTAAACTGCCAAACAATAATCTCTTCTGAAAATAAATCTGGGGGATTGCAGCTGAAATTACGGCGTTTCCTCGTAGCCAGATTGCCTCATTATATCTGCGATCGTAAATAAGAGCGCTCAGCCCACAGCGGACCAGCCTGTGGCGGGGAGCGTGGAGGCTGTGGATGCGTCGCATGTTTATTGTATCCAGAGACAAAATCGATGGGACTGGTATGGCTTGTATATCAGCGGTCCATCATGAAACTAGTGTCAACAAAAAAATAACACAAGTCCTTGTTTAATTTAAAATGGTGATTGTACCATGGCGTCAAAAGCGTAACTCGTCGATGAGGAATTAGCTGAAGACGATTGTAATCGCAGCGCGTCTAGGTAGATAATATTAACTCAGGGTCGTCTAAAAGCAACTGGTCTAAATACGTACAAAAGCTGCAAACACAAATCGAATTTTGCGTGCCCGGAGTACAAATCGTGAAGGTTTGTCGTTTGTGAGCTTGTCTAGTGGTGATCCCTCGCAGACGGCCCGCGGCGGCGGCGCGCCGGCGTCTTTGTGTAACGGCCGCGCTGGCCTTGGCTGGTCTGGTCATGACTGCGACCAATCCTTGCACACGCACTATAGTAGGCAGGTAAGGTTAGATATAAGATTTGTATGAAGTTGGAAGGAGTAGTTTGGGCGCGTTTGTCTAGTGGTGATCCCGCTGACCTTGGCTGGCCGAGACTGCGACCATCATTTCACTGTTAGACATCGATAGTTTAGTTTAGATGTAGAAGGTTTTTTTTATGGACGATATATATTTGTTTATCTACAATCTCACCTGATGATAGTGTCGTGTAAGTGTCGATGGTAATGTGGACGAGGATGGATCACAAAGATCTAGAGGTTACCTATTCACTCTTGCCTTGAAGATACTCAGGTTGTAGGTCAAATCAGGAAACAGCAGCAGGGAGCAGCAAGCAGGGAGTTATAAGAAGTTGGCCCCTTTTCCTGCGTCTTTGTGTAACGGCCGCGGCCGCGTTGGCCTTGGCTAAGACTGCGACCAATCCGTGCACATGCACTATAGTCGAGACGGTTGGAAGCTAAGTTTAGATTTAGGAGTTGTATGGAGTTGGAAGCGGTGTCTTGTCATTTGGGAGTGCTTGTCTAGTGGTTTACAGTCTGATTTGTGTGCATGGGATAGTATGTCTACCTTACGAATACGATCTTCACAATAAACTGAGGGACAAGAAAACATTTCAATGTAAAAAGATAAATATAATTTATTAAAACACTCGAGTTAAGCACGCATTGAAAAACACCACAATAACCAACACAGGGTACGCTATTCAGATGATACCTACATTCATCATCACATATCTGATGTCATCACGGTATATCATATGATTGGGGTAACATATTGGTCCAATACAATTGTTATTAATTATTTTTACTGGCCTAGGCTAAAGATTGAGTGATAATTTGAATTTTATAAGAAATACTAGCTGTGCCCCGCGATGTTACCCGCGTTATAATGGATTTTCCCGCGGAATGACGTTTTCCCGCGGTAAAAAGTAGCCTATGTTATTTTTCAGGCTCTAGAGATTCTGTGTACCAAATTTCATTTAAATCGGTTCAGTAGTTTTTACGTGAAAGAGTAACAAACATCCATACATCCATACTTACAAACTTTCGCCTTTATAATAGTAGTAGGATTCAATTGGTCTTTCATATCTATAAACAATCCACGCACTTAATGTATTCTATCTCGAAATAAATAATACAAAGTAAGTCCAAAATCTAAATTATTATTCGAGTAGGTAAGTTTATTATCTTACAAGTTCGTGTTTAGTTAAAATGTTACTATTCTGTGGCTCGTCCTCGTGCCGTGTCCATAGGTCAATGATTCAGCAAGTAGGTGTCTAGATTTGGCGGTGACGTCATAACCCAACGACTTGAGAGCTCACGTGAGTCTACAATGTATACGGCAATGCATAGAAAATCTAATAAATTTTTATTTTCTGGACAGTAAAACGATTAAAAGGATTTAACAGTCAAATATGCATTTAATTTAATAACGTGAGAAAAACAACAGCAGTGGATTTGATCATCTTAAATCGATTTTTAACCCAGCGCGTTATTTTAGTCATTCTATCGAATGACTTGCTTTTTTGGTCGATACTGTAGAAAAGGCAGAAATAGGCATAATCATTAGAGGCCCCTTTTGGCTTACCAAATAATCCCTTAAGCATATAATTCTTAATTTAAGAGTCTATTACACATCGAATTGAGCCTTAAATCGAATTTTAAAAAGGCATAGACAACCCAAGCTTTATATACCTCAAAGCTAACTCCTTGTAGGCACCTTGATCCCTCCCATGAAATCAGGATTAAAACAGTTACGAACTGTACAATTCCAATAATCGTATATGTTAATCCACGGGACGATTTTATACCCTAAGTCAAAGCTTATATGCCATTGCGACCAGCCCGGTCAGTCGACCAGTCTCCCAAGCCGGCCATAACAACTTCCACACATACAGCCGGAATAAAGACATGAGAATCCCTAATTCAACTAATATATTCAATGTTATTACTCGGCCTATAACCGTGCCTATCAAATAGTACAATCACGCGAGCAACAAGAAATAGACTTGGCTGGTAGATCCACGGGAGTTTGGCCTTGAACTGTGTTGGAATAGAGAAGTGATCAGCGTGAAGGAATTGGGCGAAGGTTGCCGGCGTGCTTGGTGGGGGTACGGTCACGGGAGTAACTCTTGGCGTAACAATTCGCCTCGCTACACTTGCTCCACTGCGCAAGTTTCGGTGATGGGGTTCCGTGGTTCACTTCTTTTGGTTGTGTTAATTCTTGGGTTACCTACCTGCTTGTATATGGTAGACTAAATAGCTAATTGGTTTCTTTAAAAATTGTCGCTAATATCATGCCCGAAGACAGAAAATTGGAGGGTTTTGTCTGAATTTTATAATAGAAAATTTATAAAAAAAATAAAGTAGTTACGAAAAGTTTGTTGTATAATATTTAGGACTTGGTTTCAAAATAAAAATAATAACATTTTGTTTACAATACATGCAGTATTCATGAGGAAATCCATTAAACACGGGCGACCGCGATCATCAATATAAAATGTAGCATTCGTTAAGTTATTTCAAAACATATCCCCAATCATTAGCTACAAAAACAAAGCCATGCAGTGAGTTGTAACTTGAAACAATGCACCGAAATTCGAGTCCAAATTGGCGTTTGAACTCGTGGGACTGTGAAACAATGAGCTCCAACGGTTCCGGCACATAAAGCTACATCGCATTACCTACGTTTTAATCTCGCGTAGGAGTGATTAGGCCATCGCGCTTTGTTACTGTCCGACACGCAAAAAATACATGGTACGTTTGGAGGCTAAGGCCCCGTCTACAGACTACTTCTACGAGTTACTAATGTAAGGCTGAAGAATCAGTTTGCTCTTACGCGTAATCTCAAGAACGTAAGAACTTACAAGTAAGATCTGTATAATTTATCAGTATTAGATGAGTGGTATATTTATTGAGGAAGCCTATAGGATGCTTCTCACCGTGGGATAATTAAAGTGGTTTGAGGCGCCGCATATCGGTGTGCAAAGTATATTTATATATGTAAGAAAATATTTAAAAATGATAGATTCCAATAATTTTTGTTAAATGTTATGAAAGTTTTGTATTAATATAAAAATTGTGTTATGTAATCTTTTTTCAAATGTCTTAATAGTTATCCGTCATATTGGACGCGACGCGACGTGGCGTCACTCCGATAATACACAATTTATTTGTCTATGTTTTCGTCTTTTTTTTTTTTTATGCTCGATAAGTCTTCATTTGACCACAATCTCACCTGATGTAAAGTGACGATGTGGTCTAAGATGGGACATGAAGACCTAGAAGGTAGATGGCTTCTCCGGGCCACATTACGAAACACGAAAAAATCGCTTCACGCACTGGCCCAGCCCGGAGGGTGGTGACAAGCCGCGGCCGAAGCCTCCCACCAGAGACTGTTCTTAGCACCACCCGGAGGTCACGTGTAAGGATTCAGAGGGTTACCACTTACGGACGTGAACAGGCACAACCTCCACAAAATACTTGGCCTTTTTTGCAGTCATATTGTATACTAACGTGACGTACGTTACGTGCTGAAACAGCATGGCGGCTAGTTTTAATTCACTAATTCAAATTCGTAAATAAAAATATGTTTGAGTCAATTTTCGGTTTTTTCTATGGGTTGAGCTCTTGGATATATCAAGGTAGAAATTAAACTAAAATCTACCTACATATAGTTATCAATATGAAATATATTTTAATATTTACCTAGTTCTATTGAACATGACATTTACAAATAGTGATAAACACAATGTAAATACAAGAAATAAATATAAACTCGCTTTGCCCACCACTAGGCTGCAAAAGGTTAATGTATCATTCAAAGGGCAATGTATACGCTTCTACAACAAGATTCCCAAAGAATTGCAACAGTTGTCAATTACAAAATTTAAGAAAATTGTAAAAAACAATCTTTGTAAAAAAGCTTATTATAATATATCAGATTACCTTGAGGACAAAACTGCTTGGGACGGAATCTGCTCCAACACAAAATCAAAAACAAGACTAACAAACAAATAATGATTGTAAAGTTTCAATACAAAAATGAGCTAGAGTTTCTAATCGCTTCTTTGCTCTAGTGTAAAAAAAGCGAAGCGACCAGATACCATAAATTTATTTCCTACTTATCTTTAAGCACCTATGACCTATATGTTTTTTTGTAATCTATTTTGACGTGTCTAAGTTTTGTAAAACCAAACTATGGAAATAAATAATTTTGTATCTTGTATCTTGTATTTCATTAATGATACCATATAATCTTGGCTTTAATATACATAATATGTACGTGCTGTACCATAGTACATTATTGTCTAATTAAATGTGCCGGAATGCCGGAATGCAATGTTATTTAGACGTGTAAAAAGTATTTTTTTTTTAATATCTATACTAATATTATAAAGAGGAAAGGTTTGATTTTTTGTTTGTTTGTTTGTTTGTCTCGAATAGGCTCTGAAACTACTGCACCGATTTAAAAAGTTCTTTCACCATTCGAAAGCTACACTATCCCTGAGTGACATAGGCTATATTTAGTATTCAAAAATAATATGATTCCTTACCAAACTCCGATAATGTAACCCATGGTGAAAAAAAAAGAACCCAAAATCTTTCTTTAATCGCGAATGCTGCGAAAACTATTGAATATATAACAAAGTGATGTATTACAACTTTGTAGAACTTATCATTATCTACAAAAAACGTTGTTACATCATATCTCTAACTATTATAGTTTTGTGACAATAACCGATTTTTATGAACAACGCCTATACCAATTTAGCCAATTTATTTTTTTAAATGTTCGTTGGAGTTAATGGAGAAAAATTCGAATAATTTTGAAACAATTTTGAATAATTACCCGTGCAAAGCCGGGGGGTGCCGCTAGTGTAATATAAAAGTTATGTCTGTGTAAGTCATTACACTAAGAACATTTTATTAAATAAAATACCAACCGGAGCATTTCTCTGAGAATAAATTAATAATCGTCTAGTCTAATCTGTTCAACTATCTGTTCAATGAGTTGAACAAATTGGACAATTTCATCCAACCTTTTCGACTTTATGATGTACTTGAACTTCTTACACTGAAAATTCCGATAAGCCAAATAATCAGTTAAATTCTGAATTCTAGATGCTGTTTTGTTTCCTAGTTGCTAATGAGACTTACAACAAATTCCTTATGAAGACTTCGTCAAACTCATGAAAATACTGATTTAATACATAAGAAAAAGTAAAAATATGAAATTGAAAATCTGTGATTACCTTTTAATGATTCTCATACTGTAATTTTATTTTGATATTAAGTTTAACTACTTGTAAGCTTCTGCATTTTTGAAAGAAGACTCATTTTATAAGTATGTACATATGTAAAATAATTTTAATAGTGTGATTTTGTAAAATAAACAACATCTATATACATAAAAATGAATTATTGTTCGTTAGTCTGATTAAAACTCGAGAACGGCTGAACGGATTTATCTTATCATAGTCTTGAAATGTTCGTGGAGGTCTAGGGAAGGTTTAAAAGTCGAGAAAAAATCGAATAATTGCCGGGATTTTTTTTTAATAAAAACCCGTGCGAAGCCTGGGCGGGCCACTAGTAACAAATAAAATAACAATGTAATAGCATACTTAGTTATTGTAAATTGCTGTAATTTATATATGCTGCAGTTTATTATTTTAAAATAATCTTAATGATGGACCAATTATTTTTTAGTCGTCTACCCTCAACATCATCACCCTATTAACGTTTCCACTGCTGGGACACAAAGACTTCTCTCTTGGCAAGAAGATGGGGTCTTAATTCATCATCTGTCCTATTATCATATTATATCCAGATCATCTATGGCAGCCAGTCACAGGTGCCATCAAATTAAAAGAAGAAGAGCACTGCATAATTAGTTCGGTATTCAGAAACTCGCATCGCCAATTATTAGAAATGGCTCGGTCTGTCGGCGCTCGTTACGGAGCGACACGGAAATGTTTAGCTATCCGTATAATTGGTTTAACTTGCCGATATTTATTAGCCGGTCTAGCACCGGATTGCTTAGATAAGTGGGTTATGCGAAATTGATAAGATTGGTTCTATAAACAGGGGACTTTATATCAATATTGTTCCACTTGACCGCCTTGCGGGGATGATGATTGTATGGATTTAACTGTGAAAATCAATTGACAATACTTAAGAATTTAGGGGTGTAGATTATTTTTATTATGGCAATGTAGTACAGCTGATGCTTCTGATCAGTCAAGCTGAAAAATTGTCATTTTATTATATTGCTTAAAATTTAAGGATTCTCGTCAACGCTAAGATAAAAAAGTATTTCTTTTTGAGAAATCCTATCTGACTGTATAAAGTTGTTTAAGTTTGGTCCAAGTGTTATAAAAATATCCATCTTATCAAAATGCATAAGGCCGAGACATCCTCACTGGATGTAAAAAGTCTACTGTTTTTAAATTATGTCTAAAGATCTTAGAAAAATGCTAATTTATGATAATTATTTGTTTATCCCTTAAGACACAATTGTAACTAGAGATTACCAGTCAAATGTTTTATAGTGGAGTTTAAATAAAATGTGATATATCAATCGATATTCCTGATGTTTTGTCATCGTGTATACAAGTTGTAAAAGTTAAAAAAGAAAAAAGTTAACAAAATTATGAAATTTATTAATTTACTGTGTTAATACAACGTTGACGAATTCTTTTAAATTATCAAAATTCAGGTTTAAATGATTTCCACCTTCTATAATCGACAAAGTTGATGAAATTATAATAGAACTCATGTCCAAATTAAAAATAAAGTTTATATATGTAGGTATATAATTAACTACTGCCTCCAACCTACCGCGCAGACGCGCATAAATTACCGGCGTACCTAATTATGCAAAGAGTCTAAATGTGATACCCCCAAATAAAGTTAAATATCAATCAGTCCAGTAATTTTTGTATTACGGGCTGTCGTCGGAGAGATTGAAAGAATAATAGCAGTTATAAAACGATTTGGAGTAAACTATAAATATTAAAGTGAAAAAATTAACTAATGGTATGCAAATTCAATTAATTTTGATAAGTGTGAGATAGACTTATACTACAGCTAGGGTACAGACATTTTCTACACTTTTGCAATAAAGAAACACACTAAAATAAGTAAAATAAAAACAAAAGTGTATTATATGAAGTATATCAAATGTCTAGTACCCGTAACACAAGCTTAGAGCTTATCACGGGGCTAGATGTTGGTGTGTGTTTGATTTTGTAAGTATTTATTATTTTACTAGCAGCACGCCCCGGCTTTGCACGGGTAAACCAAAATATAACCTCCTTCGGTCATAGGACTACAACAATTCGACTTATGTAAATGGATCACATACCTACTCAGTTACAACATAATTTCGACGGAAGTCTGCAAAATTCACAGTTAAAATGTGTAGCGTAACTGTATTTTTTTAAAGCTAGAAACCTATTATTATGCCATTCGAAAGAACAGAAAAAACTAAAAAAAACTGTAGACTCAACTTATTTTACGTGTTTTGGTGGCTACCCCAATTGAACCTGCAACCGACGATATGTACAATATCTATGCTATATGCTAGGGTTTAGTTCTGAAAATAACTTTTTGAATGGGATTAGTTACCTGTTAACGAATTATTAACTACTAACTAAGCGACAAAATATTATCAAGCGACAATTTTTTTTTTCCGCGCACGACTATTCAGTAGGGGAGCCGACAGATTATTTCGTGAATCGTGATCTTAACCCCGCCCGTACCTACGTGCCCGAGTGACGCCTGCCACTCCACAACGCATAGTTAGCCGCCGAGCGATTATAAAAAATATTAACTCGTGATATCTTTTGAATGGAATGTCAGAATCTAAATGAAATGAAATGAAATAAAATGAAATGAAATCGTTTATTTGCGAGAATACATCATTAATAATAATTCAAAAATCTAATAATTCAAAAAGATATATAAAGGTTGTAAAGCAATCTTACATAATGAATAATTTATTTTGTTAAGGATTAATACCAAGACACAAATAAAGACCCTTTTCAAACAGTGGTATTTTAATTTTTTATATAAAAAATCGCTTATTGTCACAAAACTATAATAGTTAGAGATATATTGTTCAGACGTTTTTTGTAGATAATGATAAGTTCTACAAAGTTGTAATACATCACTTTGTTATATATTCAATAGTTTTCGCAGCATTCGCGATTAAAGAGACATTTTAGGTTTATTTTAAAAAAAAAATCGCTTATTGTCACAAAACTATAATAGTTAGAGTTATGATGTAACGACGTTTTTTGTAGATAATGATAAGTTCTACAAAGTTGTAATACATCACTTTGTTATATATTCAATAGTTTTCGCAGCATTCGCGATTAAAGAAAGATTTTAGGTTATTTTTTTTCACCATGGGTTACATTATCGGAGTTTGGTAAGGAACCATATTATTTTTGAAAACTAAATATAGCCTATGTCACTCAGGGATAGTGTAGCTTTCGAATGGTGAAAGAATTTTTTAAATCGGTGCAGTAGTTTCAGAGCCTATTCGAGACAAACAAACAAAAAATCAAACCTTTCCTCTTTATAATATTAGTATAGATTACTACATATTCATTATTAAAAGGAAATATGGGAACCCCTAATGTATTTATTTATTATTAATGTGTTTTTAGTATTTGTTGTTAAATAAGATAAAATATCCTCCTTATATGTGTATGGGATGTACCATAAAAATGGTTTATCTTTAACATTATCGAGTGTTAAATGAACATTGAAAGCACAATTATTCATATTTTTCACCAAGATGCACACGGCCGGTCGAATGGGCATGCAGTAACTTTAAATTATTTTTGCATGACAGCGAAGAAAGATGGTTGTGTGTATGACGTATCTATTGACGACTATTTATATTTCCTATCATACACAACGGCTCAATCGATGTTTGTCCTCAGACTCGCACTGTGACGATAATCACAATTGGGTCGGTGATACATTTTATTGTTCACAATATAATTTTTGGTATGATATCGTGACATTTTTTTTTGTAAAGACATAATTTTCTGCCAATTTTGGTTATTTTGCTAAGACTTCACGATTTGGCGGTAAATTTAAGGCCTAGTAACCAAATAGTTGGTTCCTAGTTAATCAGTCAACTAAACTTTTTTTCTAAAGAAATACAAATAACTTGTTAGGGGCGATTTCTTGAACATCAGAATAAGACATAAATACAGTCATGAAACTTAGTAAATTAAATGAACATTATTTTTTTCCAAGCGCTCTCCAACCAATGAGGTTTTTTATTTAAGGTTGTTAATCGCCCACTTCATGCTATATTTAACAGTATAAAATTACTAAAACGTATTCTACTTAATCCGATATGGAAATGAACTCCATCAATTATTTAAGAATATAAAGATTAAGTTACAGCCGTTCAACTTATCTAAATAGATCTAGACTATAAAGGAGTTAATTTAATAATGTCAATTATTTTTCTCAGTTAAGATCTACTCGTCAAATAAAT
The DNA here is from genome assembly GCA_929108375.1 of Gymnoscelis rufifasciata. NCBI lineage: Eukaryota > Metazoa > Arthropoda > Insecta > Lepidoptera > Geometridae > Gymnoscelis > Gymnoscelis rufifasciata. Next base: position 1,910,051 of record OV815303.1, read on the forward strand.
TAAAAGGCCTAGCTTTGGCTCCCCTAATTTACTTAATAAGCTTAGTAATTCTGCTATTCCGACAGATATTATTAATTTATTAGGGGAATTTCTTAATTTCCCGAGAGAAAAACATTAGGTACGCGGAAAATGCCGTAGTTCTACTTGTTACCGATCTTGTTTTGTAGATTGAGTTAAATTATTCTACTCTAGACCCCTTATGCGAAATAGTCAACTAAACCTATATTAAATAAAATGTCGTTAGCATTCGTTTGTCCTTGTCACTCACTTTGATATTTGTGTAATTTAGAAAGACACAAAATTTATACTAACTTAGGTTTGCTATCCATTTTGCATAAGAAGGTAGAACTATAAAAAATATAGAATTGTGCGGCGCAACGTACGAAATAAGTTTATATAAAATGAGTTCCAAAATAAATGTTTTGAGTATTGTATTAGCATGTTGCAGTACGATGAAAGGTTACTTAATTATATTCTTATAATCGCTCTTTAGCGATAAGACCTCTAAGGTTTCCTAGATAAGCGAGTTCACCCAAATAAACAAGTCTTTATCTCAAAGTCTTTATAATATTAGTAGGTATCTAAAGTTAAACTAGAATGGAAGTTGTCGTGTGCAGCTGTCGCGTGCTAGGGCCCTATAAGCTGCTCTAAGCGGGCTTGAATTAATTCAGAGATACTGCACCCTACATTTCTTAGAATTTAAAGCAAATGAGTTGAATCAGCCTCTTTCAATAGTCTAGGTTTCATCTAGATACCTGGAATATACATGTGTATATACATTGACATAGTTTTATAGAAAGCATCTGTTAGCTTATTTCCACAGAGTTCAATAAATGAATAAATAACACAGCGTTGTGTTAGGAACAAATATTTCCTGTCAAACTTAGCAATTTAATGAAAACTTAATAAATAATGACTTATCAATATATAGATACGAGTATGAGGCAACTCACTATCTGGACAAATGACGTCAGTCTTGTCAAAGTTTGAAAGCGTTTGTGATCACTTATTATTATACGATTTTGAAAGCGTTTGTGATCACTTTTTATTTTCAACTAGCGGTCCGCCCCGGCTTCGCACAGGTAATTATAAAAAAAAAATCCCGGCAATTATTCGATTTTTTCTCGCCTTTTAAACCTTCCCTAGACCTCCACGAACATTTCAAGACTAAGATAAGATAAATCCGTTCAGCCGTTCTCGAGTTTTAATCAGGCTAATGAACAACAATCCATTTTTATTTATATAGATATCAAATTTAATGTTAAGTGAAAGGTGCACAAAAACACTCAAATTATATTTCCAACAAACAATAACTCAGAAAAATCAATAGCAATATTTGCTAATAAATGATTGTCTCAGCAATAAAATCTTTGCACTTATGTCAACCAATTGTAATTTTTACAGCATATTTAATCAACTACATATGTACCTCTATAACGAAGAAGCGTGTTTATACTCGTGGTCCACGAGAAAACAGTTTCATGCCATTACATGTGATAAGACTCGAATTTATGAGGCCTTATGGAAATCTTCTATAGCAATATTTAAGCTTGATTTATGAAGTGTCAAATGTATTAAAAATAATTTTAGACTTTTTTAAGCTGTAAGTTATTTTGCCCGCATAGTAATTCTGTTTGATATGTAGCAAGCCGCCCGATCATAAAATTATCGTTGCATCTATGAAAAAAAAAAAAACTTAATATTTGTCTAAGTCCGGCCAGCGTGTGCTACTAAGGACAACATTTTAATGAAAATTCACTATGACGACTACTAAAAGCCATATTAATTAAAAAAATTAAGTCTTTAAGTTATATCAAGTGGGCATAATTATATTATCGTTGAATAGGTATTTAAAAATAAATTTAAGTTCTCTCAATATTGTCGCTTTGACTGACCTTGATAGTATTTAAAGGTTTGAAATTCAATATTGCTTTTTATATATAGACGATATCATAAAATCTTGTATTCCTGTGTTACCAAAATAGTAAACAAAAAGAATTCTCATTACAATTTCCAAAAAAAGCTAAAATCGCGAATCCTACATCTAATTCCAACATGACATTAAAAACGCCTACGTGAAATACATTAAACGTTGGCGCTTGACAACCAATCCCGCTATCTTAATAACCATCAGGTATTTCTTCTCGACACGAGACGAGCTAACGTGCGTTTGTCAGAAATAATTAAGAAGCCTTCCAACCTGACGTGTAACCAGGATGTAGCGACGAGAGAGATGTGGCCTTAATTCACCGCGCTGGTAAAGTGCGAGTTGGTGAATGTCACATTAACGGCCTAGGATTTAGCTAAATTCGCTCACATCTGTTGATAAATTTTGAAATACAACAATCATAGCGTTCTAATTAAGTTTGGATTTAAGATTCTTTTTGCCGCATTTTTTTACAGAATCTTAATCTTTGCTGGCCGGTGTATACCTTAAACTAAATTTAATATATAACATTTCTATGTTACAATGTTAGTTACCACACTCCTCCAAAACGGCTTTGCCGATTCTTACCAAATTTTATATGCGTATTCAGTAGGTCTGAGAATCGGCTACTATCTATATTTCATTTTGCAAAACAACATTTGCAGCTAGTAATACATTAAAATCCCTCGCAAAAAAATAATGTTATGTCTTCGCTGTTATTTCAACATGGAAAATGAATTAATTGCAGTAAAACTTCATTAATTAAGAATAATTGTTAATTAACTTTCACGGCAAGGATGCATTCCTTTTTAATTATTATTGTTTTAACAATAAACCCAAATTAAACAAGTTATTAGCGCATTAAAGCTGTCTGGACGATTTCTCCGTTTTTGAGAAACTGCAGAATTTTTTACATATTCTATATTAATAAAGATGGATCGCGAAATGTATGTATATACGCGCATATCTTCCGAACAACTGCAGCAAATTTGATTATTCTTTCTGTTTTGTGTTTGATTTGGTGTTTAGTATTTAAAATTAGGGAAAAATAATACTGTACGAAGTTTACGGTCAGCTATATTATAATAAATAACGGATTTGTAATTTGTATTTTTTTGCAACCCCCGACAAAAAAGTGGGGTTTTATAAGTTTGACGTGTCTGTCTGTGTGTCTGTCTGGGACATCATAGCTCCCAAACAGATGAAGTGATTTCAATTAAGTTTTTTTTTGTATGAATGGTGAGTTTCACGCGAGTGTTCTTAGACATGTTTGATGAAAATCGGTTGACCCGTTAATTAGGGTACAAGTGGGGAACCAATTAAAATAAATACAAATATACTTATTTACCAACACACACGTTACAATTTCACTTAGCAGCGGTCCCCGCACGAGGCGAGCCTGTATTGCGGGAGACCTGTTACAATTTCGTTTAACCGGGAATAGAAAAAGAAATTATAAAATAACCTAAGATTATATTCAACTAAATTTAATTAAATATTAAATTTAAATAATTAAATTAAATTTAATATTATTTAATTTATTTATTTAATTTATGATTATTATAAAATTGATTACTTATTGTGTGTGAAAGAAGATATGTGTAAGAAAGGAGTGAGTGCTGAGATGACGGGTGATAGAGGGAAATGGAAGAAAACACATGTTGTGCCGACCCCACATAGTGTGGGACAATGGCAGGATGATGATTATGACATATAAACACCACTAAGAAAGTGCTTGCAGAACATACAAACACTTGATCTCTCGGCGGGAATTGAACGCGTTTCCTCTCGCGCAGCAGCAGGTCTTCGGCCACTGGAGGCAGTATTTTTCTATGTTGGGCAGCTTTAGGACGTTTACATAAGATAGATTAAGTTCTTTTTGCTTTATTGTATACTCACCTTAAAGACACCCTGTGCTGTAGGCTCCTCGCGGGCTAATCGCGCCGTGAGCTGCACTCATTATGCGAGAAGAGGAACGTGATGCCACAGAGTTGGAGGTGCAGATGGAACAAGAAAGGTAAATTAAATAAATATGTAATAACTGGCTGCCAGCCCACTTGCCCACGTAATAATAGATTTTTCCGAGGCTAAATGTACCTTTTGTGCAGTACTAAGAAGACAGCAAATCTAACATTGCTCGTAATAATTGATTTTCGGGAAAAGTGGTATTTTATCGCGGTAAAAAGTAGCCTATGTGTTATTCTGATATGTAAGCTATATTATTGTCTTATATATACAATCTTATATATTAAATTTCCATGTCTCAATATTAGTTACCGTACTCCTCCGAAACGGCTTTTCCGATTTTTACCAAATTTTATATACGTATTCAGTAGGTCTGAGAATCGGCTACTATCTTTTTTTCATTTTGCAAAACAACGTTTGCTGGGGTCAGCTAGTAGCTATATAAGTTTCATCAAAATACATTTAGTCCTTTTTGTGTGAAACTAACTTTCACAAATCCTCAAAAACTTTATAATATCATTAGTACTTGTAGGATCTAAGTTTACATATGTAAAAACTATGACTAGCTTATCAAGGCGCCGGCGCCGCGCCGCTTACCTGGGAGGTAGAATATGGCCAGATATTTTATTAATTTTAAGATTTTACAAAATATCTCGTTATTCCTGAGATTGCCCAAACAACAAAGTAGGTCTATTGAGTTACAACGGTGAAGGCTTTTAATCAACACAATTGCAAGCCTTGAAAATAATGAGTCCAATTAGATAAACATCATTTTATCATATCCTGAATATCCTGAAAAAAACTGATTAAATTTCATTATAAGCAACTCCTTAAAAACTCTTCAAGCTAAAAATATTTAAACAAAAAGTTTATAGTTTGCTTTTATGAAATTCTATGTAATAAATAACTGACATGCCAATGTTATTGTGTAACTTTATGGTGCAATAAATGAATTTACTGAATAGTGTTCATTACGGTCAAGCTATATCTGTTCTGCAACTCTTTGCCTTGGCTGTGTTGTAAATCCAGCATTGGCGAGGCTTATCAGCGGGGTGCGTGCGCGCCGCCTCGTTACCGCGGCTGCGGGCTGCTTAACTGATCGCACCCACTCACTCCATCCCTGACCCATCCTGACTACCATCATTTACGACCTGACGTCCACTGCTGCACATTATGATAAACTCTGATAGAAATGAAAGTATCTTATTACTTTATAAATCAATTTACGACTCGACTTAGGTTCAAATTATATATCCAATGTCCCTCTGACACATTCTAGAAAAATCATGGCCGCGCCGGTCCGTCAACCGTCGTCTATTCCCTAGTTCTTGGCGCCCTCTTCTTGTTTTTCTGACAGCTTCCGCCGACAGGGGCGCCTCGTGTTGCTAACACGGCCATGCTGCATCGTGTATGCCCCCAGACACGACAACTCTATAACATTACATAAATTATGGGTTATGAACTATGCTACTGTAATGTTAGTTCATAACTGTCACTCATTAACTGCCTCGGTCATCATGTCAACAAATTTATGCATTTAGTTTTCTCTCGTATATCAACACACCATAGACTATACCTAGGTTCGTGAGAATATACGACAGAAACTATTACCCATGTGTGTAATTTTAGGTCTAGGTTCACCTTTAGTCTTAGGATAACCCACTCTAACTTTTAGCACCGCACCTTTAGTCTTAGGCACGACTAGAAGTTAGTTCACATAAACCCAAAATAACAAACCGGGTATCAAACTTGAACACAATGCCCGCCTTAAGAAATGTATTTCATGTCAACATCTATAAAACCGAAATTGAAAAAATTAAACACACTCCACTAAGTTTAGTAAACATAAAATAAATAACAAGGTTTGGTTTCATACATACCTACTTAATTATTAGAGCATAATTCAGTAGGCACACTTTGCTAACATGGTCTGTCATCCAGGTTGTAGTCGTGAATCTTAATCCACGGTTTCATGTTCTCGGCTGCCGCATTTCCTATTATAATTGAAATTATATCGCAATCCGAAAAATTAAGACGCAAATTATCTATTTTCGCTTTTTGTTTGAAAAAGAACGCATATAATGGTTCATTTTCTGCCGGTTTTCGTTCAACAATCTCTTTAAGCAATTCGAACATATTCCGTTTCACTTGAAACGTTGACCTAATTTTTTTCTTTCCATTCTACCCACTTCCACGAAATCCAATTGTGATCATTGCGTAATAATGAATCGTACCAAGTTTCTGACGAACCTTTCAGCTTGTTTAGCGCTTGATATCGAATCATACTATCAGTCCATGAGAATGTGTTCGCATAAGATTCTATCACGGTCCCGTATTAGAATATTTTACCAAAATGTTCGAGGCTTAAAGACGAAATTGTCAGGATGGCGGAACAATCTGGGTCTGAGCGGATTTAATCTGGTTGCTGCAACAGAAACGTTCCTTGATCATTCGGTTGAGGATCAAGAAGTGTCACCTATAGGTTGGACTATATTGCGCCGAGACAGAAAAACGCCTTGCGGTGGAGTGCTTCTCGCTGCTCGATCTCCAATAGTTTTAAAAAGACACAGGGAATTGGAGACAGAAGAAGGAGAAGACTTATGGGCTAGTTTTACATGGAATAGTCATAATTTTTTTGTTTGTGTAATTTATATCAAACCAACCGCAACCGATTCTGATTATTTGAGCTGGTTCACTAAGGTTGAAACTTTTATTCTGACAACAAAATCGACTGTATTAATTATAGGTGATATAAATTTAAATAGTGCTTCGGTGAATGTAAATAACTACTTCTCTTATTTCTTGTCTTATGGTAATTTGTGTGAGCACAACGTTGTTTTGAACTCTCACGGAGGGATGTTAGATGTCGTGCTTGTCCAGAAGGGCGTTGAGGTACGCGATGTCCTTGTAACTAGCACTATGGGCTATGTACCTGAGGATGCATACCACCCACCCTTGGAAATTGAGCTTCTTTTAGACATGGTTCGTTCAACCGACAAGATCCCGCCTAGTAATATTGACCCTACAAAGGACTGGAACTTCAATCGTTGCGACTACATACTTTTATTTTCGATTCTATCTCAGCACTCTTGGGAAGAGGTTTTGAAGTCGGACGATGTTTCCAGTGCGTGTCAAAGTTTCTATAATATTCTTTATAGCGCTTTTGATGCGTGCATTCCCAAAAAACATCGCAAGAAATTCGCTAACAAGCGTTATCCTGTCTGGTTTACGAGAGACATAATAACAGATGTTAAACTCAAGCTAAAACTACACACAGCTTGGAAAAAATCAGGTTGTGCAAAAACATACGAACGGTTTTCTAGTCTGCGTGCCAATCTCAAATCAAGAGTAGCTCAGTCTTATTCGGATCACATGGAAGCGATAGAGACTTGCATCAAGAAGGAGCCTCGCAATTTCTGGCAACATATCAGTTCTCTGCGTTCTAAGGGTGGCTTCGAGCCAAGCGTATCCTATAATGGTATTACGTATACCGGACCCGGTGCTGCTGAAGCTTTTGCGCAGTACTTTGCCAGTGTTTTTCTCCCAGAGATTCCCCGGCTTGATGTTACCTATGCAATCTCGCATGACACATCTGCCAATAGCAATTATATAAGTGTCGAGAAAATAACCCATGACGACGTCATTCGGGGTATCAAGAAGCTGAAAATCAGCACTGCAGCGGGACCGGATAATTTGCCGTCTACAATTATCAGGCAGAATAGTAAAGTACTGTGTATTCCACTATGTCATTTATTCAATTTGTGTCTTAAAACTGGAGTTTATCCACCTCAGTGGAAACTCTCTAGGGTCACTCCCATTCCCAAGGGTTCCGAAAAGGTATTGGTCGAAGAATATCGTCCGATAGCTATTCTTTCTTCACCTGCAAAAATATTTGAGGGTATTTTACACGGATATATCTACACACAGGTCAACAAGTTTTTATGTAATGAGCAGCATGGGTTCAGAAGCAAGCGTTCTGTTAACACGAATTTGCTTACTCTTGTTGATTTTGTGACCTCAAGCCTAGATCGTGGGTTTCAAGTTGACGTGCTCTATTTCGATTTTAAAAAGGCGTTTGACCGAGTGAACAACGACATTCTGTTGGCAAAACTTACTACTATAGGCTTTGCACCGGGACTTCTTTGCCTTATTTCAGATTATCTGCGTGATCGCCAACAGTTTGTAAGGCTTGGTCAGTATGAGTCACGGCCATACCACACTCGTTCTGGTGTTAGCCAGGGTTCTATATTAGGACCATTGTTGTTTCTCTTAATGATTAATGACCTTCCAGACGTTCCGTCGCGTAGTAGAAGTCTGTTGTATGCTGACGACTTAAAACTGTTCATTGAAGTTCAGTCTGAAGCGGATTGCAAGGCACTTCAAAGCGACGTCGACGCTATCTACGAATGGAGCATTGTCAACAAAATGGAGTTCAACCCAAGTAAATGTTACGCTATGTCGTTTGGGCGCAGGTTGCACCCATTTCATTATGTTTACTCCGTTGGCTCGCAACCTATACAGAGAACTGCCACTACAAGAGACTTGGGTGTGACTTTTGACCGGAAATTTACGTTTCATGACCACATTCGCTCTTTAGCCAAAGAATCGTTTAGACGTTTGGGATTTGTTCTTAGAAACGCGCGGGATTTCAAGAGCGAACATGTTATACGCCTCTTGTTCTCAGCACTGGTAAGGAGTAAGTTAGAGAGCAGCGCAGTTGTATGGAATCCGCATGAAGTAACTTACACACTCATGCTTGAAAAAGTACAAAAAGCATTCTTGCGGTTTCTATACAAACGTCGATACGGTTACTATCCTTTTCTATATCCCACAAAATTTCTGCTGGGTTGTCTGGGCTATCAGTCATTGGAGGTTCGGCGCTCGTTCGATCAAGTCATCACAGCGTGTAAGGTCTTACATGGTAGGATTGACGCGTCAGACTTGAACAATGAACTTTGTCGGCTATATGTGCCTAATAATTATTGCCGTGGCCGAAAACATAGGTTGTTTGCAGTTCCCCCATCTCGAACTGCACTACGTTCAAGATCACCTATCCCACGTGTTTTAAAGGCTCTCAACGCCCTTTTGGAAAATAGCCTCGACACTGACATCTTCTCTGACAGTTGGAGTACTCTAATAAAAGCTTGTCTATGTTTCTGTGAACTTAATCTAGAATGATGAATTTATATTTTAATTTTACGTGACTTATAAAATGTATCTAGTATTATATCATTTTTCTCTTCTATAATAATTATTTGATTATGATGTTTATGAATTTATGTACTAATCTATTATTTAATTAATTAATTAATGTAATTGGTATCAAACCGTGTTAATTAATATAAATAAATAAATAAATAAATCACATTTAGCCAGGCGGTTACATTATCGCACAATGGGTCGAATTCCGGTAACATATTATGTAATGTAATAGAACTTGTACTCACAGTTTCTTGTGGTACCTTTTTCGATTTCCCTTTCTGTCTTTTTCAAGGAGGCGAGGGCGTGCGCTCCTCGCAGCTTGAGCTGCTGGAACTCGATCTCGAGCTAGGGCTCCGCCTTGAACGCGTACGTTTCTTCTTTTGTTTTCCCATTATTTGTGGACTTACTAAATGCCCTTATCCCACTTCTGATGATAAACTCTGATAGAAATGAAAGTATCTTATTACTTTATAAATCAATTTACGACTCGACTTAGGTTCAAATTATATATCCAATGTCCCTCTGACACATTCTAGAAAAATCATGGCCGCGCCGGTCCGTCAACCGTCGTCTATTCCCTAGTTCTTGGCGCCCTCTTCTTGTTTTTCTGACAGCTTCCGCCGACAGGGGCGCCTCGTGTTGCTAACAATTATTTGGAGGTTTTTTCTGTTCATGTCCGTAAGTACCCTCTGAATCCTTACACGTGACCTCCGGGTGGTGCTAAGAACAGTCTCTGGTGGTAGGCTTCGGCCGCGGCTTGTCACCACCCTCTGAGCTGAGCCAGTGCGTGAAACGATTTTTCGTGTTTCGTAATGTGGTCCGGAGAAGCCATCTTCCTTCTAGGTCTTCATGCCCCATCTTAGACCACATCGTCACTTTACATCAGGTGAGATTTTAGTCAAATGAAGGCTTTCAAGCATAAAAAAAAATTATGTCATAATTTGCATATAATAAGTCCATTTCAATCTACATTATATATGTTGCCTGAAACACTAAAAGCGCCATGATCACGGCATATATATACCACCCTCCGGACTGGGCCAGTCCGTGAAACGTGTTACATTATTAGTAGTAATATCGTTAAAAACTATAAAAAAATAAAGTAATAAATTACATTATAGTCCTATACAATTTGGAGACCTACATATTTAAGGCATAATAAGAAATATTATATAGATGGTATATTACAGTTTGAAAATAGAAAGACATAAGTCGTTATATAACTAACTAAAATTTCCTGTTCAAATAAAAAAAAAAGTTTATTTGCATGTACAAAAACATTGTTAGGTACTAAAAACTAACTAAAACTAACACTTATTTTTAAAAATTTCTTTAATACCTTCTAATTTCATTCATAGTAATTATTAATTTCAATTTATTTATTTCACCATCATTATAACACAGGGCGTTATACAAGGTAAGTCAAGTTTTACAATTCAGAATCAATAAACAATAATTATTTAACACAATATCTCATACCTATACAAATAATAATTAAAATTAATAATTACAAATTATAGAGCCATTATTTTGCCAGAAGAAACCTCTCTACTATCCATCATAAAATTCAACCATTGTCCAAAATTAGATTCAAGAGAGCCAAAACCCAAGCTACCAAATTGTTAGCAAATAGCAATTTACTAAGATGTCATTGTGACAGCGACCACCGGAACCCGGTGAAGGCTCACAAACATTATTAAACCGATTTTGCTGGATTCTACAGCTGACCCTCTGGTATACGGAAATTAATTGGGCCTAGTGATGGTTAAAACATCGAGTTAACTCGAATGCGATTTTCTCTGACAAGATTTAAAAAACCGATAATCGAGACTACAGACAAAATTAATCATATTGTAACATTTAATTATTGTCTCTTTCTGTTAAAAATGATAATTCAACACGGTGTTTCCTCATTTAAGGAATTAATATTTCCAATGAATGTAAGTACATTCATTAATGTTTTTGTACATGCAAATAAACTTTTTTTTTTATTTGAACAGGAAATTTTAGTTAGTTATATAACGACTTATGTCTTTCTATTTTCAAACTGTAATATACCATCTATATAATATACCTTATTATGCCTTAAATATGTAGGTCTCCAAATTGTATAGGACTATAATGTAATTTATTACTTTATTTTTTTTATAGTTTTTTATGACTTGTCTAAGTTATGTGTATGCAAACAAAAGAATTAAGCTTATCCCGGAAGAATTTTGCACAAAGTCTTCGTCCATTGTTGCCTCCCGTGGCGGCATAGAACCATGACAAGTGAATCTTACAGAAGATGGGAGCAGCGTCATATTGGACCACAATACGACTTAATACTGTGCTCGTTATCCCCCTACCAAGCGTGGCGAGTGTAGGCAAACCTCTCACTGTCATTGAGCGAAGCTTATGTCCTGCAGTGTACTTAATTTATACGACCGAAACAAACAAACGAATTGAATAAATTGGTAAAATACAAAAAACTAGTATCTCCTCCGACCAGTGAACTCGAGTCACGTGAATTTTTACGCGAGTTTTTATTAATTTTATAAACAATTAGCACAGACTTAATGTCCAAGCCTATTTTATGATTTTACTTTATATTATTGAGCTTACACACTTATGATTTATTTTTCTCTTTTTAATTCTGGGTTAACTCGAGTTATGTTTCTTGGGCCATCATTAACTGGGCCGACTTTCCGTGACCTTTGTGGTCCTGGACATCTCAATACAATGTTATTTTCCCGGAAACATATCCAATCTCAGTAAGGGCTGTTTATCTGTAATTAGGCTCTGGATTACTTGGGAAAAATATTGAGATTGTTAATAAAGGAACAAGCGACGTTATTATCTTCGAGGGGGTCTGAAATAGCTCGTGTCTTAGGGATATTATGGATCACTTATATGATTTCACTTGTATCTCTTTGGCCGTATGATGTCCTACGTTGTTTGTTTCAGTTTTCCTATATTTTCGTATCTGTACGATTTCTTTTTCCAAATGGCTTCTCTTGCTTCTCTCTCTGGCAAAATAAGTTAGAAGAAAAGAAAAAAAAATTTAGCCTTGCAAACTTCTTTATTGAAATGTTTCTGTACGTTATAAGTTTCTTCTCATTTCTTAATCATAACCATAGCAAGGAACAAATGCCTTTCTGTAACTTAAAATATCACATTACAAAACACAGTATTATCAATAGTTCTCAAACTAGACGCAGTCTGTACGGAGGCAACATGGTAACTACGGGAACTGACTTACCAAATAATTATGTCAGTAGATATAGGAACCCATGAGCAAGCATTTTCACTCCTATATCGAACCTCGAATATCTCATAGTCCGTAAAACCTCCTTGAACACGAACCATGTAGCATAGACAAAACCATTCCAATTCCATAATTGAATCTCCGATCATTAGGTCCGCCATGTTGGAGTGGTATTGTAAATAAAGTGACTTGCTGTTCTGTAACGAGGCTCGATCGTCGACAAAAAGTTCTCAAATCACCGGCGAGAGAGACTCTTGTAGGCGGACGGCGGTTGCTACTCCAAGTTGTAGGATGAAGCGAGGATTGAACGACTTATAATTACATGAAAGTGCTTTTTAAAACTACATTATTGGGCACATTGTCCCTAAGATTGTTCTATTCAGGGTTGTTCTATTTGCTTCTCAACTCAGTGTAAAAATTGAAACGAACTGTCAAGACAATGTTTACCTTGATTTTTCTTAGTTTTTATTTAAATTAACTCTAAGTTGACCTGTCTATGTATGCCCTGTGCTTCTAAGGAAATAACGTTTTGACTTTGACTTGCTAACGTTCTAATGAACTTGTTGAAACTTACTGAAATATAACAAGTAAAATTCTAAATTCTTTCACAATGAGTTCAACGATAACTACGTATTTTCATACAATCTTTTTATCGTAAATGGATTTATGCATGCGATAATTAATGTTAAAAGAAAAAAGTTAACAAGTGACATATTTTTAAGAATACGGGACATAGTATATTTAACTTAGCTGTTATATGATTTTTTTTGCTTTTTTTTAGAGCTTGATGATTATCATCAATGCCTAGTACCTGAACCGTAGATTTCCATTTTATTTTTATTTATTTAGTACACAAAAAATTACACTAGAGTTTGTCAACTCATATACATATCTACTCCTAATTTTAATTCATCTCCATCTTCAGAATAAAACTCGCTTCACCGCATCTCTTGCGCCGATCTCACGTGGGAGGTTGTAAGTAACGCTATGTGAACGCATCTGCATCGCCGGGGTCAACGACCCGCACTTCAATAACCAACTGTGAGAAGGTCATGAGATTTGGCAACTGCCAATTCTCAACCGTTTTGTATGGAATCCGGGTACGCATCACTCTACTTATTCTCAAAGAAATCGAGTGTAAGTATTTTAGTTACATTTGCATTGGGTCGCAATATGTTTATAACTTTTTATAAATTATTTAACAAACGGCAAATCTAAATTTAATCAATTTGATGTGGTTAAAATTTTACTACGCAAGAATAAATAATCTTCGTACATAAGCGCTCTTCTCCGGAAAAGCCTATGCAAACAGATCTGCAGAAGCTAGGGAAATCACAAATATTTATTTATTATTGTTATTTTATATAAAAATAAAAAATAAATTAGTGTATTTAAGTTTATGTATTGTTCTAAAAGGCTATTATTAATATTATTACCTATACATAAGCGCCAACATTGAGAGTTAAAAAACTGTCGAGCGTATGTAATATGAGACGAATTAAATTGTTAATTAAATTAAATTTGCAATTACAGTTTTTTGTAATTATTTGAGTCTGTTTGCCAGAGATCTATTAATACTGGTCAACGGGTCACATTATTGAAATTAGAATTTTCATAACATACACAAATGTTTAAATTTAATTTACTATCTATTTTGCAATAATAATAAAATTAATCAAATGCAAAATAGATAGCAAAGCTGTCTATTTTACCATGAAATTAGTATTTTCATAACATACTCAAATGTATGTGAGTGACAAGGTCACACGAATGCTAACGACATAACATAATTATTTAGTTTCATAGTAGTTTATTCATCATAGGCAACATTGTACACTTGATTTCGTTAAGTTCTGATAATTATTATAATCACACACAGAAATACAGCAAAAAACACAGACAAGACGTTAAATACAATATGATATACTTAATTATTACGCAAAACGGGGTTAAAATCTTCTAGTCCTGGGATATCATACATTTTGAATTTCGAATGCACGCAGAACGTTCCATTTGTTTCTCTGTTGGATTATAGAAACAAGTTCGGAACAGGTTTTATTTTTATTGGTAGCGTGAGGGTGATGGAGGTTGTTGGATGCGCTAAGCCTTTATGGGTATTTAATAATATTACTCGGTTAACTGAGTATTTTGTTTGTTTTTTAGGGTTCCGTACTTAAAGGGTAAAACGGAACGCTATTACTGAGTTGTGAGTATTACGTCGTCTGTCTGTCACCAGGGTTTATGTCGTCGAGAACCGTGACAGATAGAGAGTCGAAAGTTTGAGGTATGATGTTTTTCTGACGTTAATTTATATTTAAAGCAATATTGTAAAAAAAACTGATAACTACTAACCTTGGGTGTAGTATGAGTTATCTCATACTTATGAAATTTATTTTTGTATAATGAAACCTTAGCTAGATTAATCAGCTACGTAGCTCCCTCCATAATACATTTCATGAATCGTTGGCCCCGTTTCCAAGATTCAGATAATATAAATGAAGCTAAATAAAAATCTATACAGCGAAAAAAAATATATGGAGGGAAATGACTTTTCCTTTAGCTCATTGTACGGAAAGGAAATATAATTTAATTTATAAAAAAAAAACAAACTAATTAAAAGTTTCGATAACTTGCTTGTCTTGTCCCGGGAATCGAGCCCAATAATAATCGAGAAATTAAACCTCGCTGTTTTATCAAAAATAAATATTACTTATTATTACGGGTTCGATTCCCGCCGGGGGACCAGATTTTGTACGATCTACAATTTCTGGTTTCGGGTCTGGGTGCTTTCTATGTATCATATATGTGTGTATTTACAAAAAAAAAAAACGTATCTATGTAGTATATCAGTCACCTAACACCCATACCTAGTACAAGCTCTGCTTAGTTTGGGGTTAGGTGATGCTGTGTGAGTAGTCCGGAAATATTTATTTATTTTTTTATTTACTGTTTAGGATAATAATTTGTGTTACAGTATGCGACACTAACTGGTAACCCATTCTGCCCCTGCGCGGTCCATTGGAGTTCCCAGGCACATCGTAAACGCTTGAAAGCGGGCCACTGGGGGTTATCTTAGTGTCTTAGTGGGTCCCGCCAGAGGTAATTCTGATATTCTTACAATCCCGCTTAATCATACTTGTACCCTCATCATCATCAACACCCTACTAACGTTCCCACTGCTGGGACACAGGAACTTCTCTCTTGACGAGAGAGACAAGGCCTTAATTCCCTCATACAGTATGGTATCTGTAAATATTTTTTTTCCTACGAAAACTAAAAAAAACCTATTCTGGATTCAAGCTATTGCACTACTAACTGCACGGGGGTTACCAGTTAACGACGCATACTGTACAAGTTTTTTGAAGTGAAACTTCTTTAGAATCGTTGTGATTTGAAACCGGATGCAACGGAAATGGAAATAAGATTGGCTTACCTGTCGGGTAAGCCAATCTTAAACGCTAACAAGGTTAAGCAACTTTGCGCGACGCCAGTACTTGGATGGGTGACCGCCCGAACAAAATCTTTTTGCATAGTATTTTTTTTTGTTTGTTTTTTTTTATTCTTCTTATTCTTTTGTCGATTTCACTGAAGTTTCACTTCTATCGTGTGTAAATCGCACACACACCGTTTTTTATTTTAAATTTTGAATTATATTAAATGAAAAGTTAAGATTAAAAGCTTAGCAACTGCTCAAAGAAGCTTACGTGTGCAGCTTAGGGAGTTTCTATAGTTTTCCAGTAAAATACATTTACAATTTTATATTATGATCGGAGGGTATATTTTTACCGGTAATTTATTTCCTCCATATTCGAGCAATAAGCTCTTTCGTGACGAAATTATTCTTAAGGTTTAGATAAGTATGAAAATATAGGTAAAAGAATATTGTAAATAACTCATAATATATTTATTATTTGTTTATTTTTAGCAAGTTATAAACCTCACTTTTCAGGTTACACATTTTTTTCAAATGTTCTCTAAAGACATACTTTATTTTTCCTTTTTTAAACTAAAATTGAAGCTTTTTTTTGTTAATGATATTCATTTATTCGTTCCTTCATGTGGTTACAATAAAGGTGTCACAATTTTACTGAGACTAGTGGCCCGACCCGGCTTCGCACGGGTTTTTATATTAGATTTTTTCTCGCCTTTTAAACCTTCGCTAGACCTCCACCAACATTTCAAGACTAAGATAAGATAAATCCGTTCCGCCGTTCTCGAGTTTTAGTGAGACTAACGAATAGCAATTCATTTTTATATATATAGAAGATACCCTCACCATGAGCACCGTTGGGGAGTTACAACTTAAACTTACATTGAGACGTATAATAGGTCCTATATTAGGTTTTCATGCTCAAACATGTGAGCTATTTGGCAAAAACTTGGATTATAATAATCGCTTATAATCTGAATTAAATCTCGCAACACAAGCTTCTGTTTACCGCGAGTAAATTATATCTTTCCGCGGGGGAATCCAATATAATACGGATGGTAACTCGGTGTACTATTGGTTTAAAGTAAATAAACTTTTTTATGAAAAGTTAAGTTTTATGTTGGACGAAGAAGACTACTAAATATAGTTCCTTTTCTTTTTAGATTAAAACGTATTGTATAAATATAAATGTTATCAGAGTCAAGTGCCCTAAACAAAGGAACGAGAACATAGTACAAATTGAAGCCGCAGAATAGAGTCTTATGGAAAAATACCTTTGGGACCACAGGGAGTATTCCAGTCTCTTCGATATGTCCTTTGTTCGATATGTGACGATTGTTTTCTAGCAAATATATCGCATGATCACGTTTCATGGATGTTACCAGTCATATTTGTTACCTTTCTACTAATGTATTCATGTATTATTATTATGTGTCACTTGAACGTAAAATTTTTTTTTTGGGTTTTTACGTGATACCTAAAAATAAGTCGGCCAAGGCACAAGTAAGTATTGCCTTTAAATTAAATATAAACGGACGGAATATTAACTTCTAGACGGGTTACTGGGCTAAAACCATATGATAAGTTAACTGTGTATGCGTGAAAGCGCTCTGTGTAAACTGTGTAAACTGAAATATCTACAATAGATCGATATTAAATATCTTTATTGTACTTCCTAGGTCTTCATGCCCCATCTTAGACCGTCGTCACATCGTCACTTTACATCAGGTGGGATTGTGGTCAAATGAAGGCATATCTAACATAAAAAAATATACTAAAGATTCCATTACCACATTATCAGTGGGACAATCAAGCGATTTTTATCAGGAGACCTCTGTACGGATATCGAATAGCGGTGAACATATTGCTATTGTTATGTTTAATCTTTTGGGGAAAGATTTATTATATTGTAATTAAGGAGCAGATCCAATTAAACCGCAAATTACACTAAACAGCGAAGCTTTTATAATATATTACACACACACACCTGTTGAGAATAACCACCCTCTAACAAGATTGGATTTGTTTCAAGAATGTTTATCAACAAATACAGGTTTGTTGAAACTACGGTGGGGTTAACAGTACTGAAAGAATTACTTCTGACGAAGTCAAAACAATTTTTTAACAAACTTATGCAAGAGTTTTATTAAGATTACTCTACAGTATTAAACATTAGAGCATTTCCAAGGAACAATTATTTACTATCAATAATTTGAATACTAAAAATTTTACATACAATAAATTACTATTAATGACTATTAAAAATTTTCCCTATGCACTCTTTGTTGAAATGCTTGACTGGTTCGAATTGCTCGACAAAATGTTACACAAAAACCATGCTTTAGTAAGTTCAATAAGGTTATGTAACAAACCGGTGAGCGCCTCCATGTTCTGTTACAGGTTTGGAAATAAAATTATAGTAAATATCAGTTTTTTTAAGCAATATCATCGTTTAACCCCATTATTAGATTCGTTTTCCAACCAAAATTATAAAATTCTTGTATGCACATCAATTTCAAATTCAAAGTTATGTTATTCTTCAGTTCAGTTTCAGTTTCTTGTAATTGGACTTTGCGCTGAACGCGACAATTTGCCAGTGTCGAGTTAAATAAAATTATAAAGTGAAAAAAATGTTACTCAGATGAACGCCATTTTTCGTAACCCCAAGAGTTATTTCATGTTATTCTTCAAATTAATTTGTATTTGTTTGACAAACCCAAGTTCATTGACAGTTGACGTTAAAACTCCTAAAATGAATGATGATAGCTTTTGTAAATATTATTGGCTATGTCGACGTTTCCTGAGACTGTGGCTAACTGGCTCAAAGAGACGAATCATCCGTCTTACAAGTTCCTCAACTCTGACATTTGAAACGGTGTCAGTACGTGGGTACAGTGCCGCCAGAATTACTGTTTCGAATGTTTTCGTCGTTAAAAATTAAATTCTTAAATTCTTTATTGTACACAGAAACAAATACAATTATAAGTTATATTATAACATAGGTAATGTACGAAGGCGAGCTTAACCCTATAAGAGTTTTCTCACAGCAAACCTTAGGGTATGGAGAACTGTAATGCAGTATATGGATAGCGAATATGAATTAGTTGAATAAAAATAGTTTTGGAAAAAACTCGTGAAATGATAATGTTTGGTAGTATTTGCGAGAATGTAACATTTATTTTTATTTATTTATCGTTTACAAAAAAAGATGTTTACTTAAACACTAATACAGCTACAAAAAACCACTAAGGTTTAAACTAGTGCTATTATAAAAACTGAGACGCAAGTTCTCACTAACATAAATAGATACTAGCTGACCCCAGCAAACTTTTTTTTTGCAAAATAAAAAATAGATGTTGGCCGATTCTCAGACCTACTGACTACGTATATAGAAATTCATCAAAATCGGTCAAGCCGTTTCGGAGAAGTATGGCAACGAAAACTGTGACACGAGAATTTTATATATTCGATTTTAAAATTATAACAACAACAAACACTTTAAACCTATCTAAACCAACATTAATAGTACATTATTTAAATACTTATATTGTTTTACTCTGTGTTCCGTGAGTTGGTCGTACTATAGAACAGAATATGCAAGTTCGTGGGTTCGTGCCAATAAATTCTGATGATGGTGTGTGACGCAGCGTCAGACAGTCACGACTCCTGGCCACGCCCCCTATTGTCTCGTAGAAAGTCCGGAGTAACCTGGATCCAACCTCCTTTCTATACGTAGATTAACGGTATCTCATAGATTTATTAAAAGGAGGTTGTTTTAGCACCATGTTCATGTCAGAACATCAAGTTTTTTCAATTGATAGCAGCACCCCTGGTTATCTATAATATAAAACTGAGTCGCAAAATGTGTTGGCAAGCGCATAGCTCAACAACGCCGGAACCAATTTAGCCAATTATTTTTTTTAAGTGTTCGTAGATGTCCAAGGATGGTTTTTAGGGCGAGAATAAAATGGAATTGCCAGGAAAATACTTTAAATAAGCACCCATGCGAAGCCAGGGCGGACCGCTAGTTTCTTAATATATTTAGATTTTTATCCCCACATCACCCACATAAAAATACTACTGTTAGCAAACCAGCTTCCAAATCAAACACCTACTTTCGAATGAAACTTTAAAAACCCTCGGTAGATATTGTTTTTTATAAGCGATGCAGTTTGAAGTCTACCGTCAGTATTAGCGCGGTATTAGCTGATCTGTGTAATAAAGATTCACTGGTCTGAAAATCAGGTCAGTTCACTCAACCACGGACTGGATTCAGATCAATAAAAAATTGTATGTTCTTATTAAAAATAGTGTGAGATAATGGGTCTTTAACTGTAATAATCATCATCATCATCATCACCCTATTAACGTTCCCACTGCTGGGACACAGGGACTTCTCTCTTGACGAGAGAGATTAGGCCTTAATTCACCACGATGGCCAAGTGCGGGTTGGTGAATGTCACATGCCCTTCAAACTCTTTTAAAGTTCTCAGAACATGCCGGTTTCCTCACGATGTTTGCCTTCACCGTTAAAGCACGTGTTTTAAAGCGTACATAAATTTCTCAAGAAGAAAAATCCAGAGGTGCGTGGCGGGGTTTGAACCCAAGACTTTCGGAATGAAAGTCGAGTGTTCTCTCACTTTAGCCAACACGGCTTTTAAACTGTAATAATATATACAGACAATTTCCCAAAACAATGTACAAACACTATATTGCGGTCATGATTATGTAGGCACAAGAATGTTATGTTTATATAAGACTTATTGGTTGATGTGGTGCGACTTAAAATCATGAATTTAACGAACATCGATATTTCTTTATTTTTTGTAAATGACGGTTTTATGTAATGAAGATATTAACTTAGAATAGTCAAGAATTGTTTCCCGAAATCTCTGAATGACAGGGTTAGAGCTGTAATGAAAAGACCATTAAACGCTTCGGCGAGAAAATAACTGAAAATCTTTAGCTTACTAAGATAACTTAAACCGGCCGACCGATTGTTAATGGTCAGATGGGAATTGAAAATGAACCGTGTAGAAGTCCGTTGTCCTACCAAAATTTGGTACGTATCGTCGGAGGAACAGTCGTTCCTACAGAGTAGAGACTTTCTCTGTGGTCGCTTCAGACTGTCGGAATCGATCATGGTCACGATGACGTCATTTCGAGCTGTCAGTTGGTGGGTGGCTTGAATCGTGTAGCAGGCCTTTTAAACGCCTACTAAAATGCTCTTAGTGGTTATTATAATCAGAATAGGTATAATTATGTACAGTCTTTGACGTGAAAACTAGTTCCTAACGCATCAATCGTGTTCTGTCGCGATACGGAATTTTAAACAATTATGCCACAACTGCCAAGGTCAACATGATGTATGAATATCGTTATTAACAGAGGAAAGATTTTTTTTTATCCATACGTTAATTATGTTAATTCCGTCCGCATAATGTGTGCATATTTTTAATAAATCAAATTCAGAGCTTATATTTACTCATTGTAAGAAGCTATGTGGATATTTTTATGTTGTTTATTTAGGAATAGCATACCAGTGTAAAGTGGCTATAGCTTTTCACGCCACGGTATAGCCATATTTTATGATTTTGCGGTAAAAAGAGTTTATAGGCGTAGTTTACAGCCGTTCCAAAAGGCTTTGTCGGTGGTCGCTTCTAGCATTCTAGACGGTCGGAACTGATCATGAGCGCGATGACGTCATTTTGAGCTTGTGTCAAGTTGGTGGTCAGCTTGGATTGTGTAGCAGGCCCTTCATTCAATTCGGTTTAGAAATTAATCTAAACGAGTCAGCGGCTTCATTTTATACTACGTAAAAATAAATTGAGGGTAGTTTTAAATTTGTGTACTGTTTTAGGTATCGTAGCAATGCTGACGCTATTACTGCTACTGATCCAATTTCCGTGAGCAAACAGATAGGTATCAAATTGAAATCTCATTTCAACAAAATTGGGTGAATTTTTGAAAATATGTTCCACATTTTTCCAGATTTTAGCACATTTCAAGCACATATTTATTATATTATGATATAGTTTCAATGTATAAGTAGGGTTTATCACTTTGTAAAAACAAAGATTCTTTTTATTTGCGTTGGTCCAACCCTCATTTGGAATTATCTTTATTTAAATTGATGATCTGAGAATGTGTCATCTTCCAAGACTTTCTGTGTAAGCAAGGAATAAGTGTTGAGAAGACGGGTGACAGAGGAAAATGGAAGAAAAATAATTAATGTGCCTTGTGCCCAAAACACCTATTAAGCGACCGGGTAGGTGATGACGGCGAGATCTGAAGATAATGGCGATTTTATTGTTTCATACTCATACTAATTGGGTAATTTGTATAATAAAAACCTTTAAATTTTACAAAGTAGTAAACTCCACTTTTGGTTGAAAATTAGAAAAGAGTATTAAAAAAAATAAGATTCTATTTTCAATTCAATTCAATTGGATATTCATTTAGTTTACAAACAGTATATTTACGATTCAACTAGAAACAAACAGCGTTTAAGATATCTAGGCTTAGCCAGGAGTCTCGCTTGAAAGTACCAAACAGGTTTCACAAGAAATTCTGATCTACTTACAGAACTCGGATAACTCATAGTTTCCGTTAATTTCAACTAGATATAGAAAGACATAAGCAACCATACTCGAAGAGTTAGTGTTGGAAAATTACACATGTTAAGGCTACTTGAGCTTATTTATAATTTAACTTGAGCCAAAATAAAATTCTCGTGAATAGATAATTGACCACCTAGTTCAGGTACAAAGTAAGTTTAGCAACAGCCCTGTATGTCTTTTTAAACCTTTTGGCTTTTATAATTACACTGTCAACAATATCTATGGAAGGGTATATATTAATAATAAATTATAATCTGTCCATGTATGCCTTGTGCTTCTAAATAAACATTTTGACTTTGACTTTGAATAAAAACGAAAATTTAAATTAAAATATTGTTTTTACCATAATATTAAAACTTGGTAACATATCATGTTTGACGGTATTTCCAACGTTTTCGGTTTAACTGGTTTTCAATTGACCGGAACGTGGAATCCTGTAGTGCGGCTAAGCAAAAATAAAAAAAGTGTATTGCTAATCATCCGCTAGGACACGGTTAGTGTAGTGTGTCGTGATCGAGTTGCGTTCGAGAATTAACCAAGTAGTTATCAAAACTAGGTATAGTCGAGCTAGTAATAAAATACTTAGAAAGAGGATAGACCGTTTTGACCGTAGACAAACATGTCAATGACTGTCTATGTACATGCAAAACCATCAGATTATGCCGTGATCATGGCGCTTTTAACAGCGTCGAAATATGGGAAAATTAAGCCGTTAAATCATGGTATGTTTCAAGTTTTAATATTGTTATAAACCGTGATATTTAAAAAAGTTATGTAATACCATAATGATTCTATAGAACTATGACATCTTTCTCAAACAAACAATTGGACCAAAAATCTGCCGATTTTTATGAGTCGTTTAAAAGACTGCTCAAAGTTTCGGCGATTTATATTTATTTATCATCATCATCATCCTATTAATGTTCCCACTGCTAGGACACAGAGACTTCTCTTTTGGCAAGAGAGATTAGGCCTTAACTCACTACGCTGGCCAAGTGCGGGTTGGTGAATGTCACATGTCCTTCAAACCCTTTTAAGGCTCTCAGAACATGCCGGTTTTCTCACGATGTTTGCCTTCGCCGTTTAAAGCGCACACAAATTTCTCAAGAAGAAAAATCTAGAGGTGCGTGGCGGGGTTTGATTGAACCCACGACCTTCGGAATGAATACATTATTACATTTATTTATACTTGAGGTATAATGTATTGTTGTATAATGTATTCGTTCAGTTATATGGTGTAACAAGCGTATGGTAGCTGTGTTATAAAACGTTATTATACAGATACATTATTACGACATACCTATTACTTACGGTATATTATAAATAGGTAGACATGACCGAATGAGATTTTCCTCATGACGCATAACGCTATTTATAAATGTGATTTTTGCGTAAACATTATAGGCTTGTCTAGTAATTATCATTTGTACGATATTGCTTTACGCACTGCTTTGGTTCAGTTAGGTATAAGTAGTCTTTCTTTTTATCCAAATCTAAATAATTTTATTTATTTATTTATATAAATCACATACAACTTACAGATTACTTATAATCTAATACGTTATTATGTGGCACAAAATTCTATTAACATTTAACAAAGTCTGTGTCTAAGTTTTGTAAAACCAAACAATGGAAATAAATGATTTTGTATCTTGTATCTAACAATATCTTATTTAATATAAATATATAATTTAAACAGAACTTGAGACCAGTTTTCAACATTTTACAACTAGGGTTAATAGCTAACGTATAAATATTTATATGACCTTAAAACTACTTTATACTTATACTTAATAACAGAGATAACAGAGATAATTTTACCACAAGGCTACCAAGCCTTCAAACAGACTATAACAATACAATTAGGTACTTGCTAACCTCTTCGGTCCCTTATACGTCTGTGCAGAAGCAGCTGTCAGGGAGGAATGGAGACGTGTCACAAGTGGAAACTTCCAATGACGACCACGACCACTCTGGCAAGAGTGTACATATTGAGAAGAACAAGAACCATACCTATTAATTCAAAACTAGATTAAAGAACTTTTTGAATGTAAATCTTTCTATAACATACATATATGAATATTTAAATTGTCCTTTGTCAATTTTATAATTCAAATGACATTATTATAATACATACATACATACATAAATACAATGGCCCGCCCCGGCTTCGAAAAAATCTCTGATGTTGCGAAAAAATTGATTTTTTTTCCCCGGCAATTATTCGATTTTTTCTCGCCTTTTAAACCTTCCCTAGACCTCCACAATCATTTCAAGACTATGATAAGATAAATCCGTTCAGCCGTTCTCGAGTTTTAATCAGACTAACGAACAACAATTCATTTTTATGTATATAGATTTATTGATTATGATTTTAGGATCAAGGTGAACTCATACACCGAGGGTTCAAACAAACATTTATTGTCATTCGAGTATCTATCCAATTCCTAATCATTTCCTAACTCGCTTTCGCAAATCCAACAGAACTAAGTTTATCTAGCTTATTTATGAACAGCATATTTGTGCAAACTTGGAATTAGTTATAAAAAGCGATTCCTCCCGAACAAAGCCGCCGGTACAGGGTGTGTGTTGAATCAATACAAACACTCGTTAGGAAACAGGGCAAACACAAAGGAATTTGTACTGCAAACCAAGGATTTTCTCTTTGCAAGTTTGTTTATTGAGACGAACTTTTGCTTTTGTGGTGTTTTCTTAAATAAAATAAGCTTGCTCCGTATCTGTTCTAGGACAAAGTATTATGTTTTTTTAGTAATGTAAAAAGTACAATACAATACTCTTAATTATGATACATGCCTCAGCCTCAGTCTGCCTCAGTGGCGCGGTGGGCGGAGGTCCGCTTGTGGTGCAAGAGGTAGCGGGTTCGATTCCCGCCGAGGGGTCAAGTGTTTGTATGTTCTGCATGCATTTTCTCCTTGGTCTGGGTGTTTAGTATGTATAATAAAAAATATCTATCTATGTATGTCTACTATATTAAGTATATCAGATGTCTAGTACCCGTAACACAAGCGTATAGCTTACCACGGGGCTAAATGTTTTTGTTTGGATTGTCCGGCAATATTTATTTATATTTATTTACATCCACGGTGATAAGAAGTATTATTAGAAATAATGATGATTGAAAAGTAATCTTAATACTTATTTCGTCATGAATTAACTCGAACTCTCGGGTTGTGGAATAATCTTCCGACTGGGGGTTTCCCCATGAACTATATGTATATTGATATATGTATAGTAAGGGTTATTTCAAAAAGGATATCCCAAAGCATTTATACGAGGTCGCAGCGCGCAGATAATGTCTCTGATGTCAGATGGGCCTTATGCTTGTTTCCCACCATATTGGTATAAAAATAAAATTAATACTTATATATTTATAAATTAATTTAATATTAAGTAAATAAATATAGTAGAATATTCATAAACCAAACAGAGCTTAAAATAAATAAATGATATACCTTCTACATAGATAAAAACTATTTCAAACCATTCTTTTTCTTGGTTTAGTAAATCGACGTATTTGAAGACAACCTTAACCGTTACGAATCGTACAAAAATAATTGTAAACCCTGATACATTCTTTAATCCGATTATCCGACGTTCAAATCCACGAGCGAATGCTTATAAAAATACCAGCTCTAAAAGAGGAATGATTTCACCGCGAGAACGTATAAAATAAAAAAGAGTAAAAAAGAAAGGAGTGTTTATTCAGAGGCTGTGCATTCTTTGCCTTTATCTGCACAGAGTACATAAATACACTTTTAAAGATTCTGTACAAGGTGTCCCCGCACAATGGCGCATTACCTGATATTTCATCCTATTGTGAGATTTGTAAAGATGATGATTTATGCATTCATGGGGTCGGTTTTTGTAAGGTGTAATAATATAATTTTTTTCACAAAATATGCCAATTTGCACGTAGCGTGAATTTGGCTGACTTTTATTGCCGGTGTTTAAGTTGATGGAAAAAATATTTCAATTCTTTATTCAGATTTTAGATAAGTTAATATTACTTAAGTGATTCTTCTATTAGGTATTTTATTCAGATATCTCAAAAAAATCAGAATTGTGAACGGTAAGAGGGACACCTCATCCTTATAAAAAAATGAGACACGCTCATACTGCAGTTAGGGTACCGTGTACAGTTGATTCACTATTTGCAACAAAATAAACACAATTTTTTTTATTTTGACTGTATATATTCTATACTAAACTATTTCTTACTTTTATACCTAAATAAACTTTTTTAAAAAGATAATGTATTTTCCGCCTGTTCCAAAATAGTTATTATTAGGTAATACATACAGTTTTTGCATCATGAGAAATACCACCTTTTTGTTTTTCAATGACCAGATAAGCACTGCTCTTTGCAAAAATAAAACATTCTCAATTCTGTTTGTGATCGCGAGCCACTCTATACAAAATGTGTTATATAATGCAATATAACATGCAGAAAGCGCTTTCTGCGAAGGTACGGGTGTATTGGCAATAAATACACGGTTGTGGGGCGACTCGGCGGTAGATGGAAGCGGCCTCAATTCCCACACAATCCAATCTATCCTCAGATACCTGAATATTATACAATCAGTTTAAAGGTTACATCGGCATTATATACATGGTTATGAGGTGACTCGCCGACGGATGCAGGCGGCCTTAATTCCTTCACCCTCCCATCTATCATTCTATATATTCGGAATTGATTTGGTCAGGCGATGTAAAGTTGTAATCCAAAAATGTAAGTTAAAGATAAAAATATCATTTTTACATTTGTAACATGTTGTTTCGCGACGTAGGAATTGTGATCAAAAAGGTTAGTGAACGTCAATCTTAACTCATTAAATTAAAATTGTACATTTGTAAATTCTAAAATTTTTCTAAAAATTCACATAATTTTTTAATACAAAATTACTTAAAAGGAGAAAATAATAATACATAAAAAATCCGTTTGATTATTTATTTATTTATTAATATTTTGTGCACAAAAAACAAAGTACAGAGGAGGACTTAATGCTAGAAGCATTCTCTACCAGTCATTATCTATTTGCCTGCTGTTTTCACCAGTTACCAGTTCAATTATAAAGCAATTTAGATATAGTACTGAAATAATTTTAATCATTAGATAGTGTTAGTGTAGGTACTTTATTTTGGTTATCTAATGAATAAATAAATATATTAGATAAACAACTTTTAGTATACTTTACACATTGACAAGCCTATAAATACATAGATTATTATAAATATAATAATAAAACTAGCTGGCCCGTTCCAGCCCACCTCTTGAATCACATTTGTAATTTTTGAAGATGTTACGGATGTTTGCAGCTTTTTCACGAAAAACTAAGGAAAAATATGATGGCTTCTATATCAGAATAATACACAGGCCACTTTAAAACTGTAAAAAATACAAGCTATAAGCTGTATTATACTATTACGGGATAGTCAATTACTGCGAGCAAAGCCCGATATGGATAGAATTTGGCACGGATGTCGCTGTAATCCCAGTAAAAGAAAGCATTTACTTTTTTACCGCCGGAAAATCTATTATTACCCGGACTAAGTCGCGGACGGAAAGCTAGTACGCATAAAGATCCCTACAGTAATTTTTGAGTTTATCGCTAACATATAGACAGACAGACAGACAGACAGACAGACAGGCAGAGTGACAGACGCGACTGAAGACTTGAATTTATAATAAGTATAGGATATAAAGGCACGCCTTATCTTTGCGTGGCTGCAAATTATATTAATTAACCTTCTAGAATCACCCTATCCGTTGCTGAAATATGTCTATTCAAGCCAAACTAGTGCAAATGGCGGAATAACGACGTCATTTTATGTCAAAGATACTTATTTTCCAATGTTAAACTTTACATTGTGGGGAGTGATATAACATCAACAATCTTATTCAGTTTTCTTTCTTTTGTGTGCGGTCATAAGATATTTTAAATATATACGATAGTGCCTTCATTTAAGAAGTAGGAATATTCACTTTGTTTTCTTCCTTCTATCTGGCCTGGCTCATTCCAATTGTTGATTCCCATTAAAACGCATGGCAACTAACGAAGCAGGTTTTTTAACATCCGCTCGCGATGCCGCCTGTACCTAGAGCGACAATTATTTCCATAGGACCTCATCTATTTTCAGACATAAAACTGTTACAACTGGTATCTATAGCGCCGAGAACGCAGCCTCGGCGCAGAATACATTACCGACCACGTCTGCAGTGAATGGCAGGTATGCAAGTAATTTCATAGCCACAGAGAAATAGTAAACGCAAACGTAAAATTCCGCCAGCCTTGAGTGAAGGTGCCAACCGGCGTGAACTTGCCGGTACAAATCATATTACGCCTGTTTAGTTTAGAAAACCGGTTATTTCAGTGCCGTGGGACCGTCTGACGAGGCTGGACGTTATTTTCGAAAATTGGTGCATGGAACCTTCGAATCGTGCAAAAATTGAACACCGAAACCGGTCCCGATGTTCGAAGAAAGCCGCCATTGTGCGTCCGCCATTACGGAAATTCGGCCATGTTTGTTTCGCGCAGCAAAAACGCGGCAAAGTGATCTCCGACTCGGAGGCTAGGAAACGCGTCATGTCGTATTTTAAATACAGATTTGGTGATTCTGATAAGTTCGTCTGCCATTGGTCAAGTGTTGGTCTGGAATATTAAGGTGAGCATTTGCCCTCGTAGATGTATTCGTAGATGGTCTACGAAATTACGTAAACCAATTCCAAGTTTATGAATTATTTAAAAATCTTTCTTAATTCGCTTCGTAGTTCGTACTTACGGCTAAGTGGTTTATCTGCCATAAGTGCCAACGAGTAGAAAAAGGCTATACGGCCAGACAGATATAACCGGTCTAGGCGGTTGTGAAACGAATAAGCGCTCGCGTTATGATCCAATATAATTTCTCATAGTTTCAACATTTAGTTTTCCCGGCATCATTATCTTAAACAGTTCTTCATTCATTTAAGAATATATATCTTATCTAAAAGATTAATATTCCCTAATGGCATTGTATATTATGTAGTGATTTGGGTGGTTCGGCGGTGGCGCGGTCATCGGTGTGGTGACGTCAGCAGGCTGCGCGATGGCGGGCGGAGGCTGCGGCGCGGGGCGCGGGCGGCGCCGGCGCGCCAGTCGCGGCCCGCCGCCCGACGCGCGCGCACCGCCGCCTCTGCGCACCCCCGACACTCCGCAAGTTAACGTGCGGTGGTAGCCTGTACCAGTGGACCAGGATACTACACACTGGTGAGTTCCAAATATGAAATTAGATTATTTTGTGTTGTCTGTCTGTTTTGCGTTATACACTTCTACCGCGGGTAGTTTTATTGATTCTATTCCAAGTTTAAATTTCGTATATACCCAATAATTCACGAATTTCATGTTACAATAATTATTGCCCTATTGAATTTCGGGCCGGTTTGGTAGTAGTCTTTGTATACTGTTTTCTTGACGGGTTGAAATACCTTTACCAAATTTCATTGTAATTTTGCATATTTATCTTCTCGCTACTTCTATACCCAAATTCAACGCCGAAAATTCGTCTATAGATCATACAAATCCCAATTTTTTTTATATTCATGAATAGTTCTATTCTTTGTCCCTTTCGGCAAATCAAAGCAGTAACCTTCAAAGCCACGAAACAAAGATAGAATATAATTGAGGGTATCACAAAACTCTTTACCGATAAGTGCTCTGTACCAGAATCTGTATAATAGATTTGTAAAGCCGGCTTTTAAGAAGCTTTTTATTGGCCTTTAGAATGAGACATGTGGTATTTAGAGGCTGTATCCGGGTTCGATGCCTCGCCCACGCCAGCCTTGACCGCGGCGTCACGCGACCACTGCATGTAGCCTTCCAAGGTGAATACAAGCCTTCCAAAATTTACCACCATTCTGATATTGTTAAAAAAATGCACAGCAACGAGGCCTACACCTTTTTTTTATTTTAAAAATTCTCGTCTATGTTGAATCTCAAACGTCAAAACCAAGATTTGAGTTTGATGTGATAAAATAACAGAAAAAATACGATCTAAATTTAAATACATGCAACTGTCAGTCTAAGAGGTACTTACTAGGTACTTTACGAACAAAGAGCTTTTAAATTCAGAACTACTTATAGTTTTAGAGCGTTTTAGGCTTTATTACTCTACTCTCGAAGAAGTTTATACTATTTCGCAGATTTGAAAGCTATGAATTGAGTTTGAAATTGAATGTAAGAAATTTAAATTACAAGGCTGATACCCGTAGCGAATGTGCTACGAATTCGTAGCAATATGCTACGTAAAATCCTTTCGAATTTTTACTTAATTCAAAACCGTTTCTAAGTAATATTCTCAATTTGAATAATGAATGCGATGTGAATATTTAATGAATTTACATTAGAGTATGTTCTTGAAAGATGTAATAATATTTAACCGTTTCAAAACGGGCATTGAACGCGTTGAAGTCTTTCTTTTCTTGCGCATTTATTTTTATGATTTCGTTTTGTGGTTATTTTATAACGATTTCGTGGATATTACCATATTTATATTATAGTTCAAAATGCTGCAAAAAGTTAAAATTTAATTTAATTCTGTTGCGATGTAATTTGAGGGGATACCAACGCTTATAGGATACACTTACTTTTCGTTAAAAATAACGCCAAATAATGTTTATTCTGTGCTGACATTATATTACAATCAATATTAATTTATCTTGTAGTTAATATCTTGTCAATAAGGTGTTAGAAATAACCTAGTTAGTCGTTGGCTTCACTGATGCAATCTTCGGCTACGTCATACTCTTAATGCAAAATTGATGAGTTCGTACATGGCGACACCGCTTGCATAAATTAAATACGTTGCATTAGGCTTAGTCCATAGACAACGACCTATTTTGTCTATGATAATAGAGTTATATATGCTTTTGGCGGTATTAGAGATTCTGGTAGATTTTAATATCATGTGGATAGTGCAGTGTGTATTCTTGGTGCACTAAGTTTAGTTATAAAGAATGTGTTCAACAAAAACTGTATATATTTCAATACTCGTCATTTCTTAAGTAAATATACATTATTTTACATAATATGATATTAATTAGATGTTGTGTGTGATCCTTTTACGGCAAATAAAGACGTACGCAAAATCTCCACACTATGTGAAGCAAATCGGTAATGATTACTTGCATTTAGATTTTATAAATGTTTTAATTTCTATAGGTGTCATATTAAAATGATGTATTTATTATTATAGCTATTTAAATAAAATAAAATAAATAAATATTTTCGGACAATCCACACAATAACATCTAGCCTTATGGTAAGCTCTAAGCTTGTGTTACAAGACATCTGATATTCTTAATATAATAGACATAGATATTTTTTTGCTATACATATTAAACACCCAGACCAAGGAGAAGTGCTTGCAGAACATACAAACACTTGACCACTCGGCGGGAATCGAACCCGCTACCTCTTGCGCCGCAAGCGGACTTACGCCCACCGCGCCACTGAGGCAGTCAATTTGACAGTATCATATTCAAATCGACATTTATGAACGCTTCATTCCGAGCTTGGGTATAAAAATAAACCTTTTCGGCTCACAACTCAGTTTTTTTGTGGCACTGTTGAGCAAAGGGCAATCTCTCATAGATTTCTTTATTCGATTAGATAAATCATGAACCAGCATCTTTGAACGAAAGGTTCGTCCACCTTGTTTTTGGGCGTCCGTTGTGTTTCGTTCTCTAAATATAACTAGTTGGGTACTATTGACTTTATATACAACTTTATATAAACATTTCTTAAACCTTTATTGGATAAGCTTCTAAAACGCGGAGTGACCTTGCATTTAACAGGCGTACAGTAAATATAAAAGGAAAAAACAGCAAAATCCTCAGCGGAGATCGATATAATATAGATTGTACAGGAAATAAAAACGTCCCGAGTCTAGATCAGATAATTCTTGTCTGAGTTTCCCATCGTTCTGGTAGCTGAGCATTTTTTCTTCCTAGCTTTGTTCAAGTTTATTTCATTTTGTAGTTCAGTGTAATTATCGTTATCAGATATCACCTCGGTCGGATCGCCTATGGCTCTCTTAACAGGTAATATTATTCATGGTTTTAATAAGGCGCTTTGCATAGTAGAAAGTGCCGGAGAAGCTGTGGATTTCTTGGTCAGCTTATCGCGTTATTTCATTTTGTAATTGAATCGACTTAATAATTTGTGAAACTTCAAATTAATTCGAGAATCGCAACTTTTATGTGTTTAGCTAATATATCCAGATTCTATGTCGAGTTTTAAACTATAGAACATATAACTTAGTATTTTTATCGTTATTAAATACGTTGAAATTTTTCTTGTACAGTACCTGGTACAGTTTAATATTCCAGCTTTATCTGAAATTATAAATTAAATCCAATATCTATTTGCAATGTTAATCTTTCATCGGTTTAAAATTGCCGACAACGCAAACTATTTAAGTTGCTATAGTAATTTTGCTATTATATAGTACTTTTGAAGTAAGCGGAGACAAAGGCAAGAATTCACGGCACACTTAACACGTGTCTGAAATTTTCATAGTCTCGTTTGTTTGTGGTACAAGTGATATTGTATTATAAGTATTTAACAAGTAATATTCGTGTACGGTCGTCGCCCCGCCATTTCCATAGCCAGCGACCGTGAATGTGTGTATCATTCAAACACCGTGTGAATCCGACGGTCTAAGAATGTGCCTGGAAAAATCTAAGTATTCCGTGCGGTGACCATCAGATTGCCATAGGTTGGATATTTTTTATGAAATGTGTCAAAACTAATTATTTAAGCACAAACGAATAACACTTTTAAAACACAAAATATACAATTTAAGGAATTTAGAAACAAAAATTATGTCACAGAATTTTCTTAAATTTTGAATGTAGATAAAACGTCAAGTTAAATCGTAGATCCGAGTAGGCGGGACAGTCAATGAATCATTCCCATCCTCTCGCAATGATATTCCACAAATGATCTCAGAAGTCGTTAACCGCCTTTCGCGAATGTCCATAAAATCGGTATGCTTTCTACTCTTTGTTGTTATTCGCGGACACATTAGCGTTCATTGTTTCCTACCAACTGTATTTTCATCTGTATTCTGCACCCATCAAGAATTAGTACATTCTCAATTTACATAGTCAGTGACCGTAAATTCTCGTGTGAACACCTCGCGGGCGGTAGAGCGTTCAGCGCTTGATCGTTTACTTTTATATCGAAAGCCAAAATTCAATTAGAAACGGTTCGTATATGCATCCGAGAACTCTGTATTTCCCCTGAATTATGAATACGGAACGTAACGCTCACGCTCGCACGAATCAAATATTTGCGTTTATGTCACTCCCTTCTCAAAATTTTCGTTCAACTGTGATGTTTGTTTTACACCGGTAAAACCAATTGTAAGATGTCTTATTTTAGATTTTTAACAGAATTGTTCATTTTTGTTTTCATATAAAGTACTGTCTGTACAAGTTTTTCTGTGATTTGTCCTAATTATACTGGAAGTGTGGGGACTGCTGGCTGCATAATGGGCGCATTAGAAGTGCCGTCACGCGCTTGTCCAAGTGTATGTCTGTGGTAGATCGCAACTATACTTGCACGTTTAATATGCAGTATAATCGAGGTTTTATTACATTTATAAAATTATAAACAATTTTTATTCAAATAAATATATAAAAATGTTGGGTGAAATCTAATATTTAGTGATATGTTTCACCGTAAAAGATATTTCTTAAAATGGTCAAGTAATTTCTAAAAAATACGTTGGAAAGTTAATTATCCAGTACCAGTAGAAATATAAATGCTAGGTATAAACAAGAAATAGTTACTAACATAAGAAAACGACGAGAAACACTTTCTAGCAGACGTTTATTAATCGTTTTCTCCTGCTTATTATTTAAACTTTTACGAGTAAAAATTAGCCATTCTATTCTCAAGAGAGTCGTAAAATGCGCCAGTTGTTCACCGTGTTAATTTCTAAGAAGTGTGTAATTTCAAGATGCTTCTAAAAACGTACTCAAAAACCGAGAACACATAATGATATAGCATTTTCGAAACCAATAACACTCGAGCTATAAAAATTTACTGTCTTCCCAGAATCATCCTCTACCTGGACGTCGGAACCCGCGTCGTTTTAAGGCTCCTTTTGTGGCTTCAGAAACTCGTTTGTGAAGATCTCGAAGCGTACAATTGTGGTTTATAACGCGAAACAAAAGCAGCAATTATTGTGGTTTGCCTTGAGACGGGAGAGGACTAATTCGGGGTAGTCTTTACACAACAACGCGCCGGTCCACCTGTAGCTCCACCCTCTTATTATTCCGGGGGCTTTCAGATTCTGTTGCGGATTTGCCCTGTTTAAGCTTACTTGCCTGTTGACTTCCTCGAAATGTTCTTTTATGCGTGGGACATCCAGTTGGAGTCTCGAGTGCTTGCTTTGTTCTAATGGTAATTTCCATGGTCAATTTCTTTATTTATTCAGTTTAATGGTACGTGAACTCCATGTTGAGCTAATTGACGAGTAGGTGGATCGTTTCTATAAGAATAAGTGAGTCGCAATGATCAAATGATATCTAGTCAACTTCGCAGCACGTAGGTAAATCACTGTTAATTTGTCAATAAGGAAAACCAGACCGTATCTAATGCCCAAAATGTGTTTCATTAGGGCAAAAACAAGAAATACGTCGGTAAAGGGTTCAACATAATTCAAAGAGATGTATCCTCTGATAGGGTCATAAGATTAATCACCCACAACCGAAACCTGTCCCCAAAGATCACGTTACAAAGTAAGCATCGGCGGGTTCGGTTCCGACCAATTAATACCAGCGCCGGACCGGATTGCAGGTATCTTTATCTTTTCTTTTGGGCGAGCAGGTAAGTGATGCGTACTCGGTCGACCCTCCACCTGTTCCGCACTTGGTCCCCCAAAGTTGTTAGTGATTCCCCTCGCGGGCCCGGCGGCGGGCGCGCGCGGGCGGCGGGGCGGCGCGCCGGACGCCGGTTCAGTCTTGTGCAGCCACCTGTGAGGCAACACGGCTCTTTCACCCCAACTATTGATAAAGTGCTTTATTGTGTACGGAGCATCTGTCCGAGGAGGTAAATACGCGATCACTCTTTGTTCCTACATTTCGCACACTGTTGTGTGATATTTGCTGTTAATTTTTCGGTTCTGGTTATTGTTCGGAGTTCGTTGCTCTCTATGTGTTCAATTCTTCAATGCCACGAGTAGTTTTTGCTGTTTCTGTGTGGTTTTCTTAATTCGCGTCATCCGTCGTCCATTCACATGGGATTATTAATGAGGAGGGGGTTCAGCTGTCGCCGTACAGATTGACGTGTGACACCTGTTCCGCGCCATAACTCGCCGACACAAACTAGGCGGAAAAAACTGAATAACTCAGTCGTGAGAAAAAATGGCTATGCCTTACTAGTGCCAAATGTATAGCTAGTTATATATCTGCATGTTTTTCCTATACATTAGCAATAGAAACGGGCCTAGTGATTCTGTTATTCCTAGAACTGCAAGTGTGTCACCGGCAATTTGCATGTTACCAGTTATTATTATAATCATCATATTTCTGAGAAGTTATCAAACGTCAACTTCCGTTATATGTCTGCTTCCGTAAGCGAATAAACAAATATTTTAAACTAGCGGCCCGCCCCGGCGTCGCACGGGTAAAAAAAGTTCCCGGCAATTTTTCCTTATTTGAAAGAAGAAAGAAAGAAAGAAAAATATTTATTTGTGTACAAAATTAAAAATAAGACAGATAACATTATTAAATTAAACTTAGATTGAAGTACACAAATGGGTCGACACTCAGCATGTGCTGTATCTGCATATCTTATTTGCTCACCGTTTAGACCTACCCTGGACTACGACAAACATTTTAAAACCAAAATCAGCTCAATCGTCTCAGCCGTTCTCGAGTTTTAATCAGACTAACGAACAACAATTCATTTTTATTTATATAGATAGATAAAAGTCAATACATAACTGAGTTCATATAAATTTCATTAAGAGATCTTTCCTAGAATAATACACTGATTTTGTTGTCCACTGTGGTAATTTATCATATCTAAGATTATCTTTCTGCAGATAAATAATAAAGAAATTGGCATATTTGCTCAGAAAACAACACACTAAGTCCGATGTTGACCGTTATTGTCAATATATTTTATTTACCCTAAAACTTGCAAATTCATTAATCATTTCATTACCTAGATCTTAATAAGACCATCACAGTCAGTTGAATAATCGCAACAGTGCGAATCGCCACAGTTCAAAGATCGCAGTAGTGCAATGATGCGGTTTTTGCACCGGCTCCTTATTGCACTTACTGCAATAATTTATTCCGATTCTTGTTATTAGCGCCGGTAATGAATGGGTGGATATTGCGGTGACTCATGAATGGGTTTCATTCATTGTCAGCGGTTTCTTTATTGCTAGTAGCCATGTTCGGCATGACTTGTAGTCAAAATAAATAATTTAGTGCGTTTGAGCTGCGAAAACCATAACAAAATTTATGAAGTAGGAGTAAGTTTGTTGTTTGGTATTACAAATCTTAGAAACGACAAATATAAAATACAAACAAATTGAACATAGGTATTTGTAGACATAATAAATAAAATTATCTTAATTTGTGCATATACTATGCTTATTAGTTACTGGAAGTATTAAACGGACCTACATATCAAATCTAGTTTGTTTATATATGTTCTGCAGTTGGGTGTGGGTTAATATGTATGTATAATATTACCTTGGCACATAATACCATTGCCTTAGTCATAATGAATGCAAACTGTCCCATTCTATTACGAAT
Organism: Gymnoscelis rufifasciata; assembly: GCA_929108375.1. Lineage (NCBI taxonomy): Eukaryota > Metazoa > Arthropoda > Insecta > Lepidoptera > Geometridae > Gymnoscelis > Gymnoscelis rufifasciata. The sequence continues at coordinate 1,947,278 of OV815303.1, forward strand.
TCACGCGACTTCGTTTTCTACGAAATTTACAAGGAGGAATACAAATTTCACAGTGGTTGAAAAAGCTTTTCATAAATCAAAATGTATTCGTGTTTGTTTTTTAAATTAGGTTGGTACTTGGAAAGGTTTTTACGCCAACATGAGCGTAGTAGCGGTTGGATATCTTTACACGCGACCGCTCTTAGCATTTTTACACAAAAAAAGGTGATATTAAGTAAAAATGCATAAGTGAAAATGTAGAAAAAAAAACCTTTCTTTCCTTTATTTTAAAAACGAATTAAGTATATCTACATATTTTTATGTATACTTTAAAGACAAACTGGTTTTGGTTGGTTTTGAACTCTAACATTACTAACTGTTGAAAACTAAATATAAAGAAAACTAAAAGTATTATGTAAATTAAAATAATAAATTTGTCTGCAACCCTCGTTTACGATAGCATTTACTACTTAATAACTGTACAATGACTCGGTTTATTGGCAATCATTGTAATACCTCTAAAGCCGATTGCTTTAGCCTTTATTCACCTGTTTATTATTTTTCAAGTTAAAACTATTTTATAACTGTACTTTTGTACTATACTCAGTACTTAGGAATATCTGGGCAATATTACCTTGATCGGAATAATCAGCTTAAGCTATAAACAGTAAAGACTATAAAATAAAAGGCTTAGCTTTAGATCGTAAATGTCTTTATCTATAGGTACTAATATTATAAGAAGGAAAGATTTGTTGGTTAGTAAAAAATAGGTTCCCAAACTACTAATCGGATTTGAAAATAACTTCACTAAGGTACACTATTCCGAGTAACAGGCTATATTTTATTTTCAAATCTTAAATTTAGTAACCCAATGTATATAAACATAACATAACCTAAAAACAAGAGATAGGATTGCGCATCTAAAAAATGGCTCCATGTTCTTATGTCTGTTTTGGTTGAAGCCACAGATGCGGCATACTAAAAAAAGAGTGCCTTCGTGATAGAGGTTGTCACCAAAGGCAATATAAAACAATAAGGTTGCTACAATATTTACTATGTCAGCAATAGCCATATTTATCGAATATTTACCCGATTGTACATAATTCCTTGAAAACAAATAAGAACGTAGTGTAACCTTACATTATCTGATCTTTCTTAATGTATCCAAAATAATATAGTTTTCATACAAAGGCTGTTGAATAGTTTACTATTTACGATTGGTTCTACTCTTTATGGCATAGCTTTGTAAAACTTTGCTCTATTTTGAACATAACCTAATGAAAGTTTCCCGAAAATTTGAGTACTCAGGAGATCAAACGCGCTGAAGTGTGGTCCGGGCTTTTAAGTGAAATTGTTTGTGCCCAAGACCTTTGAAGCGAAAATTGTGTTAAAAAGATTGTTTAATAGCCAATATGCGTTCAGTGGTGTAGGATATCTTAAGGTTCATCCTGGAACCTGTAGAAAGCGGTACCTGTACTTATGCTCTTTTAAAATATGCAGAAAACCTGTAAATTTTCTAACATTTTATACAAGAGGATCAAAACTCTAAACATGACCTTTTCTGGGGTTTAAACTGTTTTGGGTAATAACGTAGTTGCAAGACTGTTTCGTGACAAATTCAGACAGACAATTTCCTGTCTTAAGATTAGCGTAATACAACAGTAATTTGAATGTAAATGTAGCTCATAAATTGTAATTTAGTTCAAAAATGTCCAACGGTTCGTGGCACTTTGAGTGCGTCAGTGTTGCCATAACTTACAAACTGCCTGCTATAAATTGTCGTTTACTTTACGTATTGTGTACCGTGTATATTACTTATTTGAACAGTTGCTTACATAAATCAGGTGATCGCTATATAATTAGTACTGTATTTATGTCAAAACAAAGAATTTCATTTATAATACATATATCAAATTTCAAAGTTTTCCATATCGTATCAACATTTTCTATGATTTAAATTTCTTAGTAAAATCAAACCATGGAATAAATTAATGATTTTGTATCATACATTTTGTGCTTCAAGAGCTAAATGTGTTTTCACTAAAGCTTCTCTCAAACTACGTGCACATTTTTTTTGTAACAAATTGTTTTTTTTTGTTAAAACTCGTTTAAGTAAAACCAGTTCAAAGAAGAAGATAACCAAACAACGACCATTCTTAAAGAGAAAGCAAAATATCAAACTTCCAGTTTTTTGTATGCAAAATTAATATTTTTCACAAGTCGTTGATCCGTTAACCTCTCCAGGATAAATATGTGATTGAAGGAACCAGTTATCACAGCTGAGTGCTTCCCATCCAACATAAAAAATATATCCGAATACTCGAATACTGGTTTAACATGCGAGGGATCCACAAAGCTTTTATACAAAGCATTGGCGGTATTAGCTGCTTAGCAAGCAATTCCGTTCTACATAAGCCAAGCTTACCCTCCTTATTGAAAATTGGCAGTACACTCGCGAGGTTATTCTCCCATTTGAATATAAACTGTAGCTGTGAAAGAGGCTTCAAATCGGCACAGTCGTGATGTTTTCCACGATGGCCGAAGAGCGGCCCAGTTGTGTGAACTGGTCTGATCAGTTAGAACACGCCATTACAGCAGTTTCCACGGCAATTATGTGCGCCTCAAATGGGCACGGTCTAGCCGCTTGCATTAAATTAAGTCTCGGCTATAATTTCTGTATTTTGGGTTATTCAAACCATTTCGAGCGATACAATGTACGAATATTCCAAGTAAGTTGGTATATTCTACTCAGATGGGATTTGATTTAGAATTCGAATTCGCGTGATTTAATTTTAATGGTATCTAGAAATTCTCAAATGAAGTAAATTAAATAAATTGTAAAAGGTATAAAAGTTGGAAAGTGTACCAATCTTAGCCGTGTAGCTAAACTAGGTAGTAAATTCACAGACAAGCATTTCTCTTCAGTGGGCGTGTCGTTCGCAGATGTAGCCAACTTAAAAGCAACGTTCACGAGATAACCTTGAAGCGGCGGGAAAACGAGAACTAAGGCCAGGTTTTGGTGTTATCTAGATTTAGACCAGTCACGTTGTGAGAGAGGTCGGTCGTGCCAAGATCATAACTGTGTGCTAATTTTTTGCACGCGGAAGTAATCCTAGTCCTAATAACTGGATAGTGTTGAATAGATTGCATTGCTTTTGGGATATGTATTACCAACTATTATCTGTTAAAAGTGGCAGAACTTGTTAATTTATGGTACCTTTCTGTTACCGATGTTTTATCGTCTTCCTCAATTGTTGAAGCGGTTAACTAAGCACTGCATAAGTCAGTCTTGTGTAAATTAAATTCAAATTATGAATAAAGGATCAGTTCTAATTCATATTCCATGAATGAGTCAGCCGGTTCTCACGTCTACTCCTTAGGAACAAAAAGATGTATTCATTCAGTGTGTCGAATACCAAACACAGTCACAGGACGTTCTTACTTTGGCATTTAATAAGCGAGGCACGAGTGAAGGCCGGCCGTTACCAACTAGCCAACACACAACTATTGGAATCTTACCTGTACATATCACACATACCACGTTTTAATGCTGAAGATATAAAGCTCTTACCACATTCTTGAAAGCTGGTAGATAATTAGAAAATGTAGAAAATTGCGGAGCTACAAAGTAATGTTTCCACATTAAACTGCTACTGGTAATTTATGAATGATACGTGTTTAAACATAATGTAAGGTTAATTAACTACATAACTTGATAAAACGGGACACCTGTTCAAATTGAACACTCTTTTCAAAGAAGCACGAAATTAATCATAAAAAAGTGAAAAATTAAGTAAGCTTTGTTTGTTTTTCTGAGAATTAATACTTTTAACCGAAAATTAAGCGAATTTTTTTTTACGAAACAGAGTCCTTTAATGCAATTAGTTTTATTTGATTTAGAAGTGTGATTTTATATTAAAAACTTATGTACTTACATAGAAAAATAGAATAGATTAGAATAGAAAGAGTTTTATTTACGTCATAAACACACAATACAATTACAATTAACAAAAAAATGGGAGCGAAAAGTTCAAATAAACGAATATATCTGGACTTGCACTGATCTAATCGAAATTTAGCTGACCTGCAGAAATTTCTATACGAAAAATAAATAAAAACAAAGGTACACCGCGGTAATTAAAACATCATATGTATCTTTTGTCAGATCCAAGGAAAACTTGCGTAAAGGAAGGAAAATTCAACAATGGAAGACAACGCTTTGTAGGTCGCTGTTTCCTTTGCTTGCTGTCATGGTCATGCCGCCGGCCACTTACCATGGATCTCACTTCCCTCGCCCATTAATACGTACGACAGCTCCGCTAACACTGGTCGTTGTATTTCACATAGTAATAGGTATATTTACCTAAATAAACAGTTCTACGAAGAGTTGTCTAACGAATATCTTTGCACAAGTCATTAGTGCCTACGGCCACGGTGGGCTCGCCGTAAACCTTTTTGTTTAAATCCTTTTTTAAAGATGACGTTTTGTTTTTTATTGGTCATTGTCGCAAAAAGTTGAATGTGTTTTTGTGAGTTTTTTTGCGTGTTTAGGTAGTCGACTCAAGTGTTTTATTGAAAGGTTATTGTGGACTAGTGATAGAGGTGTTTTTACTAAGTTATGATTTCTAATGGATTCTTTTGTGATTTTCAGGCTGATCGTTGAAGTACTTTGGTACCGTCGAAGTAAAAAGAACAGAAAGAGAAAGAAGACTGCAAACTTTACTGAAGTTCTGAAGCAAAAAGAAGACAGTAGATTGGTTAGTTATCTTTGGTTATCTAGCTGTATGAGTATTGTAGACATCATAAAGCTAGGTTACCGGAGTTAAGTGCCATCTACTTCATCAAATTCATCATTCAAGTAAAAATCAAGATCACCGAGGAAGAATCAGAAGCAATAAATGATTATTTGTATTATTTTGCAAGAAACTTGTAGCTGTTGGCGTTTTGACAAAAGAAATTGGTATTTTGAAAAAAGTAATTGTTATTTGTTCGTTCCCGCAAAGGTTCCACAAAAAGGATTCCAACATTTTGGCATAACTACGTCCCCTATTAAAAAAAAGGTTAAAAAGAACCAAATTCCTCAGATATTGAATCAAAGAAATATATATTTTTTTCTTTTTCCAGTTATATCTTAGAAACCTTATTCGTTAGATATTTGGTTTTCTAACATTATTTGTTTGTAAGCATTTACTCTTTCGATTGACATGTCAAAGAAATATATTTTTTTTTCTCTTTCCGGTTATATCTTAGAAACCTTATTCGTTAGATATTTGGTTTTCTAACATTATTTGTTTATAAGCATTTACTCTTTCGATTGACATGTCTTTCATCACGTTTTTTTTCAAAATGGTTAGGACATTATGCCATGCTTCATACAAAAATGTTGGAGCTTCCGGTCCATAAGAACTTAATCCCAAAATGTCTAGCTTATCAATAGGACTGAAATCGAGTATCTCATGGACTGAACTCGAGTATCTCATAATGCCGGAAATTGAATACGCATGCATCTTGTAACAACTGAAGGACATTATGTATTTATCTCAAAACGTTCTAGTTCTAAAATAGCTTAATCCCATAATGTCTGAATGTCATCTATCAAACAAAATCAAGTGGTCAATTAACCATTTTACTTCCGTATGGAAGTTGCTCGTTCGTTGTCTTGTATAGTTAGGTAGTACAAAATTATTGGGTGGTTAGTAGATGTTAATATCAAGTAAACTTTCTAGTGAATAATCTAAATTTACAATAAGAAACCCCGATTCCAGAACCTTAGTTACCTTAAAATTAAAAAGTCATACTATTTTGTAATGTGCACTTTTATCCTCAAAACTTTTAAACGGGTCAACCGATTTTCATCAAACATGTCTAAGAACACTTGCGCGAAACTCACAATTCATAAAAAAAAACTAAATTGAAATCGCTTCATCCGTTAGGGAGCTATGACGTCTCAGACAGACAGACAGACACGTCAAACTTATAACACCCCTCATTTTTGACGGGGGTTAAAAACTAGCTTAGGACATCGTCCGTTCGGGCAGATAGTTTAAAAAAATAATAAAGATATTTCGAGAATTTTATATAATCTTTAGTAAGAACACACTTAAAATAGATGCTAATTGAGTTATATTAGTTATTATTGTGAATATAATTATAAATGAAATAGGTAAATACAGAAAAACCTAGAAGAAATATAGAAAAAGAAAAATAATATAGAAGCATTTTACTTTTACTTTTAATTATACAGGGTGTGGCGTAATGAGTGGATAATCCTTTACCCACGGTTGGGGGGCATCGCGACTGTTCGGAAAATGACAATTTGTATTCAGTAAAAGTGTCACGGTTTTAGAGTTATTAGACATTTTTACGCTACGCCACACCCTGTATATAGCAAATAATTCTTAAAATTTGTCACACATTTGAAATTATAATTAAAATAAATAATTCCGAACAATCCACAGAACAACTAGCCCTGCGGTAGGTTGTGTTACGGGTACTAGGCATGTGTACTTTAAATAATAGATATACTTACTTAGAATAATAGATAAACTTATACGCTTCATAATTACATTATCTGACTTGCAGAGTGCTCATTATTATTATTATTTTGTAATATACTTTTTTAATTAAAATAACATATAATGTTACCTACGAAGAATAAATTACCAATACCAATATCTTATGTACTTTATGCGTCGTTTTTAAACTGGTAAAAACGGCCGGGGCCTTTTTATTTATTCAATGATTGAGAAGGCTTACATAATGTCCAAAGCGCTCAAACACTAAACGTAATTAAGCTCACTTAAATTTAAACATAAGGTAGATACATTTTTAATTGGAAAATGAACAAATGAAATAACACCTACGAAAGAAAAATAAATACGAATTAATTATTGCTTAGTACATAAAAAATAAAAAATGACACACTAAGAATATAAGTAAAATGGGCGTAGCCTCCAAGCCGATATTTTTTGACAAATCAAAACAAACAGATAAATCCCTAACATCACCATCGTGCGAAAATGTGGTATTTTCGCAATATCGTGTTAACACGAATACTCGTCACCGCAAATGTAGCCACAGCATATATACAAATACAAAATCATTTATATGACATCATTTTGAATAATTTCTTTATCATAAGAAGCATGAGCCTTTCTTATCATAAATGTTAGTTATAGGCTAATCCTAAGTTAATGTTGTAATATACCAACGGGTCTCATGTATGCGAATAAAATTAATGTAAGACCTTTATGTAACAACAAATAAATGATTTTAATGATTATAATCATGTTGTACACTTGATTTCGTTCAATTATAAAAGTCAGTTCAGTTCAGTTTCTTGTAATTGGACTTTGCGCTTGAAGCGACAATTTGCCAGTGTCGAGTTAAATAAAATTATAAAGTGAAAAAGATGTTACTCAGTAGAACGCCATTTTGCGTCCCTATAAAAAGTCTATAATACATATATAATATAGACACTGACACATTAAATATTATTAGCAATATTAATGTAACGGTAGACGCAAAGTCGCGTTCAAATGAGTAACATCTTTATTTATTTTTTTTATTTTTTTTTTTTATTATTAATAAGCCTTCATTTGACCACAATCTCACCTGATGTAAAGTGAAGATGTGGTCTAAGATGGAGCATGAAGGCCTAGAAGATGGCTTCTCCGGACCACATTACGAAACACGAAAAAATCGCTTCACGCACTGGCCCAGCCCGGAGGGTGGTGACAAGCCGCGGCCGAAGCCTACCACCAGAGACTGTTCTTAGCACCACCCGGAGGTCACGTGTAAGGATTCAGAGGCTTACCACTTACGGACGTGAACAGCCAAAACCTCCAAACCTTTATCACTTTATAATTTTACTAGTCGACCCGACAGACGTTGTCCTGTCCCACGTCTCAAAAAACAATATCCAGTTGACCGTATTGTGAATCTAAACCATTCCCAGATGCCCTTGAACACACACAAAAAATTTCTTCAAAATCGGTCCAGTCGTTTGAGAGAAGTTCAGTGGCATACACACTCACAGATGAATTATATATAATAAAGATTTAACTCGACCCTGGCAAATTTTCGCTTCAAGCGCAAAGTCCAATTACAAGAAGCTGTCATAGAGACATCTCACAGAATGACACAGTGACATAGGGTCCTGGTCTGAGCGCGTTGATTCAGCTCGCTCAGCCGCAGCTGGAGCCGCTCGATCTCTTCCCGTTGGAACTGCGCCAGCCGCTCTCGGGCCCTCTGCACTTCCTCCAGAGATCTGTTCTGCGTGGACATCATTGTGTCGTGGATACTCCGGATGTGCTGTAAGAAATAGGCTCTTTAAATCGTCTAGTGACCGATGATAAGATTTCGATAGTTATTAACTGACTTCAAAGAAGGAGGCAGTCAAGAATTCGATTTTTTTGTGTTGGTTTCGCGTATGTATGTTATATCTGTTATGTGCGCGATAAAAAATCTTGGTTTTATTCTAAAGGGCTTGCTGAGTTCCATTTTCACCGTGTCCAAATCTGGTGATGGGATCCCAGAGAAGAAGAGGGCAACCCTGGAATTGTTTGATGTCGAAGTCGGTTTTTTTAACGTACCTTGTTCATATTTTATTACATTAGCAAAAAGCATCTTGCCTACTACTGATAGTTTTGATATCTTGTGTCAATAGGACTGTTGTTGATGATGAAGAACTGCACGGTCCCAGGCAAAAAATTGGATTTACAAAAGAGCTTCTAAATTCCTAAAACGAAAAATTCTTGTCATAAGCTTACCTTTTAAACCCCTTCTGCTTTATATACCAATTTTGTAGGATTTGTTTAAGAAACCCAAAGAAGCTGTGTTTTAGCTTCTCACTCAACTCAGTGTTAAAAGTGTCAAAATGTTATTTTTGCTTATTGATTATAATTTTTTATATGAAAAATTTTACGTTAAGTTTAAACTTTAAGTTGACGAGTCCTTTGCTTCTAAGGAAATAAATGTCTTTACTTTAACTTTAATGAATTTTTGTTTGTTAGTTTTTATATGATACTTATAATTTTTTATATCCATCATAAGAAGCAGACGAAGCTATTAGTTTATGTACATCAGCATTTAAAAAAAAAATTGCAAGAAGTCCAATTTAGTATTAAGATATATATGTATTTGATATATTGTATTTAATTTATAAGCAAGACTTAAAGTAATTTGTTTTATGCTTGCTGACGTTGACATGGTAATCATGCAAATTTTATGAAAGCGAGACAACATTACCCATTAACTAAATTGAGTTTCTATGGAATTAATGTCTGCAATTTAACTTTTGCAGACGTTTTGAGACGGTTCTTAGATCAAGTTCAAGAAGAAATTCCCCACCTATACTAATATGTTTGTTGGAATAGAGTTGATCGCGCTTATCTAAGGTACTAACGCTCCGATATGAAAAATTATTTCAGTTTTAGATAGCCTATTTATTAAGCAAGGCTATAGGCCACTTTTTTCGCGGAAAAGTACAAAAACACGGGCAAAGTCTTGGCCTATAACGGCCTATAAGGCCTAGATAATATTCGCAATAGTGTGAATTACCTCAATGAGCGAGCTATTGTAGACATCAACGCCCTCCGGGCTCGGCCTCACCCTGCTCTGCTTGAGCTGCTGCAAAGCCCTGCTCAGAGCCTCGCTGTGCTCTGCCTCCAGCTGGTCCTTGGAGAGCTGTGGTTCCTGTGCGTACCGGTCCTGAATAAAACAAATACCATGCGAATTATTTATTTATTAAAGCCATTTACTTCCAAATACAAATACAGACGTGTTGGCTAACACTTCGACTCGACACACTCGACTTTCATTCCGAAGGTCGTGCTTTTTGGTCGTGAACTTTTTGGGTTCAAACCCAATAAGTTCAAAAGTTATTTTTCTTCTTGAAAAATGTATGTGCGCCTTAAAACACGTGCTTTAACGGTGAAGGTAAACATCGTGAGGAAACCGGCATATTCTGAGAACTTTAAATAGTTTGGAGGGCATGTGACATTCACCAACCCGCACTTGGACAGCGTGGTGAATTAAGGCCTTATCTCTCTCGTCAAAGAGAGAAGTCGCTGTGTCCCAGCAGTGGGACCTTTTATAGGGTAACGATGATGACTTCCAAATATTGTTTTCACTATAACATTATGAGTAAACCTATTATTAATATAATTATATCAAATGAACAATTACAAACAAAACGTATCACTTCTCTCATTTTAGTCGTGCATGCAGTCAATTTTCATTGTTTGGACTAATTTCTGGTTATTCCAGCAGTGGGACACAACAGGCTTAACAAATAAATCTTAAATCCGCTGTAGTAAAAACTTTTTGTCTCTTTCCGATAAGTGGATGGAATGATGATGGAATTTAGAAAAACATTTTTTTTTCGATTCTTGTAAACGAAATATCAATGCTTTACGGTGCTTTGAAGATTTGCGTGAGGTAACGCATACGTGTGACCAAAGGGTGAATAAAGTTACTAAAAGTATACTTAATGCACCTGAGTGAATAAACTCAGGTGCTTAACTCACCTGAGTTTATTCACTCAGGTGCATTAAGTATACTTTTAAAAAGTTAAAGTTCTGGAGTGATTGTGCAATTATAGTGCACAATCCCCCACTCCAGAACTTTAACGCTCTATATTTTTGCAATTTCTTACTAAATTGATAAAGCATGAATAATAAGCATAAATTTTTGCATTAGTTATCATGCCTATTGGGGTGACAAGAACCATGCAACAACCATAGATGGACGATATACCCTATAGATATGGGCTATAGATATATATATATTATAGATAACCCTGCATGTGCGTAGTAGTATCTGAGGAAAAATTGAATACTTATATTCAATTTTTCCCCAGTCTCCATACAGGCCTTACTTTGCCAGCAGAAACCGTATTAACTAATAAATAACATCAAGAGCCTTTCCAAAGATTAATACATTCTTACAAAATAAAAATAAAAAGTCGCAATAAAATAAAAATATTCTAATAGGCCAAAACTGCTTATAGACTATGCGAAATCGCGTAAATAAAGTTTATAAGCATAAACTAACATTAACTAGATTAAGCATTAACTAGATGTATGTGTCCATGTTTTGTAAAACCAAACAATGGAAATAAATGATTTTGTATCTTGTATCTTGATGGACGGACGACCTGGTGAAGGCTGCGGGCTCACGGTGGATGCAGGCCGCTGCCAGCCGAAATTACTGGAGATCTTTGAGATTTTGATCTTTGATGATGATAATAGTAAAAAAATCGGATAAAATAATTTAATATTAGGATGTACTAAAATGAGCATATCAAATGAACCTCAAGGTACGCACCTTCATATAGTCCCAGTACCGATCTTGACAGTTTAAAACCGCTAATTTATTGTTTTGGTCGTTAGTATTTTTTAAGATGTCCAACTTGATTTGCGCGAAGTCCTGAAAATAAATACACGGCATAAATCGCTGGTTAAAAGATAGATAATTTATTGAATTTTTGAAAGAAGAGACAAAGGGTAAAACGGGACCCTATTGCTCAGACATCTGTCTGTCTGTCTGTCACCAGGATGCGTCTCAAGAACCGTGATAGAGAGTTTAAATTTAGACTTTTTTAATTGTATAAACTGTATAGGTACACCGTTGTAGGTTAGGTATAAATATTTAAATAAAATAATCAGACAATTCACACAACAACCCCGTAGTAAGTTCTAAGCTTGTGCTACGGGTACTAGACATCTGATATACTTAATATATGATTTAAAAAATAATAAATGATTACTTAATAAATGATTCATTTATTATTTATTATTATATAATATAATACGCATACATACATATATAGATATTTTTACTACACATATTAAACACCCAGACCAAGGAGAAAGTGAAGTTTAGGTATGAGTCCATTTCATACTTTTAAAATGAATTATCTTTCTTTAATAATAATCTAAGCAGGTTATACTCACCCTAATAAATGAATTTCTTTCAGCATCATATTGAAACTTCTTTCGCTTATCATCAAAGAGCTTAGTCGCGGCCCGCATAGCCTCATTGTGCACACTGACCACTTCCGAGTCGTGCACACAAAATGGTCTGATACCGCTGATCTCCGAAATCTTTTTATCGTAGGCTTCTTTCGATTCATCAATGATCTTGATAATCTTGGCCTGGTTAATCGTCATGTAATGTTGGAGACGATGGTCTATGTCCTGAAAATTAAATGGTAAAGTTGGGTAAATATTCATATATTATTTTGTCATCGTCAGTGATGTGAATGCGTTAAAAGTGACATTATAACAATAGGCAATGATCACATAAAACACTTGGTATTCTGTGTAGTCTGTCTGTTTTACAAATTATTCGGAGGAGGAAGGATATTTTGGAGGTTATGTCTGTTCACGTCCGTAAGTGGTAACCCTCTGAATCCTTACACGTGACCTCCGAGTGGTGCTAAGAACAGTCTCTGGTGGTAGGCTTCAGCCGCGGCTTGTCACCACCCTCCGGGCTGGGCCAGTGCGTGAAGCGATTTTTTCTAGTTTCGTAATGTGGCCCGGAGAAGCCATCTACCTTCTGGGTCTTCATGCCCCATCTTAGACCACATAGTCACTTTACATCAGGTGAGATTGTATCAAATAAAGGCTATATCAAAAAAAAATGATGAATTTGTAAGCAAAAAAGGTACTATAATTGTTTTTTTAATGTTGACCTATCCATGTATTCCCTGTGCTTCTAAGGAAAAAAAAACCTTTTAACTTTAACTAAAAAAAATTGTTAATATTTTGCATGCCAAATGAATGTGGTAGAACATAATGCATCTATAACTATTTAAAGACCTTCCTTTTTTCACTTAAGTTTGTGCAAATAAAGAAATTTGAATTTGTTGCCTTTCCTAAAACTCGCGACATCTATTTTTTGCTTTATCAATTGAATAAGAAAGTCCTAACATATAGACCAACAATGTTCCGGAGTCGAAACAATAATAGAAACAGGAAAAAAAACTTCAACGTACTGTATCGTCATGATTTTTGGTTGCAAGAATAATCAGAAATATTTTTGTAAGTTATCAAAATGACATAGAAAGTATGTTTTTTAGTCATCTACCCTATTTATAAATTGAGTCGTATTGTGGTGCATCCTCTGTGGAACAAAGTCCTGATGAAATACCTTACCCCAATGTTAAATATATTTAATAACGGATTTGATAAAGTCCGCTGGCTCACAGTCAATGTAGACTCTGAAACCGTGTCCATCAGTAGATGTCATGTCTGAAATGATGATACTGAAATATATTACCTCAGCGAGTTTGTCGAGTTGATTCGTAGCTTGTTGCGTGGAGGCGAACATCTTCGTGTCTCGGAAGGTTTTAAGAGCTCTTTCACGCTCCTGCTTGTGTAGCCTGGTCAACTCCGCCTGTGGGACAGGGGAGTCGTCATCACATTCCGCCTTCATGGCTCTCTCGTACTGCTCCAGGGCAGAGTTGACAGCCAACAATACTCCTACTTCTGCTAACGCCTGAAAAATATCTCTGAACAATATCTGCGAGAAACTATCTCAAAACGGAGCTTGCATGGTAGGCACTAGTTCGGGATTAGTTTTACCAAAAGTACATCTGTTTATAGTGCGAAAGCAGGGAGAAAGTGCTAAATTAGTTTTATAATAAATTGCCTATAAATATCACACAAATTGTCAATTTTATTACATATAAAAATACTATCAAAGATTTTTGTAAAAGCCATGCGTTCCATAGTGTTACTAGCACAGCAACATAATAATATTTCCCTTATAAGTTAGTACATAACTACTACTATTAGACATCTTAAATACATAAAAAAAATATTAAACGTAAAAAAAACCATCAGTTCAGTTCAGTTTCTTGTAATTGGACTTTGCGCTTGAAGCGACAATTTGCCAGTGTCGAGTTAAATAAAATTATAAAGTGAAAAAAAATGTTACTTAGTTGAACGCCATTTTGCGTCTCTTTTTAATAAAAAGCCAAGATAAAAAGTCTTGTGAAATGCTTTTTTAAACAACAAAAAGTTGAATAATATTTGTTAAAATTTAAAATTGCACCTAGAAAATTTTCTCAAGCAAGCACATTTAATCTATGGTGACATCTTTTGTTTATTAGTTTAATAAATAACAAATCACTAAATTAGGTATTATACGATTATAGAACTAACCTCAGAAAAAGTTTTAGGACCAGGAATTTCTTGACTGTTGAATAAATTTGTGTAGGTTTTAAAGTATGTTATCAGATCGCCGCAATTAATAGTTCGACCGTTGGATTTCTTTACTTTAAGTTTCGTTGGATGGAATATTGCAGAAGTCAGTTTTCGTACACCTTCTACGAAATCTTGTTCCATATCTGAAAACATTTATCATTAATAAAATAAGCTGATAAAACATCTATACGTTATGTTGTTTTGACTGCCTCAGTGGCGCGGTTCGCTTGCGGAGCACGAGGTATCGGGTTCGATTCCCGCCGAGGGATCAAGTGTTGTGTATGTTATGCGAGCACTTTCTCCGTGGCCTGGGTGTTAAATAAGTATAATACAAAATATGTATATAATGTATGTCTATCATATAAAGTACATAATATCAAATTGGTCTATACTCGCAATAATTGTTTAAAGTAAAAGAAGTCTTTGTGTTATTTGTTAAGGAAACTATATTATTGTGAAGTTTTATCAAAATCCTTTCAGTTTATTTGCGTGAAAGAGTAACAAACACACTTACATTCTCACAAAACTTTCGTGTTCATAATATTAGTAGGATACATTTGAATTTAAACTTTAGGTATATTTTAGAGGTACCAGCAATTTTCCCTTGGAAATATTTCTTCGTGATGTTCAGTCCTGGGTGCGGCATAAGGAAACAGTAGAAATTCTCGAAGCTGGCCCCGAGGTGCTCACGCAGCTCTTGAATTTCTAAAGGCATGTCAGGAGTCACCTATAGCAAAAAGTACATAATTAATAATAATTATAAAAGCAGTGCCAAGCGCTGTACTGTCTGAGGCACCGCTGAAAACCAGCGCTGTGTCAGTATAACCCTGCTGACACAGCCTTCGTGCTGAGCTGGTGACATATTTGTGTTCGAACTTGACTAATTGTTTTATCTATTCTCTTTCATGATTATGTAAAATTATGTACTCCATGTTTAACCTTTTTAATGCGCAAATACACTTTTTATTATTATAATAATATATTATTGGACTGCCTCTATGGCGCGGCGGGCGACAGTCCGCTTCTTTGAACGGCAATCACTTTCTAATTGGTATGGGTGTTATATATATATATATATATATATTGTATGTCTATTATATTAAGTCAGATATCTATTACCGTAACACAAGCTTACCCCGAGGCTAGATGTTATTGCGTGGATCGTCCAGAAATATTTATTTATTTAATAAGGTTCATTTATCACATGCCTAAATTTAACCGTACAAGCTCGGTTTAATTTAGAGTTGCGGCGTTTTTCTGCGTTGGATGTTATGCTTTTAATGATTCAGAACACTACCTAAATTAGCCCAGAGGGGGTCGAGAACGGAACCTGCATTGAGTTTGTTGGAGTTATGCGCGAGTGGTAGGCAGATACTGATATTTGGCCATAATACAGTTATAAAATTTACTTATTTTATGGTTGTATCTGTAAAACTTTTTTCTATAATTTTATAAGATATGAAGGCGGTCTATAACATTACCGTAGAGTATTGATTTAGTAAGTTGATATTTTGATATGAATCTGTGCTTCTAAAATCGGACTCCACTAACCTGCATGACATTATTCAAGTAGGTCTGCCCGCCGCCAAAGCCGTATGGATACTGGAAGTCGTTCATCCAGTCTCGCACCAGGAAAATTAGCTTCTGAAACGCCTTCTGGTTGGTTTCTTTCACCATCTTCCCGTACAGCGCGAAGAACTATAAGAAGATTAAGTACATTTGACATATAAAGATAAAATTTTTGTTTTCTATACTAATATTATAAAGAGGAAAGGTTTGATTTTTTGTTTGTTTGTTTGTTTGTTTCGAATAGGCTTTGAAACTACTGCACCGATTTAAAAAATTCTTTCACCATTCGAAAGCTACACTATCCCTGAGTGACATAGGCTATATTTTTTTTTCCTATAATGTAACCCAAGGTGAAAAAATAACCCAAAAACTTTCTTAAATCGCGAATGTTGCGAAAACTATTGAATATATAACAAAGTGATGTATTACAATTTTGTAGAACTTTTCAATATCTACAACAAACATCGTAACATCATATCTCTAACTATTATAGTTTTGTGACAATTAGCGTTTTTTTATATTAAAATACCACTGCTTGAAAAGGCTCTATATTTGTACCTTGGTATTAATCCTTAATATATATAAAATAGCTATGTCACAATGTTTGTTACCGTACTCCTCCAAAACGGCTTTACCGATTTTCGCCAAATTTTATATGCGTATTCAGTAGGTCTAAGAATCGGCTACTATCTATTTTTCATTTTGCAAAACAACGTTTGCTGGGGTCAGCTAGTGAATTAATATGTCTAATGCGTGGGATTACAACATGCTGTTATCTCCAACAGCCGTAGTAGCGAAATTCGTTCGGATAGACTAACCGCGCGGTTTTGTATTCGCTAAAAGTTATATAAATAAGATTCGATCGATCAATACCTCTAGATAAGATCAAAATGGCGTTGGTATACCTTCCTGAGCGACGACACTATGTAGTCAAAACTATAATGTGTTAGGACTACTGAAATCTAAATAATAAGGTATTACTATTTGGATTTCTGTGGTTATGACACATTATAACATTAGTTGCCACAACTTCTATGGCAGATTACCGACTCGTGATGTCCCACAAGCGCCATTTTGAAGGTTCCGTTTTTTGCGCACTTTTAGCAATTTGAATTTTAAATATGATTCAAATTTTTTTAACGGGAATATTAATATGTTATGTATATAATATAACAAAGAATCGTTTAAATGGGTTTCCAGAATTACTCTATTTATTCATATAAAAATAAAATGTCTATAATAAGAAATGTACAATTTGTGCTAGTACCATTCATAAAGTGGTCCTCTTGATTACAATATACCTGGAGATGCTGCAGGTCGTCCTCCATAATTCCTCCCTTTAGGTTGTAAATCTGAACTGAAGACATGAGAGTAGACAGAGCGAAGATGGTGGAATAGTCGCGCACCGTGCTCTGCGAGTCGAATGTACCTTGCGTGTCCATCAACAGAACTGCCACCTGGGTTCACATTTATATAAATTAACATACAGATGACAATGAGACTGATAAGATAATTATCTAACAAGTGTAGGGTACATACTGGTACAACTTATTTTAATAATTTTAATAATGGCTCGGAATGAAATTTAATAAATTTACACATTTCTATTAATTGACCTTGACATTTTTTATTAATAATTTTGACATTGAATTTATATTTTCTGACTCTATGATTCGTTATAATTTTATTATTATGTGTATAAGACATTTTGTGATAGTTCATTTTATATAAATTTATTGTTTATATTGATTCTGGATTGTAAAATTTGATTTACCTTGTAACGCCCTGTGTTATAATTTTGGTGTAATAAATAAATTGACATTGGATTTACATTGAGGGCAATTAAAGTTATAAAAAGCCGCAGTTGGGTTATATGTTCTTATCTATGCATGTATTAACATTACTAGCTGCATCTATACACTTATAAATTACCTTGCTTCGATCAGGAAGAGTGATGACAAAAGGCTCAGACCACAGCTCGATCCCCGCGGTGACCTTCTCGGCGCCGCCTCGCCACCTGAACCCAGTCAGCGGCTCCTGAGAACTGCCCAGCCAGGAGCCGTCCTCACGATCTGACTCCTGCAAGATAATCAAAAAAAGGTGTGTGTGCGATTCACACACGATAGAAGTGAAACTTCAGTAAATCGACAAAAGAATAAGAAAATAAAAAAAAAACAAAAAAAAAATACTATGCAAAAAGATTTTGTTCGGGCGGTCACCCATCCAAGTACTAGCGTCGCGCAAAGTTGCTTAACCTTGTTAGCGTTTAAGATTGGCTTACCCGACAGGTAAGCCAATCTTATTTCCACTTCCGTTGCATCCACAACTCTACCTAACTAACTTCTTTAGAATCGTTGTGATTTGAAACTCCGGGTTCTAAAGAAGTTTCACTTCAATAAATCAATATTTCCGGACATTCCACACACACACACATCTAGCCTCGTGGTAAGCTCTAACCTGGTTCATATACCTACTCATTTTATTTTTATTTATAAATCAGTGTAAACGCAACTGCTCTCTCTTATTAACATATTTCTAATCCATCCAAAGGTTGCCTGGAAGAGATCGCTATTAGTGATAAGGTCGCCCATTGTGTCACTGTATGAAATATGTATCAAAGTCAAAGTCGAAACGTTTATTTCCTTAGAAGCACATAGCCTACATGGACAGGTCAACTTAAATGATAAAGCTGTGTTGTTCTATTCGCTTCTCAACTCAGTATAAAACATTGAAGCGAACTGTCTAGACAATGTTATTTCCTTGATATTTTTTTGTCTAAGCAGTTTTTGAAGTGAAAGTTCTTGAGAATCGTTGTGATTTGAAATCGGATGCAACGAAAATGGAAATAAAATTGGCTTACCTGTAGGGTAAGCCAATCTTAAACGCTAACAAGGTTAAGCAACTTTGCGCGAAGCCAGTACTTGGATGGGTGACCGCCCGAACAAAATCTTTTTGCATAGTATTTTTTTTTGTTTTTTTTTATTTTTCTCATTCTTTTGTCGATTTACTGAAGTTTCACTTCTATCATGTGTGAATCGCAAACACACCTTTTTATCTATGTATCTCCTATGTATGTTCCTATATTGTGTGTTGCAATAAAGAATGTTGTATTGTATTGTAGGTACTTACTGGAGCAGCCAGGTATCTCAAGAAGTAGTTGAGCAGGAAGGACTTGCCGCCGCGCGCCGCGCCCGCCACGCTGACCACCGCCGCGGGCAGCGCCCGGCACTCCTCCCTCTGCAGGACAGCCCGCAGCGCCGCCTCGTCCAGACGGTACTTGTGCTCCTTCGTCACCTCCAGCACCTGCACGGCGTGACCCTCACTCATCTCGTCTGTGTAATGCTGAAAATAATCCCTTTTTTTTTAAGTGAACCTTCTTTAGAATCGTTGTGATTCGAAATCGGATGCAACGGAAATGGAAATAAGCGTTTAAGATTGGCTTACCCAACAGGTAAGTAAGTTGCTAACAAGGTTAAGCAACTTTGCGCGAAGCCAGTACTTGGATGGGTAACCGCCCGAACAAAATCTTTTTGCATAGTATTTGTATTTTTGTTTTTTTTTATTCATCTCATTCTTTTGTCGATTTACTGAAGTTTAACTTGTATCGTGTATGAATCGCACACACATCTTTTTTTTTTGTATTTTATTATTGTTAAGCCTTCATTTGACCACAATCTCACCTGATGTAAAGTGATGATGTGGTCTAAGATGGAGCATGAAGACCTAGAAGATGGCTTCTCCGGACCACATTACGAAACACAAAAAATCTCTTCACGCACTGGCCTAGCCCGGAGGGTGGTGACAAGCCGCGGCCGAAGCCTACCACCAGAGACTGTTCTTAGCACCACCCGGAGATCACGTCTAAGGATTCAGAGGGTTACGGACGTGAACAGACAAAACCTCCTAATTGCTTGAACGTTTAAATGTAACGTAGGTCTTTAATACAAAAATCTAAAATGTAATAAACTTATTAAAATAGCTTGATTAAAGAAAGAAATATACGTTTAATATTTTAAAGTTGTGCAGAAAAATAGACAAAATAACGTATCTTTCCAGGCGAGATGCGGAAGTCGAACCCACGTTTTCCATTATACGCATGGATGTTCTGACCAACTAAACTAACCTCTCCACTACGTCATCCCTTCAATTTCTTCTACACTTGCAACTACGAAATACGCCTCGTACTAGTGGGTTTGAGTCCCGCATCTCTCTCTGGCAAGCTACGATATTTCGTCTTGTCTTATTTTTTTCTGCAAAACTTTAGAATATTAGTTTCAACCTATAAGTGGGGTTTATCACTTTGTAAAAAACATAAAAGCTATACTTAAACGTTTGGTTGACAGTCAAAAATGAGTTTATAAATATTTGTTTGAATTGTTTGCATTTTGGGTTTTCGGAGAAATTCATCCGTTGAGAGAGATAGAAATGTTATTCCTTGTTAATATTCTAAGAGACAGGCTCGAACAGTACAACACACTTACCAGGTTTTGGGGCTGGTTCGGTCTGCAACTCAATATAAACTGCTGCAAAACAAGTCACAATGATTACTTTATTGTATGTTCATTATACATTTTATGCAGTGAATGATCCAGGCAGTGGCAAATATCACATCAAAGTCAAACACGTTTATTTTCTTAGAAGCACAGGGAGGATGGATGGACATACATGGACAGGTCAATTTATGTAAATTAAACTAAAAATAATAATGATAATAGTATCAAGGAAACAACATTGTGTATACAGTTCGCTTCTATGTTTAACACTGAGTTGAGAAGGGAATAGAACAACACAGCTTTATCAGTTTTTACAATTTTGAAGTTGTTATAATTTTGGTGACACATATCACATAACCTACTTAGCGTAAGCCCCTCTTTTTATGTTGCTGGAACTTCTCTCTTGGCGAGAGAGATTTGGCTAAAATTCACTACGATGGCCAAGTGCGGGTTGGTGTAAATATACCAATTTTTTATGATAATACTAATTTAAAGTGCCTTTCGGTAAATAAGAAAAAAAAACTAGAAGTTGTGAAGTATTCCACTTGTTAGCAATAGCGATTTCAAGCCATTTTAACATTGTCACAAAGCCCGAAAAATATACATATACATACAAATTAGGTAATTATATATTTAAAGTAAGCCATAACCTGGATCTCTGAGCCATTTAACACACTGATACAGCAGGAAAAATATACATAAACTTAGAATATAATAGAATTGAAAACACTAACAAAGGGTGGCCTTATTGCTATGAGCGATCTCTTCTAGATAGCCCTGGGTTGGACAGGAAATTAAAGAACGAAATGACAGTGGCGTTAATAAATATAAGAAAAACTACAATTACGTAGTACTACATAACAAACTAAACAACAGTTTAATACTACAAAATAGGTAATTTAATATTCACATCAAGTCAGCCTGAACCAGGATCTCGTTTTGTCATTGGTGCAAATTCCACCAATTTTTATCATTGCGGTTTTAGTTCCTGTTGATAAATATTGATAATAAATGAAAAAATTAAATAAATTTTATTTGAGACACAATACATATAAATAAATGTAGAATTAATAAGGAAAGTCACATAAAGTGTCCCAAAAAGGCTTCCAGCACAGCATTTGCTGACTTGTTGTTGAGTAAAATCAACGGTATTCGCAAGTTACAAAAAAGTATGTAACAGTTTTGGACCACAATTTAGGTCGGCGTTTATATACATATATGTATGTACATTCTGCGTATTTTAAGAGCTTTAATTTAAAATTTATTCAAAGTTTTACCATTAACGGCCCGTTTCTTGCACGGATACAAAAACTCTACTCTTAAGTTGCTAAAAACTTAACGCATAAATTATAAAATTCCTATAGCACACTGTCTTCCTGCCTGGAAGAGATCGCTCGTTTATATTTTTAACCCCCGACCAAAAAACAGGGGTGTTATAAGTTTGACGAGTCTGTCTGTCTGTCTGTCTGCCTGTGTGTCTGTCTGTCTGTCTGTCTGTGGCATTATACCTCCCGAACGGATGGAGCGATTTCAATTTAACAATTTTTTTACTATGAAAGATGAGTCTGGCGCGAGTGTTCTTAGACATGTTTCATGAAAATCGGCTGTGCCGTTTAAAAGTTATGGGGGTGAGAGTGGGTAAGGAAAACCAAAAATCTGCAAATATACTAGTGTGGGTTATCAAATGAAATCGCATCGCGTCCACATTACATAATATTATGTTGTTTTACGTTTAAGGAAATTAAGGCATTGGAATCAGGGGTTTTTATTAAATTTTAAATTTAGATTTATGTGTGTTGTGCAATAAATTGTTGTCTATTCTAATCTAGAGATCCGTTCAGTAGTTTTTGAATTTCATCCCTAACTATGGCCCGCCCCGGCTTCACACGGGTTTTTATTAAAAATTTACTCGGCAATTATTCGATTTTGTCTCGCCTTTTAAACCTTCCCTAGACCACCACGAACATTTCAAGACTAAGATAAGATAAATCCGTTCAGCGGTTTTCGAGTTTTAGTGAGACTAACGAACAGCAATTCATTTATATATATATACTAGTGGCCCGCCCCGGCTTCGCACGGGTTTTTATTCAATTTTTTTTCCAATATTGTGAATCTAAACCATTCCCAGATCCCCTTGAACTCACACAAAAAAATTCATCAAAATCGGTCCAGTCGTTTGAGAGAAGTTCAGTGACATACAGACTCACAGAAGAATTATATATATAAAGATAGAAGATATAAAGTCAGATAGTCGCGGCGCCGGCGGGGCACTCTAATCCATACTTCATTAATATTATAAAAGCGAAAGTAGCACTGTCTGTCTGTCTACTCCTCTTCTTATTTAAATGAAATTTAGTACACATGTTCTCTATAGCTTGAGAAAGGACATGGGCTATTTTTACAGCGGAAAAATAGAATTCCGGAAAATCCAGTATAACGCGGATAGCACCTCGGGGCATTACTAGTTTATAATAAATATAAGGAGCGCTCTCTAACATAGAAATTACCACCCAAACAATTATTCATTATTTACCATACGATGATGAAGTTATAAATATAACATGTTTTCAAGTCGTTTTTCCTTAATTATTTAAAGTTTAAAGTTAAAACAAACATGCATTCATTATTATGCCACAAAATAATGTATTATTGAGTTAACTCGTGCCGAAGGCATCGGCATATCTAATTGTGTAAGAATGTTCGCCCTCCCATGATTATAACCATTTTCCAAAATTTTCGATACAAATTTAAGATATCCCGAAAATAGATAATATTAAATATTGATATATTTTTTGAATTAAAAAATGTTGTGTGGTGGTAAAGGTAAAGGTGTGTTTTATATTTTTAGTTCTCGAGTTATTGTTATTTGTTTTTTTTTGTTTAGTGTTTGCGCATCTGTTTGGACATTTTTCTTATAACGGAAAAGTATAAAAAACACACAAAACACGTGAGATTTGAACCTAGAACCTCGGGACCGAACTCGAGAACAACTTTACAGATTGTTATAAAATTTAAATGGAACCAACTTGCAATCACCACCTTTCATTAAAAAATAATGATTATAACCGGTCCACGGAGATCAAGTTCTGTGGTAACAAACATAAAAAAAATACTTACGTGTCTTATTGAGAACCCCTTTCTTTCGTTGAAAGTCGGCTTATTAGAAAATAATTAATTAGAAAACTCCTTTGAACCTTTTTCTCACAGAAACCCACACGAATCGTAATGTAATGAAGGCTAAGAAGCGAGTGGAAAACAGAATTTGTTATCTTGTGGTCATGTTATCAGAATATATGCCCATGATATGTGGGCATATATTTGTTATATTATTCTGTTATTTCTTATCTGTCTGCACCGCATATAAAATGTGGTTACCTATACATAAAATGGTTCAATTTTATGCGTTACGTTTTACCTAGGTTATGGTGCACGAGAAATACGTGAAAACTTGATGTATTAATTTGTGATAATGGGTGACCTGTTTGCTTTGATTCGCATTTTATCAGGAGCTGAATGGCATGCTATTATTCAATATAATCTGCCATTTACATTGGTCTAACTATCAATATATTAGTTATCCACAAAATTAAATAATAAGCAAACGTTATATAAATAAAATAAATCAATTTATTTATTTTATGTACACCACCACCAGTCAACTATCAGATATTTTTATTATAGTATACCAAGTAAGCTCAACTTATTTCAATTATCACTTCAGTGGAGCGCCCTAAGGCGCACACATTATTTTTCTTAATGTTTCCTAAAAGCCCGAACGCAGTTTATTACAAAGTATCCTAAAACTTTGTAAGCCGATCGCCCATTTACCTTCCTTGGATAAATAAATCTTGGAACAAAGAAAAAACATCCTTTATAAATTTCCTTTGAGCTAATCTATTCTTTGAATTAAGGGCGTGGTTTGAAAATTTAATAACATCTAACAACGGCGAACGAAATAACGAATAGATAACAATTTTTTCGCCTTTGGCTTTGACATGTTGGCTTAGGTCCTCACCCGAGACTTCATAAGAAGGCAATTATGAAATAGTAGATTAAATCGTTATTATGGATGTTATTTTAGGTCCTAATCCCTATCTTACAAACCTACCTATTGTATAAAAATACCTACATTTTTAACTCCCAAATCCAAACGCCTCAACCTACTTCCTTTGAAAATAGCTAGAGGCGAAGATCTCGAGAGATGCCGCCTGCCGTCGGTCGCCGACTCTTGAGTGTTGGTAAGTAGTTTCCAGTGTAACACAATTTGCAGACGACATCCGATGTAGATTAAACTAGTAGCTTCTTTCGTGCAGGGCTACGGATAAATTGAAATAAATATTAAACTAGTTACAGTCAACGGCAGAATAAACTGATGAAATAGGGTCCCAAAATAATGTTTTCCGTAAATTCAGTCAAAATTTACGGACTATTGTTGTTTGTCAGAAATAAAAAAAATGATAATGTAATCAAATTTTGTTTGATCCGATCGGTGTTATTGATCGTTTTCTTTTGACCGATTAAAATTTTACTTGAAATTGACACTATATAACTTGTCTCTGGCAAGTCACACTAGAAGATGTTTGTGTTATAGTTTAAGATATATATAGTAAATTAATTCAAAATCCCGGCTATTTTTCGAAATTTTCTGCCGTAAAAACCATCCTTGAAATTCAACGAACATTTAAAAAAAATTTGGCCAATTTGGTCCAGGCGTTGTTGAGTTATGCGCTTAGCAACACATTTTGCGATTCATTTTATACACAAGATTATGTTTTGAAACGTTGCATCTATTACGTTTACAAACGATTTTGGATTTAAAGTGTGGAATCATTCTATGATTTGACTGAACTTTCTACAAGAGAGCGCAGCCAATTTGTGCATTGATTACAGAAGGTTTAATGAGGTAGGTATGTGTGATTCGCCGTGTTGGCTAAGTGGGAGTACACTCCACTTTCATTGAAGGTCGTGGTTTTTTGCCCCGCGACTCTGGATTTATCCTCTTGAATAATCTATGTGCGTCTTAAACACGTGTTTTAACGGTGAAGGCAAACGTCGTGAGGAAACCGGCATTTTCTGAAATTTTCCAAGAACATGTAATATTCACCAACCCAGTGTGGTGAATATAGGCCTAATTTTTCTAGTCAAGAGAGAAGACCCTGTGTCCCAGCAGTGGGAATATACATAAATAGGGGGTCCTATGCTTATGCTTCGTGCGATTTGTACCTAAGGGCGGATAGCTAGTTATGCTAAAAATACAAAAAAAAATGATAAAAAATAATAACGGTTATGATTTTGTCTCCGTCATCCGACGATATATATGTATGTTCCTATTTTCAGGCAAATCTGTTTAGCCGTTTCAAGAAAATTAATTTGAGTAGGTGTTGTGAATAAATTGTTACACGTAGGTACATAATAATATATGTAATAATTTATTATATATTATTATATACATAATATGTAGGTACATATAATATTTATGTACCTACATATTATGTAACTATGTAATGTCAGTCAAATATCAGAGACCTTTGCTTTCTATTCACAAATTTTCGCTACCTATCTGCAAATGCTATTTTCTCTAAAGTACCTACCTAGCAGTAATTTGTCTTTTATTTGTAGTGAACTGACCCAGATAGTTGAAATCTTAGGTTTACCGAGTTTACAAATAAGTTGCTGTGGAAAGATACAAACTCAAACAAAATCGTTGGCAGCCCTAGTCCTCGCCGCAAACAACTTTCAATTAGCGAGTGCATTCGGTCAATTCTTTAGTTTTCGCTACCTATATGTTACTTTACTAAAGACTAACAAACCAGTACTTTACCCCAGCGTCTTTTGTTTGTAGTGAAGTTTATTGAACCAGATAGTTTAGGTCTTACAG
Source organism: Gymnoscelis rufifasciata (assembly GCA_929108375.1). Classification (NCBI taxonomy): domain Eukaryota; kingdom Metazoa; phylum Arthropoda; class Insecta; order Lepidoptera; family Geometridae; genus Gymnoscelis; species Gymnoscelis rufifasciata. Next base: position 1,973,410 of record OV815303.1, read on the forward strand.
AGTTTACAAATAAATAGCCCGTAGAGAGACACAAGGTCCGGAAACAGAGTCGTTGGCAGCCCTAGTCCTCGCCGCAAACAAGTTTCAAATAGCAAGAGCATTCGCGTAACGAGACTTGCTCGCAAAAGAATGGCAGGCGCTCCGAATGGGAATTTGGTGTAAAATCTGTGGTATAACAGCTGACAGTGCAGTTATATTATGATTATAGGTTTATTTAGATATATCATTTTTTTATTGCACACCAATACTTACGTACCAATAACAATCAATAGCCACATTAAAGGCAATCTTTGGATGGATATGGTCAGCTAGGAATAGGTACGAAAGACGGTAAAAACGTTTGATATCGTAAATTGACACAAATACTTTTATTGGTAAACAGCGGACGTTCACAAACTATGAATAACCCGAATGTTAACGCAGGCACAACCATGTCCTTGCATTCGCAGACTTAAAGAGTTAGTTAATAGATATTTGAAAAATATCTTGTATGCCTAGTTTCAAATTTTGCTTAATTCTAAGCCATCTCTTTCGTTGTTATCTGCTAAGGAAGGACAAAAATGAGTCAGTACCTATTTTATATTCAGATGAAAAGATGGATGGACTATGTGAAAGAAGATATGTGTAAGAAAGGAGTGAGTGTTGAGATGACGGGTAATAGAGGGAATGGAAGAAAACACATATTATGCCGACCCCACAAATGGAGTGTGGGACAAGAGCAGGATGATGATGATGACTCTTTTTTATATTCATTGCAACTTTTGATCTCTACCGGTTTCTGGAAAAAATAACCCAGTAGGGCGGGTGGTCTATAGTTTTTATTTATATTGTATGTCCGAAATGGATACAATAGTTGGAACCTATGTTACATTTGAAGACCAAATGTAAATGCACACAATTTTTACAATAAAAAAATCTTATTCTTATCCTCCACGAGCGTAGGAATCTCGGCGATGTTATCGTCGTGGCACGTATTACTATACACTCTCTTGACATGAGTCTTCATAGGACGATGATATCAAATCATGGCGATGCGACAAGTGGTTGAGAGTGCGCGAATGTCATAGCATTGCGGCGAGCCTGTCGCTACTATCGTCGCGCGACGTGCTCGTTGTCTAACGCAGGCGCCGCTGTTACATGAATACTGCGGACACTCGGCGATTCCGTAACGAGTCGTGACAATACGCTGGTAGTGATTATTCTACTACTAGTTCGAGGAGATTACCCAACGACCGACGTAAGCGCAGACTCAGACAGACGACAGACGTAGACAGAAGTAGAGACGGCCTTTTAGAATTTGATTTTTAATACGGATTGCGCTCTAAAGGTAAAATAAACATTGACATAACCCAATTAGCTAAAGTTTGACGTAAACTTGACAGCTTATATCTAAGATAAAAAAGTAATTAATCACTTATGCTTAAAGTGTTCAGAGTGTAAGATTATATCGTCGTGTAATGAACCACTTATCTGACCTCATATTTCCTTTGTCTTTCCCCGGCCCAAAATTAGGACAATCAGATTTGACCCAGAGTGGGTACTCAATCTAAAGCTGCTTTATTAGATTCGTTGCTTCAGTAAACGAAATAAATAAATGAACCTGTTATGATGTAATAGTTTGTTCAATTATTTTAATAGTAATAATTTTTTTTGTTACATATTTTTATTATACCTTTAAAAGAAGGTAGACTTATACAAATCGGTAATACGGATTTATATTGCATTGTTTTATTTCATAATATTATTGATATAATGTTAGTTTTGATACAATTCAAGAACTGAAGTATTCTGAAGTACGTTAGTTATTAACCTACTTAAGAATACCATAGTAACCTACATAACATATTCTTATTAAAAAGCGGCCTGACTAACGACTTACGTAAATTGTACGTCATACAAGTAATTTTATATAGAGCCAAAAATTAAACCAGTTTCAATCAATTATAACGTTTCTAGTTCTTGATAATATCGTTATAATTAAAATTATGTGTATTGAAGACAGAAAAGTTGTCAAGCATAGCTGCATAAACTGGTCTTTTGAAATATTATTTCAGCCGTTAACATTGTCAAAGGAGTTTAGTCAACATAAGAACACACGAGTAATAAAATGACTCGGCTTAAAACCTTTGTTCTCGTGTAATGCGAGCTCATAATGTAATGTAGCGCCTGAAGAATTGCCAGAGCAAACGTTTGTGGATTATACGCAAACTGCTAGGCGCTATTCTCGAGTCTGTATTTGGATTAACATTGCGTTGTGTTTATTTAGCTTCTTTTGTTTTTTTGAATCGAATTTTAAAAGGACATAATGAATGAGATATTTTTATATTTTTTTATTAAAATAAGGACACTTAACACAAGATAACACTAGATACATGCTTAACGCCATGTTGGCTAAGTGGGAGCACTCTCGACTTTAATTACGAAGGTCGTGGGTTCAAACTTCAAACCTAACCGCGTACCTCTGGATTTTCATTTCGAAAATGTACGATTGAAAGTTTCCTCAGCGAAGTAAAACATCGTGAGGAAACTTTTTTTAGTTTATTTTTGTATCACCGACTTGGTCCACAAAACTGATATTTGATAATGTTCATATCATCCAACATATCTATTTTTCACTTGATCAATTTAATAAAAAGTGTCAAAATTTTATAGCATTTAAGTTCTGGAGTGGGGCTTGGAAGGTATACATTCAGTACAAAACGTTACGTCACGCGAAACTTTATTGCCTTAAATATTTGTTTGCAAGAAAATATCAAAATACATGTTTTTTTTTCTAAATGACGGACAATTTTTGGAGTTTACTCCTTACGAAACGATTTGAGTTATAAGGCCCGGTACGGAAATTTTATGAGGAGTAAAATCAAGTGTAACTCGAAAAGTTGAGGCGTTACGTAGAAAGAGACAAACATATTATTATATCTGTAGAATTTGAACGTGTAAAAGAATGAGATGGAATACATTACACAGCGTATCTCATTCTCGGGGTCTCCTCTTTGCGCGATACTTCGTAGTCTCACTGTATTTTATTTATATTATTTTGTAACATACTTCATGTAATACGCTTTATTAAAGTAATGTACATAATTCGAATAATTACAGATATATGTGTGTTTCTCTTATCATTTTAGCAGATGCGTTCATTATTTACCATTTTTTCTATTCGATATATATCATAACTATCGTTCGTAAGGAGTAAACTCCAATCGTGCGTCGTAGCTGACACACACACACTTTTTTGTCTTATTCTTACCTTCGGCTCAGCATAATAGGAAACCCTTTTTGTTCATCCGTGTTTTTATTTTATTAGGTATTTTATGTGCATTATTGTAATGCTGATATTAAACATTTTCTTTATCATCACGTATCCGAGGAAAACATTGGTGGTGGCATCAACCACCACCAAAAACCAACCACCAACCACCAATAACATTGGCCAAAAAAAAGGAAGGAGGTTTGTTTGTTCTGCAAGCACTTTCTCCTTGGTCTGAGTGTTTAATATGTAATAAATAAAAATATATTATATGCATGTCTATTATTTAAGTATATCAGATGTATAGTACCTGAAATACAGAGCTTACCACGGGGCTAGATGTTGTTGTGTGGATTGTCCGGAAATATTTATATTTTATTTATAAAATTATTCTACTACGCAGGTAAAGCTACTTAAAACATAGGTACCTATTAACTGTATATTGACCTATAAGGTACATATTGACATATAATTACACATCAAAGCCTGAGTAGCTAAAAAATTATTCATTTAAAATATCACATAATTTCGGAAATCACAGTTTAAGAAAATACATGTTAATTTCAATTTCAGAAACATTTCTCGTATTTTAGATACCCATATCTTTTGTACCTTATGATTACTAATATGGTAGTATTTTTACAGCTAATTTTATACTGTACCTGAAATAATAAAATAAATTATTATTTTTGAAACACTGAAATTACATAACATAGAAAGCATTATGTATAATTAAATTACCTAGTAAGCTCTGATAGTTTCCCAAACGGCTTCCCGCTCGGCATATTTTTTTAAGTGACTAAACATCGCTGGTCTTTCGTAGGGAGCATTTCGGCCACAGAATGCCTCTTAACATTCATCTATTTGATTTATAACTATTATAATATTGAGTTACATGACAAAATGAGCTGTCAAAATACTACAATATTAGTAATCATAAGGTATAAACATATTATAAATCAATAATGATAAAACAATGTAAATGTAATATTCTAAAGTTGTGCAGAAAAAAATTAAGACGGAGTAACGTAGCTTACCAAAGCGAGATGCGGGACTCAAACCTACGTCTTCCATTATACGCATGGATGTTCTGACCAACTAAACTAACTCCGCCACTACGTCATCGCTTCCATTTTTTCTACACTTGCAACTACGAGTTATGCCTCGTACCTAACCTATAAGTGGGCTTTATCACTTTGTAAAAACATAAAAAGGTTTTCAATGTCATTATGTGTTATTAAATTCGGATTTTAGCGTCGTTCGTCCAATTCCATCAACGTACATTTTCATCAAAATTTCGATTCCCCAAATGTCTATTCTATCGCATGTTTAATTCCTCAAATGCCCATTGCCTCGATATCCCAATATAGCTCGGCATATAGCATAATATTGATATCAAACGCATAGGAGTGCGATACATATTATTGTTACCACAATCTCACCTGATGTAAAGTGACGATGTGGTCTAAGATGGAGCATGAAGACGTAGATGGCTTCTCCGGACCAGATTACGAAACACGAAAAAATTTTTTCGTGTTTTTTTCGTGTTCCCAGAGGGAGAGAGGATACTTTTTATTAAAAAAAATCTAAATTTTTATTCATTTCTATGGTAATGATCTCTGATAATTATTCAATGCGAGCTAAGCCGCGGGTAAAAGTTAGTTAACCATATTCATGAAAATTGCTATAGATTTAGATCAAATAAGTTTTATAAGTTTTCATTTTCTAAATCATTATCTTAAAGCGACATACTAAAAAAAAATAAGGAAAAAAAAAGAAAAAAAAAAGACAAAGAATACGAACATAAAGTTCGATAAGATTTTATTTTTTATAAAGCGGTTTCTTCTTAAATCGTCGTATCCTACGCAGAAAGTCACCCTTGAAAACTACTAACTTTACAGGAGACAGTTTTTTTTTAATTTGTATTGTGTTACTATATTTTTATCTTAATTCTAACCTATTTTATTATCTGGTAATTCTACCAGACCTATGTCTGATAGATATCAATTAAATTGTTCGTTAGTTTTATTAAACTAACGAATTTTTTTTATAATTATTTTTTTAAATTAAACTTGCAGTCACTTTACTATGGCAGCGTATCGCGCACTATCGAGTTTTTCCGCGGTTGTAGGGTCACAGTAGAGTTTGTGACTCGTTTCGCCGCAATATCCATGCATGGTTTGCATCTCGCAAAGGGAAAAAAAGGTTCTAAATCTATTTGTGGCCTTTTTCGCATCAATATTATTGTGACCCAATTTTAAAATCTGAATACCATTTTATTTATTGGTTTTTAAATATTTTTTTACTAAAAAAACACAAATAATATTATAAATATGGAAGTATAAAATAAAATAAAAATCCATTATACTAAGTCTATTAGAATGTCTATATTAAGTATATCAGATGTCTAGTATTCGTAACACAAGCTTAGAGCTTACCACGGAGCTAGATGTTGTTGTGTGGATTGTCCGGAAATATTTATTTATTTATTTATTTTATTAATTTAGTAGATAGGTCCTGTAGATATTCACGCGGGCAAATTCGCAGATGAAAACAAAATATTAAATACAGTTAGCTCAATTTTCAAACCGTGGCCTTTCAAATTCTACTGACTGGCTAAATCCATCCATAAATAATTGCAGTGCATTAGAATGAGATATATAAAATAGATAATTTATTTTCATGTGACGGTTTTATATTGCGCAAACAATAGAATTAAGTGTAAGGCTTAACCCATTAATCATAGGATGTAATTCATGTAATGGAAAAGTTCGTTTCAATTAATTTCGCCCGTACCCTTAGAGCTATCAATCTTTGCCCATTAAATTATGAGTACCTAGTAAAGTCATCTCTTAACTCTCAACTCAATGGTCCCTTTGTACTAAGAAATAACAGCTCTCGTGTCTTGATAGCTCTTGTAATTACAAAGGCAAGTTTGATTCGAGTCCTGCAGGCAGTTTGTATTGAAGAACCTCAAATTAAACAGAACCTATTCCGATTTTAACGACTTTGGAACTTGGCTACTGGAAATTACGATACATTTATTAATCTTGCATACTAACTCTGTTGGAAACATTGGCTTTGTGGGTGTAATTCATACTTCAATACTAATATTATAAATTCGAAAGAAACTCTGTCTGTATGTCTGTTCCTCTTTCACGCAAAAACTACGGAACCGATTTCAATTATATTTGGTACACAGACTCTAGAGCCTTAAAAAGGACATAGGGTGACTTTTTTTAAAATCCAATATAAGACGGGTAACATCTCGAGGCCCTAATATTAATATTTATGAAGCTTCAGCTGAATAAGGAATTATCTACAAATGTCCTTGCGCTACGCAGCTACAGAAATAGCTACGGCGTAGCATTAACTAGGATTCTGTAGCGAATGCTACACATTAAAACTTACTTAGCGCATCACTCGTAGCTAACATGCTACGAAATGTCATTTCGTACAGTAAATAATTCTGAATGATATGTTATTTTTGAACGACCGTAATTCTGCACTATGTAAATAAAATGTTTCGACTGGGAAATAAAAAAAACACGTATTAAACATAATTACTGTAGAATTACAATTTATAAAGATATTTCTAATAAGTGTATAATAAATCACATATCAAGGCTCTTGAATATTAAAAACTGTGTGTGTGTCTGCCAAGTAATGCCCGAGAAACGTTAGCAACTTTAAAGCTTTTAAAATAACCCAGAAAACATAAACAAACCCTGGAAAAGTGAGTTTCTAAAGCGGAAATTTATACTCACATCCTCTAATGCTAAATTGCACCTCTAAGCCCCGTAAGCCCATTGAGATTGCACTTGCTGAGTACACGCTGTATAGTGAATGTACATAATGGTATATTCAGTGTGTTCAGTTTTAGATTTGTGGTTAAACAGACGTTCAAATCATGTTCCTGTAACTATCCGCTTATATTACCTAATTGATTTATGAATGTTTTGTTTTAAACATGGAATGGAAAATTGAATGGAGTAACAAAATGCATGATTGAAAGAATCCTAGAAATATGGACCAGAAATGAACCAGTATTTAAATTGTATTTGAAATTAAGTTGATAAATGATGGTAAATTGCATGAAACACATGAGGACATCTTTTGTGACATCTTTGACAAAGCCCCTGTACAGCTACCATATTAATTAATTAATTTATTTAATGATTTTATTATTGTATTTGTTGTTTAAAAATTGTGTGTAAATAATATTATTTGAATTTGAATTTTGAATTTGAAAGATGACTCTTATTATAAACTACTAAAATATATAGAAATAGCTTTAACATTCAAAATATTTATTTTATTACTAAAATAACTACCGAAAACGACATTTTTCCTTTGAAACTTATCTACTGTTTTGTACTTAGCCATTTTTACGAAAGTGAGCTCGGAGGAACTTCGGTACAACTCGCTCGCAGAACCCGCGTGTAGTCAGTTATTTGTTTCAAAGCGGACGCAAATAACAACTTTCTGCATTTATAAGCGAATGGCTGGAGGATTCCATGTTCATGTTTAATGGCTTTGTTTGCGGCTTAGTTCAGTTTTAATAAGTTTAATAGAACGTGGAAGTACTGTGGGGATTCTGAGAGATTTTATTGATTTACGTTAATTCAATAAGTGAGTAACGATATGTTTTTACAAAGTTTAATTAAATATCTGTGTTGCCAGGACTGCCACAATTTCGATCGATTGGTGGCAGGAAGCAATGGATAGAGACAAATAGAGTCAGCAGTCGGACACTTGGACGTCGGTATTAAATCTAATAGGATTGAGGATATTTTTCATTGATCATTTGAGTAACTTATCTGTACATAATATAGCTATCTTGCTCAGATAATAATCTAAGTGCGACAGTAGTCTACGAAATATCCACAAGGTTGAAAATAAAATTCAATCATATATTCATGATCCTGGAATATCTGCCACTATGATTCAAGGGCTTATTTCAATAACGTGTCAGTTGACATCGAGAGCATTTGACACCGCGTTTTGACATTGACATAATTGGCGAGGTCTTAACGAATAATATGTAGTCAGAGCTTATTTAAGTGATAAGTTGTTATATAATGAGTTGCTAGATTTAATAAGACTTCACTTATACTTAATCTACATATACCTACCTAAACTTTTAAGGGTAATATTACGATATTCAATTAAATATCGGTTGGCAAGTGGCTTTTATAAAATTCCAGTCTCAACAAAGTATGTTTTTCATACTGTTATTTTAAATGTATGAAATTATCTGGGACTTGTAATTAGTAAACATTCTTTATCAAAATATTATCTTAAATTATGAAAGGAATGAAAAGCTTCATCATCATCATCATTTCAGCCGTAGGACGTCCACTGCTGGACATAGGCCTCCCTCAATGACTTCCAGTGACTTCGTTCGGTAGCAGCTTGCAACCACCGCGAGCCTGCTACCTTTACCAGATCGTCCGTCCATCCAGTTGGTGGTTGGTGGATGAAAAGCTTTTTTTTTTTTTTTTTTTTTTTTTTATGATCGATAAGCCTTCATTTGACCACAATCTCACCTGATGTAAAGTGACGATGTGGTCTAAGATGGGACATGAAGACCTAGAAGGTGGCTTCTCCGGGCCACATTACGAAACACGAAAAATCGCTTCACGCACTGGCCCAGCCCGGAGGGTGGTGACAAGCCGCGGCCGAAGCCTACCACCAGAGACTGTTCTTAGCACCACCCGGAGGTCACGTGTAAGGATTCAGAGGGTTACCACTTACGGACGTGAACAGACAAAACCTCAAAAAAGCTTATTTTATCTTAAATATTTCAATGGAAAAGGAGAATAAGAATAAGGTTATTTTTAATACCGCAGTTTTTTTTTAATTGAAACATGTGTGTAAGCATAGAGTGCTATGCATTTACTTTTTTTTTAATACTAAATAATATTTTACGAAAGAAAAATTAAAATGGGGGATCAAACACACACACACACACACACACAACCACACATACAACCTAATGGGGCTGGGCAAATTATTCAAAAAGAAGGCTCCGCCGCGACAGTTTGCACTGCCGTGACCAGGATTCGAACCTGGGTTACTACGGCCACAACGTAGGGTCCTAACCACTAGACGATCACGGCTATCGGAGCACTGAGAGAGCCGTCGAATTTAGTGATAGTGTCAAAATATTCTCGCTGAAACTATTCACTTTCACTTATACTTCGGTTGCGCAGGAGTTTTGCAATTGTAACACTTTGTGACTTTCATTCGTTTTTTAGAGTAACAGTTAGTAGGTATTCTGTTCTGTCCGTCTGAAAATAATGGATTTTTTTTTTGCTTGCACGATTTCCTAAAAAAATACTAAGATATACCTTTCATAATAAACAAAGTTTCGCAGGGAGCTTGTAACGCCAACGTATAGCATATTCTACATATATTTATTATAAACTAGCTAACCCGGCCAACATTGTTTTGCCATTTACCAATAATGGATTTTCTCGTGGAATGACATGTATTATCCCGTGGTAAAAGTGCTTATGTCATTTTTCAGGCTGTAAAGGAATGTGTACCGAATTTGATTGCCTTGTGTTTATCATTCCCGTTAATTGATTTATCCGCGAAATCACCGAAATTCCTTCGGTAAACAGTTACTTATGTCACTTTTCAGGAATTAGAAAATTTGCTTACCAAATTCCGTAGTCCCAGACCCCTACTATGCTATAAACTTACAAACACAATCCCACAAACTTTACATATTTATATTATAAGTATTGAAAAAAAAAATCTACTTGTTTTTTTTTATAAATGAAGGATTTATTATTGTTTTTTTTATTTGTCAAGCCTATTTAAATGTAGGCATATCTATAATAGTTCACGTTCGGCTAAGTAACTAATTAAATTAGTTAACATTTTATTCAGTTTTATTTGCCGCACTCCCCTACTTGAATAGGGATCCCCTATTAATTGTTTTTAGATTTTAGTCTTAAATACTTTTACAATACATTTTAACTACTTGTGAATATTCTATAACTTATTAGTACCATAAGTCGGCGATGAAACTGCTGTACAGTTTTAGTAACTTTTGCAGTGTCATGAATTTGATTCCCTGTGTAAATATGTCCATTATTCATATATATTTTTTGAATTGAATTAAAATGTGAAATAAAAATTCTGACAGTGTAGAAGTCGGTTAACACATCTAATATCATTGGCAAGCGTTTCCCGATAAATATAGCCATCTTTGATAAATAGCTGTTTCACAGTGAAATCATTTTCAAAAATATTTTAGCGCGCTCAAACAAACAAACAATCTCTTACCTTTATAATCTAATATATAAAATTTCCATGTCACAACGTTAGTAACCGTACTCCTCCGAAACGGTTAACCGATTTTTACCAAATTTTATATGCGTATTCAGTAGGTCTGAAAATCGGCTACTATCTATTTTTCATTCTGCAAAACAACATTTTTCTTTATTTAATAATTTCATCAATTTGCAACGTCCGTCGTTTTTAGTTTTTCTCCAGTCCATCCAAAGGTTGTCTGGAAGAGATCACTTTTAGTGATAAGGCCGCCCATTGTTACACTATTATTTAATATTTAATTCTTAAGCATTGTTCTATTGTATTATATATTTTTATGTGTTTCAATAAAGGGTATTGTATTGTATTGTTTGCTGGGGTCAGCTGGTATGCGTATAGATAGGAACTATCTTGGTCGGACGCACACTCCTCACGACAGGCCTCTACCGTGGTCGGCCGAACTCTTACATTCAAACTTCAGCAGTAAAGACCAGAACTAATGAGATGTCACTGAAAACTGCCCCTACATTGAGGGCGAAGCAACATTAAACTGAGACTTTATTTAATTTGTATTTTGTTTGTTCATGTATATTTACAGTCTGTATTTTTTAAAATGGTTATATGACATTTCTTGTGTACCAAATAAATGTCATAATCTATTTATCTTTTATACAAGTGCGTCAGGGTTAGCTGTCAGTTGGCGCGGTTAGCCGTGTAGGCCTTTTCGTCTCTATCTGCCTATTAAAAATAATAATAATAAACTATTTATTCTAGCTAAAAAAACATGAAGTAAGACTTTATAATCTAAGCACACTTTGAAATAAATCTAATACATTTAATAGAAGTAAGGTTTCCTTCAGTTACTTGCAGCTAACATATGGAAATGAATTGCTGAATTACAGAGCAGACCGTTTATTTGGTGACTTATTCGTCTGTTCATAAGCAATTGCGTGTCATAACGCCATACACACTGCGGAGTCAGCTTAGTGAGGTTCGAGATGAGTGCTTTTGCTTATACTATAAGACAAGTATCTTGAAATCGCACTAAGGTCATGTTAATGGCATACGAAGGTTGTTCCGATCTAATACAACTCCTTATTGCTAGGTAACCCTCTAGTCGACAATGGATATGGGCTATATACCGCATTATTATTCCCTTTTCTCTAGGATCAACCATAAAACTCGCGACGCCGTGGCAACATAAGCTGATATATAAAAGTTTCTCGACATTTACAACCAACAACAACAGGTAAAATTGCTCAGCTGACGTAAAGCGACTAATGCACTTTTACGAGTCGTTTTATGGGCGACGTGGGTGTTAGACAATGGGCCTATATACACATAACTTATTACCCGACTGCGCCAGGATTATGTTTATGTTCATGAGTATTATATGAAGGTATGTAGGTAAAGTTGTTTGGCACGCTCTGCCGGTGTTGCACGTCAATTTTCTTGAATTGATCCTGGAATTGACTAGGACAAGGACAAAGGAAACGCTTTTTGCCTTTGTAGGAAAGAGAGAGAGAGAGAAAACATTTTTTGACACAACACACACACACATATTTTTTTTATAATTTAAGGAAAGAAAGAAAGATATATTTACACTTTATCTCTTGCTTTAACTACTGGCGCTGCACGAAATTTTAGTTTATCTTCGTCTTGAATAATGTAGAAACCTACTCTTAAATGTAAAAAAAATATAAAATATCGTCTGACTCTGAATCATGAACATTTCCCACGAGTGCACTGAATCATGACGACTTCAGAAGTGCAAAATTAAAAAAATGTCTTCTATAAATGTCAATGCCTTCTTACTAAAATTTATAAAAATTGACTAAAATAAGCAACAACACAAAATTTACGATACGAATCAATTGAACCATTAAAACGAAAGTTGCTCTCGGTAATTCAAAGACATTGTACAAATTTATATCACGTGACAAGAAGTATATATAAGTATGTACTTCAAACTCTTTTTTTTTTAAAGTTCTCAGAACATGCCTGAGGAAACCCTCACGATGTTTGCCTTCACCGTTAAAGCACGTGTTTAAAGCGCACATAAATTTCTCAAGAAGAAAAATCCAGAGGGGTTTGAACCCACGACCTTCGGAATGAAAGTCGAGTGTCCTCCCACTTAGCCAATACGGCTTTTAAAAAGTCTAAACCTCTAAAGTAACTCTTTGAAATATATTAAACTGCATTAAGGTGTTATTTAAATTAAAAAATTAGAACTCCGCCGCGACAGTTTGCACTGCCGTGACCAGGATTCGAACCTGGGTTACTACGGCCACAACGTAGGGTCCTAACCACTAGACGATCACGGCTACCGGAGCAGTTGATATAGTTGTCAAAAAACTCGAACAGTTCAACTTATCTGGAGCAGTTGTTGCGCAAGAGTCGACAAAAAGAGAGCAACATGACAGCGTTACCAATCGGCCGTTGACAGTGCAATAAGAAAAGTGATTGGTTATTGAGATTGAGAGCATGATAAAAGGAGATAGGTATATACGCGAACGGTTCAACTAATTTAAATTATATTGTGTGAGATTTCAAAATTGCATAGGTATTCTTAAGCTTTAGGTGTTCTTAGACATGTTTAATGAGGTGAAAGTGGGAAAGAATAACAAAATATCTTCAAATATACTGAAATGAAAACGTGCACTGTACAAAATAGTTGTATGTAAAAAAATGTTTTAAAATCTTATTTATTATTTTTATTTTTGATTTTATTCCTCTTAATAATGTGCCTCGCCTACAAACTGTTCTGATCTACTCTACTATTTGCAGTTCTCTAAATAAACAGATAAAACTTTCCAAACTAAAATAAATTTATTGTACACAAAACGAGTTTCGATAATCCTCGACATGCCCTCAACTCAAACGAATTGAACCATATTCAAATTCAGAAGCGCCAGGTCCGACAATCCATTCAGGATTGGAATGAGAAACTTTTTTGAAATTCGAATTGTACGTGTTCTGTGTACCTACACGGTTCTCTTTATGAATTTGAATGAATAAATGTAGTGATGAAATTATTATGTACCTACTGTCAAAGTTAAATTAATAATATAAGTTAAAGTCAATAAGAATTTAAATGCTATTTTTAACCCCCGACAAAAAAGAGGGGTCTTATAAGTTTGACATGTTTGTCTGACTGCCTGTCTACGATTTCAATTTAGTTTTTTGTATGATAGGTGAGTTATGCGCGAGTGTTCTTAGACATGTTTGATGGAAATCGGTTGAGCCGTTTAAAAGTTATGAAAGTGAGAGTAGGGAACGAAAACCGAAAATCTGCAAATATACTCGAGTTGGGTATCAAACGAAAGCGCATCGCGTGCAAATTACAAAATATTATGATGTTTACGTTTAAGAAAATCAAGGTTATAATCAAGGGTTTTTCTTAAATTTTAAATTTAGATTTATTTAAAATACGTTACGTCGATTTGGCATAGGATATCTTTCTAGGGTTGCAAAAGATAGAATAAATAGGCTATTCCACCTCTTTCGTGTTCCGTGAAGAAACTCTTTAACGTACAAATGTAAATTTCCTTCAACCTGTTGAAGTTAAGGGCTGCGCTATTTATGAGCTCAGATGCGTATTTAACTAGCTTTGCTTTTAAAATTATCATCATCATCATCAAATCATCCGTAGGACGTCCACTGGACATAGGCCTCCCTCATAGACTTCCACTAACCTCGGTCGGTAGCAGCTTGCAACCACCGCGAGCCCGCTACCTTCACCAGGTCGTCCGTCCATCTAGTTGGTGGACGTCCTACTCTGCGTTTGCCGATTCGTGGTCTCCATTCAAGAACTTTCCGTCCCCAACGGCCATCTGTAATATGTGTATGGCCATTTTTAAAGTAAAGAAAAAATGAAAATGCGTTTTTTAAGTAATTAATAGTCTACAAGAAAGCGATGATGCTTAAAAACTTTGTTATACTTCGTTGTATTTAATTTCCCTGTGTGTACAATAAAATGTATTTGTATTTGTATCTAACTAATAATTTTTATTTTTATATTTTAGTTTTCTGGCAGATAGGTGTGGCTCGAACCATGAATAATGACAAGGACGAAGCTAAGAAAAGGTAATCGAGTTACACGCGCGGGCGGCCTAACGCGATTACTTAAAGAAATGTACATTATGTTTACATTACTATTAAAGAAAATGGTGTCCAAATAACACTTGTATATTAAATATAATGTTAATTTTGGCCTAAAAAGTAATCCAAATTAATAATAAGAATAAAGACAATTAATTATTGACGAGCTTGTGTAACACGTCGGGATGCTTTCCTACTACCTGCCAAGGTAACATAAAAAAGAATTTAATGAAGTAAATTAATAATTACTTAATATTACCCGATTAAACGTCCGTAGCTTATTCACCGATCCAGATAAAATAAATTATAATATTTCCGGACAGTCCACACAGCAACATCTAGCCTCGTGCTCTAAGCTTGTGTCACGGGTACTAGTCATCTGATATACTTAATATAATAGATATACAAAAATGTAGATATTTTTATTGGGTATACATATTAAACACCCACCTTAAGGCGAAAGTGCTTGCAAAAGATACAAACACTTGGCCCCTCGGCGGGAACGGATCCCGCTACCTCTTGCGCCGCAACCTTCGTCCACCGCGCCACTGAGACGATAAGACTGTTATGATAAATAGAGTGTTCATGCGCTGTGAGTGTTCTTACCTCCCATCTTCACGGAAATTCGTAAAGATTAAGTAAAAATTGTCAAAACTTAATGCCCTATTAAATAGACAAAGTAAAAATAAAAAAGTTATAGTAATATTAAACACTTACGACCTCTAATAGACCAAAATAAAAATAAGTTTAAGAAGAATAAGAATTAATTTATTGGTCTACAAAACTAGGAATAACCAGTATTTTGGAGACTTCCTTCCATTGATACCATATATTTTATAAGCCTGTGGTGTCTTATTGTCCCTATCACCCTGTTAAAGTTGTCCAATCCCTAAGGTGGGCGTCAAGTTCATCTCGCCACCGTTGCCTCGGTCTCTCGGTCTATCGCGAGGTCTTTTCTAGTTCTGAGGAATCACTATTCTGTCTGTTATTGTGGTCTGTTAATTTGAATCCAAGGATACTGCACTCCATAGCTCGTTGGCAAACATATGTATACATATTTAAATAGTTTAAGAACAACTAGCTCAAGGTGATCATGGAAGAACAGCGCTGTGGTTTGACTCGCTCAATCACAGCATAATGCTGAATGATCACCTTTTAGTCACATTAATTATTGGTTTTTGTTTACTTTAAGGTATATTTGGTTTTAATTCTGTGACAAATAAACATTTTATTCTTTCTCCTTCTTATTCTTCTAAATTAAACTATTTAAAAAAATCTTTGCTTCAATCTTTCTTAGAATGATATTAAAAATGTCCTGCGATCTTCCACCATATTGGAAAGGAGTGTACGCAATTTCAAACAAATTATTCCTGAATGCTTTGCATATTCTCAATTTCCTCACAAAGTCTAGTGAATTTTCAATTATCTGGAGATTGGAAGTGCATTTATTAAATAACGTTGAGCAAACATTCTCGGGAGAATGGGTTTTTGTTACCGAGCAGCCATTAATTGGAAATTTAAGGTAATAACTGTTTCCCAGCCGAACTCAGTAAATTTAAATAAGTAATACACGCACTTCTCACAATCTCATCAAATAGTTTTTTTAAATTAATTTAGTCAAATTCGCAAGTAGCATTCATAAACATAAAATTTACTGAATTCTGATTTCGTAGTATTTACTTCACATACATAGGTTGAACTATTGAATGTTCTTATGTCAGTATGTACAACCAGCGTCAAATTAATATAAGCGCCTAGAGTAATATGTCTAAATAATATGAAAAACATAAAACCAAATTGATTAAGGCAGTTATAATCATCGGCATCTTAGATAAGTAAATATAAATTCAATAATAGTTCGATATTTCGACCACTTGGGACACATACAAATAAGAACTCCAAAATTGTATAAACTGATAAAGATGTGTTGTTCTATTCGCTTCTCAACTCATTATAAAACATTGAAGAGAACTGCCAAGACAATGTTATTTCTTTGACAATTTTTGTTTAACAATTTTGTTTTATTATTTTTGTATTCAAACGTTTTGACTTTGACTTTGATATTCGGATATATTTCTACAAACATTTCAACAAAATATGATGTTTATTTCAACCAAGCTACTCGACTGCTACTTTGTGACTAGATTTCGTATTGAGATTGGCTGTGGTATAGATTCCGTGCTCTTTGCTACATAAAATAACTCTTTGACACATCTGACACATAGATTGCGATATCGAGCCATCCGTACCCACGAACTTTATTTATATTGGACTACACTATTTGTCAATGTTAAACACTGAATCAATACGGGCGGTCTACTTAATTCATCTGAGTTTATTCACCCAGGTGCATTAAGTATACTTTTAGTAGACTATATTAACACAGGTGTTTTCGGGTGCATTAAGTCTACTAATTTAGTAAGAACAATCTCTAGTAGTAGACTTCGGCTGCGGCTTGTCACCACCCACCGGGCTGGGCCAGTGCGTGAAACAATTTTTCGTGTTTCGTAATGTGGTCCGGAGAAGCCATCTACCTTCTAGGACTTCATGCTCAATCTTAGACCAAATTGTCACCAGCAAAACCAGGTGTTTCCCTGAATACTTAATGTACCAAGTATTCTATTTTAGTAGACTTTATTCAGTTAGGAGATTACCTAGGTGAATAAACAATACTTTCAAGCACACATTTTTATAATTTTACATAATATGCACATAAGTATATGTATATCATCATCCGGTACCAGGATAGCAGAAACAATGCAGAAGTAATTCATCACCTAGAGGTGCTGGGGAGGGTTATGGTGCCGACGTTTTCTTCAGTTTCTGATACAAATCTATACTAATATTATAAAGCTAAAGAGATTGTTTGTTTGTTTGAACGCGCTAATCTGAGGAACTACCGATCCGATAAACACAAACAAACGCGACGATTTGAAAACCTCCTTTTTGACCTTCCGTTGAAATTCGGTTTAAATATTTACTGTTAGAAATCTTACTAATCGAGGAAGGCCGCGGGAGAATACGATGTTCCCGCGGGGAAATCTATGAAACACGGGCTATGCCGTGGCGTGAAAAGTATTGGATCATTTATGTTATCCACTACTTTACTACAGTGTCAAATGTTTAAAAATCTATGCCATAATTTATTTCATCGGTTAATAAAGTTAATCAATATAATAACTGCTTATCATAATAATATCTTGTAAATGCTTTTATATTATTTCAGTCATCATTCTTATGCATATTTAGATATCTACCTATAAATATAAGGTCCACAAACTAATCATAAATGATGTCCAAAACCACTCCACTGTCTCCGAACTCCATTCTAATAAATCGCATTATTACTCATATTTTAGCCAAATTTCAGTACATCAATCCCCAAAGCAGTTGGAAATGAAATACATTTCTCAAACAGCGCTATCTGGATTTATTTTAGCACGATCAATCATAGAGTTACATTCGTATAGCCAAGTCCAGGTCCAATAGAAATGCAAATGTTTTGACGTAATGCTCGGTCCGCTAGCCGCAGGGCGAGTATTGTGGGTAGAATGGAAGCTGGGTGGTTAGTTCAATGGGTTTGAAAGGTCATCGATGCACGTGATATAACCTGATTTTAGATTCTAAATTCTAAATATCCATTTGTAGAGTCCACAAATAGCTTTAAAGAAAACACAAACGTATAATTATTTGTAAGTAAACTGAATTCTGACTGTCGAAAGGTCAAATAACATTATTTCGATGTATTAGGGGATAATGACAGAACTGAATTTTTTGCTACTCATAAATAAAGTAGAAAGGTTGGGAGCGAGAAGTTCCAATCAAGTTCAAATTGCCATAGACAAAAAGAGACAGTAAATTAAGAACTAAATGTGTCATAGTTTTTCTTGGCACTTGACTTTTGAATCTTGTGTCGGTTTATTTCTATATATATATACGCGGGTTTATTTCTGAATATTTAATATTGTGTAAGCTCTGTTTTTTACAGACCTTACTCTACAGGGGCACAATCTTGACTTTGGTACCTATCCATTTAAGTTACATATTTGCAGGACAACCTATCTGCTGTCGTCTTTCGCTCATTGATTAAATAATAATACAATCAGAATCGTTGCAGCGGACCTTCGCCACAGAGATAATCAAGGTAGTAAAGATGACTCTCAAATGCCGAAAGTCTATTTCTAGATAAAATTAAAATGAAACCTTATCTGTGCTTTCAATATCAGAAGAATGAAGCAGCTGGTTTGTGATTAAAAAAGTTTGTATGAAGTAGTTTTAATGCTTTGCTCTATTCGATCGTCGTTGCGTCGAGTTAAGGCTGAATCGAGTACAATATATGCCACAGTACAAGTAGACAAAAAGAAATTTGCACTAAGTATTATCACTTTTTAGGGTTCCATAACCAAAGAGTAAAACGGGACCCTGTTATTGAGACTTGGACGTCGGTCTGTCTGGAACCGTGATAGTTAGACAGTTGATATTTTGAGGGTAGATGTACATAATATGTATATCTGTTGACGCCCTAAACACTACCAAAAACGCATAACCATTAATTATTTAACCCCATACAACAGTCTCATGCTCTACTAACTGGAACGCAGGAGGCGTTACCTGGTCCAAGAGTCTGAAGCAAGTCAATTAAAAGTAAGGTTAATCGAGAAACTTTTCTAATCATTTTAAAATAATTGACTGCAAGCTTTACTTCCCGAGTGACATACTCGTAATTAATCGCGGTGTCTTCTAGGTACGTGACACAAAGTTTTTGTACCTAATAGGAAATCATCAAAATAGGTCATCAAAATAGTTTATAGTAGGATCTATATGTAGAAATAAATCTCAATTTAAAATTTTAGAAAAACCCCTGATTCTAAAGCTTTCATTTCCTTAAAAGTAAAACACCATAATATTTAGTAATGTGCACGCGATCTTCCTTCCCCACTCTCACCCCTTATAACTTTTAAACGGCTCAACCGATTTTCATGAAATATGTCTAAGAACAACCGCGCCAAACTCACCTTTCATACATAAAAAAATAAATTGAAATCGCTCCATCCGTTCGGGAGCTATGATGTCCCAGACAGAAAGAAACACAGACAGACAGACACTTCAAATTTATAACACCCCTCTTCTTTGGTCGGGGGTTAAAAATACGACGAAAGAACTACAGTTCAAGTTCCGAAGCTTCAATAGGGTAGAAGACTAAAAAATAATAATAAGTCCGCTATTAAGATTATTAAAAAATTGGTCCCGTATTTTTCGTACAAACAAAAAATCACAGGTGGTCATCGTGACGTAAACGTATTTTCTTTTAATTAATCGTCATGTCTTAAGCAGTACGCATTTTATACTTCATCTACAAATCTAATTGGTAATTTGAATGATACATAACAAATGTATGTACATGTTATGTAATGTACATATTTTTACAGGCAACACATGGAAAGAAGTAAAACAAAGAACAGAAACGGGTCTGAAGAAAATTAGCGATTGGTTAGAGCGGAATCTTTTAACACTTAATGTAAATAAAACTAATTATATCTGCTTTACAAAGGACGTAAGAACCCAACCTGACGCAACATTCGACATCAAAATACATAAATGTAGTATTCACGATCCTAGTTGTGATTGTGAAATAATTAATAAAGTTAACCATGCTAAGTATCTTGGTGAAATATTGGATCAGAGATTAACATGGAATTTTCATTTAGATTTACTTATGACTCGGACTAGACAGTTGATGTGGCTCTTCAAACATTTAAGGCATATAGCAACACCTGGTTTGATAAGTCAAATTTATAAGTCGCTGGTGAAACCCGTTCTTACCTATTGTATAACCGTTTGGGGTGGTGCATCCAAAACCCTGTTTCTAGACCTTGAAAGAACCCATAGATCGCTTCTGAAGGTTATGTATTTAAAACCCTACAGATATCCAACCGAAACGTTATACTCAGACTCTGGCCTACTATCCGTTCGTAAATTATATATACATAATACAGTGCTTAAATTACATAAAAGTTTAAAATACAATCCGGAAGTTAAATATAATAGAAGAAAAGATATTATAATTAAAGATATTAGCGTCAAATCAGTCTTTGCATCGCGACAATACCAAAAACGGTCTGCATATTTATACAATAAAATTAATAGAACTATTTATATATACCCTATGAATTTATTTGATTGTAAGCGGGAATTATTCAACTGGTTGATGAGCTTAAACTACGATCAAGTAGAAAAACTTTTTACGAGAATATCCTGATCACCATATATTTTATCTATGAATCGATTATTTTATTATACAAATATCAATTTATTTTATTATACATAGTTTATTAGTTCTCATATATTTTATATTTATGTATTTTGCACTTTACATTACACTTACATACATTACACACCTCTACATCACACTTCATACATTATACTTACATTCACTACACGTCACTTAACAACTTTAAAACGCTCTCATTTTATAAATTGTACCATACTCCATTCATTTCTGTTTGTCAACAAAAAAATTTCGATCCTACCTTCAAAAATATTTTTTTAACTTTTTTATTTTTATTTTAGTAACCTTAGTTTTAAATTTAAATTGTATACTTAATTTAAGATTAAATTTAACAAATTACAATGTTTATTTTGCTGAAATAAAGTTAATTTTAAGCGTGAATGCATTTATGAAGAGCGAATCCTCCTAATACAAGTACTCAACTTAAAAGGAGGTTTCATATTTTGTTGTATATTTTGTGAATTTTGTGAAAGCAATAAACATTTTTATTTTATTTTTTTATTTTATTTACATGTATTGTATGTATAGTAATGTACATCTCTAAGATGTCATCAATAATTTTCTCTTAACACATGTATTATTGTTGTACCTCGTAATATTTAGTTTTGAATGTGAAAAATGTTATACAGCTCTATGTAAGCGTCCGACTTGCCCAACTCTATGAAGATTATGTATTTCCATTCCATATTCACATAATGTAGTGAATGCCACAAAGCAACTAGGTCGCCAAACAAATAACTAGATTCTACCGAATGAACTGCTAAAAATGAAGTTCGAAGTAGAATGGAGTTCTTGTAACATGACCAATAGATTTTTTTATTGAGGCTAATTATCTACATATACATAACATAACATAAAAATGAATCTTTGATTCTCTTGGACACAACACTCGTTAATGGCTAGACAGGTTAAGCAATTATTTTTGTTGTGTGTGTTATTTAAGGTTAAAATAAGATAGTTTAAAGTTCTAAGCTGTACAGATGAGCTGTGCAGGTAGGTTAACCTGAGCGTGTATGTTGCACAACTGTGCAGGTTTCCGTTGTGTTTATTTTTTTATTATTTAGAGTGTTCAGGCGTTTCATAGAGCGAGCTGTTCACACCACGGTATGAATGTCCCAAGGGCTCTTTTAGAATGGTTCGTTTCGCACCGATGTACATATATTTAAGAATGGGTACTTGGTGTAAAACAATATACTCTGGTTATTAAAAGAATCTGTCACTCATAGAAACTGAAAAAAAAAATTGGCTTTCTAGAATACGACATCATTAGAATCAGTCGCTTTAAACCCGTTTTGCATTTTAAGAATCTGTTTTAAATACTAATATTATAATCTGAAGAGTTTGTTTGTTCGTTTGATCGCGCTTCTCTTAGGAACTACTGGTCCGACTTGAATAATTCTATCACTTTTAGATAGCCTGTTTATCGAGGAAGGCTATAGGCTTTTTACCGCAAGAAACTCCAAAAACACGGACAACGCCGTGACGTATAAAGCTAGGCTGTCATAAAACTACTAAATTAAACCATCATAGCAATCGCTTAAAAGCTTCTTAAAGAATCCACACCGTAAAACATTCTCCCTTTTATGTACCCAAACACCAAAACCGCCCATGACTCGCCCACAAAAGTCGTCAGATACCCAACAATACGTGCAAAACATCGTTATCGCTAAGGCAATACCCGCTATAAGTCACCTGGTAATATGGGCCAGGCGGGCAGGCTGCGAAATTGCCGGCCACGTCAACCGGCAAATTGCCCTATCAAACCTCTCGCAGCCAATTAACTAACAATCAACTACTCACATGTTGTTTTAATACATCTAGCTGATCTGTTGTAGTTGTGGCCAGCATCAAGTTTCTTTATTGATAATAAAGGTCACTGTAGCCCTTTCACGATTTGCCACAAAATACTGTTAGAGATTACAAGATGTAATCCCATGCATTTGACAGATTTTTTACAACTAAAATTTAACTTTATCTGTCAAATTTATGGGTTATGAACATGTAATCTCCAACACTCGTTAGTGGCAATTCGTGTTTTTGTACAATTGTCTTAAGGTGTTAAGATAGACAGAAAACTCTTTATTGTACACCAACAATAATACAAACAGTAACAAGACATTACATTGGAGTACAAAGGGCGGCCTTAACGTTGCATATTTTTAGGTTACTTTTTAAATATCATGACATGACAACTTTATGATAAAAATATATAAGTAGCATATTATAAGTATACGTAGAACAGAATGGGGTAACAGTTTTTTCTTAAAAAAAGCCCGCGCCGCAAATACAGTCTTGGACGTCTACCAACAAAGGACGATGGTATGTAAATGAAAGCAAGAGGGTTCGAGCGCATTTTTAGTTTCGTTCAGTTAGTTAGTTAAGGGTACAAAAAAAATATCAAAATAATTTCCAGGATCCCAAAAAGTCATTAGATGCTTATTGATCTACCAAAACATTAACAATTCAAAATCTCATTTCAAGAGAAATAACGATTCAAGTCTGATCTGTGTCCTTAAATTACGTCATTAGCTTTTATGACGTCCAGAACCATTTTCTTTACAAAAGCTGTTGTCTATCTCTCTAATTTCATCTAATGAAAATGTTTATTAGCTACGTACTTCTCATTTTATGATTTTGACAAGAACAATATCAGCGCACCTGACGTTTACTACTTAAATAATGAAGCTTATGTTACGCAGCAGGCTTTTATTAATCATAAAAAATAACGCACTAGGAGTTTCCAATATTGTAGATATGACCGAAAAATAAGATACATTGTGATTTCGCCAGGAATACTGGAAGCTGAAATTTCAGCGTCAGTTGAGACGCGTTTCCCGCGCTGCGAGCACGTCGTTCCCCTATTTTCATCTGGCTGCCGCGAGCACAGATTGTAAACAAATATTTTTCGGGATAACTTGGCGGAATAAACTACGAGCTATTGTTATCTTAACTTATAAATAAAAAATATTGTTTATGCCCAGTGTTCAGCATATGAAAACAGAAACTATCACGATGTGACGTTTCGAAATTTGAAATTTGTAAACAAAAGATTGTTGAATGTAGCCGTGTGTAATACGAGATGATTGTTTACGTTCCGTAATTACGAAAGTGTTATGAAACAGTGAATTCACAAAGGAGAAGCGGAAAGCGAAAATAAATCCGGACTTATATTTTCTGTGGGGTAAGATTGATTTGAATTTTAATTAATTTGGGTTAGAGATCAGTTTACAGAGATTTATTTCTGAAATAACATTACTAAATAATTTATTTCATTCGGAAATGTATTACTGGAAGGTACTCTTTGACAACGTAATATCTTGATGCTTAACAAGATGAAACAATGGAAGCAGGCGATTCTCCTGAAGTAGAAACTTTTATCTTTGTCACGTCGACCGAGCCTATAGACAAGACGAGCCGATAATAATGAAACTTTTTTTGGCAACAAAGGCACATTTTCAATTGTTTGGTGCCTACTTCTCTTTGTCATATTTTTGATGGAAAAGAGGCGGAGAAGAGCCGTTAATTTTTTTTTTATCTTATATGTATCTCTAGTAAGATGCGCCTACATAAGATAAAAAAAATAAATATTTGCTTAGTACTCGGTATTCGGCCTATATTTCACTATTTGTATTCGGTCGAATATTTCGGGTTTGACGCCGAATATCAAATGGTTCAAATGATTTTATTTAAATATTTTTTTCTCCACTGACTAAAGATATCGTTTGCCTAGGACCGTTAAAATGTGTTAAAAATGTCACAACGATGATGACTCAGTATTGGTAAAGAGAAATATTTATTTATTTATTTACAGTTCAATACAACATCTGCAATACAGGTAATTTTATTATAATAATTGAAATGTCTCAAATACTTTAAAAATTTGCATCGACAATTATTATTTTTTATCAAAAGACATGCCAAGATACAATATGATTGATAGATAGCTATTACGAATAATAATGTTAGATTAAGGCGATATTTGGACTACGACATTTATCCCCGAGTTAGAGACGTTGCGATTATGTCGCTATAGAGCAACTAGAGACAAATGACGACTGAGTTATATTTAAAAGAAATACTTAAAAGTTTTGATAAATAAATTAAAGTTGTCCATGTTTTTGGAATATCTTGCGGAAACGACCAAAGTTACATAGATCTAAGATATTTGAACAAAACACAATCTTTGTTCTAGCTGATTTCTTAGTTAGAGTCAGATCATATTATTATATTAAGTGAAAGTGACCAAATAAAGTATAGAAATCACACAGGAATAACGGAATAAAAACAGTGATTTTTCGTTTTTTTGTCATAAGCTTAACCAAGCATTTTATATTACAAAACGTGCCAAGCTATATTTCGAGTACAGCTAATACGCTATTACGAACCATAATGTCGGATTACGGCTACATTCGGACTTTACGGCTACATTCGGACTACGACATGTTTGCCCGAGTTATAAACTATATTGCAATGGACATCCGGGAGATAAATGATAAATTAAGTGGACTTAAAAAAAAAACGAAAATTGAAGTTTTTCTTTAAACCATTTATGTACCTATACCCAAGTAATATAAATTCGGTGCCATATTTATGTAACAATGTTAAATTTAGTACTTAGATGTTGATATTTTTTGGTCTTTAATCCTGGATTGTTATGTGTATAAGATAATACTTAATTATTTTCAACTTCTCAGTTTCCGGCGCTTTTTGTATATATGCGCTAAAACGAATGTGTCCATATGTAGGTTATTTAATAGTTTTTTTTTCGAATTGGTGCTGTTGTTCTTGAGAAGTTCCAAAAGAATATGTTACATTGTTGCGGGAAATATATCCAATACGGTATTAAAAACTTTTATATATAATTCAAGACCATATGCTCAGTGAACTAAGAGAACCTAATATTAGGTCCTTACATATGAAATTGGCGTTTTTCGTACTGGCCACTTTAATCACAAATTTCTCCTCTTTGGTAAGGAATTCCAAATTCAAATTTGTACAGCTATAGACTCATGTATTTGTGCTTCGATGATCGTCATTCATTTGTTTTTTTTCTTCTGTTTTTTTCTGTTTGCGTCACTCATTTTACAAAATGGAAAACTTAAAATATCGCATTATTTACGAGTACGAGTTCCGCCGTGGCACTAGTGCTGCGGAAACAACTCGAAGGGTGAATGATGTGTATGGCGGTCGTGTTGCAAAAGAAAACACAGTTCGTTTTTGGTTCCAACGTTTTCGTTCTGGAAATTTCGACTTGCAGAACAAGCCCCGTGGACGGCCTGAGACTCAAGTTGATAATGAAGAGTTGAAGGCTATTGTGGAAGCGGATCCATCGCAAACCACGTCCGAGTTAGCTGCAGGCTGCGGTGTTAGTGATAAAACTGTTTTAATTCACTTGAAGCAAATTGGGAAGATTAAAAAGCTTGAAAGGTGGGTACCTCACGAATTGACTGAAGCAAACCGGCAAACGCGCGTCGACTGCTGCGTTACATTACTAAACCGGCACAATAATGAAGGTATTTTAAACCGAATCATTACCTGTGATGAAAAATGGGTTCTTTACGATAATCGGAAGCGCTCAGCGCAATGGTTGGATCCTGGCCAGCCAGCCAAATCCTGCCCCAAGCGAAAATTAACCCCAAAAAAGTTACTTGTAAGCGTTTGGTGGACTAGTGCCGGTATTGTTCATTACAGTTTTCTCAAATCTGGCCAGACTATTACGGCTGATGTCTATTGTCAGCAATTGCAAACCATGATGGAAAAGCTAGCGGCTAAACAACCTAGGCTGGTCAATCGCTCCACGCCACTGCTGCTTCACGACAACGCTAGACCACACACTGCGCAACAGACGGCTACTAAATTAGAAGAGCTTCAATTGGAAAGTCTAAGACATCCTCCGTACTCCCCGGACCTTGCTCCAACAGATTACCATTTTTTTCGAAATTTGGATAACTTCTTGCAAGGGAAAAAATTCAACTCCGATGGGGCAGTCCAAATCGCCTTCAAAGATTTTATTGATTCCCGTCCGACTGGTTTTTTTAGTAAAGGGATCAATGAACTACCTATAAGATGGCAAAAGTGCATAGAAAATAATGATTCATACTTTGATTAATTAAATATATTATATTAAAAAATATTCGACTTTTTGTTCCTCCCATACAAAACGCCAATTTCATATGTAAGGACCTAATAAAACAAAGTTATTCAAACTCTCTAATAACCCTAATAAACCATCTTCCAGATTTGGTTCAACGGACTCTCTTTACTAAGTTTTTGTTTACCAATAATACAAACATTTATTATATTTCGTGGGTTCAATGTTTGAATATAAACTTCATTGGTACTTTACAATTACTGCTGAAAAACAATGCTTAGAAATAGCAGTATTCTTTCCAAAAGAAACATCGTGGTATATTTAATGATTAAAAGTTATCTATTTAAATATAAATCAATCCAGGAACTCAAATCTCCACTAGGTTGTATTCCAAGTGCCTGCGCAGAGTGCTTGAGTACTTTGGTCACATTGCAAGGAAAGACGGGAGCAAGCTCGAGAGTCACATTGTGACCGGTAAAGTGGATGGCAAGAG
This sequence comes from Gymnoscelis rufifasciata, assembly GCA_929108375.1. NCBI lineage: Eukaryota > Metazoa > Arthropoda > Insecta > Lepidoptera > Geometridae > Gymnoscelis > Gymnoscelis rufifasciata. The sequence goes on from OV815303.1 coordinate 2,000,918, forward strand.
GCCACGTGGACGCTGTCCTGTTCGTTGGTCCGACCAGATCCGCACCACTCAACTCGTCAGTTCACAACGCCTTTCACACCGCAAGAGACAGATACAGATGGAAAAAGGTCGTGAGAGAGCGTTGAGGACCACGAAGCTAGGAGGAGGGATGAGAATAGAATATAATAAAACAATTATTTGCTTTTAAACATATGTACATACATATTGCTTTTCTACGCGTATTTTGTTAACGTGTGTTACTTTATAAGTTTCATTACAAGCACAAGGGAAACGAAACATGGGTTATTTTGATTTTAAGTCGATAAATTCCAGAGTAGGTGTACAAACTTGCAACAAGTATTCCCCAAAGAAATCATAAGTTCGTCCGTAAAGAACGGAACTCATCGCTGTGTTTATGAACCCTATTTGTAGCACTGTGTTTACGTACTATCCCTGTTTGTGTAAGAAGTGTACCAGGAACAGTGTGTCAAGGGTCCCGGCTTCACTCCGCGGCATCATTAATGTTTGGGGCTTCTGGGCTTGTAACCTTGGCCGAGGGCTTGCAACTATGTGTCATCATTAAAAGTCCAAAAATCATAAAATTTCCACAATTTGTATCGGTCTGTTCTCATCACCGAAAAGGTTGTTCTGATTTTGACGGGTTTCACTGGCTTGAAGCATATTTGATGACACAGAATATTCAGAAAATTGTCTATCTAGCGTTTATCTATACTATATACTATATAATATTATAAAGAGGAAAGGTTTGATTTTTTGTTTGTTTGTTTGTCTCGAATAGGCTCTGAAACTACTGCACCGATTTAAAAAAATCTTTCACCATTCGAAAGCTACACTATCCCTGAGTGACATAGGCTATATTTAGTTTTCAAAAATAATATGATTCCTTACCAAACTCCGATAATGTAACCCATGGTGAAAAAAAAGAACCTAAAATCTTTTTTTAATCGCGAATGCTGCGAAAACTATTGAATATATAACAAAGTGATGTATTAAAACTTTGTAGAACTTATCATTATCTACAAAAAACGTCATCGCATCATATCTCTAACTATTATAGTTTTGTGACAATAAGCGAATTAAAAAAAAAAACCTATAATCTTTCTTTAATCGCGAATGCTGCGAAAACTATTGAATATATAACAAAGTGATGTATTACAACTTTGTAGAACTTATCATTATCTACAAAAAACGTCATCACATCATATCTCTAACTATTATAGTTTTGTGACAATAAGCAAAGTTAAAAAAAAAATACCTAAAATCTTTCTTTAATCGCGAATGCTGCGAAAACTATTGAATATAAAAACGTCGTTACATCATATCTCTAACTATTATAGTTTTGTGACAATAAGCGGGGTTAAGATCACGAAATAATCTGCCGCGTCGCGTCGTCGGCTCCCTACTGAATGGTCGTGTGCGGAAATAAAAAAATTGTCGCTTGATAATATTTTGTCGCTTAGTTAGTAGTAAATAATTCGTTAACAGGTAACTAATCCCATTCAAAAAGTTATTTTCAGAACTATACCCTAGCATATATATTGTAGGTACATATCGTCGGTTGCAGGTTCAATTGGGTTAACCACCAAAACACGTAAAATAAGTTAAGCATACAGTTTCTTTTCGTTTTTTTTCTGCTCTTTCGAATAGCATAATAATATAATTCTAGCTTTAAAAAAATACAGTTACGCTACACATTTTAACTGTGAATTTTGCAGACTTCCGTCGAAATTATGTTGTAACTGAGTAGGTATGTAATCCATTTACATATTAAGTCGAATTGTTGTATTCCTATGACTATTGAGAAGGTTAAGTTGGTGTATGTATCTTGGTAAACCAGCATTGCTTTTACACTAATTCTTAGCTTGAACGAAAAATTATAACCACACATACACCAATATAAAACCAACTTTCTTCAAAAAACTAACGTTAGTTGTCGGTTACACCAATTTGAACATTGCAATCAATAGTATGTTTTCTCTTACCTTAATCTTCTTATAAATAATAAATTTTATATAAAATTTATTATAAAACATACTATTGATTGCAATGTTCAAATTGGTGTAACCGACAACTAACGTTAGTTTTTTGAAGAAAGTTGGTTTTATATTGGTGTATGTGTGGTTATAATTTAAAATATAAGAAAAACCCCCGATTCGAATCCTTCAATTTCCGTAAAAGTAAAACACCATAATAATGTGTAATGTGCACGCAATGCGCTTTCATTTGATAGGTACCCCACTCGAGATTTTTGCAGATTTTCGGTTTTCCTTCCCCACTCTAACCCCCACAATTTTTAAACGGCACAACCGATTTTCATTAAACATGTCTAAGAGCACACGCGCCAGACTCACCTTTTAAACAAAAAAAACTAAGTTGAAATCGCTTCATCCGTTCGGGAGCTATGATGTCCAGAGACAGAGAGACACGTCAAACAATGACACCCCTCTTTTTTTGTCGGGGGTTAAAAATGAATCGCAAAATGTGTTGCTAAGCGCATAACTCAACAACGCCTATACCAATTTAGCCAATTTATTTTTTTAAATGTTCGTTGGAGTTTGAGGATGGTTTTTACGGCGAGAAAAATTCGAATAATATTGAAACAATTTTGAATTATTACCCGTGCAAAGCCGGGGCGTGCCGCTAGTTACATAATAAATATTAAATAATAATAAATCTTCTTTTTATCCATCTCAGGCACATTATAATCATTTACACTAACATACATACAAATATAAATCTAATATATCATCGTGTCTGTATCATGGAAGAAATTGTTTTGAGCAATACGACCGCCCATTACGCATCCTAGGTTTAGTTTTTATTTTCTTATTGTATTGTTTCTTTGTTTGGTGTTTGTAATAAATAATTTTCTACCTATCTATCTATAATAATTTCAGTATTGCGTTGTGTTATAGCTAGATAATGTTTTTGGCACTGCTACGTATATGTTAAAAAAAACAAAAGACAGAATTAACGTGACAATCAGAAATTACATGTTCACAAAGACAATTAACAAGTAGAGAAAGTTAAATTAAGTTTCTATTAGCATTACCTACGTGCGTTTAAGTACGTTCCGTAATTAATTGTGCAGAGTCGCAAAAAGGCAATACTCAGAGCGAATTTCGCTCGGAGCAAACTCTGATTACTCGTTATTTGTAGTGGTTCCATTTGCAACGAACTACGGAATACCGGATAAAGGAAAACTGTTAAAACTTAATGTAAGCCATTTGTTTATTTATATTTGTTGCTATTGCCTTATTAAAAATGTGGGTTACAATAATTTTAAAAATAAACTGAACTATAATTGTTCTTTAGCAATATTTGTTTGTTTACGAAAAACAGGGCATATTATACACGTAACATTTTAAATTGCTCAAGTAAAAGCAGAAACAAAAAGCAGTAACGCAAATGTGGTTGTTTTTATAAATCAAAATGGCTGTAGAAATTCTTTTACTCGTCTAAGGGTGCGAAAATGTGTCTGTGTAATAATGTGAGCTTTTTATTCCTTTCGACTGTTACGGATTTGGCTCAAATATTATATGTATAGACACAAAAATAAAAAAAATATACAAATTAGAATTTTTAAACCCCATTTATCCCAAATAAGTGAAACATGCCTGCGCCTAATTCTCATATTCTATGGACAAAGGTGAGGGTACCTTTTGTTTTCCTAAAGGGAACTTTGAGCAAGTCTTGTATATAATATCTCATAAGAAATTCTATATTTTAACATAGGGTCTTCAGAACGGACATATATTTACTTAGGGGCGATATCTCAATGTGTGAGCTTTGCACAGTGTAAGTAATATTACGTGCTAAAACTTTTTGAACCGCAAATATATGCTATCCAATTTCAATGGGTGGTTCGGTAAATACTCTGTGAGATTATCGTTATTTTACTGTTATAGATATATAATTCTACCCACAGAGAGGTAAAATTTATTATATAAAAAATAATAAATAAACCAATAAAAAAAAAAAGCAAACACTAAAAACCTATGGAACTAATACGGAATGGGTGGTCTTAAATAATTTCTCTGAGACAGCATTGGACTGGATATTTATGTACCTAGATTACTAGTAATGAATAAACACGGATAAACTTCTGTATTTTGTTTTGTAATGTAACGTTTAATGTAACGTTTAAGGATTCAGAGGGTTACCACTTATGGACGTGAACAGACAAAACCTCCACATAAAGGCTAAGTGACAGTCGTCTTATTTTTATTTTTTATACTATGAAATAATGACATCATAATCTGTTAGGCTTTCAACGTAGCAGAGAGCAGAGAGAGCAGGAGGTTTTGGCTGTTCACGTCCGTAAGTGGTAACCCTCTTAATCCTTACACGTGACCTCCGGGTGGTGCTAAGAACAGTCTCTGGTGGTAGGCTTCGGCCGCGGTTTGTCACCACCCTCCGGGCTGGGCCAGTGCGTGAAGCGATTTTTTCGTGTTTCGTAATGTGGTCCGGAGAAGCCATCTTCTAGGCCTTCATGCTCCATCTTAGACCACATTTTCACTTTACATCAGGTGAGATTGTGGTCAAATGAAGGCTTATCAATAATAAATAAAAAAAAAAGCAGCTACTTTCAAAGCTAGTAAAAAAATTAGACGATATGAAGACCCAATATCTTAAAAGATTCATTATTTTGGGATGCAACATACTACAAATGTATTTGTAAGGAATATTGTATCTTTTCGCAGTTATAAATATATTTTCATTTCATTTAAATTAAACACAATATATGTATATATATGTACTATGTTACCACATTATCTTACTCCTCATAATGCAGAGCTTGAGAGAAGTTTAGGTACTATGAATGTTACATACCATCCATAGAGTTTTCCTATCTACAGGGAGGCCAATAAGGGTCTTCTTCAGTAATTCATGCAGAGTCACAGTTAGCTATAAAATACGGTAATCGTGTCTGAGGTTACCTATTCGAGCCGTTTGGGGTAGAAACTGTAACTCCCTGGGTCGTAATTATCATAACAAATTCTGTATTCACATGTAGATTCCTCAGAATAGACAGTTGTAGTGTTACAGCTATTGTTTATTTAGAGGTTATATCGATTTATAGCTTTGCTCAGAGGCTCGCAGTAATAAGATAATATTATTTGAAGGTACAGTTAACTGTATGTACTACAAATCACCCCTTTATAGATGAGAAATCAATGCTTGAAGTTGTTGACGCATATGTATACCTTGGACATACAGTTCAAATTAATAAGTCTAACTTGGATGGGCATCGTTCGGGAAATTTCGCAACCTCTGTTCGTCCGACCCACATGAGTGCCTCAAGATAAAAAGGTGCATATACCAACTAGTTGCACAACTAGTTGGTGTACAGACAACTTGCTAAAAGCAGGTTCACGGTGGATGAGGGCAGGCTCTAACCGAAATAACAGTAAGTCTTTGAGGGAAGCTTTTTGCCTGCAGTGGACATTCTACAGCTGAAATTATGTATTATGAAAGGGAAAGTAACAAAACCGGATGAACGCATTTCAATAAAACAAAAATACACATAATTTTTGGTCTACACACACAGCACCATCTTATTTCTAGTAAACAGTTAGATTTGTGTTATATGACTGGTATACGAAAATATATTTACATTTGTTTGGTAATTTAACAAAACATAATTATAATGTTATTTTATCCAACCTGTTCCTTTGTTTTAACTTATATAATATTCAAATGCAGGCTAAGTAATGGCAAGATTCACGCTGACGATTTGTCCATAATTTATTTCATAGCCGACCTATATCCCGTTTATGACGTCACACGAATAGTTCGTCTTGCGGTCGTAAACGGTTCTTATCCGAATTTGGGTGAGACGTGAAACGAGGTCTATATTAGATTTGGCGAGGAAACCGAGTAAGGTTAGCCTTCGCAGGGTCGAATAAAACAGCAAAGTTTGTTTGTTTTACACGCCACAATGAACCTTTTAAATTTTAAAAGGACAATGAATCGCTGAGTTAAATAATGGTATGTGTGTACAGCTGCCAGAACAAAAATATAATTTCAAAGCTTTCGTTCCTGATGTGGAAATTTGAAGTGGAATTGTTGCGATTCATCTTTTTCATTTTCATAAAACATCAAGTTGAAACTTAGCTTTAATAAAACGTTAGGTTAATGTCCGACAATATCTATATGGTTTGGGTAAATAAAGTCTACTAAAAGAGAAGATGAAATGCACCCGGAAACACCTGGTGAATAGAGACCACTAAAAGTGTAGGTACTCGGAGTGAATAGAACCAGGTAAATTAAGTATACCTACCACCTCTTACTTTTACAATGCTCATATTTTTTTTCAAATTGCTTACAAACGTTGTATAATTATCATAATGTATGTAAATACCTTTTCAGATTGGGTATTCATAAAATAATAGACTATATATATTTTATTATATTCTATATGGAAAGGGACCATCCATCCAGGTGGGTGAAGTACCTGCATACATATTTATGTGACGAGGCAGAAGGTAAGGAAATAGCTATTGTGACATCACGCCGTGTGAGGAAATAAACGTCTTGTATATCTCAATATTAATCATTCATGTACACAAGGCAAAATAGAGAACCAATATACAAAGGGTATCGCATGAACGTAGCGCCATAACACTTACTAAACGCCGAGTGACCTAATCCCACGTGAATTTCCCCTAAGTTTGATAAATTCACGAAAGCTCTCGCCGCGACCGTTGAATAATACCGTAATCGGGACCCTTGGAGTAACTGGTTAACCCCGATCTTACTGTCAAAACTTATCAGCAATTTTCTGGTACGTCCATCTGTTCAATGAAGCCATTAAAGACCTCATTTGTGATTTCTGACGTCCATAAACAATAAATAATTACGATGGGACATTTTCGTTTTATTTTCGCCAATTCATTTATTTGTTCATTCATACGTCCCTAGAAAATCAAAGTTCTAACTCTCAAGTACAGCCCAGGAAACGCGATTCAGTATTTTTCTGTTTCCTACTAGTCAAAATGGCGGTCCACGCGAGTATACGGCATACGCTACGCATAAATAACAAAGTCCCCAAAACTTAAATTAAAAGTTTAAGCAAATGAATCCCGTCTCATAGTGAAACGACACTCTCGGGTGCAACAAATGGTGAACAATATGCATCCCGGATATCCTGCGAACTAACGAGCTAACTGCTAAACAAGATGGCGGTTCCAGCTTCAGAACACAAACTCATTGTAAAGTGTGGGCACGTTGACTTTGAAACTTAGACATGCTAAGTGTTTGGCTAGGTTTTGATAGTGCTCAGCGGGAGTACTTAGGTTAATAAAGGTTAAGATATTAAATTAAGGGTTACTAAACTAAATTAATTTATAGGCGTTTACTGCATTAATCTTGAGCAAATTAAGTCTATTATTATTTATTGAAAACACTTGCCTCCGTATTTATAATGAATAAACAAGTTCTGGCTAATATAACTGAATAAGCTAAAACACAAAATAATTCTATTTACGCCTTATTTTTCGACTATTAGAAAGATAAAGGGTGAAATGCTTTTATTGAACCGATTTGACACTAATTTTTGTTTATAAATAACCATTTTTATGAAACAATCTATTGAACCTCTATAAGTCTGATAATAATAACAAAAGGTGGGCATGATGCAATAATATATACTTAGCTTTATTTCAATGAAATTTTAACTAAAATGTTCAAATTGCTTATATTGAAGGAAGGAAGTACAAAACTAAATCAACCGAAAACTATATTTATTATTCATATCAGTAATAAAACAACCCCGTAAATAAATGGGACGAAAAGTAGAAAAACCAAAAATAACATTCCTTTGAAAAATTTTGACTTTATTCTGTTTTCTAACATGTAATCCGTATAAAATATGACCTCTATACAGAGATTTGTTTTCTGTCTTTCTATCCTATCGGATCTGATTTGAAAAGAAATAGAGCAATATAGGAATAAATGAAATATATTTATATAGCAGGTTTTATTGGAAAATTGTAGCCGGTGCAAGAATATTCAATAAAAGTATATCAACACTGAAGTTTGTTTGATTGAACGTTTAATATCGGACACAGTTCGTGGCTTTTTATATTTTAGTATCGACACAGAATATATAATAGTACAAGTACAGAAGACGCACTCAGAAAAATCAATTAAAGGAATAGCGACCATTTATACAACACAATTAAGTTCAATTCAAATCGCACAGCGCTATTTACCTACCGTTATATTCACCTAGAAGTTGCCTCTCTTTCTATGGCGTAACCCGTACCTTTTTTGACGACATCAGGGTTGTCATTACAAGAATATTTTTATCTGACTATTGAATTACCAGCTAGGTGTGTTTTACTCTATTTTTGTAAACAAATGACGTTTCAAATAAACCTACGCTAGGTCTTAGTAGAAAGTGGTAGATAAGAAAACTATTAAACTTTTTTAAATATCTGCATATAGGCACTGTTATCTAAGAAGTTTGTTAGGGACCTTGTTTATGAAAGTAAATATTTTGTTTTGGTGTGTATATATAGGTTGGTAACGTGGTAGGATACGTGAATAAAATCGGAATGACATACGAGCCGAACAAGATAGCCTACACCTTAAAATCATAAAGTTAATTCTCTTCTACTGTCAGTAAAGCAAACTATAATTAATTTAATTCAGATTATGGTATGTATTACAGTATAGGAGCTGACAAGGTGATTTGTATTAATTTAAACGAACACAGTAATGTAATATGTGCCCGGATTTACTAATCCGAATAAATAAAAATACATAGTTCATACTGATTATCTTTTATTTGACTGACCTGCATACAAAGTAATAATGACATATAAAAAAAATATAAATGGCTAACTTTAATATATTTTTAATGCCTTGTTTACCATCTTTAAATTGGTTATTAAATTTTATCGTAGAAAATATTCGAAAACTAAAAAAAGCTTAGGTACGAAAGGCGTGCGCGTTAAGATAACACACGCGTGACTCCCTGACCGGCTATCTGCCAACTGTCCGCAGCGCGTCGTAGGTATGTTTTGACGCTTTAGCGCGGAGTGCGCCAGGCCTGGTATCGATAACCGGTAGGTCTAGGTCCCTCAAGGTGGCGTGCTATCTCCTCTACTTTTTGCTTTATTCATAAATACTATTTCTAACAAACTCTCCTCTTCCTTCCATCTTTACGCCGACGACCTTCAGATATACACGCATATACCGGTCCACGATCTAAATAATGCTATTCATAAAATGAATAAAGATTTGGCCACTATACACGACTGGAGCGTGGCACACGGTCTCCTCGTAAACCCTCTAAAGACCCAAGCCATTATCATTGGTAGCTCGCGTACGTCTGCTAAGGTTGACTGGCTTGCAGTCCCTAAACTTGTGTTTAATAAAGTAATTATCCCTCTCAGTAGTAATGTCAAGAACTTGGGGGTAATTATGGACTGCAATATGTCCTGGGTCCCACAGATGGAAACAGTGAGTCGTAAGATTTTTGCATCTGCCGCATCACTGAGAAGGCTTCGAAACTTTTTACCCATAGCCACGAAAATTGCGTTGGTTGAATCCCTCTTATTTCCCATCCTTGATTATGCTGACGTCTGTTACCTCGATATTTCGGAGGAGCTGCTAAGCAAACTGGAGCGACTTCAGAATGTCTGCATACGGTTTATTTTTGGACTCCGTAAATACGACCATATATCAGAATTTCCTAGACAACTGAACTGGCTTCCAGTTCGCTTTCGCCGAAACTCCCACATTCTCTTCCTACTTTATAACATTCTTTTTAATCCTCTTAATCCTCATTATTTAAAAGATCGCTTTGATTTTCTTCATCTGTCCCACTCTAACTCATCCCATGTCCTTCGTTCTTCAGACAACCTCCTACTTAGTATACCTTCCCATCGTACCAGCTTCTATGATAAATCCTTTTCCGTGCAAGCCGCAAGGCTGTGGAATGCTCTACCCGAAAGCATTAGAAAGGTTCAGTCAGTATCTGTCTTTAAAAAAAGAGTTAAGGAATTCTATCTCCAGAAGTGCTAATTTAAATAAGTACTTACGCCAAACGTAACGTCACTACTAAATTTATTTATTTATGTATTTAAATATATATTTATATATGTATATATTATATATATATATAGGTATACGTCTACTTATTTACTTATGTACTATATGTTTGTACTATATTTTTATGATAATGATATTTAGATGATATTGTTATATTTTTAATATTGTACACCCTTACCTCCTTTCTATTTTAAGTAAAGTTTTTTCCATCCTAAGGTTGCCTGGAAGAGATCGCTTTTTAGCGATAAGGCCGCCCATTGTACCACTTGTTTTTTAATTATTAATTTTTTTTTTTTTGTTTTACGTGTTTATGTTCCTGTGTTGTGTACAATAAAGCGTTTTTGTATTGTATTGTATTGTCTATTTCGTAAAACTTTGCAGTAGCTACAACAACATCAAAGCGATAGCGACCGCTACGCGATTGGTTGAAACAGATCAGAAACAGGCTAAGAGGAAGAAATCATCATCAAACAAGTTGAAACCAATCGCGTAGCAGTCGCTATCGCTTTGCTGTTACTGTCGCTTCTGCAAAGTTTTACGAAATAGGCCTACCGATCAGTAGCACAGGTAAAACAAATATTTCTACATAAAAATTATAAAAATTGAGCATACCAGAATTATTGAGAACAGTTTAAGTTCCTTATTAGAACAGTAGTTTACTTATGAATACTAAATTATTTGATTGCTTTTTTACCATTTCCAAGTAAAGTCAAATGTTAGAAATATAGAAAAATCTCAGTCAGCCAATCACTGACAGTTACTGTTGTCAGTTAACTTGTTAGCTCTATATTTTAACCATTCAATATTTTACCCGGAGAATGTTAATCGGTCCTTAGTTTACCAATAAATATAAAACAGGAGGTTTTTACGTATAATAAGAATTTATCTTGGCTATTAATAAGATTATCTTGGCTCAAAGAATAAACGTTATAATAAGAAATAAAAATAAATTAAATATTTCCGGGCTAAACTCACAGCATCACCATAACCCAAACTAAGCAAACCTTGTACCTACTATGGGTATATATTTTACCATAAATAAAAATAGAAATGGCTATAAAAATGTCTATCGTATTTAGAAAATACCCGACGCAATATCATCTTGCACTTTGAGACTGAAACAGCTTATAGCAACACAACTGCGGCAAAACCATTTATTTCTAAGAATGGATAGAAAACTACATAAAGAAATAGAAAATGTAGTTAAACTATCTTTTTAAAGAAACAATTTGAGGCGTGAATTTTAACTTTGCAGGCTTTCATCCACTGGACCATTCTATGAAATATTCACATAAAAATGTTTAAACTGCGGTGCCATTTCATGATACTTTTCCCAATGATAAGTCTATGAACTAAAGTTCGAAATAAATTTAATTCTTACTTTCTTACTACAAAAAAACTTAAGTTATACACGACACAAAGACATATGTTTATAAAAAATATCTATGGTTTTGTTTTTCTAAGCAACTGTTGAACGCGTGTCTAAATGGTGTTTAGGTTTTTCTGATAAGATAAGGCGGTTAGAGCATTGTTTAATAGACATATTAGACACCACGGAGCATTAACAATAGCTTCTGCAGTGCGCGCGAGGATGTTGACTTGTTTGTAATATCAGAAAAAAAATTTAATACAGCCGTGTCCCAGTACATAGATCAAATAAACAGAGTCAATTAGAATTGAAAAATATATTTGAAATTATGTAATTTAATTTATATGTGCCTATTATTTTCCATTGTCGCATTAGTTTTGTACTGTAATGGCAATGTAAAAGTGTAAATAAATAAACAAAAGTACACAACAAATTAGTTTTGCAACGATTTTAAATTAAGATATCTGATTAAATATTAATAAATTTGATAAGATAGACTCATACACCAAGGGTTCCGTGTATGTCAACAGTTTATACACTGACTGTAATAAATGGAAACTTAGGTCAGTACATAAAAAAACTTTTTTTTTTTTTTTAAATTACAGTTTTTCAAAAAGTATAATTAATTTTGAAAAAAAAAACTGTCTTACACCGGAGCTCTTTAACTCTGTTTTATATCGGTAAATCTGATAAAAAGATATGGGGCGAAACTAAGGATGGGGAAATAACAATTTCAAATGAAAGTGATAGACAGTCAAACAAGGTTAGTCATTTATTAATTTTATGTTTTAATTATACCTACCCACTATTCTTTTTGCACGAATCACTTTGCAAAATATATTTTTTTTTATCGACATTAAAATATTAGCTTCAGAAGATGCAGTCCTTACGAGCTAAAGTACCAATTACAGCATAGCGCTTTAACTTCTCTGATTAAATTCTGAACGAGATCTCCGTTCTTTAGCTGATTTTAATCTGTTCAAATTAATTTTGCATTTCAGCATACTTCGAGTGAACATTGTGAATACTACTAATATCGGAGGTGCAGTACCCGATAAGTGTGCAAAATTAGTTTAAGTTAACTGTAAGCACTAAAAAGAGCAAAAAGAGCTTTTTTTGCACTAGAAAGAGAGAAAAAAATCTGATTCTAGAAGGGTATTAAGACGTATTTACGTATTATTTGCATTTATCGGGTTTTAACACTGCACCCTCGATATACGATGTCATTTTTAATTTCGCCATTTAGTCCATCGTCCATCATGACTGCCTCAGTGGCGCGGTGGGCGGAGGTCCGCTTGCGGTGCAAGAGGGAGTGGGTTCGATTCCCGCCGAGGGGTCAAGTGATTATATGTTCTGCAAGCATTTTCTCCTTGGTCTGGGTGTTTAGTATGCATTATAAAAAATATCTATCTATGTATGTCTATAACATTAAGTATATCAGATGTCTAGTACCCGTAACACAAGCTTATAGCTTACCACGGGGCTAGATGTAGTTGTGTGGATTGTCCGGCAATATTTATTTATTTATTTATCACCATTATCTACAGCCTGTCTGACCCCAACGCTGGCCATATACTTTCCAGAGTTTGAGCCCTTAATCACGGTTATAAATATAGTTATTGTATCTGAAGTATTTAAATTAATTTAATAAGTATGAGAATAAAATAAAATGTGTATAAACTGTATACACCGGAATCCAGTTGTGTATACAGTTTATACACATTTTTCAATACAAAAATAAGTTTTTTGCGATTTTGGTGTAAAATGTGATTGCATCGTTTTGAATTCTACCGGAAAATGAACTCTAAAAAAATTATTTAAGAGTGCAAAACGATGCAGCCATCCTTATCACTTAACATAATAAAAATCACACGTCTGGTATGGAGGCCCCCTTATATATTTTACCTATATTATATATATTTAGATTTTTTTATTTGTTGATATAGAGGCATCAAAAATAAGTACATCATTCCTCAACATTTCACTCTCAATCTATCACGGTTCCGATAAAGCCTGGTGACAGACAGACTGACGACGAAGTCTCAGTAATAGAGTCCCGTTTTACCCTTTAGGTATAGAACCCTAAAAACAGGCGCTGACTTACATTTAAGGAATACTAGCAGTGCCCTGCAGTGTTAGCCATTGCGATGTGGTTGCGTCGTATTGTCGAGTGGCTGTTGTACGTGTGGGTTGGAACTAAACTTGCACTTCCTGGTATTAATCTACCCCACCGTTCAGATGCTGAAGACAAATATGAGTATATAACTGAAGTACTGAAGACTTAATGAGCCGCAGACTTTGCTCATCCATCATCCATCTCCCGGGAGCTTGCAGCGAACAATGTGGTAGTTCATAACAGTGCATCGTGCACTGGAAAGCTTTTAGACTAATGGAAATTATTAGCAAAGTTTGAAAGTTTCGTCTGCCTGCACGTGTGAAGTATAATTGAATGTATTTTCTAATTTAAAATAGATTTTATGTGTTTTTAACTCGTTATTAAAAGTAGACTCAATCCTTTTCCGTCACTTCGGCAATCTTTCAACAAAAATCCAACACTTTATGATTCATAGCACTTGGAACGAGAAGAGTTAACTGATTTGTAAAATACATTAATATTAGTTTAGCAATTCATGCATTCCCATTGTTTTAATTGCTATGAATTCTGTTGTATCTAAAAAGTTATCTCAAAGACACAAGCGCATTAAGGAATGTCCACCAAAAAATCAACAGATGAGTAATTAGATAGACAAAGGTTTCCTAGGACTAGATACGCCCTCTAGCAAAGTTGGATGGGACGACAACTCCTGAATACATAGATCGGAGAATAGCACTGTGGTTTCGAGCCAATTAAATTAGGCCGTGGGCTTCCTTTACGTTTTCTTATAATGTTTTCCTTTACGGTCTATACATTGTATATGCTGACATATATCTTTTTAATGTTATTAATGGGTTGACACGATTTCAAAGTCCTTTGAAATCGTGTCAACCCAACTAAGGAAATATTACTGTTTTGAACGTTTTCCAAGCTGTTAGCCCATTAAAACCTACCAAGTCTCAATGTAGAACTTTTAATAATCTACATCCCTTAAAAGTAAAAAGTCATATTATTATATAGTATTGTGCACGTTATGCGCTTTCAATAGAGAATTTGAGACCCCACTCGAGTATATTTGCAGATTATCGGTTTTCCTTCCCCACTTTTACCCTCATAACTTTTAAATGGGTCAACCGATTTTCATTAAAACATACAAAACTTACCTTTCATACAAAAAAAAAACTAAATTGAAATCGGTCAATCCGTTCGGGAGCTATGATGTCCCAGAAAGACAAATATACCCACAGACAGACAGACACACAGGCAACAAAAAACTTCAAACTTTAAATACCCGTTTTTTTGTCGAGGGTTAAAAATGAAGCACATATTGTATAGAAACTTATACGATGAGACTCGATTTTATTTACCTGAAGAAAACGTAAGCTTTTATATCCGAGAAGCAAGGCGGCATATTACGGGTTGCGAGAAATATTTGCTTCAATTGCAAAGTTGTAGGGAATTTTCCGCAAAATTTTTAAATATTTGAGAAATGCGACAATATTTTAACATAAACTGTGTCGTCTGGTCCGAGGATTTATTGAATATGGATGTTGAAGAAGCTTACTGCTGAGATTATTAGTCGTATTAGAATAACAAGAGACCCGGTTCGAGAATTGTTTTTGCGGGGAGTGGGGATCGTTCTGGGAGTACAAGAGGAAATGTTAATTTTGCCTCGGTGCCGATTTCCGGTAAATACGTTGTTCCGGTATAGGGTAAACAGATGCAAAAGAAAAAATAACAAGTATTTGAATACTTTAAATTCAAGGTGGACCTTTTTAATATAATAAATGAATATGACTTTTTCTTGGATGCTTATTAGAGCTTTGACTGTACGGACCTCAAAAGCATTTATTTAAATAAGTCCCCAAAAAACAAAAACACGATTTAGACATGAGTTTAGCAGTTGCCAAGTTCGTGGTAAGGCTGCTAGAGTTTAATTTTAGATACACTGACTAGAAGATAAATGAAAATACAGTATCAACCTATTTCTTACTTCAAGAAATAGGTACTTTCTAAACTGGGTTAAAGCATTTTTTCTATATTGTGAAATCCCCGCGGGGTTATTGACTATCAATTATGTTCTCCTGTTACTACCCAATATTGTAAGTTATAAAGAATTCCAAACAAGCAACTTTTCAACTTGGGTTTTCATTAGGGAATGCGGGGTCAATATTTGAGTTAATCTTTTCAATAATATAACGTTCTCCAATATTAAGTAAGCTGCTTGCATTTTCACGAAATATGTTGAACGCTGTAAAGTTTTTAAATACAAAGTGTACAAGTTAATGTCATGAAAGCTCCAATTTTGTGAACAATTCTTCTTATCATATTAATAATAATCCTACTTATATTATAAACGCGAAAGTTTTGTAAGGATATAATGGTATTTATTGCTCCTTCACGTAAAAACTACTGAATACATATTTTTTTATGCTAGATAAGCCTTCTTTTGATCACAATCTCACCTGATGTAAAGTGATGATGTGGTTTAAGATGGGGCATGAAGACCTAGAAGGTCACGAAAAAATCGTTTAACGCAATGGCCCAGCCCGGAGGGTGGTGACAAGCCGCGGCCGATGCCTACCACTAGTGAGAAAACAATGGAATTAATGAAATTTGATCAAACTTCATGATAATACCTACATAGCTTACATATCAGATTAACACACTTTTTACCATGGTAAAAGACCCTATAATCAATTATTGCGAGCAAAGCCCGATTTGAATGTAATTTATCACGGACATAACTGTTTTTCCAGTTAAGGGTCAAAATCTACGTTTACCACAGGAAAATCTATTATTGATAATAATAATAATTGATTGCACGAAATATGGTACATAGAAGACATTAAAATATAAATTAGGATCACATACAAATTACAGATACAAATACACATACAGATTGGCATGCAAAAATTGGATACAATAAAATAACATACAATAAGTCAATAGATTAAATCAAATGTCATTTACTCGGGCAAAGCCGCGAGCAGGAAGCTAGTCTAATATAGCCAACGCTGTGTTCTAAGAATGTGCGGAGGTACTTATAGCATCGAATATAATGGCAAACTTTTCCATCTTAAGCTTCTATAACATCTTAAGGTATATCGCGGAGAGCTACTCGATACCTACTTTATTTACATTCAAAAGTGGCCGTAGGTAGGCCGTTCTTAGGTATAATTACATCATAGACCATTACAACCGTATACTTAGTTACCCTATTGTATTATTCAGCGTTCACGGTCCCCACGGCCTCGCATCAATCAGACCGGATATGGGTAGCTAATAGAGTCAGGGTTTATCAACGCTATGGGGTAGGTATGTATTAATTATTGAATTGACGGACTGTATTAGTTATGAATGACACTGCGAATAACAAGCTGCAAATCAAGATTACACGATTGTTCACAATGATGAAGTTATGGGACGCGTCTTCTTCTCATTCTCAACAAATAAAAGTGTTCAAACCGTATAGGTATGTCATATCATCCACACATACGTATAATAACACATATGTATGTGTGATGATATTGATAACGGGTCGATCAATCAATCAATCATTGGTTTTTAATAAATGATTGATTAACCAGTTATCAACATCATCACAATTGATCTACATTTCGGCCATGAGACATCAATAAAACACGTGCTTTCATGGTGTACGCAAACATCGTGAGGAAACCGGCGTGTTCTGAGAACTTTAGTGTTTGAAGGACATGTGACATTCACCAAGTCGTACTTGGCCATTTCTTTTTTTTTTTTTTTTTTTTTATTATTGATAAGCCTTCATTTGACCACAATCTCACCTGATGTAAAGTGAAGATGTGGTCTAAGATGGAGCATGAAGGCCTAGAAGATGGCTTCTCCGGACCACATTACGAAACACGAAAAAAAATCGCTACACGCACTGGCCCAGCCCGGAGGGTGGTGACAAGCCACGGCCGAAGCCTACCACCAGAGACTGTTCTTAGCACCACCCGGAGGTCACGTGTAAGGATTCAGAGGGTTACCACTTACGGACGTGAACAGCCAAAACCTCCAAAATCCATCGTGGTGAATAAATGCCTAATCTCTCTCGCCAAGAGAGAAATCCCTGTGTCCCAGTAGTGGGAACGTTAATAGGGTGATGATGATGATGATGATGACGGGTGAGCTAGAGCAGCGCCGTTGCAGGATATACTACGTCGCGGTGATGTTGGCTCGGACACCTCTAGGATGAGTTTAAAGCCCCATAATCGCACTGAAATAAATCTCCCACATACACTGAATTAATTGCGCTACTGCAAATTTGAGTAAGTAAAAGTTACAAGAGAGAAAAAAAAATTCTTTCTTTTATACTTATTAATAATTAATGGTGGAACTTCCTCCACAGGGCGACTACTTTTAACTATTTCATAATAAATAATACAATGATTTATTTCAGGCATTCAATGCCCATATAAAAATGTACCTAACATACAAATGTAAATACTAAAATAGCACCGTGTTATGGAGTCAAATGTCACGGTGGTGTCACCTTGCAGTGTAGGCGACCGATGAACCGTCGAAACTTGACCCCTTTCTGCCAAAACTGCTCACTCAGGAACGTCGTATTTCAGCGGTTCATATTACCAGTGGCTTGGAAAATATTCTTTACTGAATTTTTACTTTCATACTTATTCAAGACAGTGAACACAAAAAGGTACGAAATTAAGAATGCCGTCGTTGTTGTAAGGACCGTACCGTAATTAAAGGAAGGAGTCATTCAGGAACACAAACAGTAATAACTGCCAGCCCCCGGATGCTTTCAAACAGAATATTACTTCTCATGATATTTTGCTTAATTTGTTTACTTAATATATAGAGGTATAATATCAGGGGTGTAGAATCATAACTGGGTATTGGTACGTCGTATTTTAAATGGTATGGTCGACTTATTTTAAAGGAAGTAAAATATATTTTGAGTTTTATTCCCAACAACAGAATTTAAAGCGAGTACTTTAGAAGTACGGAAACAAACTCTCTCTCTCTGATTATATTATATTCAAAATACCCGTAAAAAAAATTACGATAAACTGTAAAAATCTAATGGACGTAACCAGTTTTGATCCCATGCTGTAGATATATTATACTTAACATATTATATGTTTTGTTTTGAAAATGCAAATAATTATTTCCATTTCGACTGTTTGGTGCCATACTTCAAGTTCAAACACAAATATTTTGTTACAGATGAAATGTTGATACCTATAGGTATCTCCTCGCTCTGTTAGGATTAAGTACATAAAGGGTAACATCGGGGCCCTATTTCTGAGACCCCACTGTCCTTGTGCGTCTGTGTAGACGCACAAAGATTTATGCGTAGTGTGCCCAGACTGACGTGTAGACTGCTTGTAGAAGCAGGCTTTATTTCTTGAACTGTAAAAGCTAGACCATAAAATGGGTGTTAGTAGGAGTAGAACGTAACTACATAAACAGGTTGTTTATCAAATCATGGTACAAAACCCATAATGGACGAGTTCGGCTCAGCCTTGATTAACACGTCTAATATACCTTAATCCAACTAAAATTACGGGCCGGTTCGCTAAAATACCTCGGCTCACAAGCTAATTTAGCTTAGCTTATCACAAACTCTTCCACACAACCTATTTTTTCGTAAAAAAAAACATTCCAAAAGGCAATCTAGAAGCAGAATCTCACCTCCACTATGAATAAAAACCCATTTGCCTTACTTCTGTCTGCAACGAGTACCTACCTATACCTCTATATCGCGATTTTCCTTTTGTCAGCAATAAATTGCGAGTTCTGACAATGCCACGTAATCAAAACGTATGAATACCGACTCGGTAGTCTTCATAGCTTTAACTCTCACTACGGCATAACACTAAAATATGTGACGAACAGCTATTGCCTAGTTATGACTGTTCTACATCTACTTTATGCAGATAGGTATATCTAAGTTGTCCCAATTTTATGACTCGTTGTCGTAATGTGATATGATATTCAAAGGAGAATATATTGTTATAGGTGCCCAAAGTGATATGATATTGTTGTTGGACGTGGAATTTTATTATTATGTTACACGTGATGAGTGTTTTTCTCAGGAAAAACTATATTTATTTTATAATTCATAATTCAGTCACTATTGACGGTTTATAGTTGCAATAATCTACATCTCCAAGTTACAATGTAAAGCTCAGTCAATATTATTAATTACTATTCACAGACAAATGGGATTTTTGATTATAATGTAGAACATTGTTATTAAAGAAACCTATTGCCACAATAGTTGTCAGGATTCATTATTTTTTATTAAATGCTTAGATAACCTATGTATCTACATAAAACTGTTTAATGTACGAGTACCTATATCGTTTAAGAAGTCTAGCAATACATTTAACTATGTTTATTTCATTTATATGTGATGCTGCGTATTGTAAGCCGTCGATAGCATGTAACAAATACCTACCACTTTTCTCTGGAGACAAAGAGTAATCGGTGCTCGAATTCTTCAACGACAAGTTAAAGCGAGTACGTAGGTGAACGGGGATATCTCTTCTTTAATGGATTTTCTTTACGTTGAGAAACTGCTTAGCTTCAGGGCTGGAGCGTTCGACATTTTGGCTTATTATGCGTGTATAATAAGTTGGAAGTTATAGCGGAAAACAAGAAACGTACAGCAAATTAACCTAGCTAAGATACACTACTAGACTATCCTACCGCTCCTAGAGATTGCGTTCGTGTTTAGCAATAGCTAATTAAGTCCGTTGTACATTAAACTTAAAGAAATTTAATACCCAATCGGAGCTAGGATCGGTGCGATATAAAATTATAACAAAGCATCGTCAACGAATTTAACGCCCCGCCTGTGGAGTCCCGGGCAAGGGCCTAATTGCCTGTATCCAACAAAAATTCTCCCCTTTCTGAAGTTCTCTGAAAACATAAGCTGAATTAAGGCTTTACTGAGATTTTTATATGACCCAACAAGCTTGTTTGGCGCATGTAATAACATTTTATTTTCTTCTTGCCTAGTTTATTGCATCACCCCAGCTTGCACTTTCCTACGTGATTGTATTACGAAGCCACTTGTTTCTGAAAATATACTTTGAAACATGACTATCTGTTGTTTAAATATAAAGCGAAAATGTTATAACTGGGGAGAATTTGGAGACAACAAACCTAATTTATTTTTACAACAGGAAAATGTTGGTAATTACTTTAACATTTAGGTACCCATAATGAAAAATAATTGCTTTACGCTATGAAAAATATTTTGGAAGGTGGTTAAATTGTTTTTTTTTGTATAAAAAATATTTAATATAATGGAAAATGTTTTAATGATTTTGATTAAGTGATAAGCTCACTTTGCAGGTTAAACTATTATTAAACCAGTGCGCGAAATATATAATAATGCATAAAATAATGGAAAATGGTTTTAAAACCTATACATTCGTTTTTTGTAACTAATTTCATGAGGATCATATTAAAAAACCTTAAAAGTGAGTGCCTTTATAATTTACATCATTAGGTTTATTCAAGGACTTGCAAGACAAAGACTTTCGTGGCGTAAAGTTCAACGACATGTTAAGCCTCTTGTGAGAAAAGCGTAAGGAAAATTTATAAGCATCATTGAAAATTCAAGAGATTACTTACCTAGAAAAGCGCTTAAGTTTTTCAAGCGCGTTACAAGTGCGATACAGCCTTAGATATCAACTCCGGTGATGTTGGTTTTGAAAACGAACCTTGTGATTTTAGGAATAAGGCTTATTGGTGTGCGATGTTTATGCCCGGAAATACGCTTCCTTCATAATCTTCGTCACCTCCCATCCATCTTCAATTTCCTCTCAATGCATGGGCTAAAAATAAACCATTATTATTTGGTTTATTGGCAGCACCTGTGAACTCAATTTATTGGAACGTCATACAATTATAAATGAAAATCACAATGACAAATTGAAATTCTTAAACCTCTTAAACGTAGCTGAATTTTATCTTAATTGGTATAACCGACTTATATCAAATGGAGTAATTATTCAAAATGCTAGTAACAATGGATGGTCTTTTCACTAAATATGACATTTTATTTGTATTTAATATAGGTAATAAATTAATTATCAGGAACTTGATTTCGAAAATAATACGAATGGGAGATCCATCACAAAAGTGAAAATGTAATTTAAATGTGCGCGTTTTCGTTAAACAATCATGCAACTGCTGTCGGCAGGTATTTCAAGTCATTATTTTCGTGAATGGAAATGTAATTTAATATCAATCATTTTGGCTCTATGTATTATTTGCTTGCAATATCGTCGTATTCAGGGAATTTCAGCCATCTAACTATTTATATTTTTTCTGTTATTATTGAGTTTTGTTTAATTTCTAGTCCAACTAGCAGCTGGGGTCATGAATAAAAATAACTGCATTTTTCTGTCTCTTATGTCTCTTAAAATCTCGTCTGAAAATCAGCGCACCTCCACGTTCTAAGTGTGGGGCTGCATTATGTTAAGGCACATATCCAAATATTTTTTTTAAGCTAAATAATTATGTTCTGTCAGTCGTATCCATACCTTTTATAATGTAAAATTCCTTTACTAATGTATGATAAATGCGTTGATTTTTGTTTGTTGAATTTTGAGTTTTGATATGCCAATAAATGTTTCTCCCTCTCTCTCTCTCTCTTCTTGATAAAATGAAACGCATGAATATAATCGACCTGAAACTAATTTTAACTTACTATTATCACGAAAAGTGCATTAATCACGTGGAAAATCTACAAAAGAAAAAGTTAGTATGTTCTACGAAAGTTTTTCATTTAATTCGCGACAAAGTGGTGGGCGTGGGTAGTTTTCTTCATTGTTCTAGTAGCATTGTTTCAGTGTTTGATGAACAATGGCGCTTTTCCACGGCTTTGTCGGATTTGAAGCATGATCTTTTGTGATCCGTGTTACGTGGTCAGGGAAGTCATTAATAGCATGAAAATGCTTCGGTAAAAATATCTTAACTTTTCAATTGACTTCAAAGAAGGAGGTTATTAACACACATCAGTTTTTTCATTCACTAATTGATAGTATTTTTTTTACTGATTCTAATGACTGACGACAGACGACTTGAAGCTCATTATAAAACATTTTTTATCTCATCTTCTAATACAGTCTATATGTAGGTACTTTTAAACTCCGGACCAAAAAAGAGGGGTGTTATAAGTTTCAAGTGTCTGTCTGTCTGGGACATCCTAGCTCCCGAACGGATAGAGCGATTTCAATTTAGTTTTTTTTTTGTATGAAACGCGAGTCTAGCGCGGTTGTTCTTAGACATGTTTTATCGTCTAATCGAACATCGGTTTCGGTCAAGCAAAACCAAAAATCTGCAAATAAACTCGAGTGGGGTATCAAATGAAAGCGCATCGCGTCCACATTAAAAATATTATGGTGTCTTTAAGGAAATTTAGGCATAAAATCGGGGGTTTTTCTAAAATTTTAAATTTAGATTTATTTTATATCAAAAAAGTTTAAGGAAAATTCAACAAAGGAAACAGGTGCTTTATTCTTTATGAAATTATTTCATTTAATCGTGACAAAGTGACTTCCACGGGCATGGGTAGTTTTCTTCATTGTGTCAGTAGCATTGTTTCAGCACTTGATGAACAATGGCGCTGTTTCACGGCTTTGTTTGATTTGAAGCATGATATATTGTGATCCGGGTTACATTGTAAGATACATTTATAGCATGATACTTCGATAAAAATGTTATTACTTTAACCGGCGAGACTCTTTATTTTTATTCATGTTTTTTAAGACATAATTCAGAAGGATAATGATGATTATATTTTCATGTGAAAGTAGTCTGTTGCTTGCATTTGTCGATTGTCTAAAATCTCCATAAACCTAGCTTATTTGATCCATACTAATTATTATAAATTCGAAAGTAACTCAATTTAGATGAAACGTAATACACAGCTTTTTTAGAGTTTAAGAAAGAACATAGGCTAATTATCGTGGGAAAATATATCATTCCGCAAGAAAAACCATAAAACACGGTTAATACTTAGATGAAATAAACATAATCAATTGGAAATAGAAATAAGAAATGAACAATATATTTGTGTTTATGTAATTTAATTTATATGTACTTTTTATTATCCAATGACGCATTAGTTTTGTACTGTAATGGCAATGTAAAAGTGTAATTAATACAAAAAAATATTCATGTTTTTCCTACTTTGTTTAAAAATTTTGTTATACTACGGTATTCTAATGCGTGAGTTATGAAAACAAATTATATTGACCCTACACTGTCCCAAAAAGGGCAAAGGGAGGCTCCCTTCAACTTCCCTTCTCATTACCTACTATTTTGATTTTATTTACTACAAGTTCAATAACAGTACGTTTTATAAAATCCATGACAATATTTTGACAAGATACCAAAAGAAGCTCACATTAGTTATAGACAAAATTCCACCATAAATATTCGGTAGGTACTTATTTTTATTCCAAACTAGTGGCCCGCCCCGGCTTCGCACTGGTTTTTAATCATTTTTTTTTCCCGGCAGTTATTGGATTTTTTCTCGCCTTTTAAACCTTCCCTATACTTCCACGAACATTTCAAGACTATGATAAGATAAATCCGTTCAGCCGTTCTCGAGTTCTAATCAGACTAACGAACAACAATTCATTTTTATTTATATAGATAGATATACTAGATATTCCAGCCGGGAGATTTCCTTTTGCATGTAAATGAAGATAGTAGTAAGCCTCGTCTGAACCCTTCAGGTCGACATTTCGTTTAACCCGGGGGGCGGGTTGGGACCGCTAAACGCTTGGTTTAGTTCACAAATCGAGAGGAACTGGGATAATTAAATCAATGGCTTATTTTGTCAACCGTTTTTCGATGTATTTTTTATCAATATATTCAAAAACAGAGGTTTTGCGTTGAATAATTCAACAATCTGATGTTTAAACATTCTGTTTTCAGGAATAGTAGTGATGTAAGTAATGATTTATTTTATTATTTGCCCGTAAAAAAATATTAAGATCACAAATA
The DNA here is from genome assembly GCA_929108375.1 of Gymnoscelis rufifasciata. Taxonomy (NCBI): domain Eukaryota; kingdom Metazoa; phylum Arthropoda; class Insecta; order Lepidoptera; family Geometridae; genus Gymnoscelis; species Gymnoscelis rufifasciata. Next base: position 2,025,463 of record OV815303.1, read on the forward strand.
CATCTGAAAACTTATAATTCAATCTGAAAGAATGTATAAAAAACATCAGAATGGTTATTTTCAATTCGTAAAACATGTAAATGATCTAATAATCAGTAATAAGTAGGTTGAATGTATAGCAGAACATTCTCTAAATAATTATAAAATTATAGATAGCGATACAACTAGAAATATTATTACAATAGTAATAGACAGCCCGTGTAGTAGTACAATAGTAATATCGAGGGAGACAGGTATCCTTAACCTTTGTGCTGGAAATCGAATAACGTTTAATAAAAGCCAGTAATGTAGTATCTAATATAACTAAAGACTACGTTAATAATGTAATGAGTTACTTTCTTTAGTTTTGAATAAAATATTGATTGATTGATTGAATATGTAATAAATAAGTTGACGCATTTCAATAAAGCTCCCCACAATTTCTGATGGAGTATCCAGTTCCCGAACGCTGTTTCATTCAATGCAATAAACTTCATCAAAAGTTTTAGCTCAGTTAGGGAGCTCGGTCACTGTTGATTTAAGTAGTTACGATGCTCTTTTATTTCTTTGTTTCAACTGTGTGCTTTTTCATTTAAAAACGGAATTTATTATCTAACCAGGGTTGATAAACTCGAACTATGAAGTCCGAATCGTTGAGTTCATAGTTAAGAGTAGTTCATTCAACGAGAAGAGTGAGCTACGGCGCGAGTTTCGTTTCCTTACAGTTTCAGCTCCAATGATTAATACTAATAGGGTATTTTACCCTATGTAAGGAAAATATAAAAATGCATGTTTGTGATAGATTCCGTAAAGATTAATTGAGAAATGTCAGTATGAATTCTTAAAAAGCTAATGTAGTACCTACCTTATAAATCCTACCTACCTAGTTTATAAATCAGTTTTAAAAATCGTCTTTTTTAATTTTTTTTCAAATATCTAAAACACTAACTACCTTAATGGACTTGACGCGACTCCGTATTCTCAAAGTCTATCCCCTTTTTCAAATAAATTTAAAACGCTATCGCCCATATTGGACGTGTCGTGACGCCACTCCGATAATACCAAAACGAATATTTCTCTCTTAAATCTATCATCTTTGTCAATCGTATTATTTTGCAAACGTAGTTAAGTCTTACACATATATGTATATGTATAGTAAGTGGATGTCAATCTTTATACTTACAGTTTTTATAATGTTTGTGTTCTGCAATTGTATTTGTTATAAGATGCACTATATTATTTATATTATTAATTTAAGTGACACAGTAGCCTAGAGTATCTTGCAAACAAAGGTAACCACGAAAGACCTCCAAAAATGGAGACCACTCAGCAAATGCTGAGTGGTCTCCATTTTTGTAATTATAAAGCCTTTATGGTCCCCCCACATATATTAGTAATACGTGTTTTAATGTAAACGTTTTTATCTTTTTATCTTTATCTCGCAAGCAAAGGTCACTTAGGAAGACCAGCGCTATGGTATACTGTCTTTGCAAATGCTGGGGGTCTACGTTTTTTTAATTAATTTCCTTATTATGTTCTCGCATACAGTTTGAATACTGGTTTATGTCATAGTCAAAATATAAGTTTTTTATCTTTATCTTTATCGAAATGTTTACAATAATTAACGAGCAGATTGAACGCCAATCACGTTGATTATCTCGGTTTGATTAATTTGCTAATTTATCGTACTAATAAGATAGTTGAAGATTAACAAATTATTTATTAATTAATTGTTTGAGGTATTTATAGTCTGGAGCTTACAGAAATTTTCATACTTACATATTTAAAGCCGTGTTGGCTAAGTGGGAGGACACTCGACTTTCATTCCGAAGGTCGTGGGTTCAAACCCCGCCACGCACCTCTGGATTTTTCTTCTTGAGAAATTTATGTGCGCTATAAACACGTGCTTTAACGGTGAAGGCAAACATCGTGAGGAATCCGGCATGTTCTGAGAACTTTAAAAAAAAGAGTTTAAAGGACATGTGACATTCACCAACCCGCACTTGGCCAGCGTGGTGAATTAAGGCCTAATCTCTCTCGTCAAGAGAGAAGTCCCTGTGACCCAGCAGTGGGAACGTTAATAGGGTAATGATGACATATTTAAATTTTCATCAATCAATAAGTAATAATGATATGCACTTAATTTATGTATTAGTAGGTACATAATGATTTAGAGCATAATGATTAAGATCATTATGTTGTAATACTTTCACTCACTGGGTGTTTTTATTTCTTTGAGTTCTATAAATATGAAAACGCAAAACATTGTGCGGATGTAGGTATGTAATTTTGAAAGTGTTTGTGTTTGTTGCTCTTTTACGAGCAAAAATTACTTAATGGATTATGATTAAACTTCACAATAATGTAGCTTACATTTCAAAATAACACGTAGGTAACTTCGGTAAAAAACCACTTTTCGCGGAAAAATAAAGTGTTTCAGAATAAAAGCCCGACTTACCGATTTAGCTTCGCCGACTTGGATCAAATTTGGCAGGGACATAACTGTAGTCCCAGTAAAGGACAAGCTTCGTTTTACCGCGGGAAAATCTATTAGTACCCGGGCAAAGCCGCGGGCGAAAAGCTAGTGTTATAATTATTAGTGCCTTTCTAGATGGATTACGTGGATTTCCTCGGTAGAGCCATCCATTCTCATCCCTGTATTGTTCTGACGAAGCGACACAGGCGGTGACAATGATGGATAGATATTTCGTAAATAACCTATTGGATTATAGACTTTTCCTTCCGTCACTTAATGTGATGGATAAATAATATAAATGTAATAATTTATCGATAATTTCCTATAGTTGGTAAATTGTGGTATTAGTACTCAGTTTGATGTATTTTTAATAAATACGTATTCAAAGTCGAAGTCAAACATTTATTTCCATAGATACACCGGGTTTGTTTAAAAAAAATCAAAGATTATGAAAATAAACTGTCAGAGGACATTATCAAATAAAATAAACTATGAAGTAAATTAGTTAAAAATATATTATAAATTAAAATCCCACGCCGTGTCTTTATGTTCGAATAAAACTCAAAAACTACTGAACGGATCTATATACGATTTTCACCAACGGATAGATTGATTTAAGAGGAAGGTTTCTGCATCCGTGTAAATCTGGAACGGACCAGCTAGTTACTAACGTTACTTTAATGTTGAAAATTAGGCAGAGGATTTTTAAATGTCAAATATGTTCTATGAAACCTAAAACCTACCTAACAACCGGTCCTTCATCAATAAAAAATAATTATAATAATATATATATTTCCTCTCTCTACCCCCACCGTCTAGTCACCGGTCGCTTGAGCCTAGCTTCGCGACCGGTGATTCTCCGTTTTGATATATTTTTTACAGAAGTTAGTTTTATATGATTTTTTTATGTAATCTAATGTAAAAAATATATTTTTGACGTGTTTAAAATGAAATAAAGAGAATAATAAGAAATTATTTATTGTACACAAAAACACAGTACCTTAATACAAAAGGGTCATACAATAAACAAAATGTACAAAAAGGCGAGCTTAACCCTTAAAGAGTTTTCTGACAGCAAACCTCATCAATACTTAGATTATAGCATAAGCATTATTTACGTCGGGACATAGTGATTTGTCTCTTGATGAAAGAGATTAGGCCGCCATAATTCACCACAATGGCCAAGTGCGGGTTGGTGAATGTCTTTCAAACTCGTTTTTTTTCGTTAAAGTTCTCAGAACATGCCGGTTTCCTCACTATGTTTGCCATTTCCCTTGAAGCACGTGTTTTGAAAGCGCAAATAAATTATGCAAAAAAGAAAAACACAGAGGTGCGTGCCGGGGTTTGAGCCCACGACCTTCGGCATGAAAGTCTCGTGCTCCCACACGCCAACACAACTAACAATACTTATTTATTACTAACGTACATATGCGATGTTTTTGAGCACATAAAATGTTTACTAATACCAGTGTGTTTCATGTTTGTATTAATTCACCAATGTTTAAACTCAATATTTGTATGCTTAATAAACTAATGTATAACATTTGGCCTTTATAATAACGGATGCATGTGTGTCGCTCTCTTTTAAATCTTTATATATATAATTCTTCTGTGAGTGTGTCACTGAACTTCTCTCAAACGACTGGACCGATTTTGATGAAATTTTTTGTGTGTGTTTAAGGGGATCTGGGAATGGTTAAGATTAAAAAAATATATTTAAAACCCGTGCGAAGCCGGGGCGGGCCACTAGTGTATATATATATTATGTACCTAGTTATACAATTTTCCCGCGAAAATTGGTATTTTACCGGGATAAAAAGTAGTCTACGTGTAATTTTGGTACCTATGCAAACTACATTATTGTGAAGTTTCATCAAAATCCCTTCAGAAGTTTTTGCGTGAAAAAGCAAGAACCACATATCCTTACAAACTTTCCCGTTTATAATATTAGTAAGATAACTAACGTACGAATATATACATACGATATTTATTTTCAAATCATTTTAATTATAATAATAATATTTTATTTCCAAAAACATAATAAAACATATACAGTAATCAATGGTCCCCAAACTAGGCTGAGCCTGTACTATGGGAACCTCCTTCCATTTGACACAAATCATAGCAAATAGATACACAGAAAGAAAAAAGAGGAGATAAAATTATTATAAACTAAAATTTTGTACAAAGCATGATAAGTAAAAACATGGGACACAGGGACTTCTCCCTTGACGAGAGAGATTAGGCCTTAATTCACCACGCTGGCCAAGTGCGGGTTGGTGAATGTCACATGTCCTTCAAACTCTTTTAAAGTTCTCAGAACATGCCGGTTTCCTCACGATGTTTGCCTTCACCGTTAAAGCACGTGTTTAAAGCGCACATAAATTTCTCAAGAAGAAAAATTGGCCAGCGTGGTGAATTAAGGCCTAATCTCTCTCGTCAAGGGAGAAGTCCCTGTGTCCGAGCAGTGGGAACGTTAATAGGGTGATGATGATGAAAAACATATTAAAATAAGTAAATCAATAGTATTAAAGTAACAATAAAGTTATAAAGCGATATATGTTTATATTATTAATGCCATAGTTTTTTAGGTTTGATTTATTCACCAAAGTTTTAAATCAATATATATAGGTATATCCTTAATAGACGTATGTACCTATAATAATGTGGTAATTTTGATAACGGCTTGTATCTGTAGTCTTCTAAATGTATATATTTTTAATGTTACATAAACATATTAACTGTACCTACTTAATTATGTAAAATTTAACGTTTTCCGGCCGCACAAGTTCTTTATAAAATAATACATTTAAAATCAGTTACTCATTGTTAAATATAACAACGAGTATAATAATATTTTGTAAACATTCACTCCTCATATATTTCTAGAGCCAAACTGATTTTCGTAAAACTTTATGTTTCGTGATGTATGAGTTATGCCAATATGATTTATTTATTTTATTTATTTATTAATTAACTAGCACGACTTACAAAAAAATCAATTACACTAATTAATATAACATTTAGTAACAATGATAGAGTATATACAAATAATAAAAAAAATAATTAAAATACATTTTATAAGAAATTAGCTAACAATAATTACAAATAAAAACATGCCAAGTAAACAAAAAAAAATACAATTATAACAACAATAATTTACGTTCTTTCCTCACTCTCACAAAACCGCAATAAAACAATCATAATTTTTCTCCAGTCATCGGCAAAAATGTCGATGTCTGTATTCTGGTCAAGAAGTGCGTTAAGGGCCTGCAGGGTGCGAGGTAGAGGAGATCTCGCACGCGCAACAGTCCTACTTGATGGAACTGAGAATAACCTAAGATATCTGTGGCGAATATAGTTATTTGGTACATATAGCCGAGTCAGAAGGTTGTGTATATATGATCTTTCATTTTGTCCAACAATGGCATTTTTTGAACATTCATGAACATTGTTTGTGAACATGTGAACGGCTATACCGATTTTTATAAAACACTCTAACCTATGTATATTTTAAACAAAGGAAACAGAATCAAAAAAGGTTTATACGGAAGTATTCCCAATAACTAGGTATCTATTAATAATTTCCGCAGTGAATGACCTCGTACCGTTTCCAGAATGAACTGAAATTGATTAGATAAGCTCATTTCATTTCTGATATTTAATGTAATTGACAATAACATTGTATTTTCGAACGCTAAAAACTTGAGCAAGTATTTAATTTAACCAAGAGATTCAACTTTTTAGCGAGCAGAATACGAATCGCACTCGTGCGTTGCAATTCCATTCAATCAAAATGTTAAAAAGTATAGTCTTAAACTTTAGTATCGTAATTTCAGCGCTCGACTCAGTGCTCCGGTAGCCGTGATCGTCTAGTGGTTAGGACCCTACGTTGTGGCCGTAGTAACCCAGGTTCGAATCCTGGTCACGGCAGTGCAAACTGTCGCGGTGGAGTCTTCTTTTTGCACTCTTTTCACGTCTGTTTTAGAATTCATGAATTCCGTGGAATGTTGCCAAAACTGAAGAGATATGTTTATACAAATTCAGAACGATAAATTATGAACAAAATAGTCGTTCTTAGATATCATAAATATGTAATAACTTATTACATACATTAGAATAACAACACTCTTACATGTGCTAAGGTCAAATAATAAAAAACGTAAATTCAATTAATTAAATAAATTTACTCTGTTACCGAAATTAACTTACCTAAAAACTACACAATTTATGTAATCATTTAAGTTTAATTTGCCTGAAATACATAGTAATTTCATACATCTCATATTTCTATTTAAATGTTATTTAAATATATTCCTATTGTTTATTTTTCTATTCAGGTATTTTGGTTTTCCTATATCAATATAATTAATTCTTAATTTAAATTCAACTTTATGAATAGTTACATTTAAAATTAGCTGGCATATAAATAAATTCGATATGTTAATGGACTCAAACACCAAGGGTTACGTGTAATTTAACAATTTGTACTTAGATAAATACCTAATACTCTGAATAATACACTGAGTTTACTAGTTAAATTTCGTTGAATGATAATAATAATAATAATAATTCTTTATTGGGAACAAAATCATAACAAAAAAAAACTAAAAAAAAAAACTTTTATTATAAGGTTGTAGACGTAGGTGGTGACTTACGTCTAAAGTCCCAAGTAACAGTTGTATAATAGAGATGTTTATAGTCAGAGCAAGACTTTATTTGTCTGTACTTATTAGCTTTAATTATTATACTTAGCAGTGGAAGAGGGAAGAGTGAAGGGACCTAACACAAGTATAGGTACCATTATTACTTAAAAGGTGTCTTCAACAATGTGAAATACATATGTAAAGCTTAATACTGATTAAAATTATCATTATTATTCTCATTATTTAATTTTAATCACGTCACAAATATATTTTATACAATAGATTACATACTAAAATCATATAAATCTACCTTCTGTAAAAAATATATCAAAACGGAGAATCACCGGCCGCGAAGCTAGGCTCAAGCGACTTTTTATAATTAATGATTTTACCTCTAATTAGTAATATAACAATCCAAATGCCTCTACTTATTACGCCAATAACAAGAATACGTACTCTCCGGAAAACAACGGCTGTATCCGTAATGAACAACCGTAACCGTAAATATTAATTCACCTTATTTGTGCAGAATTTACGGTCGTAGTTCTAAAGGTAATGTTCTTACCGTAAGGTTTTGCGCCGTAAGGGATGTACGGTAAAACCTTGAACCAATATATAAGATTCGCTCATGTTTTGGGAAAATTGACAATACTTCAGGATCTGTTCAGTTCAAATCGGCGCGAGAGGTAGCGGGTTCGATTCCCGCTGAGGTATTGTATGTCTAGTATCCGTAACACATGTTTAGAGCTAACCCGGGGCTAGATGTTGTTGTGAGGATTGTCCAGAAATATTTATTTATTTAAAGGTCTTTATTTTCACCATCATTATGTAAAAAAAATATATAATTATGTAGTACTTGTATCAGTCATCTAAAACCCATAGTAACGCTCTGCTTATTTTGGGGTTATATAAGATGACTGTGAGATAAGTCCGAAAATGTTTATTTATTTAATCAGTGGTCACATGCCTAGGCATTAAGCCCACATTTTAGTACAAAGTTTTTGTTTAAATAAAAAATAATGATCTGACCGGATCATATCAGAGAGAGAGAGAAAAAACATTTATTGACACAACACACACCTAAACAGTAAAATACAATTTAAAAAAAAAAGATATTTATATAATACTAAATACTAGACATAAATAATTGCATGTGTTGTGCCAAAAGGTCTAGCCTCAGCATAAGCAGATCCACATTAGGTGGATTTGCGCTGGTTTTCAGACTATATCAATGATAAGAAGTAATTTTCCTAAGCAGCATTAACTTGTCTACTCTCATTACGCAAGCTAAGTTTAAGTGTTACCTCACTTTTCATTATTTTGTCACTGCCCAGGCTTTGCTCGCGCAATCATAATCATTCCCGCAGTAAAACGATAAGCTCAAGCTAAGAAGCTTGTGTCCATTACTGGGAAAACGGCTTTGTCCATACCAAAATTGACTGAAATCGGGCTTTGCTTGTAATAATTATATTTCCAGCGAAAAGCGGTATTTTACCACGACACAAAGTAGTTCATTTGTTATTCTGATATGTAAGCAATATTATTGCGAAGTTTCATAAAATCCATCCTGTAGTTTTTGTGTGAAAGATCAACAAACACTCACTTACACTATTAAGTACCTCCTCACAAAATTTCGCGTTTAATAATATCAGTTGGAATTAAGTTCATTCGTGTGTGTAATAAAGATTCTTTATATTCTATTCCACTCATTCTTATCCATCTGAAATAAACATTATATTATGAAAAGGAAAATACATTATGAAAATAAAAAAGCATTTTATTTCCCTGAAACATCCATCATTCATGTTCGCGACTGTTCTGATCCAAATTACTTTCGCAGTGACAAGACGTAAAGTTGGACTTTACGAGTAATGAAAATGTCGCTTCAGGCCTCCACAGCATTCTAATTACTGTCTGGACGTTTCTAACATTTTCCCCAATTTTAAGAGGAGCTTTGTCATATTTCTTCTGTTAATTAAAAATGTAGGCTAAGATGTCGTGGGTCAATAATTTATTTGATTGACATTGTGGTAAGTAAGTTGCCTTACAATGTTAAAGATAAAGGAATAATATTAAAGTTCCCACAGCTGGGACACAGGGACTCTCTTGACTTAATGCTCACTATGCTGGCCAACTGCGGGCTGCATCAGATCATTTTACATGGTATAAAATCCTAACTGGTATTTCAAATGCGAAAGTAACTTTATCGGGCACAGTAAAACACACATATACATACACAGTCCCAGTAAGTAAGTTACGGTGTCTTTTTGCCTGGAAGAGACCGCTCATAGCAATAAGGCTTTGCACACTGTTTTTAATTAAGTTAGTGTTTTTGAAAAGTTTATTCTTTATTTGTGTGGTGTACAATAAAGTGTTTCTATTCTAAAACTACACAGCCGAATTCAATGAAATTATTTACACAGTTCAGTCTATGGTATGAAAAAGAACAGACTACTATTACCGCAGGAGAATATAATAAAAAACACAAAGCCACCGCGACCGCTGGACATAACTGGTATTCAATATGGCATTCATACGGCTGACTGGTGGCGTAGTCGAAGTGTAACACGATTTGTATCCATTTTAGTCTGGGAAGATCAGCAGCGTAATAGGGTAGATCATTATAACAATAATAAGTCCATCATTACCGTTATTAAAAATAAATAGATTAATCCCGGTTTGTTTTGACTCGGAGCAAAATATTGCTTTGAGGTCATGGGCTCTATTTTTGTCAGCTGTTTAAACTTCAACTGGCGCAGTGTCGGACTTATAGCGGAATTTTGAAATTGTTTTTCAAGAAAACTTTTTTGATTTTTGATTATTTTTAGTTTGAACAAAAAGTGAAGCTAGGCAAACTATATCAAAAGATAAATATTAAAATAATTTGTCTGTCAACATGACTTAACACAGAAGGCCAATTAGAAGTTTCCGTTTAAACTTTTTAACTTATGACCACTACAAGATCCTATATAAATTAGGGCAACGGTCGAAACGCTAAATATTGTAAAACTAAATAAACCATCAAAAGCCTTCGCTGATATAAATCATCAGTGCCTTAGGATATAAGATTCTACTTAATTACACTTCGAGCTCATTATAAATCAGAGTAATCAGTAATTCATGATATATTGTTCATTACAATGACATCTATAATTCAGTGAATTGTGTACAATTCACCTCATTTGCTCCCTAGACACGTTCATGTCAAATTACTGTGTTCGCTTTGCAATATTCGGGAACTTCTGTGGATGATTTATGTTCAACAAGCTGGGAATATTGAGTTAACTGTACTGCCAAGTTTCTTGTAAGTTTGTGAGGAGTTCTGTCTCAGAGATGCCTAGGCTCGAGTGAGTGTATACCTTCACCTACCTAGCTTCTATTCAACCGCTGAAAGAGCAATTGAGCATACAATTATTATCATAAGCAATGATGGAACACAGGGACTTCTCCCTTGAGCAGTCACTGCCAAGTGACTGAAGACTGACTGACCCAAATTGCTCTATATTTTAACCACTGACAAATTAACTCGGAGATGGTGAAATAAGCCCATAACCAGCTTTTAAAATCAAAGTCTTCAGTTTTACAATAGCTACGCTTAAATCGCCCATGTGACCGTGCAAAAACTCCCTGTAAGCAAAAATACTTTTAGTCCGTAAAAGCCTGTGTAAAATGTTTTTTTCGCAAACTCGCGCTCCATAAAACTTGGTAACGAATTCATTTCTCGTACTTTGGAAGTCGCCAAAGGCAAACTACGAAGTTGTTTTAAAATGTCCAATTTAAACATTTTGGTAAATGGTTGTTTTGCATGATTTTAGGGAAGTTTGAAATGGTGAAGTGGGGAGTGCTAAAGTAAACAAGTACAATTGATAAATATTTCAGTTATTTGCCGACTTATTTGCAATGGATTATATATATATTAAAAAAAATCATACATCAGCGGGCGTCATGATCAGAATAACGTCGCATTGGCGCGCAAAGTAGCAAAGTAGTCGTGATCGGGTAATACGTCCGAACACTTCGCGTTGCAAAGATATAACGGATAACACACATCGCGTTGGCACGAATATTCGTCGTAGGCCGCTAATGTAGCCGCGCCAATATAAGAATGCCATTTGACTTCATGTAACCTGTGTAGTTCGTATTAGATGCAGTTGGCTAATTCGACATATTTTAAAGAGACTTACCTAGAACGTCGAACAACAGTGGACAATGATGAAAATCATAATGATACTAATTTTACTTGCAATAATAAATTACCGAGCTCGGTAAGAGCAGTTTTTTTTCTCCATATACGTGGCGGAAATCGAATAACTCCTACAACTCAACGAAATAGCCACTTACATAATGTATTAAGGCGTCAAAAATATTCTAAGTACCTATGCGAGAGTGCTATTGTATCTAAATCGGTACCTTCATAATCACTCTATTAACGTTCCCACTGCTGGGACACAAGGACTTCTCTCTTGGTGAGAGAGATTAGGCCTTAATTCACCACGCTGGCCAAGTGCGGATTGTTGAATGTCACATGTCCTTGAAACTCTATAAAGTTCTCAGAACATGCCGGTTTCCTCGCGATGTTTGCCTTCACCGGTAAAGCACGTGTTTAAACCCACGAACTTCGGAATTAAAGTCTAGTTAGATAAAAATAATCTAAATCTCTACCTAAAACTATGTAAAATAATGTTATGTTGGGCCACAGTTATGCTAAGTGAAATAGATTAAGCTAAAGTAACTTCGACCTTCTATTATCCAATCAGTCCATATTTCGATAAAGCCCACTCGACCCAGCAAATAATCGGATTAGAGCAGATTACCCAATCAAAATGATTTTTAAGATTAGTAGATTTAATTTAATCATTTGAGTTGATTTAAAGATTATTTATATATTATAGAGTGATGTAGTGTACGTGTACAAGCGAAATGCGGCACGATCTAAATTCAACCAAAAAAAACTGAAAATGGAGTAAACCCTTACGACTTAAACGACCTTACGTAACTTAAAATATTGCTTGTTGTTTTTTGTTTCATCCTGAAGGAATTTATAGGCGGTTGTTTCCCGAATTTGTTTTATTACTATATACCTACCAATTTTATCTTTTTTCCAGAATTCTGCAAATCTTTCACTTACGTAAAATATATTTTCAAATGAAAATAACAAACAAATAATAAAATCTTTGAAACAACTAGAACAATAAAATTCAAACTAATCCAAATTTAAAAATCGTCCTTTATTTAGTTCTTCAATTTTAATTTCAAATGTATAATTTCGTTATGCATTATAGGTTTATTGTAAACGGATGAAACCTCAAATCAACAAACTCTTTTCTTCTGATGAAACTATGAAGGTCTTACCTAACCCGACTGCCATAAACTATCATAACCTATACGCTTACATAAATATAAACAAACATGAAATGTTTGCTGAAGCTCTACCCAGCTTACGTAAACGGAAGCTATTGTTTAAATTTGTTAACGTCTTAATGCTCCTAAATGCTTAACGGAAGTTAATACTGCTATAACTTTGAAAGGTTACATAGTTAGGTACATTAATTTCATACATATACAATATAGGTTGGTATATTCTTAGATTTGTTTGTGATCCATTTGTGTCACAATGTAAGTGGTAAGCAGTCTAGGGCTTTTCGATTCAAAATATCGCTGAAAATTACCAATCTACAGATCGATAAATAAAAATATTTCACTTTTGCATAGGCAAAAAACGACAGATACTAGTTATCGACAAAGTTAAATCACTTGTAATTTGAAATATTGTATATTCATCGTATCAAGACTTTAGTAGGTACAGTCAGCATCAAATTAATATAAGCGTCTAGAGAAGTCAAAATAATAAGAATATCAACCAAAATGATTTAAGCCGCGAGAGTCATCATAATATTTTATACACCCTATGGGGGAAAAATATCTCACTTCAATTCTATCATAATTATCTAAGTTGATAAAGTGTTCAAAATGGTCTGTGCAAACAAAGCTTTCCAATGTATCGTCTTAAGTCTTCGTCGTGATAACTTTGTTTGCATAGAGCCATTAAATGAAGCATGTCAGCTCTGAGATTAATTTGACTACAATAAACGCTTACATCAATTTCACACTGACTGTACTCACATGTTAGAATAGATGCTAAATGCTATTATTTTCACAAGATACCCCATTATTAGAAATATTATTACAAAATAGTACAATGTGAACATCATAATGAAAAAAAAATCGTTAAAAATATATTATTTGTAAAGCGTTTCGCGTTTAGTACCATTATTTTTGGTTTGAATTGAATATAAACTACAATTCTTATAAACAATAATATCTTATAAAATACTTACTATCTTCAATCCCTGTATTTTCACTTTGTAGCTGATTACAATCCACCTTCAAGCCATTTTGCTCAGTTTTACCTACAGCTGTCCGCGCCAGCCGTGACGTCATATCCTGAAAGTTGCGGGCTTACTTCCGCTATTACGGCTGCTGACGTCATCCTGTTGTTATCTCAGACAGGAAAGTATTTAATTTTTTATTGCAGAAACATTGTTGCTATAATATCTACATAATAAGCATAACTAAACGTTAGGTGTTATATTACTTGAATATATTTGATACGAGCTGACTAGGCAAACGTTGTTTTGTCATAACTTAATCCCACCTGTGGGTTATTCCTACTCATAATCTCACTCTCAGTGACTCCAAATTGTAAGTGGAATTTTTTCTTTGATTTATTTATTTTTATAAAAAATAAGGATAGCTTGATTATTGATAGGTAATGATTATGTTCACACAATCTTTGTGATTTTACGGACAAAAACTGAATCAATCAAACTTATCATCTTTACATTTCTAGTATTGGCAATAGGATTAATATTAGTTAGAGTATTTGTTTTTTATTTTTGTAGCAATAAGACCACCCATAACACATGCTAGGTTTAATTTTACTATTAATAATTTTTTTGTATTTTTGATTAATGGTGTGTGTAATCAAGAATTTTCTATCTATTCTAACTATCTTGATTTTTCGTAAAAGAAAAATAATATCTTAATGACAGGTATGTATGTATGTTCTTTTAGTCCTGTACCCACTGCGTATTACTACATATATATCTTCCCCTCACTAGGTCAACAACTAAACAGCTATTTACACGAATAATGAGAAAGATTAATCAAGCTGAAAATGTAGATAAACCGTAAACAAGGCACACAGCAAATATCCCCTTATTCAATCGCACTAGGGTTCAATTTCGGATATCCAATCCCAGAGGTAATTTAATTACGATTCCACTCGTTAGAGAGATAATCAAGGGAATCGATTTTATCAGAAATGTTGATTGTATTTACAATTTCAATTCTAAAATTCAAATCGATTTTGATTAAAAACCGAGTGATATATTTTAGGATTCGTTTGCAATTTGTCTGTTTTTTATTCAGAGGGATTAAAATTGTGAATGAGTGTCCTTGTTTATTGTAGAATGGACTAAAAAGAAAATGCAGTATTATTGTAGAGAATGACAGATTGCTTGCTTTTTCATAGGGCTTTGACGCTCTGGTCAGAAATTATCTTGAATAAAACATTATTTTCAAATAAAACATTTTATCACTCTGACTGATGCTGAGATAGGATACGTTTTATGACATTTTAAGTTCTTTGATAGGTACTTGTTAATGTATTGAGCAACAAATCAAGTTGCAATTCTTATCCGGAATTCATTTTATTGCTTCTGTCCTGTTACTTTTTTATATTCAAATCTTTGAACCTATCATCAGGTGAGACCGTCGTCCAACGAAAACGTACGTAAACATTAAACATTATATTTACTATATTTCTAAGGATCGCCCCTTAGAAATATAGTAAATATAATGTTTAATGTTTACGTACGTTTTCGTTGGACGACGGTCTCACCTGATGATAGGTTTCCAACTTCAGTTTTAAATTAACAAACCAATAAATGGTAAAATGGCGGAATATAATTATCTCTTACCTACCCGTCAAATATTGACGTGAGACGTCAGACAATTCAAAACTGACGTCTAAGGTCTGACGCTGTGTTAAGCTTCCGGGCGCTGTTTTTTGTCAAACACTTACAAAAGTGATGGGCTTCGGCCAAGCCTTAGTGTAAGAAATACGGGAGCGCGTGCAACGCGGGTAATTTTTGCCATTTTTGCGCTATATGGTCACTCTAACGCATTTCAACCGAGAAAGAAACGTAAAAGTCTACAGGTGGAGCTAGGCCACTCTAGTTGCCCGGACGTTTCACGCATCATTTTCTGAGGCCTCATTTGACGCCCGGACGTTTGAGTGGCTAAGTGCCATAGAAAAATGGGGAGCTTCGGCCACGTGGCAGACGCTTCTGTTAAATTTTGTGAACTTTTTCGAGACGTGATAAGTATGATAAGCTTTCTTAGGGCCAATATCCTACGTCTATTAATATACGTCCCTAGTTTCACATTGTCCTGTTTGTAATCAACGTAAGGCTTACGTTCAGACGTTGGCTGAAGTGATGATGAGAATTAATCACAAACTATACCTTCTAGGTACCGGATTCCGCGTAACTGAGCTGAGTTGACTGGCATTCTGTCAGACCCATTTGCCTTTTGTTCAAAACTAACATTTTAGTTTAATTTTGTACAATAGCGGCGCTCTAACGGATCCACTGAAACATAAAGTCGGCAACACGTCCAAATATCGCAAAATATTTTAGTTCGAACCGTCACAGTTTATTTAATACACAAACGTCAAACGAACGAAAACACGTAGAGTATTTGAATTGCGGTGACCTGCTTTTAAAGGTTAAAAGTGATATAATTTACAAATTTGATAAAGATATAATATTTAGACAATATTGAGGGGCAGAATGGTGTAAACAAAATGAAGGGAACGTTGTGCCACTTTTCACCCAACTAGGTTAAGATCTTGGACAAACTTGATTTAGAAGCAAGCTTAAAACTATTTAGCTTATTTATTTAGCTTAAAACATTTATCTTGCAGCAAGATACAAAATATAAAATAATAGTACGTTTTCTTTAATTGTCCTGCATTATATTCTGGACCGGTTTTTAAAGTGACTTTAATAACTTTACATTGATTTTCTATTCGAAAACTGTGTGAATCGTAACTCTTTAGTTACGATTCACATAATCTAGTACCTTTGTACTAACTATTACTTAATAATTAGTGTTGGGTAGAGTAGTGTAGTGTAAGTGTAGGTGGTGGCCTACGGTGGGTTCTCAGGGCGTTTTGGCGAATGAAAGTTAGAAGCTCGATTCATGCAGGTAAAAGTATACTAATGGAAACACAACACATGGAAATAAACACAGATTACAGGAGGAAGAACACAACGAGCGCGTTATTCGCGCTGGTTTCGAGCCGTGAGCTGACAGATTCGCGCAATCTCTTTCTGTCGCTGGCGAAGGCGAGCGCGCCGTAAACTTATAACCAATCACATCGCAAGATTTTTCGAGCCGTCTTACGCTGCGTTCGCCTATAGTGTCTAAAACTGCGTTCAGAAAATTTCGTATTAGTATTATTAACATAATTATGTAAAAAAATATCACAATTAGTCATTTATTCGGTAAAACGTTAAAATGGAACTAGTAATCTATTGCCTATATATACATTCTTGTCCTTTTGTAATAATATGCAGGACCACTTTTGAAACCAAATAATAAACATATTTTCAGCAATACGATCAAATAGCACTAGAACCGAATTTTATCTACTGTCTAGATAGACACACCTGTATTAACAGGTACAATAACCCTACATGTCCGTAGGCAGGTTATTCAAAAACCGTGGTTTGCGGTTGGTGGAACATTATCCTTAGGGCCAAAGCACGCCTATGCGATGTGGTTGCGTTGTTTTGTCGTGTGGTTGTGGTAAGTGTGTTTTGGCCCTAATACTCTACAATTATCCCATCAACTGTTAACACTAAAATTTAATAGATTCTGTTTCAAATGTAACTTACGGAGGAATTCCTAAGTATGAGATCGAGTGAATCCTTATAAGTAATTAGATAAGTAGTAAACTGACACTTTAAGCGCAGAGTCTAATAAAATAAACTGACTGAGAATTATGCAATGCTTCGACTTTTCACATTATGTTATAGAGACGTCGCATTATTATGGTAAAATTATGATAAAATTGAAATAGTAAACCTATTACTTTCCTGTCCTTTTGAAACAATGCGCAAACATTTGGAACCAATTTAAAAATAACAAAATTCGGACATACGTTTATTTGACATTGAGCTCTAAATTTAGCGACTGCCTAGAAACATCCTGTAATGTCAGAATCCTGCAACCTACATATACCTGTAGGCAGTAATGGCAGGTAATTACAACCGCGACGAGGCATGGTTTGAGGCCGGAGGAACATTATTCTAATACTCTACAATTAGCACAACTGTTAACAGCTTACATTCTCTAGATTGGGTTTCAAATTAAACTTACAGGGAAATTTCTGAACTGAACATAAGCGAGTGTCTATTACTAATTACAATACAATACAAAATTCTTTATTGCAACACCACAATATAGGAACATACATAGGAGATACATGTAATTAATATAAGTATTAAAACTGACGCTCCAAGCACAGTCTAATTACATATAAATACAAGATATAATATATTTTATTTCCAACGCTTACTACACTGTAGTAAGTTTAAGGTATATTTGAATATACTCAAAATATATTATATTATATACACTAAAGACCATTAAAAACATACACATTTGTTTTCAAACGAAATATCAAGACCGATACAGTGCATTCGTTTCGCGTGACGTAATACTTTCGAGCGGAAACTTTGATGCTCTTCTTATATGATATTAATAAAGTGAAAATAAGTGTTTAGTGTTCTTGGAAGGGGTACTAAACAGAATACATATTTTTTATCTAATCATCATGCATAGTATACATATTATTTAGTTATTTATTAAGTTGGCATAATGTGGCATATAGCCTGCAGTAACGGGGTTATAGATACAATAATTTATGTAGTATGAAGTATGTATGACATATTGTATCCTTTGGAAAATACTACTAACTTTTAAAATTTTACTAATAATATATGAACTTTATATTTCTTAAGCAATATTTGAATAAAGTACTTTATTTATTTTTAGTAGTAATATTGTATAGTTTGTTTATTTTGGTCGTAATGTTAACAAATGGACACCAAAATAAACAAACTTCATCCGGATGTGTATTCAGTGAAACTTTTTGTACACAATGAAACAAAATATTACGAATGTTTCAAAATGTTTCACGCGGCGCTAACTACTGATTTATGAATCCCTCGTGCAAATCCGATATATTTCAACCATTTAGTCCATTTAAACTTATTTATGTTTAAATAAACTATTACAACGATGCAATAAGCTTTCACAACGAGATGGAATTTTACTAATAAGAGAATTAACTTTCCGTTAGAAGGCGAATACTGCAAGATTTATGAACGCGTAAGTACCTAGGGACTGAATCTGATTCGTGTTGTTCATTGCCAGTGGGGATGATGTCTTTAGAATATTTATAGGATTACTTTGCTAGCTGTCTTAAAGCTTTTTGTTTAAAGAATAAAATATATTTTTATATACGTGACGACTGCCATGAGGTAAATCTAAGAATAATTCTGAAATAATGGAAGATAAACATTTCTTGTTAATGTTCACAAAACAACGTATATAATTAGGTTACAAATGGCTGTGTTGTTGCCCAAAGAGCGATCTCGACCAGATTATATAAATGGTTATTAAATTGATAGGTACTTGTTTTGTAGGGAAATATATTGTATTAGAATTAATGTTAAAGTGTTGGTAATCATAAAAAAATAGAAAATGTAAAAAAAGTCCGTCATTTAGATTAAAAAAAATTTATTCTTTTTTAACAATATTAATCAGGCGCGCGAAACTTCAATGCAAATAAATGTATCGTACATTTATTTGCATTGAAGTTTCGCGTAACGGTTTCGTGCGATTTGTACTAAATTAATACGTAACAAGCCCCGCGCATCGGAACTTTGATGCAAAACGTTTAAATTAAGTGATAAATTGCGATCTACCCAAATAAACAACAAATTTTTGATATTTTTCTGTGACACCACCGCCCACCACAACAATTAATCTGTCAAAAAACATTTTGTTCGTCATTATTTCATACCGTCCATTGCGTATTTAGCTTAGTCAAGGAACGATCAGTCAGATCGTTGGCTCCATTCACGAAATGTCATTACGATCGGAAACCGTCCGCCGTTCCCAAGAAGCGTAGAGCCGTTTCCTGTCACCAAGAGTGAAAAAGTAGTTCCGTTCAGTTCCTCTTCATGAAAAAAAAAAGTTATTTATCAAACGTTCACCACAGACTTAAAATCCATGGCTATTTGAATTTACTGTACTTTATTGAGATTATAGTTATTAGGTACACACTAATGCTATCTTACGTACTGAATTAACAAATTTTTTATCCTAGCAAATGATTTAAAAAATACTTTTTTTGCTGAGCATTGCATAATATTTTCTGTTCGTAAATTTAACGACGATAGTATTTTGTGGAGTTAGTACTTACCGAATATTTGGTTCCATATGAGTAATTAATTAGAATTTATTTCAGCAAATTTACGCTTGAATCTATCAATTTTTTTTTTTTTGGCATAAATCGTAAGCACATGTTCTCCGAACTCTGTTATACATGGAAGGTAGATTTTTTGACAAAATAACGTGTGCATAGGTGTAACAAACAAATAAATAACTTCAAATTTATCTAATAAAACTTCCAATAGTATTTCTCACTACAGTATGACTGGCATAATACATCTTAATTAAGAAAAGATTCAAGTAATACCAATTCCATTAAATCCGGGATTCTTTATCTGTACTTAACTCATGGGTAGGTAATTCGTCTTTCTAAACTCAAGAGACAAGTTGCTCCCCGGAGATCTAAGCTAAACGAAAAGATAAATATCCCAAAGAAAACGTGCAAAGAAATATACTCCAAGTTAGTTAGTTGTAGTACAGTAGTAGGTACCGACATTTTATTCCAGTAACTCTTTTTGCAGAAACGTCTACACCCAATTCAGCGAATATTTTTACAAAAAACACATTATAAATTATTAAAATACTTATAGAATTCATGCAAATTCTATGAAATTTAAATTGATAATATGTCTCACAAACAACTTAATTGATCATAAAAAACTCATAATAGGTACCTTGGTACTTGTACATAGCCGTTTCGAAGTTGCGTTTGCGACTTGCAACTGTCGTAAAACAGTAGTGAAAGTGCCCCAGTTTGTATTATAGCCCTGACCGTTTATATAGTGCTTTCCAACACCAATAACTGGTTTATAAATCAGACTTTCTAATATTGCATCTTAACTCGCAAGCAAAGGTGTTACCAAGATTTTTGCATTGAGCACCAATGCTCCAGTAGCCGTGATCGTCTAGTGGTTAGGACCCTACGTTGTGGCCGTAGTAACCCAGGTTCGAATCCTGGTCACGGCAGTGCAAACTGTCTCGGCGGAGTTAAATTTTTTTCTCATTAGAGGCGTAAAAGGCATTTAGGGATCATTTCAAATTCCATAGATTTTCAATCTAGATTTGGAAATCAACGTATTAGATTCTGTAAATTCCTAATTCAAAAGGATTACGGATTCTCATTTTCGATTTCCCTACACCCTACTTTTCTTAGTCTTAGGGTTTATTTTCATCTACTCCATTGATGTGTAAAAAAAAATAAGATTTAATAAATCATTTATTTGCATTGTTGGTTATGCAAATCTTAGAAACGTCAAAAATAAAATACAAATACAATAAAAGTTTAATCAAACTTCGTAACTTTAAAGAACACTCGCTAAGGCGAGCGCAGTTTAGTTCGCAACATCAAGTCCGCTACAACGGAAACCCGCCGCGGCAGTCACATGAAAATATAACCAACACAAAGTTGATAATGATTTAAGCACAGTGTAAGACTGAAACTAAAGATCATAATAAAAGCGCACGAGGTGCTACAAAGTTTTTAACGAGCTAGTTGCTAGGTAAGTACCCTATATTACTCAGTAGTTACGTCGTAGTTACCAGGGTAGTTGCCTCGGGTCACTCGAGTCTACTCCAATATCTGACCTTCCTATTTTTATTTTTATTCCTATTATTATTTACTGCTGTAGCACACACGTACCTGCTCACTCTGTTTTTATATATACCTACTTAAAAATGTTTCGTAATTTAAAAATGTAAGTTGTTTCTAAGTCTGTATTATTTTTGTGTGTGTTTCTGTAGTAAATAAAATTATGTCTATGTCTATGTCTATGTCTATGTCTATGTCTTATGAAGGTACAGGTGTGAAAAGCTACATTTCTCCATACATACAAGATCACCTTCAACCTTTTATCCCAACACTTCATAAATTTCCCGCTTTCTCATCCAAACCATTTTTTATAAACAAGGTGAAAAGGATTCAAACTATTAATAAATGTCTGAGCAGGAGTTGATAAATGAACGTCTTTATTGGTGAACCAAATCCCTAAAATCTTTTTAATGGAAAATTATAATGACGTGAAAATGTACCGTATAATCCATCTGCGAGATTTATCACGTCAGTGTAAATTGACCTCGTGTTTTCGTGGACGTGTTGTAATAAGTTTGAATTCAGCTAAATTGTTTTATGAAGTAGGTAATGCATACTTATTTATTCATTATTAAAAATTTGATTTAGGGTAATAGACAGTGGTGGATTTACTAGCAGGCTGAGTAGGCTCGAGCCTAAGGCGGAATATTTTGAGGGCGGCAAATTTGGGGAACAATTTTTTTTTTACATCATAGTAATCAAAAAGATTTTACTATGACGTCTGCAACAAATTTTGTCGATGACTTATCTCTCTCTCACTTGTCATTGCACTCCGAGAGTAGCAAACTTATACCGATTAGCCCAAAAATATACCGAAAAATTATTTTACGAGACATTTCAACGAAATCGTTGCATTGTAAAAATAATATGACAATTGTTGAGGCAAGGGCGGCAAAAACTATTCAGCCTATACCTTGAAAATTTGTAAGTCCGCCACTGGTGATAGATTTAAAATGTAGAGTTTGTTAAACACTACCTCGAAGTGACAATTTAATCCTTCTTTTTTCTACGTTTAGGTACAACAATTTTATTACACGTATAAATATGTCATAACATCATAAGCCATTCTAGCATCCGTAATACCTACAAGCTCAGAGCTACTACGCGGCCAAATTGGACTTTAAGGGTTTACCATATATTTTTTCATATACTTAAAACAATACTATTAGTAGTAATATTATATAATCTGTGACAATACCTAACAGATTTTCGACTGTATAGTGTGTTAACACCCTAAGTAATCTCAGTAGAAAAATACCATTAAATAAAATGACGTCTGAGAATTTTTATAACATAAACCTGTGCCACATTCTCTTTATTTTAACAATAACTGAAGATTAGTGATATATAAACTGCTATTAAAAACACTTCTACAACTTAAGCTAGAACACAACGAATGTTTGATAATATTCGCTGCATTTTGATACAAAACAAAGAACACAAGTCGTCTAAAAACGCCTTTTGTTTCTGCGAACAATTGAACAGTGTGACAATCTTCGCGTCGTTTCGCAAAATGGCGGGAAATAAGAAAACCACTGGCATCGTCTAGACTAGACAACATTGTGTCTTCACTGCAGTAATAGTCTGGTCACGTGATGCTAGATTATTACGACAGCAGCTTATCTTCACTGAACAAGATAATTGTGTTAGACCGATGATAACAATACTTGTACAATATAATCTCACTGCCACTGCTCTCTGTTATTAACAAATTTCAGATCCATCCAAAGGTTGCTTGGAAGGGATCGCTACTAGTGTTAAGGCAGCCCATTGTGTCTCTTTATGTAATATGTATCTCCTATGTGTTGCAATAAATAATTTTTGTATTGTATTGTATAATGAAAGTTTTTAGAACATAGTTCCTTATCGCGCGTTCCGAAGGGGGGCAAATTAAGAACAACTTTTTTTTTGTTTTATTTCTTTTACATCATTCGTTTCGTCTTTCTATTTCGCAATGAGCAGTTTGATGTCGCGAAGATTATGTTTTCATACACAATATAGGATACAAAATACAATCATTTATTTCCATTGTTTGGTTGTACAAAACTTAGACACGTCAAAAATAAAATACAATACAGGTTTTATGTAATAACAATATTGAATCCTGACCGTGTTTCTGCAGAAATTCCGTATATTGCTAATGGAGTCAAGTATAAGATTTTATACAGACAATAATCATGCCTAAGCAATTTTAGCAAGTACGCATTATAACCTCTTTTTAACCCCCGACCAAAAAAGAGGGGAGTTTGACTGTCTGTCTGGGATATCATGTCTCGATTTCAATCTAGTTTTTTTTGTATGAATGGTGAGTTTGGCGCGGGTGTTTTAAACCGTTCAGCCGTTTAAAAGTTATGGGGGTGGGAGTGGGAAGGACAATCGAAAATCTGCAAATATAGTCGAGTGGGGTATCAAATGACAGCGCATCGCGTGCATAACTTAATATTATGATGTTTTACTTTTAAGGAAATTAAGGCATTGGAATCGGGGGTTTTACTTAAATTTTAAATTTTGATTTTTTTTTTCCTACTATTGTGGTAACCGTTTTTATCTCTCTCTAAATGACGTTCCAAATCTATTTATAAATTTTATCGTCGTTCCCGACCGAGGTCCTAAGTTCAAATCTCATGTGTTTTATGTTTTTTTTTTCTTGTTGTTATTTGTTTTTTGTATTCGTTAAGTGTTCGTGAGCATTTTAGATTAACCGACTTCAAAAAAAGAGATGGTAGTCAGATTTGGCGTGTATTTTTAGTTCCCGAAGTATTTTTGATTCTTTTGTTTAGTGTTAACGCATCTTTTCTGGGCATTTTTTGACCTCAAAAAAAGGAATTAGGAATTTGGCGTGTGTTTTTAGTTTTCGAGGTTTGTTAATTAATTCTCGAAAGAATGTCTGCTGGTGCGTGCCATTCACACCCTTTCTGCTTTAGATACTATATCTAAAACACCTTGTATATATACATGTATAAACAAACAACAAATTCGTTCGATCCGGGTGTCCCTTCACACCTCCAAAGTTTTATTTTTTAAATGTTTTTGTGGGATACTTTAGGAACATAAACTACCATAATATATATCTACTTCTCTTAAAAAAACATTAAGGGGCTTTAAGAAGACTTTGCGTATTCGTAATCTTTCGTAGCTAGAGAATCTTGTTAGTACGAGATACCTTCATATAGGTGTACTTATAGGTATAAACATAGGTAACGACAAAAAGCCGCATGGTAAAATCTCTCATATCTTTTCTCGGTAATAATGTCCCACTTGTAAATTAGGTAAACCATTGACATCGTCTAGACAACATAATGTCTCATCTGCAGTAATGGCGTGGTCACACGACGCTGGACTAGACCGATCATGTTGAATGAACACAAAATGCGAAAGTTGTAGAGGTCGCAAAAACTTCTTAGCAAACTTTTGATTGTTCTTTGGAACGCCGTCTCGAATTTTAATTTTAAGAGTCTATCACTTGATATGAAAAAGGTTGTGTTTTGTAGATTTGTTTGAAAACGCTACCTCGATCATAGATCGTATTATGCCGTTACATTGACCTTCAAATATTTTTTCAACCTGGCGTTTTGGCAACAACAACGTTTTACAAAATAATATTTTAATGATTTTTAATAAGTGATAAACCTCACTTTGCAGGTTAAACTATTTTTAAATTTTTATGCAGAAGAAATTACCTGGGGCTTCACTCGATAATACAAAGTGCAGAAGTATTTCGACCTATCACGTAATGGCGCGTTAGTATAATTAGCTATCACATCGGGGCGCTAAGCCGGAGATGCAGGTTCGAGCCCGGTGCGCGCAGATAACGAATGTGTCTTAATTTTTATCTGCATAAAAATTTAAAAATAATATTTGTTGTAAAAGTAAATTTTTTTAAACCAACAAGATGGACGATGACTTGGTCAAAATTGCTGGCCCGCAGTGGATGCCAGTAGCGGCCCATCTAAATAATTGGTCGTCTTTGACGGCGTCGGCGGTCGTCTGCTTATCTCCAGCAGTGGGCGTCTAATAACTGAAATTATGAAAGATGATGAGTAGTTTCTATGGCTAACCCTTAAACTAACAATTCACAAACTTTCCCATTTCTTAGACTTACAAATATATGAATACCATGTTAATATTCACTCAACCATAACCGATAGAAAAAGTTACTTAAATCAAATCCATCGTTGTTGGTTCAGAAAACACAAAAGATACCCAAAAATATTCGTTTCTTTGAAAAGGAACCTGCTAACGATGCCTTCGGGCCCGTTAGAAATTTTAACATTGTGCGTGCATTATTTATTAGAAGTGCTTACAAACGGACGTGTTTTTATTATCCTGAAAACTCGACAAGAATAACTTATCCATGTCACAAAAAGCTTTCAAGGAAATATTACTTTTATTCAGAAACGAAAAGGATATTTTCGTCTCAAAATATAACTTTACAATATTGAACATTTGTCTTGTATTTAGTCAATGTTGAAAACCCACGAGTATAGACAAGGTTTTGCCAACAGAAGACTATTGTAAAAAAAGCCTTAAAAATAGTGGACTTAATGCCCCGGAAAAGCTTGGGTGAATAAAGTCTACTAAAAGTGTACCTAATGCACCCAGGTGAATTAAGTATACCGCCCCATTTAAAAAGATCGAAGTACTGTATAGCATGGTA
The DNA here is from genome assembly GCA_929108375.1 of Gymnoscelis rufifasciata. Lineage (NCBI taxonomy): Eukaryota > Metazoa > Arthropoda > Insecta > Lepidoptera > Geometridae > Gymnoscelis > Gymnoscelis rufifasciata. Next base: position 2,051,340 of record OV815303.1, read on the forward strand.
TGATGATTAAAGGTGCTTTAATTTCCGACTTCTCACCGCTTATAGGCATTGCAGCCGTACTTCACGAAACGCTTATATTAATAGTACCTACCGTAGATATCGTATATAGTCTATTTAGCCGAAAGAAGATTGTTTTCTTTCTTTTTTTTAGTTATTGATACTTGTAATATGGTATTAAGCTTATCATAGCTTGAAATCACTTTTAAGTTTGTAGATAACATGAAATCATAAATAAACTAGTTTCTATAAATCGTAAAATAAAGAAAGGGGAAAAATCCCCTCGCATCCCTCCGAGGGGATTTTTATCGATTCAAATTCAAATTCAAATTTCTTTATTTGGACGAACATAAGTAAAAAAAGTAAGGTCATAAAATAGTTACAGATGCATTATGTTCTACCACATTCATTTGGCATGCAAAATCTTAACAATAATTTGCAAATTAAAAATGTATAAATTAGAAGTGTCATTTGGTTATAAAATATACAAAACATGTCAATTAAAATATTAGTGAATTAATTAATAATGTCATTATAGTCTTAATCTATCCTTATACATTATGTTTCTTACAATGGTCAAAGTATTCATTCATTGTGTAAAACAGCAGTCAAGTAACCAATGATGCAACTTTGATTTAAGCTTACTCAATGGTAGTTCTTTAAATATTTTGGGTAGAGCGCTAAAAATGATTACTAAAATGTAACATATATCACGGTGGTAAAGTATCGAAAGTCCGATCCCTAACACTCTGTTTATTCACTTAAATACTATTCACAGGCGTAGAAGATGTGTATATCACGGTGGTAAAGTATCGAAAGTCCGATCCCTAACACTCTGTTTATTCACTTAAATACTATTCACAGGCGTAGAAGATGTGTATATCACGGTGGTAAAGTATCGAAAGTCCGATCCCTAACACTCTGTTTATTCACTTAAATACTATTCACAGGCGTAGAAGATGTGTATATCACGGTGGTAAAGTATCGAAAGTCCGATCCCTAACACTCTGTATATTCACTTAAATACTATTCACAGGCGTAGAAGATGTGTATATCACGGTGGTAAAGTATCGAAAGTCCGATCCCTAACACTCTGTATATTCACTTAAATACTATTCACAGGCGTAGAAGATGTGTATATCACGGTGGTAAAGTATCGAAAGTCCGATCCCTAACACTCTGTTTATTCACTTAAATACTATTCACAGGCGTAGAAGATGTGTATATCACGGTGGTAAAGTATCGAAAGTCCGATCCCTAACACTCTGTATATTCACTTAAATACTATTCACAGGCGTAGAAGATGAGTCGCGATGCATGGTAACGAGAGCGACGCGGGCGCAGTGGAGGGGCGCGCGCACGCGCTGGCCGCGCTCGTAGCGCTCTACGTGCTCGTCGCTGTCATCGGCGTCATCGGTAAATTATTATTATTATTTGTAGAAATTTCATTCTACTGCTGGGCTCAGCCTTTGCTCAGCAGTAGGATGAAACTCCACCGGAATTACTTCCAGACGTTTCTATTCCACTGTCTTCCAATTGGCCAGGAATATCGCCGCGAGCATCGGGTTAAAAATGTGTACCCCATCACTTCCTCTGGTCACTGTGAGACTCTACCAAGGGTTATAAAAGTCAAAGTCAAAGTCAAAACGTTTATTTCCTTAGAAGCACATAGCCTACATGGACAGGTCAGCTTAAAATTAATAAAACTAAATTGCTTAAATAACAAATATCAAGTAAATAACATTGTATTGACAGTTCGCTTCAATGTTTTATACTGAGTTGAGAAGTGAATAGAACAACACAGCTTTATCAGTTATTACAATTGTGTAGTTATTACAATTTTGGAGTTCTTATTTAAACCTAAAAGTGTTATAGCAGTCTTCATGGACTAAACCAAATACTGTGCACTCTAACTCGCCTACCAAGCGTGGTTAATATTGGCATTCGCCCACTCGATATGACAAAAATCAGACTTACAGCTAAAATTATGAAGTAGACATGAGTGGCGTAGTTTTAAAGACCATACTTATCATCATTGGTGGAATCGTGGGGCTTTTGTGCAATGAGGCACATGATATATGATCCATCTTTTATAAAAAAGCCTATATCAAATATCTTATTATCACATATCAAGCGTTCATAAATTTCTTACAAACACCGATTTACTTACAATAAAGTTAAATGAACCAGCAGGGAGGACTGAAAAATCTCATTTCTCCTCCGGAACAGGCATGTATTCAGACGAGGCGAAAATAAATAAGCAACCTTGTACAGAATTTCAAAAAAGCTACATAATGGTATCATCATCTTATTCAGATTTCTGCCGCAAGTCGGTATTTTACAAACTTTCTCGAAGTACGTCTCAAATTGAAAATCCTTTCATAAGAATTATATTAAATTCGCTTCTACGTGTCACGCTGCCGACTGAGTCAATTTCTTTGCGAAACTGCTGCAAATAAGTAGCGAAAATAGACTTACAAAGTATTATGAAGTTACACGGAGTCTCACGAAAACAGTAAGCGAGGAAAGCCTTACGTAATACTGAAACGAAAACACGAATTGAATTTACCCTGGTCTTGATTTTGTAAGTATATTCTTGTATAAAATTATTAGCTTGATTTCCAGAGACAAAACGTTTCTTATCTATTCAGTTGGGATAGAGATTCCAGATACTTGTTTGTAAGTTTAAATGAGGCTTAGGGTCAGTTCAGACCTAGATAAGACGAGGCGCGGTTTGTAAAGCGCTCGCGACGCGCTGTTATCGTCTTCTTCCAGCGACTCTCGTAGATGTGAGGCGCCGCGCGTGGACGCGCAGCGTACAGCGTGGCCGTGCGATCAAGTAATCAACCAGTAACTAGGATCTCCACTCACAGTAGTCGTCACGACGGCTTCTGACAAAAACTGCTGGCGACACACGAAATGGAATTATGAGCTGGTGGATTTTAATGGCTAAAGAAATCTCTACATATATTCATTAAGCTCTCCTGATCTCTCAATTAAATCCAGTAAACTTCGTTTAAAGCTTTGAATTTCCAGGTAACGTGAGCCTGATGGTGGCACTAGCGTCCGGTGGCGCCGCCAGACTGCGAACACCACAGATGCTGAGCGCCTGTGCCGCTGACTTCCTCGTGTGTGCCGCTAGCGCCCCTCTCGCCGCTACCCGCGCCGCTAGGATAGACCATCTTCCGTGCCATGTTACTTATTATATTGAGGTAAAGATTAATTATTTTAAGTATATTAAAAAGTTTTAGTAGGTTATCTCGTGCAAACACAACTAATATTATTGACTGTCTAGGGGGTTGCGGTGCAAGAGGTTAGCGGGTTCGATTCCCACCGAGGGGTCAAAAGTGTTCAAAAGTTCTGTAAGCACTTTCTCCTTGGTCGGTGGTGTAAAATACAGAAAAAAAAAAGTGTGTGTGCGATTCACACACGATAGAAGTGAAACTTCAGTAAATCGACGAAAGAATAAGAAGAATAAAAAAAAGTGTGTGTGTGTCAGCTACGACGCACGATTGGAGTCTACTACTTACGAACTATTATTATGATATATATCGAATAGAAAAAAGGGTAAATGAACGCATCTGCTAAAATGATAAGAGAAACAAACATATACATATCTGTAATTATTCGGATTATTTATAGTACTTCAATAAAGCGTATTACATTTAAGTATGTTACAAAATAATATAAATAATATACAGCAATACCTCTTTGCGCGATACTTCGTAGTCTCAACTACGAAGTATCGCGCAAATAAATTTAAATAAAGCATTGTATTTGTGTCTCTTACCATTTCCGTTTCATCTTTTTGCTTCCGGTTTGAAATCACTACGATTCTATAGAAGTTTCACTTCAAAAATAGATATCTATTTTATATATGTTCAAGTAAATCAGATGTCTAGTACCCGTAACACAAGCTTAGAGCTTACCACGGGGTAATATGTTGCTGTGTGGAATGTCCAGAAATATTTATTTATTTATAATGATATGACTTTGGTGTAATTTTTCACTAGATTTAAGTTAGTTTTAGTTTATAATCTAAAATATATTTTGAGTTTGTCAACTGCTCTGACGGATTATGGAAATAAGTGCATTATAAGACTTATAAAGTACCCTCATTTCTTCCAGACGTTTCCTGTGGCAGCCAGCACGCTGTCCCTAGTGGCGATAGCGGCGGACCGCTGCGGCGCCGTGCGCAGGGGCGGCGCCTCGCCCTGCGCCAAGCCTCTGCTGGCCGTCGCCATCGTGTGGACCGTGGCCTTCATCTCTAGTGAGTCTCTATAACCTTAGCTTGGTCCACCCGGTCCCTAGTTGCGATAGCGCCGTGCGCAGGGGCGGCGCCTCGCCCTGCGCCAAGCCTCTGCTGGCCGTCGCCATCGTGTGGACCGTGGCCTTCATCTCTAGTGAGTCTCTATAACCTTAGCTTGGTCCACCCGGTCCCTAGTTGCGATAGCGCCGTGCGGAGGGGCGGCGCCTCTCCCTGCGCCAAGCCTCTGCTGGCCGTCGCCATCGTGTGGACCGTGGCCTTCATCTCTAGTGAGTCTCTATAACCTTAGCTTGGTCCACCCGGTCCCTAGTTGCGATAGCGCCGTGCGCAGGGGCGGCGCCTCGCCCTGCGCCAAGCCTCTGCTGGCCGTCGCCATCGTGTGGACCGTGGCCTTCATCTCTAGTGAGTCTCTATAACCTTAGCTTGGTCCACCCGGTCCCTAGTTGCGATAGCGCCGTGCGGAGGGGCGGCGCCTCTCCCTGCGCCAAGCCTCTGCTGGCCGTCGCCATCGTGTGGACCGTGGCCTTCATCTCTAGTGAGTCTCTTTAGCCTTAGCTTGGTCCACCCGGTCCCTAGTTGCGATAGCGCCGTGCGCAGGGGCGGCGCCTCTCCCTGCGCCAAGCCTCTGCTGGCCGTCGCCATCGTGTGGACCGTGGCCTTCATCTCTAGTGAGTCTCTTTAGCCTTAGCTTGGTCCACCCGGTCCCTAGTTGCGATAACGCCGTGCGGAGAAGGGCGCCTCACAATGCTGTCAGCTGTCTCTGTAACACTAAAAATGAAAGCTGATAATTAATGGTTTTACAAACTTCCTCCTAAAACTTCAATCTTCACCCTGCGCCAAGCCACTGTTTTGCCATACTTTCCTATCCAATAATGTACATTAACGAGCAACAATAAGAGCGAATATTTATATTGACTTGACGTGGCCGCGTAGATCGTTGCAACGCGTAGTCGAAGACGAGGATAATTTCGCGCATCAAATGTAGTTTCGAGAATATTTGATAGGATTGTTACACAATTTCGCTAGCTAAAGTATCCCCAGCATAAGCCTAGCTTTGACGAAGATGTAGATATATTTTCATCATCATATGCAAGTAAAAATACAACACAATTCCTAGCGTTTTCCACCGCGAGCAATGCGGCTTTGGGCTACAAACAGTTTTGTCAAACAGTGATTAAAGTTTCACTCTCTGGGTATAGTGATTTATTTGGTCATGCATGTAACCATTGGTGTGTTTGGCAGGGTTCCATATTTAACAATCAGAGTATCCGAACTTTGATTGACAGATTTCTGCTCCGACCTGAACACACTCGGATGACGAAGTTATGGTCACGTAAAATGATAATAGCGCTTCAAGCGAGTTTACGATAGCCTGTTTTATTCTAGGTGCAGCCGCAGTCACAGCCACATGTCTCTACTGCCCGCCGATAGCGGCCATCCACGCGGTGCTCGTGTACTGCGTGCCGGTGCTGGCCGTGGCGCGCTGCCACTGGGCCGTGCGCGTGCAGCTCACCGCGCTGTCGCTCACCGCGCGCGCCTTCCACGGCGAGCTGCCCCTGCCCATCCCGCTCATGAGGAGACCCACCCACGTCATCATCGTCGCCGGCGTGGGTGCGAGGGAGAGAAGAGACGCCGTCGACGTCGGAGACATAAGAAAAAAGAAACTACAACCGAGCCTCCTCGGCCCGCAACCGCAGACGTCCACGTTGCGTTCCCGAAGAAGACTCGGCAACGTGCTGATGTTCATAGCGTTGATATTCGCGGCGTGCTGGTGCCCGCACGCGGTGATCGTGGTGTGCGGTGCGCTCGGACTCAAAGCTCCGGTGATGTTAGAACACTACGCGCTGTTGCTGGGGTACGCGCACTCGGCTATCAACGCGGTCGCGTACTGGGTGCTGAATAGACATTCGTTGACGTCGGCGTGCGCCGCGTGGCGCCTGCCGCAGCTGCGCGTGCGAGAGGAGCGTCCCTCGTCCACGAACGAGGCTGCGCTGGGCGCCTTCCACCCCCGCCTCGCCCGCCCCGCGCCCTCCCCGCGTCCGCCCCCCTCCAGCTTCCTCTACTGATCCCCCTACCTTCTAAGATTCTATCTGTGATTCCTGTCTGTCAGTGCCTCTCGGCCCCGCTCGGGCGCCGCTCGTTTCGTTATAAACGTGGTTGTTTGAGATTTTATGGAGAATAATATCCGTGAAGCAATAAAGTGTATGAAACACTTACGTGCGTTTTATTGTTCTAGATGTGCTGACGTGTCGTAAGATTTATCTTCCGATGTGTTTTCATTGTTTATTTATTGGCGCTATTTATTGTCTAACATAATATACTAAAGCGATATCGTATAAATGGTTTATGGACAAATATTGTGATCCTTTATATTGATACATAAATAATAAAACTATACTACCTAATTCTGAAAAAAAAACTTTTTGAAAGCTGAACTGAGTCTATTAAACATACAATTAATTTATAAGAATGTAAAACCCCAGCTATTTCATAAATTGAGATTTGATGTAACTGTCGTCCGCATGTTAAGCATTGATCTTAATGTTTTAGGCGAGCATCCGCCAATAGGTAATATATTAAATAAGTTTAGGGTGTTTATCTTTAAAGCTTATATACTGAATGAAGGTTCAACATCATCATCATAGGAATGCCTATAGGCGCATGGGGAATAAGGATGCTGGGACACGGGGGCTGAAATCAATACATTTAATTTCGCAGGAAGGGCATTAAGGGACATTCAGACTTATAAAAATGGTCAAAATTCACATTTCTATAACAAAAATTCCTATAAATTTATAACAAAAATTCCTATTAAAAGGTATTTAAATACTAGCCTTGTATTACAATAGAATAAAACAATACATTAACCCTTTCTATCAATAAAAAAATCGTCCGCGCGACGAGATAATATCCAACTACCAACGATAATAAATTTCCATCCATTACGATTGCTTTTGGTGCGGTTACATCAGCGGGCGAAGATTCGTGTTGCGTTGGCGCTCTAAAGTCATCGTGAACGGTTATACTATAAGCGATATCCTTGTCTACATTATTGCTACAAACATCGTTTACGTCAATACTTCGCGGTGCAACATTGTACTCGGCCACACACATCGCGTTGACACGAATATTCGTGTAACACCATTAGAAAATTACATATACATCTCTCTAAATACGCAGTTTAGCAATCATTTCACCTAACAAGCCCAACTTTACATTATAACCATGTTGAATAAAGGCTTGTTAATTTATGAACTGTTGCCGAGCTTGTTTGAGTTTGGTATCAAAAGATTTCTGGCGAAATCTAAACAACGCATTAGTTCGTGTTATATGTGAATGGCCGTGTATTTATTTAAATTGGGGTTTTCATAAATTAGGTGTACAGTTTCTTTGAATCCTTTATAATGTTATTCTAAATGGGTTATTAAGCTTAATGCTGACCTTCGTTACTATGCCACCTTTTTTAAAACATCCAACATTTTAATTGATTTATAACCGAATAAAATTTAATTGGAGTGATCACTGCCCCAACTTACTACATGTACCTAAATTCAAATTCAAATTCCTTTATTTGCACGAACATAAGTGAAAAAAGTAAGGTCTTAAAATAGTTATAGATGCATTATGTTCTTACCACATTCATTTGGCATGCAAAATCTTAACAATAATTTGCAAATTAAGTGAACAGCGCTTGTACTAGGGGTACTAAATAAGGAGAATAATTATGTATTCTACATAGGTACGAAACAACAGTAAATGGACAGCGTCTAGTACTCTCTAATCCATCCACACCAAAGATACAAAAACATTTATTTCCATTGTTTGGTTTTACAAACTTAGAAATTAGACACGACTTAGACAAACGTTTACAAGGTGTTTAAAAATTGGTATGAAAAGCGGAAATGGGACGCACAGGCGAACAAATTTTCTTCTACAACTTAACAATTTGGAGCCGGAAAAAAAAGTCTCATATTTTTAGGTTATGTGTAGCCTCAGTTGATTACATTTTTTTACAACTAGAAGTTCAAAAATGTAAAAAAATAAAACCTTAAACGATTGTTTTATTAGTGACTATCTATTGTTTTATTTTATTGCGATTCTAAATGAGATAGGCTTTACTTTAATTGAAAGTAGATATCCAATAAAAAATAAATAATAATAGGATGTCATTCACAAAAATAACTAGATTAACAGATTTACACTTTTAAGCATGTTTTTCGACTAATGGGCTTTTAAATCTTTAAATCGAATTTGCCTGGTGCGTGTCATTTACAACCTTTCCGCTTTTCATACCAATTTCGAAAAACACATAATCTTTTATAACTTTGTCTTTCGGCCGCCTCAAGCTCAACCTCCAGCAAACTAACAACAGCGTCTAAAATATTGGAAACCCATTGGTTTATATTCTGGAATTGGGCATATTAAATTATTATTTATAATATCAGCTGCAACAACGTTTAAAATCCGACCAGACCAAGAAGCCTTCTAGCCTAGCCTATCTTAGACCACATCGTTACATCAGGTGAGATTGTGGTCAAATAAAGGCTTATCTAGCAGAAAAAAGACGAGAGAATGATTGGCATCATCAGTAGATATTCATATTACCTGTATACATAAATTCAAATAAAAAGTTAAACTGCTAGATATGAGAAAAAATGGTAGGTATATTACATTTACTTAACTATTGAGCCTTGGTATAAACTTTTTGTAATCTACTAAAAACGTCAAACTAAATTGGAACGTGAAATGAAAGAAACAAGAGAATATTTACATTCAGCGCTGTACCACTCTGCGGATGAAAGGGTAGGCAAACGTGCCATGAACAAGTGAGTTCTACCCAACTACCTTTTGGGACTTGAAAATTACGAATTAAACTTACCTAGAATTTAAACTATTGCAAATGAGCAAAGTTTTGTTATCATAGCTGCGAACGCTTAGGATAATGAGTTTGGGACACTCGTTTTTACAGAAAAAAAATATCACTGGAGATATCAAAATTAAAATTAAATAATTTATTCAGGTCGGTGGCCTAATATTGGTACAACTAATATTAATCATCAAGTAATGTTTTTTAACTTCGGTTGGATTGGAGTGGTTCTTGGGTTATCTTCAATAAATACTTCATTTGCAGTCCAATGTAATTTAAAAAAAAAAGGTGTGTGTGCGATTCACACACGGTAGAAGTGAAACTTCAGTAAATCGACAAAAGAATGAGATGAATAAAAAAAAAAAATGTGCAAAAAGATTTTGTTCGGGCGGTCACCCATCCAAGTACTAGCGTTCCGGAAAGTTGCTTAACCTTGTTAGCGTTTAAGATTGGCTTACCTGACGTATTTCCGTTGCATCCGGTCTAAAATTCTAATCTTTGAGTCCTTGACACACTTCAGTGGGAAGCAATTCGCTATCATTTCCAATCGGGCTAGTGAAAAATGTAGTCGCAACGCCCGCAGGTATTTCAATGGAAGTTTTATTTGAGTTGGAGCAGTTTGTTTCCAGCCAGAATGACGCCATTGACAGGTTCAACTGAAGCGTTCGGATTGGGATCCATTGTATGAAACTAAAAGCATTTGTATCCAATTTGTACAACTACCGTACTCAAGTGATTTGCATGTATATATAAATTATTCAAAAGCAATCCTTTCAAAGTCCACTTTTTCTCTAAAATCTTGCCGAGGGGCCTTTTGCTTTAAGCTAATGAAGATGTGATAAGATTTAAGTAGGTAGGTACTATGATTGCTCAAAAGAGACGTTGTCTAGAGTACTATTTATAATTATCTCAAACTGAGTTTGAAAAAGCCGTGTTGGCTAAGTGGAAGCACATTCGACTTTCTTCCGAAGGTCGTGGGTTCAAACCCCACCACGCACCTCTGGATTTTTCTTCTTGAAAAATGTATGTGCGCTTTAGAACACGTTCTTTAACGGTGAAGGCAAAACATCGCAAAATCGCATCGCATCTGGAAGAAATTGCTTTAAGCAATAAGGCCGCCCATTACACATTTTGTATTTAGCATTAAGTCCATTTTTGTATTGTTTTGTCTTGATAAAGAGTTATATATTATTATATCGCAAAAAGCGTTTTGAATTAAGGCCAAATGTCTCTCGTCAAGGTTAATAGGGTGATGATGATGAGTTTGAAACTAATACCTACAAAAATAATAGTTGGCGTATTGAGCAGATAAGTAAATTAAATAGTTATTGCCCCATAAAATCCTTTCCGTGGTGCAAGTCATTAAGGAGCACTAAGAGTTGTTTTTCCTTGTGGCACTGTATCTACAAAGAATTTCCTCAGAGACCGACTTTATGAGAAAATTAAACAGTCACGGTGCTGCAACTGCGTATTAAAACGGTAGGTTACGTACCCGGTGTTGGTAGTAATAGCTATATTGGATGGTGGAGGGACTAGGGAGTACTATCACTAGGGAGGTGGTGAGATAAAACTTTACTGGAAAATAAGAGCGAAAACTCTGTCATTGCTAATCTGGTTAAGAAAAATTTAAATACTAGTTGAATAAGTTAATGATAATGTCACAAAAACGTTTGTCGTTTTTTTAAAAGAATACGAATAACGCAATCTGAAGTCTCCATCCCAACTTTGCGTTCTACGTACTAGTTAAAGAGCCAGCTTAAATCTGACAACACATTCTTTACGGTATCTGAAATTTCGTCCAGTGAGACTTCTATACCCAGTTAACAAGCAATGGGTACTAGCTAACCCCGGCCGCGGTAGGTTTGGGGTCCCTCAGGTGCGTCAGGTATGAAAAAAAGTAAATTTTTATAGCATTTTACGGCGTCTGCCGTTTTAATATGTTTTAATATATCTCTGGAAAAATTGAAAAATAATTATGGCTGCTGATTTTAAAGGTTGCAACATCCTGGCAGCCACTTTTCAAAATTCGAAAAAAAATAAAAAATTTAAGTATTTTACGGCGTCTGCCGTTTTAATATGTTATCTATTGAACTATTTTAAGTTAATATTGAAAATGGCTGACATTTTTTCCGGTTGTAACTATCCGTTTTACAGCGAAACATTACTTGCAGTTTATGCGATATACTTAACATGTGGTAGTTTATGCTCTCTCTCTGTCTATCTCTTTAGTCAAATATTTTCTTCTTTTGTGTTAGGGCTGAGTGGTGGGGATTTAGTTCCTTTTACGAAAACAAAGGCACACCTGGCCCGTACGGCTTACAGTAAAATTATTTTCCATGCTTGTAGCATTATTGATCAGTCTAATATTGTTATTAGAGGTTCAGATTATTTTAATAATCATGCTGGGCAATATGGTTAACTTGAAAAATCTTCTCACATTTGTATGCTAACCTGGACAGGAAACATCGAAAGGTTTATTGATGTCAGCAAAATATATACACAACTTGGACCACTTCTAGCTGAAAGCTTAATTGGCTTCCACGCTTTCACTGGTTGTGATTTAAATCCAGCTTTTTATAATCTGAGAAAAAAAACCTTTCATGTTACTAAAAAATAACGTTGAATTTCAAAAAGCATTTGCTGCTTTCGGTGACATTGGCCTGACTGAGAATACCTTACGTGAACTGTTTGATGTTAGAAGAAAGTTCCAGAAGTACACTTGCAGTATGTACAATGCTAAAAAAATCCATCGATGTTGATGATGGGAGATTTCAACTGTTCATTAATTCCTACAAGGACAGCCTTGTAGATATGAACGAAAATTTTAATTAAAAAGTTGATGCAAGCTTGATCCTTCCATATATTTTATTTTTATAGTCACTTGTCACCTTCTAAAGGTGATTCCGAAGATGAAAATTAATGATAAAATATTTTATCATTATAGATTATTTCCAAAAATAAATATATTCTGATATGAATTATAAATATATCTAATTAATGTTTGATTTTTTTACATCTTTAAAATATTTTTATATTTGTTACAGCCTAAGAATGGAACTTTTTTTCCTTATTTTATTATGCACATTTAAAGTACGCATGTGTTCCGTATGTGTTCGTTTAATTGTATATTTATATATTTTTTAATATAATTTAACAGTCCAATTAGGTAGGTCCTATTTCGAGAAAGAGGACAGTCGCCGAATCCAACTCGGATGGGCAGCGTTACCGCAGTGCCTCAAGACGAAAGTGTTCAATCAATGTGTGTTGCCAGTAATGACATACGGATCCTAAACGTGGTGCTTCACTATTGGTCTCATAAACAGGCTCAGAGTCGCTCAAATTATCTACGGGAACGAATCAGAAATGAGGAGATTCGTAGAAGAAAGCGGGTCACCGACATAGCCAAACGGATTAGTTCTTTGAAGTGGCAGTGGGCACGCCATATTGCACGCAAAACAGATGGTCGTTGGGGCCGAAAGGTTCTCGAATGGAGACCACGGATCGGCAAGCGCAGCGTAGGACGTCCACCAACTAGATGGACGGACGATCTGATGAAGGCTGCGGGCTCACGGTGGATGCAGGCCGCTGCCAGCTGAAACCACTGGAGGTCTTTGAGGGAGGCCTATGCCCAGCAGTGGACGTCTTACGGCTGAGATGATGATATAATTTTAATGTTACATAAATTTTACGAATGTAAAAATTACAACTGTGGACATACGTATGCACGGACTGCGGGTAATGTTTCGCTGTAAAACGGATAGTTACAACCGGAAAAAATGTCAGCCATTTTCAATATTAACTTAAAATAGTTCAATAGATAACATATTAAAACGGCAGACGCCGTAAAATACTTTAATTTTTTATTTTTTTTCGAATTTTGAAAAGTGGCTGCCAGGATGTTGCAACCTTTAAAATCAGCAGCCATAATTATTTTTCAATTTTTCCAGAGATATATTAAAACATATTAAAACGGCAGACGCTGTAAAATACTTTAAAAATTTACTTTTTTTCATACCTGACGCACCTGAGGGACCCCAAACCTACCGCGGCCGGGGTTAGCTAGTACCCATTGCTTGTTAACTGGGTATAGAAGTCTCACTGGACGAAATTTCAGATACCGTAAAGAATGTGTTGTCAGATTTAAGCTGGCTCTTTAACTATACTACCATCTGTTTTAAAGTGCTAAACGGACTTTCTTTTGCTGTTGCTTTGACGTTTGTTCTCTACGTAAAAAAACTATAAATATACAAACTTAAGACTCCGCTAAAAAAAATGCACCGGTAATGTACTACCTACTAGGTCGACGCTGTTTTTATTCGGTTACCGGTACGTAATATGTTATATAAATTCTTAAAATGTTCATCAGCATTGTAGCCGCTATTCCGCACATTTTCGGTTATCCGCTGTGTTGCTTTATTCAGTCAAAGCGGAATAATATACGACTAGCACTGCCTGCGGTGTCACTGGGTTATTATGGATTTTCTCGAGAAACTACATGTTTCCCCGCGGTAAGAGTAGCCTATGTCCTTTCTCATGCTCTAGACTCTAGAGCATGAGAAGGACATAGGCCGATTCTCTAGAGTCTAGAGAATCGGTGTACTAAATGTTAGTGCCCTGCGGCGTTCCCAAATCGGTGTAGTAAATTTAATTCTCCGCCTTCTTCTAGGGTTAGGGTTTATTACCCCCTACAACATTACAATATCACAAATAAATATATTTAAATAAAATAAATATTTCCGGACAACCCACACAACATCTAGCCCGTGGTAAGCTCTTAGCTTGTGTTACGGGTACAAGACATCTGATTTACTTAATATAATAGACATAGATATTTTTTATTATACATATTACAAACTTTACCTCTTTGGCTCTTTTTAATATTATTATTGTTCTAAAACGCCAGTATGTATTTATTATTACAGATAAGCTTAAACCTCATTTCATATTAGCTCATGATCATGACGCTTGCCTTTTTAACCCCCGACCAAAAAAGAATGGTGTTATAAGTTTGACGTGTCTGTCTGAATGTCTGTCTGGGACATCATAGCTCCCGAACGGATATGGAGCGATTTCAATTTATTTTTTTGTATGAAAGGTGAGTTTGGCTCCAGTGTTCTTAGACATGCTTTATGAAAATCGGTTGTGCCGTTTAAAAGTTATGGGGGTGAGACTAAGGAAGGTAAACCGAAAATATGCAAATATACTCGTGTGGGGTACGAAATAAAAGCGCATCGCGACCACATTACAAAATATTATGGTGTTTTACTTTTAAGGAAATAAGGGCATTGAAATCGGGGTTTTTTCTTAAATTTTAAATTTAGATTTATTATTTTGAACTGATCTGAAGCAAGCACGATAATAAAGGATCATTTAATCAGTCAGAGTATTCCTTATTCCCGGAATACCAATTCTGCAGAAATTAAAACGGTTAATTAATAGGCAAGGTAACTGAGTCTAATAATCATCTCTGTAGACAGCCAATTAGGAAAATCGTCGACTAAGAGAATCCTGCATAATGAATTAAGCATTGTACTGGAGATTTATACGATTAATTAAATTAGTGATTTTAAGGAAATGTATGTACCTACTTGAATTATCATCAATAAGTAGACAAAAGTTATGTCTTGAAGTCGGTTATCTTTTGTTAATGTTTTGCAGGAATTATTTGAATGTTTTATGCCCATTTCATAGTCATTATTATTATTATTGCAATCTCTAATTTATTTTACTGAAAGCACTCGCAATTTTTTTGAGTTTTTAAAATGCTGTTAAGAACTACAGCCATAAATGACGTTTATAAGGCCACTTAGCTCTATAACAGCATGATAAATCTCAAGTGCTCTAAACGCTGTGCAATGGAGCGTGAAATTGTGAAAGTGCTCTTATTTCGAGGTTTTAATGATTTTGGAGTGGTCGCTCAGTGCCCCGGTAGCCGTGATCGTCTAGTGGTTAGGACCCTACGTTGTGGCCGTAGTAACCCAGGTTCGAATCCTGGTCACGGCAGTGCAAACTGTCGCGGCGGAGCTTAACTTTTGCTATAGTTGGAAAATTTCATGGAAATCTACGATTGAATAAAACATTGAAGCTTAGTTTTGAAGCTGCGATACGAGGGCGTGGGCGCGGTTTTACTCGTATGTCAATCACGTACAAAAGTGATCCGTTTACGCAGTACCAACATTTGTATGAAAACGCGCAAGTGCAAGCGTGCCATAGAGAAAACTCAACGGAGAAATGTAAATACACATCCCATCCTCACCAGCCACTGGTTCCGCTAAATAACGACCAAGCCGCATTGGAACGTCAAATTCCGTCTCGTGTCACTAGTAACGCAATAAGGAATATTATTCCTTATTACTAAACCTATAATGATTTGTTGTACTTATAAGCTATCTATTTGACGCTTGCAACAAGTGTCGTGATCACGGTACACTGATGAGGCCTCTTTTGGAAAATAGCGGCCATCAGATTACTCCTGGAATAAGCTGATGGCACGACAAGGAAGAAGGGTCAGCGCGGTGGGCTCAGGTCTAACCCCGTTATTTTCCAAAAGAGGCCTCATCAGTGTACCGTGATCACGACACTTGCTGCAAGCGTCAAATAGATAGCCTATAAGTACAAAAAATCATTATAGGTTTTAATATACCTACAGAGTGTAAAAATCAGTAGGCTTTGGACGGAAACTACTTTAAATCCTTAAGCTAGCTCGTTTTACTGAAAGGAAATATTTTTTAATTTTTGATAATAACCTGCATGCAGACTTTAATTTTTTTTTTATTAACCCGGGTATTGAATCTTCAAAACCCTAGATGTTGCTGTAGCTTACCTTACGAATTAGAAGGATTACTGAGGATTGTTCAGGATAACATTTCCCCACTAAACAAGGGCCGTTTTACTAAAAAAAACCAGTAAAACAAAATCTTTAAATTTTATTTTTGCATAATACAAAGAAAATTTAATAAAAAAATCTTTTGTGATAGAACTTGTGTAGGTGGTGTTTGCCTGCCTGGATATTTTCTATTACCATTATGTATGCAGGTTAGCTGGTAGATAATGCTAATAGCATATACTATTGCTATTGGTACACCAATACTTATTTGAAATTCTATAATAAGTATAAATGAGCGTCCATATGTATGATACAGACACTCGATACGATACGCCTGATCGTGATACACCGAAATGATACAAATGTGGACCCAGCTTAAGATTTCAGCTTTGACAAACCCACCTACATTACCTTGTTTATACTCTATTCAAAATAATTTGTGAATAGAGCTTTAACCGGTTATTTGATTTTTGCTAATATGTGTATAGTTCGATCCCCTAGTTTATACTTTAGTTGAACTTATAGTTTAATGTATTTATTATTATTAGTTACCTGTGCCATATATAACATCTTGGATGAAAATTTCTGTAACGTTATGTAGGTAAGTTGTAAATAAAATAAATAAATAAATAATTCCCAGAAATTTCTATCGATTCAATCATTAATCGGCTTGGAAAAAGAAGTTTACAGTAATGTTTTATATTCCAACTAGCGGCCCGTCCCGGCGTCGCACGGGTAAAAAAAGTTCCCAGCAATTTTTCCTTATTTGCTCACCGTTTAGACCTACCCTGGACTACGACAAACATTTTAAGACCAAAATCAGCTCAATCGTCCCAGCTGTTCTCGAGTTTTAATCAGACTAACGAACAACATTTCATTTTTATTTATATAGAATATAGATAATCTCCGCTATTTCACGGACGCTTATAACAAAAAAATTAAAAAAATAATAATTAAGTACTTTAAACTCATGTCAGAAAAAAATGATTGAAAACTATGTTGAATATTGAACTTTCGAGACATAGACAATAGCTCAAAGAGTATATAACCACCACATATGAATAGCTTATCAAGAAAAATCATAGACAACCTATAAAATGAATATTGAACTTTCGAGACATAGACAAAAGCTCAAAGAGTATTATATTACCACCACGTATGAATAGCTTAACAAGAAAAATCAAAGACAACCTATAAAAAGACATTTATTTTATACTTTTGTTAACCTGTAGATAATAACAGACAAATAATTAGCATTAGTATATTACAATTGCGACTATAATTTGAGATTTAAACTATCGTATCTCTCAAGTTGGATCGAACTGCACATGGTGTGCGAATTTTATGATAATCGGTTAAGTGGTTTAGGAGTCCATTGAGAACAAACATTGTGACACGAGATTTATATATATTAAGATGTTATATTCAATATAATTCGCGATGTGAACTGCATTTTACAAAAATCATAATGTATCTCGTACCTATTTAATTTGGTCACATCTCCGAACAGCCTATGTGATTCTTGTATACCCTACTTCTATGAAAAGGTGATAGTGATAGACCACAGAAATGTAAAATATTGACTTTTTAACTAAACTTCAAAATATGTGTCCCAATAAAATGATAATTTAAATTTCCCAATTTTGAAAAGGATGATTAGGTTATTACTAGTAGTTGTAAAGTTATTACTTACAAATATAGCTTGTAAATCGACTGATAACTAATATAATTAAAAACATAGCAGGCAAAATTCAACCATAATTTTATTAAGTCACAAATAAATACATAATTATTATTCTACTATATAGATTTGTACTCGCTATTTCCTTAAAAAGGGTGAATTGCTGTGTTCGGTA
Organism: Gymnoscelis rufifasciata; assembly: GCA_929108375.1. NCBI lineage: Eukaryota > Metazoa > Arthropoda > Insecta > Lepidoptera > Geometridae > Gymnoscelis > Gymnoscelis rufifasciata. Next base: position 2,069,153 of record OV815303.1, read on the forward strand.
CTACATAATTGCGTTAATTAGGTACCTAATTATTTATTTGATTTTTAATAAATAATAGATTGAAATATCAACCCTATTCTGTGTGACTGCTTCAGTGGCGTGGTGGGCGAGAGTCCGCTTGCGGCGCAAGAGGTAGCGGGTTCGATTACGGCCGCGGGTGAAATTGATTGTATGTTCTGCAAGCACTTTCTCTTTGGTCTGGGTATTTATTATGTATAATAAATATATATATACATACCTATATAATAGTATGACTATTGTATTAAGTATAATAGATATCTAGGAGTAGTAGTTGTGTGAATTGTCTGGAAATATGATTATTTATTATTTTTGACTTATAATTATTTAATTTTATTTTATTTTGACTTATTATTTACTTGTTTACAACTTCCATTTTTATTTTATTAATTTATGTTGGTTATATAATTTTATTTATTAATCAACATAAATTATTAATTTATTAATCAATGAGTAAATCGTTTAACTATATTAAAACTTTTATTAAATAAATGTAATTGACGTGTAAATCTTGTATTGTGCGAAATAAATGATTTTATGATTTTGTTCAGTAATCGCTATAACAATCAACGAAATTGCATGAAACATTGCCAAAAATATATTCAAAACAACTAACTACCTATTTGTAGCAATCAAATCATCTTGGCTTAAAGTGAAATCAGTGAACCTTGATTATTCAATTATAATAGCAATTTCGCTTTCTCCTCCAATTTATTAATGCCTTAGTGAGATGAAGTAGTAAATTATGCTGTAAAGAATAATTACTAAACTGAAAATTTACGACGAATTTCAGTTGGGCTTAGCAACTCCTTACATATTTAAATGATTTCAAAGATTCGAAGTCGCTTTTAAATACTGTTCGAGTGTTTTTAATAAATTACTTGTAAGCAACTTTTATTGTTTTAATATTCATGAATTCAGAGCAACAATTTACAATTTACGCCAGGGGCGTATTGCTTAACATGGGGCTAAATAGAATTGGAGCCTCGTTCTTTTATGATAGTGAATAGAATGAGTACGTGTTTCATGTTCAGTATGCGTTGCTAATTAGATACCCCCTTGCGTTGGTGGTTTGCATGCAGAATGGGTTACCAGTAAGGAGTTGCTAAGCCCAACTGAAGTTCGTCATAAATTTTCCAAATATCCTCGAGTGGGGTATCAAATGAAAGCGCATCGCGTGCACATTACACATTATTATGGTGATTTACTTTTAAGGAAATTAAGGCATTGAAATCGGGGGTCTTTCTTATATTTAAAATTTAGATTTATTGTAATTAATCTGTACAGCATAAATTACTACTTCATCTCACTAAGGCATTAAGGAGGGAGGAGAAAGCGAAATTGCTATTACAATTGAATAATTAAGGTTCACTGATTTCACTTTAAGCCATTGTGTACGATCAAACACAAAAAAATCACAAGGAGACTTGTTATTTGCATCTCATTTTGAGTCATCAAGATTTTGGGGAGAGCCAGATGACAAAGTTGAATAGTGCAAACCGAAATGTTCTAAATTGAACTCATTCGGTTCGTAAGCCTGCTACCAGTGCGACAGAAGACTGAAAAAGCTTAAGATAAACAAAGCGCTGTGCGAATACCGAATTAGAACACAGCTTCTGATAGTGATCATCCACCACCAGTACTTACAGCCTCAATACACATTTTATTAAAACTATATAGTGGTAGATAGATAAATTAGAAAATTCTTTATTACACACCAATAAACAAAAATACAAAATTATTAATAGTAAAATTAAACCTAGCATGCGTAATGGGCGGTCTTATTGCTTAAAGCAATTTCTTCCAGACAACCTTTGTATTGAAATAATTTAACTCAGGTAGGTTGTGGATATAATTAGAATATAAAGTGTTAAGCTCGCCCCAAACACTAACTCACACCAAACGCGCCCTAATTACAAACTCAATTACAAGCGCTTATCAGTAATCGCCATCTCTGAATATGTAGCAGTGCCATAATAAGATAATAACAAAATTTAGTGAGCCTTTCTCATTGGCACTAGCCCATTCAAACGGGCTACGTAAGCTAACGTAGAGAAAGGCGAATTCTTATCATTGCTTATTTTGCACAAAGACTCAACTGCTCCGGTAGCCGTGATCGTCTAGTGGTTAGGACCCTACGTTGTGGCCGTAGTAACCCAGGTTCGAATCCTGGTCACGGCAGTGCAAACTGTCGCGGCGGAGATCAAAGTTTTGCTGTAATTAAGGAAGTTTAATTAAGTATATTAAGGTATGATAATGGTAAGGCCCTTAATCAATTTAGCTTGAGGGTGACTCCTTTGTAAGAAGGTAGATTGTATTCTATTAGATTGTAAGGCCGACCATTGTGTCTGTATGTAATATGTATCTACTATGTATTTTCATATATTGTGGTGTTAAATTAGATGTTTAAGAAACGTAATAAAAAAAAAGGGTCTGGATATTCTTGCTTGTCCAGCAAATCTTAATATATATAAATCTCGTGTCACAATGTTTGTCCTCAATGGAGTCCTAAACCACTTAACCGATTATAATAAAATTCGCACACCATGTGCAGTTCGATCCAACTTGAGAGATAGGATGGTTTTTACGGCGAGAAAAATTCGAATAATTTCCGGGAAAATTTTATACCCGTGCGACGCCGGGGCGGGCCGCTAGTAATGTTAAATATCACTTGTATTCGACCGCGGCTTTAACTATGTTTTATGGATTTTTTCCCACGGGTTGAGGTAGTTTCCTTGCTGTAATACTTAATATTGAGTAGAACATAACTCTCTATCTATTAGATGGTGTCTCGATTATCACGAAAAAAACCTCATCCTTACAGAATAAAGTAGGCTCTACAAGGTGTACATAAAGCGAAAAAAAAAATTTAGTTTGAATACAATTTTTCCGTGAGTATGCCTTAAATTATATTTTTTTATTTATAACTATGCTGAGAGGTATAAATTTATTTAAAACCTATCTGAATTAGTATAATAATAATTATCACTTATAAAACAGTGGTTACACATTTTGTTTAATTTAACTTCTCTTGAAAAAAAATTAAATCAACTGATATGAGGCTTAAGACGACCTAGAGATTAGAGTAGACCAAAAAAAAGAGGCGTTTTTCCGAAAAAAAATCGGTGCTGGTGTTCCGCGAGCATTAAAATCATTCATCATGATCAGCATCCGTGTAACATGTAACATTACACACCGTAACGTTGGTCAGTGCCCTTATTAAGACCAGGTACGACCGCCATGAAATATTCCTATCACGTTTGAATGTCTTCTCAAACTAATAGTTTCGGCAACTTGAAGCGAATGCCAATCTAAAGTTAGCGACTAAGCGAAGTACAACTTAGTTCGGAATCGGAACTTAGGCGTGGTTTTGCTGCGTTTGTCTCAAGCTTAACTTAACTTGGAGACTTTGACGAATCGAGAATTGTGTCATTACATGCTCCAACAAGTCATTAGTATTGCCGTTACAGTCTATTCAAGTTTAAGCATTATTAAATTAATATTGCTGGACAATAGGGACTTCAAAATTATTAAATACTTAATTATGTAATTGTTTATGTTTCTTTTAATTATCACTTATTTATTTATTTATTTAAAACACTTTATTTGCACAACGCTGAATTGTGTACAAAAAGGTGGGCTTAATGCCTAGGCATTTTCTACCTGCCAACCTGTGATGGTTGTTAACAATGTTTCCGTGCGCGTTAAATCTTAAAACTACATAATGTTATTTGTTAAAATTAAAATTATACAAATACAGTACAAATATGTGACATCAATTAAACAATTATGAAAACCGAAATAATATAAGGATAGAACTAGATGTGGAAAAGATAATAAAATAAAATAATGATAATAATAATGATGAAATGTGATAAGTTATTGATACAATCGCTTCAGAAAGTGTTCCCTTATGGAGCGCCTAAAAGTATCTTTGGATTCTATCTTTCGCAGATCGATAGGTAAGTCGTTCCATAAGCGAACTGCTTCCACAGAGAAGGAGTTGCCGAAATATGAAGAGTTGTGAGAGGGTATTGCATGAAGTAGATTGTCAATGTCAAAATGATTTGTAAAGTTAATTTATTTTTTACTTTTCAGTTTCCGTTTTGAAGATGGTTTTATTTTTGGCAAAAAACGTTTTATTTTATTGTCGTACGCCGACTCCGTCACTTTGATGCTCTATAAAATGCCAAGATGGCACTTTCGTATACTCGCGTAGAATTACAATGTTGACGCCTGAAATTAAAATAAATAAATTCACATGAATGTTCTATTATGATGTAACTTTCAGGCGTTTATTTGTGATCGACTGTAACGATGAAGTGTATAATTAGAACCGCATTGGACCAAATCTCATTATGAGGTTTTTAGTAATTATAATTACGGAATACACCATAACTCTATTCGATATTGTAGGTACCTATATTTTTTATTATACAGAAAACATTCAGACCAAGTGATACTAAAAAAATATATACTCTGGTGAAGATGGGAATGAGATAATAATCTTAGAAAAACAATGTCAAATTCTACGAAAAGAATAAAACACGTAAAACTTGATAACGCAAACATGTTGTGTTAAAAATATTAAACACATAAAATAGAAATAGAAAGCTACACAGAAATTCAGCTATTGGCGAAATATGAGACGTACTTGAGAAAATTAGAACCTCAGCAGAACCGATCTCACACCTTCTGCCACAAAAAAATTTTTATTAATTCAATTCAATTTCAATTATATCTTGAGTGTACACAAGGTATGTATATAAGAAAATAATTACATAGATTATTTACTAAACTATTATTAAATGATAAAATATAGTTCAGTTTCTTGTAATTGGACTTTGCGCTTGAAGCAACAATTTGCCAGTGTCGAGTTAAATAAAATTATAAAGTGGATAAAATGTTCGATAAAAATATAAAGACGTTAACGTAATGATTTGACAACAACAGTGACAGTTAATTTCACAATAAGAGACTGACAGATCCACCCGATAGCGTTATTGAATAACTGTATGCCTGCTCGCAGACGTAATCTTATCAAATTCTGCATCCATGGCTTGTCGTGAGGGGTAGAGTGGACACGAAATGTCATTTTGCACCCTTATTAATATAAAGGTATAATTAAGAATGTAGCCGTGTTGGCTAAGTCGGAAAACACTCAACTTTCATTCCGAAGGTCGTGGGTTCAAACCCAGTCACTCACCTCAAGATTTTTCTTCTTGAGAAATTTATGTGCGCTTTAAACACGTGCTTTAACGGTAAAGGCAATATCGTGAGGCAGCAATAAATTAATTTACTAATAATCTTAATTAATATCGTTAAAATCTATGGTGGTAAGCTTATACCCAAACACAAATAGAGGTAGTATCGGTATACACGGTATCAGTGTCACTGAAATACAGCGTGTCCTCAAGTTTGACGGTCATGATAAAAAATCATTAATAATGTCGTACATGAGTGAGCACGCGTCTGTTATCGCTACTTGCTCATAACTACTTATGCTCAAGATTATAAGTACCTAGTATCATTTATAGATAACCTCTACTTATAACTGGTGACTTGAGATTTAGGAGTTCGTTCGGCATGTTGTTATTGCTCATTGTCTTTTTACTGCATTGTGAAGCTTGTAAGTACATTTTACGCTAAAAATGAGGGTGAATATAATGAGTTTGATGACCTCTGAGGCTCGGTGGGCGAAGGTCCGCTGAGGCGCAAGAGGTTGCGGGTTCGATTCCCGCCGGGAGACCAGATTTTGTACGAACTACAATTTCTGGTTTCTGGTCTGGGTGTTTAATGAGTATGTATTTAAATCCAAAAAATATATATGTAGTTTATCAGTCACCTAACACCCATAATACAAGCTCTGCTTAGTTTGGAGTTCGGTGATGCTGTGTAATTTGTCTCGATATATATATATATGTATTTATTTATTTTTTATTTCGTTTAAGTATATTAACTTAGACTCATTACTAACTATGGGTCAAGATAGCATTGTAATACCTACTTAAAATAATCTAGAATAACTTAAGTTTGTAGTACATTCAGTAGTAATTTCGTTTGTTTAAATAGCTCGATAGATGGCATTACTGTTAAATTTTATTGGTCTTATTGAAGTCATGATCATGTCAGTGACATACGGTTGGAACTTATATGCAGATATTTTCATCTCAAAGAAAACCATTGAATTTGACTAGAAAATATAAACTTAATTCAATTTAATTCCTTATAATAGGACTCTGCGCGTGGAGCGTCAGTTTGCCAAGTTAAATAAAATTATAATTTTGAAAAGATGTTACTCAGTTAAACTTGTCGACGAAAAAACTAACTTCTTCTTTTATATCAAATAAAAGAAGTGAATGTCAAAAAAAAAACTAAAAGGATACCTCATGCTTTTGACACTGACAGAAAAAAATTTTGGTCAAACCATGGTGACAACCAGCGCTATCTATCGAGCTTATATTGGAACTACTTTTATTTGTACAAAAAAAAGGAATGCAAAACGAACACCTCGAAGATCGTACTAATTCTTTCTTTGTCTATGAATGTAGAAACTTTTTTTATCTATATTTGAATTGTTGACAGTGCAGCCTGAAAAATGTGAACAGCTTCCCGCGCCCGCAGTGCGACATTGCCTCATAGAGTACATGGCCCGTGACCGGTGGCCACATCAAATACGGTGAGTCATGGCAAATCAATTTGACAAGTATGAGATAGACTCATACTAAACTAGGCTTTCGTAATCCGTTTAGACACAATTAAAAAATAAATTAAAAAATTGCAAAAAGATGCAGCTGCAGCGGTCACCCATCCAAGTACTGGCCTCTCGCAAAATCGCATAACTTGATGAAAATCACGTTTTTTGTATGGGAGCCCCCTTTTGTATTTATTTAGTGTGTTTTAGTTTTTCTTGTTATAGTGGCAAGAGATATACCTACACCATCCCTCAAAATGTCAACTCTCTATCTATCAAGATTGTGCTACAGCCTGGTGACAGACGACGAAGTCTCATCAATATGATCCCGTTTTACCCTTTAAGTACGGAACCATAACCGTTCCAACTTCTTGCAATGTTTTCTGATGTTTGTCATCACCGAGTCATAGAAAAAATTAAGTAGAACTGCCAAGTGATATATTTTTTGTGAATCATCTATGTTATGACCACACCTCGAACATCTTTTTTATTTTACAATTTTATTTAACTCTACACTGGCAAATTGTCGCTTCAAGCGCAAAGTCCAATTACAAGAAACTGAACTGACCACACCTCGGGTCTTAGCTGAAACTCACCGCTTCTGTCTAATCAAACAGGGCCTTTTGCTAAGTCATGTCCTTTTTATACACAAAAAACTTGGTAAATACATCCATTAGTTATCAAAATTTTAAATGAGCGCCCGATGCGCGGGACGTCATATTTTAATACTTACTCTCAGTTTTCTTTTAATAGGTTAGCGTGGTTTGGGCATGTTATGAGAAGGAACGAAAGTCATGTTACAAGAAGAGCGTTAGATATGAAAGTGGATGGATAAGTGGGAAGAGGGAGACCGAAGAAAAGATGGATGGACTGTGTGAAAGAAGATATGTGTAAGAAAGGAGTGAGTGCTGAGATGACGGGTGATAGAGGGAAATGGAAAAAAAACACATGCTGTGCCGACCCCACATAGTGTGGGACAAGGGCAGGATGATGATGATGACTCTCAGTTTGCTTGCAGTTTCATCTTAGTCTACAATATCTCAGGAAAAGTAATCCATTAAAAAAATTTTTGCTTCTAGATAAAAAAATAATTTTATTGGGTACGGCTATTAGTCTATGTTTTAAAATACGATGCTACCCTGTTTATAGGATTTTACCGCCTTTTTCTGCCGCTTTTTCACTTGTTATTTTTTAATGAAATAACTCATGTACCCTACCTAATTATAAAAAGCTGTAACACTGTTTTCGATTCATTATGTATGCATCATTTATACAACTAACAAACATTATACTTACCTATTTGACAGTGTCATGTGAGAAGACCATAAATAGATATTTCTCCTTGAATTAATCTCATACAAAATGTACTCGTGTATAATGTATAAAAATGTCGAAAACCAAGTGCAGTGAAGTGAGCTTCAAACAAAGGAGGTGTCAAAGTGTTTGACGTTTGAGACTCTTTTGTTTGTCTTGCTCTTTCACGGAAGTGGCCTTAATACAATGACAAGGGGTTTTCAAAAAGTTTAAACTTATACAGTAAACTTGAACGTAATGTTTTTGACCTTTAGAAGTACAATTATAAACAATGATGCAAAAGATAAATACAAATTAAAACTGCTATTTATCTAAAGCTTAAATTTTTATTATGACTGTTCTATTGACTACAATACAATTCAATATTATTTATTGAAACACCAACACCATGGAAAATATTACAGAGAAATGGGTGGCCTTTTCACTAAAAGCGATCTCTTCCAGGTACCCTTTTGATGTATAGAGATTGTTTTACAAATAGAAGCACCTACCTAAATGTTATAAATAAAGTAGTCTCTAGTTCATTGGAATATAATTTGTATATATATATATATTTTAGACATTAGCGTGCCTTTTTTAGAGGACTAATATAATTAAAGGATATCTGTATACTTTTTCAAAGTGATAAACCGTTCAGTTAGGCATGTCAAGCTATTTAAATTTGTCATCCAATCTTATCTTAATCACCAAGTAAAACATTTAAAAATGATAGTTGTCCTCTTAAAAATGATATGTGTCTTACCATAAGATTACCACGTTTTTCATTATTGCTAAATATTAACAAAACTAACTTGTAAGTGCTAACTTTATAATTAAAAAATAAATTTAACAACTAAATTAAAATATAGAAAATTTCACAGTGAATTGAAAACTTGTAAACTTTGTTAACTATGTAAGCAAGAAATCCCATCAAAAACAATACTTGTCAAAAAAACCAAGTCGCGCAACTCAGTTGTTCTGCGGTAAAAAGTTGTGAGATCCATGTAATACCAAGTCGGTTATTAATTTATTCAGTCTCTACTTAAGCGAATGTTTTATTTTATTTTTTATTTTATTTTGAAATATATATAAATGTATAAATATATAATATATTTATATAAATATATAGACTTGGCCATCGCACTAAATAATTGAATTTACACGTGTTTTCAGGCGATGGCCAAGTCTTAATATATTTATATATAACATTCGCTTAAGTAGAGAACTTAACCCCAGATAAAGGGCTTTTTTGTTTTATTTATTTATTTGTCCTCTGAGGTGACTGTTGATTTGTTGTTCAGGTATGTTTACAATTGGTACACGCGGGCCTGCTTCGAGATCCGGTGGTCCAACCACTGTCCCCCCGTCGCACAGCCGACGACCACCAATAACTTCCCAACTTCGGCGGAATGCTTGCGGGAGTGTGGAGGATGGGCCTAACATGGGAATCAACAAAAATCAACTGCAAGTCAACTTTGAAATTACATGTAGGTTTTGATTTCAACAGTTTACAAATATTAATTTGATTTTATCTAATTTATCAACAATGTTAATTTTGGACTAACTAGAAAATAAAATAACAAACCAATATTATAATTTATTTTTTTGTTCTTTCTTTTCTGTCCCATAAGCCCTATAACAGTATAACAGGTATTTATAAAACATTTAACAATTTCCCGACCGCTGCTGAATGCTTGCAAGTGTGGAGGATGGGCATAACATACATGTGATTTTTTTTAATGGTGCTTCTAGAATAGTCACAAATTACAAAGCATCTTTAAAATATTTATAATAAACTAGCTGGCTGCCCCGGCTTCGCACGGGTTTTTATTCAATTTTTTTTCCGGCAATTATTTGATTTTTTCTCGCCTTTTAAACCTTCCCTAGACCTCCACGAACATTTCAAGACTATGATAAGATAAATCCGTTCAGTCGTTCTGGAGTTATAGTCAGACTAAAGAACAACAATTCATTTTTATTTATATAGATAGATTACATTTTAAATTACAACAATTACATAGTCAATATTTCTATGCATGTCTAAGTTACACCAATCCAGGCATTTTTATCTGAATAGGTAATGTGGCCTTTATAGTAACATAGACAACATATAACCTAACCCAACCCCTAGATTAAAATGCATGGGATTCACTCAAAGTATAATGAAACAACATAAAAATAATACAAATATTTATCAAAGTTTAAAGATAACAAGGTGAGGGCTGGGCGAGACTAATGGTCTAACCGCTGGTTATAGAGCTAATGATCCTAGACCTACCTAAATAAAATAGTTTACATTTTATTTTACTCCATCTACCTTCTAGGTCTTCATGCCCCATCTTAGACCATATCAGGTGAGATTGTAGTCAAAGCAAAAATCTTTTGTAACACAAGAACATTTTTGTTATGACTAGAACGAACTTAAGAGTAATACTTGAAACAATAGATAGCAAATAGATGACTAAGAAAATATAATAAGTCCGTCATTTCAGAGTCCGGTTGCGGCGCAAGAGGTAGCGGGTTCGATTCCCGCCGAGGGGTCAAGTGTTTGTATGTTCTGCTAGCACTTTCTCCTTGGTCTGTGTGTTTAATATGTATAATAAAAAATATCTATGTATGTATGTATATTATATTAAGTATATTAGATGTCTAGTACCCGTAACACAAGCTAAGAGCTTACCACGGGGCTAGATGTTGTTGTGTGGATTGTCCGAAAATATTTATTTATTTCGATTATTAACAGAATATTCACATTTAATTCATTCATCCTTGCGAACGAAAAAAAGACGATGCAGTGAATTTCAGTATCACGTGACGTAGCGCTTTCGTACGGTTTTTACTAAATTTATACGTTACTTATGAAGTAAGTTAATTAAATTGTTATAGCGAAAAATAGTTGTAGAGCTGTTTGGACGGGCTATGAGACAGAATAAACAGAAACCTATTTTTTATGTAGCCATCATGTCTAATTTTAATTTTACCCGTTTATGTAGGCTATGAGCTTCTAAGGAAATAAACGTTTTGACTTTGTCTTTGTCTATTCAATTATCTCTCTTGGATGAGAAAAGGGAACCTTTCATTGAGATATCTATTAACAAACCCAGTAACAGATTTTTTAAAGAACTGTGGTTTTTCACTTTTTTATTACTCTCCCGTTTTATCGGTCTATCCTTTCGGGAGCTATGATGTCCCAGACCCACAGACAGACAGACACGTCAAACTCATAACACCCCTTTTTTGTCGGGGGTTAATAAAAAGAAACGTCGTTTGTGAAATTATCGAAATATTATACTGTTGCAAACATTGTATGGTAATAGTTACATATAAAGTACTGAGGCGTCCTTGTTGTGCTTCACAAGCTGGCAAACATCCATACCGACTTGGCAAGCTTTATGCAAGCAACAGTAGGTTCCGATTCCTGACATAGCTGTTTAGGAGTAATTGAACGATTAACTTTAAGTTAGTCTATGCCTTCTTGCTAGACTGTAGTCAAAAGTAAGCCCATAAGATAATAAAAAAAAAGTGTGTGTGTGTGTCAGCTACGACGCACGATTGGAGTTTACTCCTTACGAACTATAATTATGATATATATCGAATAGAAAAAAAGGGTAAATGAACTCATCTGATAAAATGATAAGAGAAACAAACATATATCTGTAATTAGTCGGATTATTTATATTACTTCAATAAAGCGTATTACATAATATATGTTACAATATAATATAAATAACATACAGCAATACCCCCCCGACCCCGAGACCCCGAGAATGAGATACGCTGTGTAATGTATTCCGTCTCATTCTTTTACACGTTCAATCCTACAGATATATATGTTTGTCTCTTTCTACGTAACGCCTCAACTTTTCGTGTTACACTTGATTTTACTCCTCATAAAATTTCCGTACCGGGCCTTATAACTCAAATGGTATCTTAAGGAGTAAACTCCAATAAAAAAAAATCTAGTTAAAATTGTATATCTATAGAAATCTATTTCCGTTAACTTTTAAAAATAAAATGGAACTCAGCTTTTGAATAACCTACTATCATATATTAGGTCCTTACATATGAAATTGGCGTTTTTCGTACTGGCCACTTTAATCACAAATTTCTCCTCTTTGGTAAGGAATTCCAAATTCAAATTTGTACAGCTATAGACTCATGTATTTGTGCTTCGATGATCGTCATTCATTTGTTTTTTTTCTTCTGTTTTTTTCTGTTTGCGTCACTCATTTTACAAAATGGAAAACTTAAAATATCGCATTATTTACGAGTACGAGTTCCGCCGTGGCACTAGTGCTGCGGAAACAACTCGAAGGGTGAATGATGTGTATGGCGGTCGTGTTGCAAAAGAAAACACAGTTCGTTTTTGGTTCCAACGTTTTCGTTCTGGAAATTTCGACTTGCAGAACAAGCCCCGTGGACGGCCCGAGACTCAAGTTGATAATGAAGAGTTGAAGGCTATTGTGGAAGCGGATCCATCGCAAACCACGTCCGAGTTAGCTGCAGGCTGCGGTGTTAGTGATAAAACTGTTTTAATTCACTTGAAGCAAATTGGGAAGATTAAAAAGCTTGAAAGGTGGGTACCTCACGAATTGACTGAAGCAAACCGGCAAACGCGCGTCGACTGCTGCGTTACATTACTAAACCGGCACAATAATGAAGGTATTTTAAACCGAATCATTACCTGTGATGAAAAATGGGTTCTTTACGATAATCGGAAGCGCTCAGCGCAATGGTTGGATCCTGGCCAGCCAGCCAAATCCTGCCCCAAGCGAAAATTAACCCCAAAAAAGTTACTTGTAAGCGTTTGGTGGACTAGTGCCGGTATTGTTCATTACAGTTTTCTCAAATCTGGCCAGACTATTACGGCTGATGTCTATTGTCAGCAATTGCAAACCATGATGGAAAAGCTAGCGGCTAAACAACCTAGGCTGGTCAATCGCTCCACGCCACTGCTGCTTCACGACAACGCTAGACCACACACTGCGCAACAGACGGCTACTAAATTAGAAGAGCTTCAATTGGAAAGTCTAAGACATCCTCCGTACTCCCCGGACCTTGCTCCAACAGATTACCATTTTTTTCGAAATTTGGATAACTTCTTGCAAGGGAAAAAATTCAACTCCGATGGGGCAGTCCAAATCGCCTTCAAAGATTTTATTGATTCCCGTCCGACTGGTTTTTTTAGTAAAGGGATCAATGAACTACCTATAAGATGGCAAAAGTGCATAGAAAATAATGGTTCATACTTTGATTAATTAAATATATTATATTAAAAAATATTCGACTTTTTGTTCCTCCCATACAAAACGCCAATTTCATATGTAAGGACCTAATATTAAGTTTAGTACTTAACAAAATTTTATGTAAGTAAATATTGAACTTTTTGTAAAGATTACCTAATCTCACATCTATAGGTAGGTTTACCCAATCACGGTGGTAGCACAAAGAAAAAGCTGTGGCTGCAAATTATCACAAACCCGTCTAGTGTTAAGTAACTACATAAAATTAATTAGGCGAGTAATCCGAAACAGCCTGCCACATGGCAGTGTAACAAATAAAAATAAATAAATATTTCCTGAAAATCCACACAACAACATCTAGCCCCGTGGTAAGCTCTTAGTTTGTGTTACGGGTACTAGACATCTGATATACTTAATATTATATACATACGTACATAGATATTTTTTATTATACATCTGAACACATCAAACCCAGCGTATACTTCTACTCAAGTCCTTACATAATGAATGGAAAATAAGACATAAAAATGCAAACAATTTATATATTTTATTTTTTTCTCTTGTCCTAATTTATTTATTTTTTAAGAATATTTTGTTGTAGCTAATTTAGTAGTAGGTATTATAACGAACTAAAATCCCTAGCTTCCAGATATAGATAGTTCTAGCTTCGAAAATGACCATCGAAATGGCTTCGCATAGTAAAACAGTGTTAGTTCGGCCTTGACACGCGCCGGCTCTATCGCGTTATTGCTCTGCGCGACGCGCCCTCTAATCCAAGTGGCCGAAGTTAGGACATTCTGCCAGTATTCTGTGTTCCGCCGCAACAGGCAGCCTTTTGCCAACATTTTTCGACAAAAAAAAGAAAATAAACTGACAAAGTAAAACGTCACACTGGACGGAAATGGGGAACAAAGTCGTTACGTTCACGGAACAACAGCTGGAGGATTATCAGGTTCGTTCTTTGATAGCGTTCGGTTTTTGAAATTGGGTAGTGAATGGACTGGACAGTTCTAGTTTTCTGCGTTTATTTTGTCAATGGATTCAAAATTCTTTTGTTGCTTTTCGATAGGAAACAAATGATTTTGTGAAAGCTTGAAAGCAATTTTTAATTATAACCGACTTATACAATCGTTTCAGCTATTTATTTTTCTTTTGCCAAGTATTAAAACTTGTTCAGCTCTAAAAACGTTTAAGTTGATAAAGTATTTGGGTTTTTCTCTATTTAAGTCCTAAACAAAAATATAGAGACAAGAATTGCTATGGTGGACACTCATCTGAATGATTAACTCATTGGACAACAGTTTAGACATAAATAACGGTCAAAATGCATGCGATATAGCGTAGAGGTCTCTGCCACTGTCAATTCCTTTCTGTATATTTCTAAGTTTTATTAATTTATATTCACCCGTGAACTATATTTCACAGGACTGCACATTTTTTACACGGAAAGAAATATTAAGGTAGTATTGTGACCTAAATCGATCAGCAAAGAATGGTGCCAAATGGCCCTGCCCACCCATTATCCATAATTTGTAACCAAATGGACTAGAATAGTAGTATTCGACCGTAAATTCATTTGATTTCATGTACGAATTTCACTGTTTCTATCGTCATCTAAAAGTCTCGTCTTTGATAAAATTTTAGTATTAGGATTTGGTAAGTCCTAATCTATAGTCATTTTATAAAGAGTTTGTTTGTTTGCGCTAATCTCATTCATTGGTTTGTTGTGTCTCACTAATCCAATTTGGAAAATTCAAAAATATATATAAGTATATATATTTTATATACATATATTTTATATATAAGTATATATATTTTACGGGAAAATACGTTTTTTCTCGCGGGAATATCAATACAACACGGACAACGCTATGGCCTGATAAGCTAGTTTTAGATATTTTTATTGGTTTAGGAAAGTTACGTGCCGTGGTTATTTCTTAATAGTCAGGCTGAGTACGAAAACATTTCCTAGCTGTTATTTTGTGTAATGTATTGTAACGTTTGGATTCAGAAGCGCTTTTCAAATATTGTTCAATAAAATTAAATGTTAGTATGCTCTCGTTCTAATCTCTCACGTTACGAGAGAACTCTTGACGATTCCCTGTGTCCCAGCAGTGGGCACGTTAATAGGGTGATGATGAAATTTCTCGATGAATGGAAGTCGTGAATACCGGTACGTAGGCGTCAAACGACAAATAACAAAATGGACAGATTACTTATTCAAGGCTGCGGGCTCACAGTGGTTGCAATTAGCTTTCGACTTAAATAATTGGTGTTTTTTTGAGGTTTCTGTCCAGCCGTTGACGATTACGTTTAAAATAAATAAATAAATATTTCCGGACAATCCACACAACAGCACCTTGCTTGTGGTAAGCTCTAAGCTTGTGATACGGGTACTAGACATCTGATATACCTTTTTAATATTATATCATATAAAAATATCTATCTATGCATGTGGCATAGATAGATATTTTTCATTATATTTAACACCCAGACCAAGGCGAAAGTGCTTGCAAAACATACAAACACTGGACCTATGGGAATCGAACCCGCTACCTCTTGATGATGTTGATTATGAATGATATTGTCCCTGGGGGGCCTAACATAAACTATTATACAACGCTGTGTTTGTCTCTAGTAAATAAAGGAAGCCGTAGGATGAGCTCAATAGTGGATATATCAAATTACATTTGAGCTAAAGCAGCTAATCAAAGCCGATTAATGACGCATCCGTACTTACGGATTGAGGTGATCATCCACTGCGGCTCACGTGCATGTGCGGTTGTAATCAACTTAACGAGAGTAAAGGACAATATAAAAAGCGTAACGCGGCATGGACTGATTTGTACAATAGTTACCTACTTGTGTTATTAATTTTACATCACCAGTAGATGTACGGTGTGGGAGGGCGTAGATTTGCACGTTATAAATAATATAAATTTGTAATAAAAATATCAAATAAAAACAAACGAAGATAACATAATTGTATGTTGTTAATAATTATTGGCTTAGACTCTACAAGCGGTCTATGTGGTCTGGAGAAGCCATATTCTAGGCCTTCATGCTCCATCTTAGACCACATCGTCACTTTACATCAGGTGAGATTGTGGTCAAATGAAGGCTTATCAATAATAAAAAAAGCTTTTAAAAAAAATCTGTCACAATTGTTCATCTACATGCTAAGTAGTATATATATCTATAGCTTTAATACCTTTAGGTATACAGATTACCTATTACTTTTTCACATTTCTACATTCAGATTCTAATAATGGATGACCTACAGCCGAAATTACATAACTGGCTTACTTTCCTCGATATAGAAATTTCTTTTATATCGTGCTACATACATACATATTTCTATATTGTAGTCTCTTGCTCGTTGACTCATATTGTTTTGACCTTAATCGCATAGGCAATACAGGCATAGGTATAATTGTATAATTCCTTCCAAGTAGTAGGTATATATGTAGCCTGTGGCTTCGGTCACGTTACAGGCGAACTGATTGGCGAGTGGTAATGAGACCCGAGACTTATGACGTCAATGGCGAAGGTGAGTGCAGGAACATAGGTGTGGCAACCTTCCTACGAAGGATTTACTAAAAGTAGGTAGAATAGCAAGGTATCTGAATGTGGAATGTGTTATTAGTGTAATGGAATCTAATTTTCTTTTTTTTAACCCCCAACCAAAAAAGAGGTGTGTTATAAGTTTGTCGTGTCTGTCTGGGACATCATAGCTCCCGAACGGATGGAGCGATCTCAATTTAGATTTTTATATGAAAGGTGGGTTTAGCGCGAGTGTTATTAGACATGCTTTATGAAAATCGGTTGTGCCGTTTAAAAGCTCTGGGGGTGAGAGTAGGGAAGGAAAACCGAAAATCTGCAAATATACTCGTGTGGGGAATAAGTTGAAAGCGCATCGCGTCCACATTACAATATATTATGGTGTTTACTTTTGAGGAAATGAAGACAAGATTAAAAATCTAGTTGTTTGATTATACATATCTGAAATAACGTAAAACTCGTTAGGGAAATATTTTCTCAAATTTTCTATTATTAACTGATATCAGTATAGATTATTGTGCTTGCTCATTAATTGGAAATCAGTGAGGGAAGCTTGATACAAAACGACGGATCACTTTTGTAAGTGTTTTACATAATACTTAACACAGCATCAGGCCTTAAACGTGTTATGTGAGTACAATAAAGTAACAACAATTTAATTAATAAATATGTACTACTAGCGGTCCGCCCCCGCTTCGCACCTAGTTGACCGTATTGTGAATCTAAACCGTTCTCGAACCCACTTAAACACACACAAAAAATTGGTCCAGCCGTTTAGGAGAAGTTCAAAGACTAACACACGTACAGAAGATTTATATATAAAGATAGGTAATAATAAGTAGGTGCGTTAATATTATGTTAGGTACAGGGTGTCATCTCTATTTTTTTATAGATCAGATCACGCGTGTACTGTCACAGTACTATATGTACCTGACAGGCTGCTTCAGTGGCGCGGTGGGCGAGGGTCCGCTTGTGGCGCGAGTGGTAGGGGGGTCGATTCCCGTCGAGGGGTCAAGTGTTTGTATGTTCTGTAAGCACTTTCTCCTTGGTCTGGGTGTATAACAAAATTATCTATATAAGTAAAACCATTATATTAAGTATATCAGATGTCTAGTGCCTGTAACACAAGCTTAGAGCTTACCACGGTGCTAGATGCTGTTGTGTGGATTGTCCGAACATATTTATTTAAATAAATAAAAATAAATAAATTTATAAAAATAAATAAATTTCGATTATTAACAGAATATTCACATTTAATTCATTTATCCTTATATCCTATAACGAAAAATAAGACGTTGCAGTGAATTGAAGTATCACGTGACGTAGCGCTTTCGTACGGTTTTTACTAAATTCATACGTTACTTATGAAGTAAGTTAATTAAATTGATAAAGCAAAAAATTGTTGTAGAGTTGTTTGGACGGGCTATGACTGCTATGAGGCAGAATAAACAGAAACCTATTTTTTATGTAGCCATCATGTCTAATTTTAATTTAATTTTAAGTTTATGTAGGCTATGTGCTTTTAAGGAAATAAACGTTTTCACTTTGTCTTTGTCTATTCAATTATCTCTCTTGGATGAGAAAAGGGAACCTTTCATTGAGATATCTATTACCAAACCCAGTAACAGATTTTTTAAAGATAAAGAACTGTGGTTTTTCACTTTTTTATTACTCTCCCGTTTTATCGGTCTATCCTTTCGGGAGCTATGATGTCCCAGACCCACAGACAGACAGGCACGTCAAACTCATAACACGCCTTTTTTTGTCGGGCCTTTTTCATTGTCCGAATATATTTATTTATTATATTTACTTAATGGTTTATAAAATTCATAATTTCATACATAATCTAGTGATTCTAGTTTTATTGTAATAGAGTTTTGTTCTGCAGGGTGTTCAAAAGGTTCCGGGAAGTGAACCCGGACCTAATTCCCAAACGCATGACGGAAAACCAGGCTCACACCATCGCGGTCCCCGTCGAAGAGATCGAAAAATTACCGGAACTAAAGGTAGAAAGAATCCATTTCTATATCATTTTACAGACAAATGTCAAGGATCTTTATCTAATTATGAAATGTAACTAAAATTACCAGAACTAAAGTTAGAAGCCATTTCTATCATTTTACAGACAACTTTCAAGGATCTTTATCTAATTATGAATTGTAGTTGACAAACAAAAAATAAGTCTGCTAATTCGATTACTAAAAATAATTGCAATCGTACTCCACTAACATAGGTTTAACAATTATTATACTTAGATTAGAAAAAATGTAATATTTTATCACACCTAATATACGCAGGACCAAACGACTTACCTTTATTTATAACTTTTACGCAGAAAAAATTAAGACACATCCGTAACCTTCGCTCACAGGTTTCGAACCTGCATCTCCGGAATAGCGCCCCGACGTGATAGACAAATTACACCAACGCGTCATCACGTGATAGGTCGAAGAAGTCGGGGCGCTGTCGGTTCTAATACTGTTCGCGAAGGTAACGGATGTGTCTTAATTTTTTCTGCATAATATTTAAAAATAGTTTAACCTGCAAAGTGAGGTTTATCACTTATTAAAAACATTAAGACTTAACTTTACTATTGGTGTAAGTACAGCAGTTTATTAAGATAATTAGGTACTTACTTACCTACATAAATCAACTATTAATATGATCTTTCAGGAAAATCCGTTCAAGCGGCGAATTTGTCAGGTGTTCTCCCACGATGGCTCCGGGAACCTCACCTTCGAGGACTTCCTCGACATGATGTCTGTCTTCAGCGAGTCCGCTCCTAGGGACATTAAAGCTTGGTAATGTCAATGTCAAAGTCAAAGTCATAATATTTATTTCCAAATAAACAGGGTATGCTTAGAATTGATATGGGGTTGCCAACCTCCCCAGGCGTGGGTTATGGTCTAACCCAATTATTTTATGAAGGAGGTTTATGCTCAGTGAAGTAGTGAGTGTCAAATGGTTGAAATTTTGAAAAATGATTATACGTACACTATATCATAGATTCGCAGGTAAACTAGAAATCATAGATACAGGCTTCAACATACAGATTCTATAAACCTTCGGGCAGAATTATGTTTTTCCTGTGGGACTATATGGTCATACAGATCCTTTCCCGAGTTTCAATCCGTTAAGCCTTTTGAGATAAATAGAGAAACAAACATACCTACATCAACAAAAACATTCGCGATAGTTATGACATGCGACACAGATATTAATTCTATCTCAATCTATCGTCGTCTTTATATTTTAGTTGATAATAAATCTTAATTGAAAATTTAAGAAAAACCCCCATTCCAATGCTTTAATTTCCTTAAAAGTAAAACACCATAATATTTAGTAATGTACAAGCGGTGCGCTTTCATTTTATACCCCACTCGAGTATATTTGCAGATTTTCGGTTTACTTTCCCCACTCTCACCCCCATAACTTTTAAACGGCACAACCGATTTTCATAAAACATATCTAAAAACTCTCGCGCCAAACTCACCCTTCATGCAAAAAAACTAAATTGAAATCGCTCCATCTGTTCGGGAGCTAAGATGTCCCAGACAGACAGACAGACACGTCAAACGTTTAGCAACCCTTTATTGGTCGGGGGTTAAAAAGTAGAATAAGTCGCGTTACAAGTGATTAAAACAGCCTTTAGGTACGATGGATAATCTATAATTTTATCTGTATTTGCACGTTATTTAATTAAAATACATTGTCATGGTCTTTAAGGTTGCGCTCTGTGCCAAATTACACCCAGTGTGATTTACCTATATCTTTGTTCCAAATTCAACAAGTTATTTCATCTATTGTTTACCAATCTCACGCGATTTATCAATTGGGGTGAAACAATAGTAATTGTAGTATACAGGGCAAGCAGTTATTTTATGTTGGACATAGATATCAGCTCTTATAAAGGCATCATCGCGAAAGCCGGGGGTAGGCGCTTGATTAAAGATTTGGTACACCTATTCTTTAGAGCCTAATAAACGACAAAGTAGCCTTTGCGGGAAAATATATTATGCCGCGGGGCACTAAAATTTGGTGCACAGATTCTTTCATCATCGTCATCAACACCCTATTAACATTCCTGCTGACAGGGACTTCTCTCTTGACGAGAGAGAACCTGAAAAAGGACATAGGTATATTTTTACCGAGTTAAAATATGTCATAACAAAATTCCATTATAACGCCGCGGGTACGGATTGTTTATTATTTTCGTGTTGGAGTCAAAGAGAATAATTGCTCCAGGTGTAGTTCTTAGGTCATTCATATTAGAGATGCCAAGAAACTCCCTTTTCCCGTAAATGAATATTGATGACAAGAAATACAATTCCTGGACTTTTACAAAATTATTTATGAAGGAACCCGTTTCTGTTAAGCTCCGGAGACGAATCAATTTCATCCCCGTGAAATAGACGAGTTTGCGAGTAAGCTTTCAGTCACCCCTTTTAAAACTGTTTTCAGAATAATTGTTTTTAGGCTGATGTTGGCTTCTAACAACATCCGAAGTCTTTCTCTCCGGTCCGTGGAATCTCACGCCGTGATCTCGCAACATGATTATGGTCTCACCCCCTTATGTTTTGAGAGAGGCCATAAGTCAATCGTCGCAGTATGCTATTTAAATGGACATCCTATCCTATGGTTATTTAAGTACCATTAAAGGATAATAATTTCTAATAACCCTTTTATTTGTTTTCGCATATACCTACTCATAGAAACTACAAAGGTATTTAAAACAAGCAAAAATCTCGAATAAAATATAAACTGCGTTTAAAAAACCGACTTCAGCATCTAATAAAATTCCGGGGTTGCTCTCGGATTACTCTGGGATTCCATTATCAGATTTTGACATGGTGACAATGAGAACCCTCAGCAAGCCTTTCGATTCAAACAAGAATTTTCGAAATCGGTTTACCACGTTTGTATATATCGCGTAAGACACATACAAAAAAAATACATTCAGTCGAATTGAAAACCTCCTCCATTTTTGAAGTCGTTGAAGAAGATGTTTGTTTCTTTAAATTCGCAGGTACGCCTTCAGAATATATGACTTGAATGACGACATGTTCATCGGGAGAGAGGACTTACTGGAGGCTACCCAACTCCTCTCCAAAGGCTCCCTGCATCCCCAGGAATGCGACGAGATCGTCGCGTCCGTGCTGGACGAGGCCGACGTGGACGGCGACGGCCGGCTCTCGTTCATGGACTTCGAACACGTGGTGGTCCGCGCGCCCGACTTTCTATCCACCTTCCATATTAGAGTGTAGAGTTAATAAACTGTTTCTATTTTTGAATTGTGTTTAATATATTAAAATTGATATCAATAGCCTTGATTGAAAGTAGATGAATGCGACGCTTCGACGTAGACAAACGGATTAGCATATTGGCTAAAGTGGCAGTGGGCAGTAGGGTTGCCAACTTTTACCAGAGGAAAAGGCGTATTATCTGATTTAAAGAAGACAAATAAAAGAGTACGATCGACACATACAGAAAATAATTGTTGGCCTTAACATTGTAACTCTAATTTTATTCAAATCAGGAGCTCATTTTTATAAGTTTCAATGAAGCCTCTCTTTGTTCCGGTTGCTTTGCTAAAGCGAAAGAAACACAGAGTTATTGCCAATAATTACCTATTATACATATTTTTCAAATAAATAAGTCAGTAGGAATTTGTTTAATAATATAAATAATGGAAAAGTATTTTTGATATTGTAAACTATATGATATAATATTATATAAACTGATTACTAATTTTTTTTTTGTTTTGTCCAATGATCTTGTAATGTTAAAAAGAGTATTTATGATAGAGTATTTACGTTCCTAAGCTATTTGTGCTCAAGATTTTAACAACGCCTACATGATATAAAGTACTAATTACTATACATACTCATTTATTAGAGTACCTAGTTGGCCAAAAGAGAACATAAATTTCTCGAATGCACGCCGCCGATCGACAAGCGCTTCCTACGATCTTCTACGGCGCTTCTACCTTATTCGTGTAGGTGTATCCCTAAAACCCTAAAATCTATACTAATATACTCAATAATATTAATATTCAAAAACAATTAAAGATTCTCACTAGCCATATTATAATTATTAAAAAAAAATTCCTTTTAAACATTATATAAATTTAATGATAAATATTGAGTATGTAATAAGTTTGTTACCTACTATAGTCTAAGACTACTTTTGTATCAGTTGTAATGTCCCAACGGGGCTCATGTCAGGGTATATATAAAACTCAACACCATTTGTAACCACATGAATCAACGAATAAATGAATATGAATATGAATATGAATATACATAGACTTATATACTTATTACATATCTAATATATAAAATTCTTCTGTCACGGGGTGCGTAATCGAACTCCTCCGAAACGGCTTGACCGATATTGATGAAATTTTTTGTGCTTATCCGGTATCTATGAGAATCGGCCAACATCTATTTTTCATTTAAAAAAAAAAAAATTTTTGCAAAACAACGTTTGCTGGGGTCAGCTAGTAGTCAATAATATTTTAATTTCCCCAAGTTTATTGGTACAATTATTATTTAATTTTAATATAGAGACATCTAGTGCCGAGTTGTCAAATCTTTTAGCGACATCTATTGTTTGATAGCAAAACTAATGATAATAGAGTGAAAACCGGAATCATCCGAATTTCATCGAGAATTTTGAAACTGGAAACGCACTAAACTCTACATTTTGTCTGTATTGTCTATGCGCGTCATGGCCGTCAAATTCTATTTGTCTATGATAAAAAATTAGAACCTTGCGCTTTTGTAGTCGCGTTTTTAGCAATATCATGGTAAAAATGCTAATATAGTTTGATAATTCATGAACCGTGCCTCAGAAATCATTACAAACACGTAAAGTGAAGAAAGCTAGATATATTTTTACTATTTTATGGTTTACTTGCTCTCATTTGACAAATTGCGCTAGACCGCATACAGAAAATGGCAGCCCTACCACGTAGAATAATCAAAGAGACACAGCGACTGATGCAGGAGCCGGTGCCGGGGATCAGCGCAGTGCCAAGCGAGAACAACGCTCGTTACTTTCATGTTATTGTCACCGGCCCAGAGGACTCGCCATTCGAAGGAGGACTGTTCAAACTAGAGCTATTTTTGCCAGAAGATTATCCCATGTCAGCGCCTAAGGTTAGGTTTATAACAAAAATATACCATCCGAATATAGACCGGCTAGGTCGTATATGCCTGGACATTCTAAAGGACAAGTGGAGTCCAGCACTGCAGATTCGAACGGTGCTGCTGTCGATCCAGGCGCTGTTGTCGGCGCCCAACCCCGACGACCCGCTGGCCAACGACGTCGCCGAGCTGTGGAAGGTGAACGAGAGCGAAGCCATCCGGAACGCCAAGGAGTGGACGCGGAGATATGCCATGGACAACTGAGCCCGCGCGCGAGCTTCTCCACCTCGGAACTAACAGATATATCATAAGAGTGCAAGTTATGTTATACACCCTAGACCGAATAACTTGTGATGAGACATTTGTGGATAGTAATAGTCGGGTGCGGACGCCCCCGCCCTCGCGTCCCCGCCTCGCCCTTGTCTCGGAGTGGTCTGCTAGCCCCCAGACCATTCTCCCGTTCACATGTAGCTTCGTTACAATATTAGGTATGCATATTTTTTTACTATCATAATAGCAATTAAAAGGAACACTTTAAACCTAATTGTATATATTCATAGTTGCAGATTCAATTAATTTTATAGGAACAATCTATGTTTGTTGTCACAAAGCTGTATGTCTTTGCAAGCTGTTATCCGACACTGTCCAGAGTGGAAACCATGTTCTGCAGATCTCTAGAGATAAAGAACTCCTCTTATTTTTATTTTGTCTTAGCAAAGTGAAAGCTACCTATTAAATTTGGTTTCACTGTTCATGCTACACCATCCATGATCTTTTATGTATTATTACTTGTATAAAAGTTATCAATAAATTGTATTTATGTAAATTTAATTTGGCTTTGTGAGAATACTTCTAAAATACATAAAATAAACAAAAGCTAAACCAATTTTTTATTTACACGTTACTCATTACTTTTCATGTGATACATTTGTTCTCACATTACAACATAAATACCTACATAAAAGAACAATGATTTTCCTTGTTGTTTTGATAAAATTCAACAGATAGCTTATAAAACTACATTATGTAGTGTAAAGTCCTATTTGAATAGTTTCTTGCTGTAAATATGTTTAAAACAAACAGTTTTAGGCAGGTTATCAAGGACATGCCCTTGAAGATATGAATTTATATTTTTTCTTTGTGTCCATACAAATCTGTTTTTTGGGTTTTCTTTGTTCTACTATTTCATTCATGTTTTTTATCAATTCCTTATCTGTTGGAGGTCACTGACATTGTTTGTTACAATTTTATGACATAGAACTAAGTAAATTTCATGAAGCCCAACAAAATCCTAAGAATAATGTGTTTACAATTTAAACATAGTTAAAGTAGGTAGGTAGGTGCCTATTATCATGCTGTAATACGCTCGGCTCTTACCTGTGGATGTAGCATTAAATTGACTGGAAAAATAATAGTGAGACCTTAGCTATGCTAAAAAACACAATGTAAGCTCCTGATTTTATGATTAATTAAATATAGACATAATTTCTCCTTGCTATTGCGTTATTTAGGTACATTAATTATGTAAACTGATAATATAGCCACAATTTTTTTATCATTAATATGTAGGTGATCTCTTTTATGTTAGGTTCATCATTATCATTTCAGCCTTAGTTGTTCCACAGCCCAACAAAACCTTATACTGATTTGATTCTACTAATATTGAGGGGGCTTGCCAATACACCGCCATGCTTAGCAGGTGGTGTTTAGTTCTAAGGAGTCTGCTGCCAGTCCTTGAATGAAATTTGGGGGAGGAGATCGGGACAACATTCCTACATGAGTGTCCACAAAAAAATACTATTAAACTGTAAGTAACATTTATTTTAGAGATTTAAGTACCATAGCAAGTCCAATCTGTCATGCATGGCTGACTACCTACCTTGAACTTGATATTACAGTTAACTTTTCCCAATCTATTGATGATAAATGCACAATAAAAGACTTAAAAATTTGTATATTAGTCACAACATATTCTTTTTATACTTATAGTTATTGTTAAAACCGAGTATATTGTTATTTTGTTATAACCTCATCATTATTATTTCAGCTGTCATACGTCCACTGCTGGAGGAAAGTCTTTCTAGTTATTTGACCTGTACTGCACTGCAACCGCCCCGTAAACGAGCGGCTTTTACAAAGTCGTTCGTCCATCTAAGTTGGTGGATGTTCTATGCTGCGCTCACCGAATCCTGGTCTGCATTCGAAAACATTGCGGCCCCCATGACCCTTAGTTCGACGTTCTTAATAAAGTTAAATAAGCTAAAACTTAATTATAATAATTTTTGGTACCTACCTCATCATCATAAGCACCTAGGGCTGCCAACATTAACCAGATAGGTAATTAGAGTATTATCTGATTTCAAGGAGATAAATACTTAATCTTTTTTTATAAGATCAAGCTCTGGATCTTATAAAAAAATATTATCTTTATATATATAATTCTTCTGTGAGTGTGTATGTCACTGAACTTCTCTCAAACGACTGGACCGATTTAGATGTCATTTTTTGTGTGTGTTCAAGGGGATCTGGGAATGGTTTAGATTCACAATTTTGTCCGCTGGACAATGTTTTTTTAATTAATTTTCAATTTATTAGGAGTTGTTGATTTTGGAATGTTTTACATTGGATCCGACAGACGGCGCTACCATTTTTTGAACCCATTTTTTGAAATTAGGTAGGTACCTACCTAGGTTCTTCAGAATATTTATGAATTCATGACATGAGTGTTACATTATAAGCTTGCTTTACCATTCCACAAAGCACACCACAACACAAATCGCCTATTATGTCAGAGAATTACACTACCCTCTGTTCTGGCCCTATAACAGTTATTATTTAGTACAAATGTGACGAAATAACAAAAATCACTACATTTTAAATGTAAACATATGAAAAAAGTTGTGTGTGCGATTCACAAACGATAGAAGTGAAACTTCAGTAAATCGACAAAAGAATAAGAAGAATAAAAAAAAAGTGTGTGTGTGTCAGCTACGACGCACGATTGGAGTCTACTACTTACGAACTATAATTATGATATATATCGAATAGAAAAAAAGAGTAAATTAACGCATCTGCTAAAATGATAAGAGTAACAAACATATATCTGTAATTATTCGGATTATTTATATTACTTCAATAAAGCGTATTACATAAAGTATGTTACAAAATAATATAAATAAAATACAGCAATACCTCTTTACCAAAATTTAAATAAAGCATTGTATTTGTGTCTCTTACCATTTCCGTTTCATCTTTTTGCATCCGGTTTGAAATCACTACGATTCTATAGAAGTTTCACTTCAAAAACTTTGTCAAATGTTAAAAATAAAATATTGAAAGCGTTTTCAAAATTTATCAGCTAGTGATATTTTTCTGTTTTCGATATTATGAATTTGTTATTTTAGCATGGTTCTGAGAATTGCTCTCCTGGTCTGTGGTAATCGTATCTTAGAAGACGCTCGTGACATAACTTACGGCACGAGGCAGGCCAGCTGCGAGTCATCATCATTTATTTATTCGAGTAAGCCACACCAACAGAGCATGTGACAAACATATGCAGCACATACCGACTAAGTAGCGCTGCTCAGCCCGACTGCACTGCCATATTGGTAACGTGTATCATTAACCCCCGACAAAATTGGCGTGTCTGTCTGTCTGGGACATCACAGCTCCCGAACGGAGGGAGCAATAATATTTCAATTTAGTTTATTTTTGTATGACAGGTGGGTTTCGCGCGAGTGTTTTTAGACTATTTGTTGAAAATCGGTTGACCCGTTTAAAAGTAATGAGGGTAAAAGTGGGGAAGGAAGACAGTAAATCTGCAAATATACTCGAGTGGGGTCTCAAAATGAAAGCGCATAACGTGCACATTACAAAACATTATAACTTTTTACTTTTAAAGGAACTAAAATTATAGAATCAGGTTTTTTTAATTTTATATTTAGATAATATTTAAACTAAATTCAATCTTTAGGTCCAACTTCCACTCCAAAATTTGAGGAACACTTAGTCTTGTGAAAACTACATGTGCACATTACAAAATAGTATGACTTTTTACTTTTAGGAACTAAAGTTCTGAAATGGGTTTTGTTTTAATTTTAAATATAGATTATTTTGAGAACTTACCTACCTCGTTATGAAAAATAGATAGCAAAGCTGTCCAAGTCAGCATATATTTTGTCTCTAACATACCCAAATGTCAATGGATACTAAACGACATTTCATTTGATATAGATTTAGTTGACTATTCGCGTATGGGGGTTAGTTTTATTTTGTATCCGTCTTAAATAGTGCACGCAATATCGCGTATTTTCTTTCACACACATTTCTTATGTAGTTGAATCAGGATGACTCGACACATTTTATAATCAAGGAACAAAATAAAACAAAGAATATGTTTGTTCAATTTATTCTTAACTTTAATGCAGACTAGATAATACTCTTAGAAATGAGAACAACAATAGTTATGTCATGTTACAGTGTACTACATACATACAGCTTCACAATAAAGGCTATTTTATTATCTGTGTTTCACATGTAAATAAATTTTATACAACAGCTAGCAATATAAAACTTTATATTAGACTGTATACCTATACTTAGTGAATATTATGTGACCAGTGGTTAAAAAACTGAGGGGAGAGTAGTCTAGTCAAGGAAAGAATAGAGTTAGAAGCACTGGTCAAAAATAATTAAGAACATATAGGTAAATACAGACATGAGCAAAGATATTGACCCTAAAGTCGATAGGGGCAATACCTTAAGCTGTAGGATATAGGTTAGTAGGTTAGGTAGAGAGGAAACCAAGCAGGTTAGGTGGAGTAAATAATCTAATGGTGTTTCACATTAAACTTTAAACTTATGTTGTAAAATAACCCGTCCTCAGAGCGCTAAGCTTAGCCAAGAACACAGGACAATATAATATAATATCATAGGTTATATAATGCTATATAGCAACACTATAAAATTTACAAAATATGATATATCTTCTGAGAGCTACACGAAATAATGATTAGATCTATATTTACTAATCAATTCATTATTTTATTTGATCACTGAAAATCCGTAGGTCTAAGTCGCCGTGCTTAAAATCGAGTTTTAAGAATATTATTGAAAAATATAGCGGACTCCCTCGGATACATACTTCTAAGCTATACATTATTTTATTCTGTATGTTTGAACTATGGTGCACATATTAGAAGAAATAATAAAACATAACGATCACAAACTTTAAAATATCATGGAATGGCTTGATTAATATATTTTTAGAAATATGATATTAAAAATCACTAACAAATAAAAAATAACTTAGATTAAATTTATGGCATCTAAAAAGTTAATCAAAATATATTATACCCACTACTGTACTAAGTCTGTACTTATTAAGCCCGCCTTACTAAATATCCGACAATACGAAAGGAGTTTCACAGTGAATCAATTACCTTTAAACGTGTATTGAGATCTATATTAAATTGTGATGTACAAAGGTGATTTCGATAAAAGAAAACTTTTACCCCCTTATGCGAAATTATCAATTAAACCTATTTTAGATATTATGCCGCTAGCATTCGTTTGTCTTTGCCCTTGTCGATCACATTGTGCTTGTTAGAAAGAGACAAAATTCTAGCTTAAAAAGGTTTG
Source organism: Gymnoscelis rufifasciata (assembly GCA_929108375.1). NCBI lineage: Eukaryota > Metazoa > Arthropoda > Insecta > Lepidoptera > Geometridae > Gymnoscelis > Gymnoscelis rufifasciata. Next base: position 2,098,750 of record OV815303.1, read on the forward strand.
CTATATATTTTGCATAAGAGGGTTTATATTTAACAGGGTTAGTAAATGTCTAAGCAGATATGAGTGAGTTCCGATATTTGATCAATATACAAATGTTATCATAAATGGAGCTTAGGTTTGTCATGATAAACAATATTCAAAAATTTTTAAGACGCTTATGATTTTCTGTCTCTGTCTCACAATATTACAGTTGATCAGAAAGACAGAGGCGGCAAATTATAAGAGTTCATAAAAACGTTAGAATTCTTTTGCTATAGGTAGCTCACAAAATAAGCATTTCATTTAGAGCTACTTATAGCATTCGCAGCATTTATAGAGAGATACAATCTTATAATCTAATTTATTAGCCACTTAAGCTTATTTAGCATTCTGAAATAATAACATTCACATCACATTAATAAGTTACTCTGAGTATTTTGTTTAAGCTGAGTGACCCATCCTCGTGATTCAAGCTTAGTTATTTATTTAGTATTCCTTGATATTGTGTATATTGCATATAGAGGACTGGATCGATTTTGTCAACGAGGCACTAACGCTTATCACGTGGTATTAAAGAAGCTATGTAGGCATCAGAGGTCTAGCAAAATTGGTTTTCAAAGTCATAAGGTCCGCTTTTCAACACAGTGAATTTCCAACCATTATTTCTAGACACCTGAACGCAACGCAATTCTGTTTCACTCACTCTCAAGTACTTGCCGTCACACTGTTATTGTTCTTGCTCTTCTTTGCGTTCTTTATTTTAATTAATGATGTTGTTTTCGTGATTTTTGATTCAGTCGATAATGACAGTTATGTCGTTTTAGGTGCAATTTTGCGCTGTGCCTCGCCTTGCAAGCAGGCACTTGTATGGGTTGCGTTATATGAAAACTGGATTCTCTTGTCCTGTTAAAAGCCGGAACATTGAAGTCGGCATTGTCTTCATTAGAATCTGTAATAGGCATGGTCAAGTTTAGTGAGACAAGGGCCTACAAGCCAAATAAAATATGAACGTTGACGGCAGAACGCTGTATTGAGTTATGCCGCCCATTTTAATTCAAACTTTAATAATCTGTTTTGCTTCAGGATAATTTTATTAAAACTTATAGATTAACGTCTTTTTAAATCATTAATTTATTTAAAAAATCTATGAATTAATAAAGAGACAGTTTATGCAGTAAGCACTATGTCGCTGAGCTGTGCCGCCGAGGAGTAAAACTCTATCAGCGTTTAGATTTGTTCTGCCACAACACATGCTGAATGGTAACCTTTTTCTCCCGTCTGATTTCATTCATAATTTTGTATTTTACATAAATACAATGCAAGCTACAGGCAGTTTGGATTTCTCCTTTTATTATTAATATTCGTTTTCGTATGTTACCTCTCCAACAGAAGTGGCGAGCAAGTTGACGATCCGCTCGTGCGGCACCGCGACCACGCTCTGCGAGTTGATCTCTATGATGCGATGTCCTACGCGCACGCCGCCGCGCTCCGCTATGCCGCCGCGTAGTAAGCTGCAAATCTGAAACAGAAAGACCAGTCAGTTTTTTCTTTTTTTTGACTTCTCACACAGCATCACCTAACCCCAAAGTTTGTTTTACTGTGCGACCGTATTTACTGCTGGACAAACCTTTTTGCTGGTAACCCAAAATGTTGTGCTAGTACAACCTGCTTGGATTTACATTGAATGTGAAAAACGTTGTCTATGCTCATTTAACACGTACTCTCCGTATTACGGAGATGGCATCATTGACGGGTCACACTCGGTATTACTTAAGAAGTCATAACTTTTTTATTCTAAGGAGCATAGGGCATATATAAATAGGTACCATTAAGTTAATTGAACTCATTATCATCCCTCTATATAATTTAATAAAGTTTTTATATTATCCATGAAATAACATCGTCTTAAGTCAGAAGAGCGTTGAATTAAGAGGGGTGACAATAGGAGAAAAGGGACTGTTTTGTCAAGCAGTACGGCAATATGACTATTATTTATTAATCTATACTAATAAATATTAGTCATATTATGAGTCGTAGTATAGACTTATAAATATGAGTCGTATTGCTGACGTTGTTGATAAAAATTATAAAAATTTAATTAAGTATTCAAATCCGAAGGAAATATTTCCAGTTATTTCGATGGGAAGTAAACCCAGTAGTATCGTGAGGAAACCGGCATGTTCTGAGGACTTTAAAAGAGTTTGAAGGGCATGTGACATTCACCAACCCGCACTTGGCCAGCGTGGTGAATTAAGGCCTCATCTCTCTCGTCAAGAGAGAAGTCCCTGTGTCCCAGCAGTGGGAACGTTAATAGGGTGATGATTATGAAGTAAACCCGCGGCCTTTACGGAATCATCCGTCTATCTAGTCTAGACAACGGTATGATAATTTGAAAATGATATATCTATGTCATGTGACGAAAAGAATGTTAGATATGTGTGTTGATGGATATGTGGGAAGAGGTAGACCAAAGAAAAGATGGATGGACTGTGTAAAGGATGACATTTGTAAGAAAGGAGTGAGTGTTGAGATGATGAGTGAACAGTCTCTGGTGGTAGGCTTCGGCCGCGGCTTGTCACCACCCTCCGGGCTGGGCCAGTGCGTGAAGCGATTTTTTCGTGTTTCGTAATGTGGTCCGGAGAAGCCATCTTCTAGGCCTTCATGCTCCATCTTAGACCACATCTTCACTTTACATCAGGTGAGATTGTGGTCAAATGAAGGCTTATCAATAATAAAAAAAAAATAAAAAAAGAGAAAATTGGAAGGAAAAAACATGTTGTGCCGACCCCGCGTAATGTGGGATAAGGGCAGGAGAATGATGATATATCTACTCACCACTCCGTTCTGCACGCTAAAGCCGAGCTGGTACTTGGTGTCGGGCCGCTTGATCTTGACCTCGACGACGGGCGCGCAGGGCACCACGGTCAGCTTCACCACCGTCTGGTTCTTGGAGTTCTTGATGTACGTCTGGCAGGTGGACAGCGGCAGCCCGACCAGGGACACGCCGTTTATCGCTATTATTTGGTCACCTGGAAAGAGAATAGAAATAAAATGCAATGGAAATGAAAATGAAATGAAATAAATTTTATTTGAGACAGTCTCTGGTGGTAGGCTTCGGCCGCGGCTTGTCACCAGCCTCCGGGCTGGGCCAGTGCGTGAAGCGATTTTTTCGTGTTCGTAAGTCACATAAAGTGTCCCAAAAAGGCTTCCAGCTCAGCATTTGTTTCAAAGCATGATGTGTTTTTGTGTCAAATATAGGTGGATTAATAATAAATTTCGATATTTTTTTCAGGCATGCCTCATGTCTCATGCATGCCATGTACAAGAAGACTTCCGTTTATAAGTATCGATGAACTACCGTTACACACTGCACTAATTACGTAATGAGTATAATTCCCAGATTGCACTTGCTTTATTTGGGTTCAATAGTTAATTGCAACTAGTCCGACTAGAAGTTAAATTTATCTAATAATTGAACTTTTTGTATACACAGATTTTATTTCAAATAATTCGACTAGCATTTCGTTCGGTGCACTCAACAAACATTATTCGCAGCTTATTTATTTACAAATAATTGAATTACTACCAAGTCTGTAGTCCTCCAGTTCGGTAGTTAGAATATTATTTTTATTTGCGAATTACTTGTTTTTTGCTGTTCGTTTGTAATAGTTGTACTGTTTCTATGTAAAATGTCGTCTGGTTTTGTGTAACCAAATAAATCTTATATATAAAATTCTCGTGTCACAATGTTCGTTCCCGTACTCCTCCGAAACGGCTTGACCGGTTCTCATGAAATTTTGTGAGCATATTAAGTAGGTCTGAGATGGCCAACATCTATTTTGCATTTTGCAAAACAACGTTTGCTGGGTTCAGCTAGTATATTATCCTATTTTTCATATATAATTTTTAATACATAAATGTGAATGTACGTTTGTCTGTTACGCTTTCATGCGAAAACTACTGAACTGATTTAAATGAAATTTGGTACACAGAATTTATAGAGCCTAAGAAATGACATAGGCTACTTTAAACCGCGGGAAAGTGTAATTCCGCGACACTACTAGTATTCTAATAAGTCTAGCATGAACAGTAGGTATGCACACCGATGTTAAGTTGTCCGCAGCGGGCCGCGGCGCCGGCGGGCGCCAGGTTGGCGATCACGACGGTGGGCAGCATGGAGCCCCAGCCGGACTCCACCACCACCACGCCGAGGATCTCTCCCTTCGTCTTGGGCACTACTAGTATTCTAATAAGTCTAGCATGAACAGTAGGTATGCACACCGATGTTGAGTTGTCCGCAGCGGGCCGCGGCGCCGGCGGGCGCCAGGTTGGCGATCACGACGGTGGGCAGCATGGAGCCCCAGCCGGACTCCACCACCACCACGCCGAGGATCTCTCCCTTCGTCTTGGGCACTACTAGTATTCTAATAAGTCTAGCATGAACAGTAGGTATGCACACCGATGTTGAGTTGTCCGCAGCGGGCCGCGGCGCCGGCGGGCGCCAGGTTGGCGATCACGACGGTGGGCAGCATGGAGCCCCAGCCGGACTCCACCACCACCACGCCGAGGATCTCTCCCTTCGTCTTGGGCACTACTAGTATTCTAATAAGTCTAGCATGAACAGTAGGTATGCACACCGATGTTGAGTTGTCCGCAGCGGGCCGCGGCGCCGGCGGGCGCCAGGTTGGCGATCACGACGGTGGGCAGCATGGAGCCCCAGCCGGACTCCACCACCACCACGCCGAGGATCTCTCCCTTCGTCTTGGGCACTACTAGTATTCTAATAAGTCTAGCATGAACAGTAGGTATGCACACCGATGTTGAGTTGTCCGCAGCGGGCCGCGGCGCCGGCGGGCGCCAGGTTGGCGATCACGACGGTGGGCAGCATGGAGCCCCAGCCGGACTCCACCACCACCACGCCGAGGATCTCTCCCTTCGTCTTGGGCACTACTAGTATTCTAATAAGTCTAGCATGAACAGTAGGTATGCACACCGATGTTGAGTTGTCCGCAGCGGGCCGCGGCGCCGGCGGGCGCCAGGTTGGCGATCACGACGGTGGGCAGCATGGAGCCCCAGCCGGACTCCACCACCACCACGCCGAGGATCTCTCCCTTCGTCTTGGGCACTACTAGTATTCTAATAAGTCTAGCATGAACAGTAGGTATGCACACCGATGTTGAGTTGTCCGCAGCGGGCCGCGGCGCCGGCGGGCGCCAGGTTGGCGATCACGACGGTGGGCAGCATGGAGCCCCAGCCGGACTCCACCACCACCACGCCGAGGATCTCTCCCTTCGTCTTGGGCACTACCACCTGGAAACATTAACAATCACTCTACTAGAATATATGTGTTTTTAAGTTGTGGTGTTGCCAGTTGCCACCCTCACGAGCCCTGGCTGAAAACCAGCATTATAACATCAGCTATTTTCCCGCGTTTTATTTAAATGTAATGTTTTTACATTATACATGACACGAAAAGTTTGGACATGTAGAACCGGCCATTTCCTATGAGTATTAAACGCATTTTATTAAGTAAAAGTAAATTATTAACACTTTTTAAAATATTAATATTGTTTAAACGAGTTTAAATGTCACTAAAAGCGAAGAAAGAATTGTGCAAGTAAAAGCCTACGTCTACAAAATAAAATGTAGGTACTAAGATACAAAAAGTTTCAACAGATATGAAGACGTCAATTTTGCTTACTTATACAAAAAAAAATATCTTACCTCTTTCTGCAATTCCTTCTTAGCGAACATCTGCAGCTCGTCTCCGAATATTTCCTGACTATTCAGCACCTCTTGGTAGTCCATCTCCTTCACGAAACTGTGGTCTTCAATCCCATTGGCCTTTAGGAACTCCATGTAGGCCACTTGGAACGCCTGTCCTATCGACTGCGCTATGAATTGTGCCTAGAGTGAAAAAAAAACGATATTAAATCTCTTTGCTTCACTGCTTAACCTTTATCTCGTATCTGTCCGTAGGGGACAACAAAACACAGCATATATTTTTCCTCCATAATCCTCTGTTATCAGTTATAACTCATCAGTCATTTCACTTGCTCTTTACTACGAGTATTTGCTTACGTAAATCGTCGTTCACGCATCATAGGCCAAAGAAATTATGCATTTATTATATAGGTAACATTCTCTATCTCTTCCAACTTAGCCATCAACACTCATTGACATCTCTTCACATGTCTTTCATCCCTTCTGATAATTATGTCCATTTGTTTTTTTTTTATATATTACAGAGTTTTTATGTGTGTTACTGAAAATATAACGTTACCAAAAACACTTGCACGCTTAAATTATGATTGGATTGATTCTCACGTAGCACTTATTTCTTTTTAATGATTTTTTTTAATCAACAGCTGATATTCCACTATGTAGTATAATAATAACTTAATTTGTCACTTTGCACACAATTATGTTATTTCAAATAATGGTAGAAATACATTTTTACTTAAATGCTGTTAGGAAATTTTGGCTGTACACAATTCGAGTCACGTCGACAGTTTGACAATGATAAAAATACGACTAATGGTAAATGCCACGTCTTGTGATGAGCGTTACTAATACTTTTACATTCGTAATTAGTTTGTTTTGAAAAGCCTTTGATAAGACAAAATATGAAGAAAGAAATGTAATTAACTAAGTTACGAAATACGCATAATTGCCAAACATGTTTTTGTATGACTGCCTGAGAGGCCCGGTGCTCCAAGGTCCGCTTGCGGCGCAAGAGGTAGCTGGTTCGATTCCCGCCGAGAGTCAAGTGTTTGTATGTTCTGCAAGCACTTTCTACTTGGTCTGGGTGTTTAATATGTAAAGTAAAAAAATATCTTTACATGTATGTCTATAGTATTAAGTATATCATATGTCTAGTACCCGTAACACAGGTTTATAGCTTACCACGGGGCTAGATGTTAACATATTTATTAATATGTATTTATTGAGTTGAGTTTTAGTGTTTTGTATTATAGTCATTTATGGAGTGAATTTAAAATTAATACTTAAGGTTAAAAATTTCTCCTTGATCTGGGTGTTTAATAAGTATAGTAAAAATATATATACCTACATGTATGACTATTATATTAAGTATATCAGTTTAGGTCTAGTACCCGTTACACAGGGTTATAGCTAACCACGGGGCTAGATGTTAACATATTTATTAATAGGTATGTATTTATTGAGTTACCTGAATTCTCACTTGAACACGATTTTGTATTATAGTCATTATTGGAGTGAATTTAAAATTACTATTAACGTTAAAACTTTTAAAGTAGTATTAGGTCCTTACATATGAAATTGGCGTTTTGTATGGGAGGAACAAAAAGTCGAATATTTTTTAATATAATATATTTAATTAATCAAAGTATGAACCATTATTTTCTATGCACTTTTGCCATCTTATAGGTAGTTCATTGATCCCTTTACTAAAAAAACCAGTCGGACGGGAATCAATAAAATCTTTGAAGGCGATTTGGACTGCCCCATCGGAGTTGAATTTTTTCCCTTGCAAGAAGTTATCCAAATTTCGAAAAAAATGGTAATCTGTTGGAGCAAGGTCCGGGGAGTACGGAGGATGTCTTAGACTTTCCAATTGAAGCTCTTCTAATTTAGTAGCCGTCTGTTGCGCAGTGTGTGGTCTAGCGTTGTCGTGAAGCAGCAGTGGCGTGGAGCGATTGACCAGCCTAGGTTGTTTAGCCGCTAGCTTTTCCATCATGGTTTGCAATTGCTGACAATAGACATCAGCCGTAATAGTCTGGCCAGATTTGAGAAAACTGTAATGAACAATACCGGCACTAGTCCACCAAACGCTTACAAGTAACTTTTTTGGGGTTAATTTTCGCTTGGGGCAGGATTTGGCTGGCTGGCCAGGATCCAACCATTGCGCTGAGCGCTTCCGATTATCGTAAAGAACCCATTTTTCATCACAGGTAATGATTCGGTTTAAAATACCTTCATTATTGTGCCGGTTTAGTAATGTAACGCAGCAGTCGACGCGCGTTTGCCGGTTTGCTTCAGTCAATTCGTGAGGTACCCACCTTTCAAGCTTTTTAATCTTCCCAATTTGCTTCAAGTGAATTAAAACAGTTTTATCACTAACACCGCAGCCTGCAGCTAACTCGGACGTGGTTTGCGATGGATCCGCTTCCACAATAGCCTTCAACTCTTCATTATCAACTTGAGTCTCAGGCCGTCCACGGGGCTTGTTCTGCAAGTCGAAATTTCCAGAACGAAAACGTTGGAACCAAAAACGAACTGTGTTTTCTTTTGCAACACGACCGCCATACACATCATTCACCCTTCGAGTTGTTTCCGCAGCACTAGTGCCACGGCGGAACTCGTACTCGTAAATAATGCGATATTTTAAGTTTTCCATTTTGTAAAATGAGTGACGCAAACAGAAAAAAACAGAAGAAAAAAAACAAATGAATGACGATCATCGAAGCACAAATACATGAGTCTATAGCTGTACAAATTTGAATTTGGAATTCCTTACCAAAGAGGAGAAATTTGTGATTAAAGTGGCCAGTACGAAAAACGCCAATTTCATATGTAAGGACCTAATATATATGTTTTAATTCAATAAGAAAAATTAAACGACTACTTATAACAATTGTTTGAGTTATAATGCCATTGGCCTTGTGTTAGCGCCTTGAAAACTTACTTTCAGCTATTGCATAATTTACTTAGTCCACTGACTTCAAATTAGCAAATAGTTTATTGGAGTTAATACCCTTTAGAAGTAGTATTCTATAAATTGACACTTTTATATATTATTTGGCCATATGCTGATTTTATGACATGAAAATGTAGAATTACCTGCATATGTTGCGAGAAAACTTGTAGCAATGTCTGTGTCTTTGTGACTAAAAATGTTGGTTGAAATTATTTAAATAACCAGGGCCAATTATTTATTTATCAATTTCAATTGATATATATAAAGAGTGTTCATTATAATGTACTAAGGTTGGTATCCTTTTGTAGGCATGCAATTGAATTTTTTTGTAGTCACTTAAGTAAATATATTTATTTGCATTACTCACCTCTTCGCTTTCAAAAACGTGACATATCATCTTAGGAGTACGGTTCAGTTTCGGTTGGTCGGAGTCAGTCTCGTGCGGTACAAAACGCCTTCTAGCCATCAGCACGACCAAGTCTCCTATATCCGCGATATACGAGATAGTTCTCAGAGCGTGGTCCATCATGATTTCTTTTAGTTCTGTATTCAAAACCATGATCTTCTCCGTCGAAATGAATAAGTCCACCTCTGTGCTTGGCTGGTTTTCGCCTTCAGGGGCCTGGAACGAAGGTTTTATTCAAGTTTGTCTATCTTTGAAAATAAAAGAGGTAGAAGTTCGAACTTTCACTCACCAATGCCTGATTTTCCGGAATGAGGAGCGGAGGGAAAATAAATTATGATTAGTAAGGTAAAACATTTTAGCAATTATTTAGGTAACTAAGTCATATTCTACAGATTAATATGGTTATAATTAAAGCAAACACGAATATATCTTATCAGATTTGTGTAAATACCGCTTTGTCGACACGCGACTAAAACAGCAAATATTAGCCAAAACTATACTAATTAAACGTTAAAAGAAACAAACTAGTACCTAATTTATAAATAAACAATGGAGCTCGGTAAGTCATCTCTATGTATCTTCGTGCGAAGCCCTTGAATAAGTTCTACTTATGACAGCAGGTTTTATATAAAAATGTATAGAGATAAAGTACGTTAAAATTCGTACCTATATTATTTTGGTTAAGAACTGCATTCAAATGTGAATTTGAATAGAAAATGTAGTAAGTGAAATGATCGCCAATAAAGTATTAGATGACGGAATTAATCGCGCGCCTTTAAGGTACAGATGTCGTAGTAAAATGTGTTGGAGAATAATAACAAATGTGACCTCTGTACACAGTATGCAACCCATTACGCTTCATTAATTAGTGTAGATACTGGTTTCTTTTAGCAGCAACGCTCGCCGTTCTTTTGTTTCTGTCTATAAATAATGCATTTTGGCTAATCAGCCTACGCATCCAAATGTATTATTAAAACTGTATCGTTTCTCATAGCTGCGTTTGTAATTGAGAGGAGTGTAGCATTTTATCGATGCATTTAGCTTATAAAAAGCTATCTCTGCGTCGCCGATTTCTACTGTTAAAAGCAGCGCCTTGGACACCGATACTACCAAACTTGACACATATACGGTTTTAAACTTTTTAACGAACGGATTAAAAATTTTAAGATGCGGAAACTGAGATTTGCACTGACACGTGGTGTATTATAGGGAAGGTGCACATCGACGGTGCTGCTAACTAGTGCCATCAATTAGAACGTTCAACTGATTTTGCTCTATCAGTCATAGGAACCCATGAACGGTGCTGCCAACTGGTGCGATAAATTTGAATGTTTTACCTAACATTCGACATTCTGACTGTCGCATTAGTGCTGCCACCTATAGTTCCTGCACGTTCCCTATGCATTATCCCGCTGCCTATCTAGATCCTAACCATCCCAACTTGCGTAGCGGAGTACCTACGGCTTTAAGTCTAGTAAATCTATGTAAAGGTACACTGCCAGCCAAACCACCTTGATCTTCGTGACGGCCTCCTCGACCATGTGCTTCTTGGGGCGCCTCTTGCGGCGGCGGGAGTCTTCGTCCACCTCGACCGAGCCCAGGAAGGTGAGCCGGAAGACGGCCGCGGGCGCCGCGTAGACGCCCGAGTACGGCCCCTCGCAGCCCCACTGTTGGCAGGCTAACCTCCCAGTATCGCTCTCACGGATCATTGTGCTTTGCAACTTTTATTTTGTTGTTCGTTTTAATAATTTATCGTTCGGAATCGTTTTGTAAGTTTTATTTGGTCCTCTTTATTAGGGATTTTATTTTTTAGTTTATATGTCGGTTTAATTTGATTTTTTGTACATTATATACATGCGTATTGCGTGTGCTATTTAGATTTTACGTAGGTAATATATGGGATTTTTACTTAGTTTAGTGTTTAACCCCGATTTGATTGTTTATGGCGTAATTGGTTGTCATTTTTATCAAATACTTATATTAGTTCATTTTAGCTTTTTGACAATAATTAATTTTTGTACAATCTGTTAGAGTCCATACTTATTCCGAATTGGTTTGAGAAAAGATAATTAGACATAAAATATTTTGCTTACAAATAACGTTACCTACCTATCTCTATGTACGCATTATAACCATATTTTTTATCTTGAACATAATATTTATTACTCCTGATGTGTTGCTGTGGATATTGTGGTTAACCACACAACGGAATTTTTAACGACTTATTTACGATATAATTTTTTATCAGTTTGTTTTGAATGAAAAATGTGATAAATATATAAGATATTTCTTTGGTACCGAACGTTTCAATTTTTTTTCTATTTATTTATTATTTTTGTTTGGCTTGCTTTATATATTACTTTATGAAATAGTGGCAATGTATCTTCATGAACACCTATATCGGAAATATCAGCAGCAAAAGCAAGCAAAACAACTCGAATACAAACACACAATGATACGTGAGAAGCGAGCGATTCGTCCGTTGTTATGAAAGCATACCTAACGGAAAATTAACCTTAATTATGTTAGAATAGGATTCATTATCGATCGTGCTTAGGCTGTAAAGCTATTACGCAATGTTTGTGCGGTCCCTTCGTGTCGGATGCCACCAGAGCCGGTGTGAATCGGGTATGTCTCATGCTTTATTTGTGCGGATATGAGAAAAGTGCGTGTTCAAAAAGCTTCCATTTTAGTTTTTTACTTTTTATGACTACGAAATAATGCTTAGGTTACATCAGTTTACATTCTGCCAGGCGTAAATACTGTCACAGTCAAATTTAACCAGTATACCTACTCCAACGGTTTGATTCTGGAACATGCGTAGGATCGAGCACAGCACAGTATGATCGCAAACTCAAACAAAACTTACCGTCTCAGGATCGGTTAGTGTTACAAAGCATAGCATTAAGCGGACAAGCACAAACATTTTCATAGGAGGCTAGCCGGCCAATGCGGGATCCGACATTCTTCTTGGGTCGGGTCGAGGGGTGAGGAACACACTGAAAAAAATACTCTAGTGCCAAGTCAATAAGAGCGGTAACGGTTTGGCGGGCAGGTATCGTGAATGACTTACCGATCCACATTCACGGACGTTTGACTTATTTAGTCACTACGTAACTATCGTTTATCATAGGATACAAAGGATAAATAATTGTCTAGCATTCTCAGTACTCTAATCCTAGATGAGCATGAAATTACGGAGTACAGATGAGGATGAAGATGAAAGGAGGTATCTTTGATTAAAACATCGTGCAATGAGAAGAAATAGTGCTCAAATTTTGGTCTCAGTTGTAGCGCGTGTATTTAAATCTGTGTTGTGTAAGCTCCCATTTATACACCTTTTTACAAAACCCGTTTAAGTGCCCACATTTTTTGTTTGCTTGAGTGCCTTCAATTTGCCAATTCTTAAAAACAGTGAAGTAGAGAAAGTTAGAAAGAGACAAAGGTAATTTCATGCTCTCACTCTTAAAACAACTAAAGACAACATTAAACCGATTCACACAGGCGAGATGGTATTCTGCCTTTATTGAACTGTGTTAAATATTCAAATCTATGAATGAGAATGCGTTTTGCCCACAGAAACTTATTATATATAATAGGGCACAATAAATCGAAAGGAACTACAAAATACATTGCTAAAATACATTAAAGTTATCTAAATTATGTATATTATACTATTTTTAAACGAAAAATGCTGCATGTCAGGTTAAATGTATCCCGAAATCTAACAATTTATCTATAGTCGAACCCCAAAAAGTTATTAATATATAAACTAAAATTAAAGCAAAAATATGAATTAACAAATTTTGCTTCGCCATCTATGATGAAAGGACGACAACTCTCATGATTCTCAATATATTTATAACAGCGCCATCTATGATCACAGGCGGTAAGTTTTTCATAAAATGGTAAACCTGGTAAAGATTTGGAATCGAAGTTTAAGGTATACCTTGATTCTGGACACGGCTTCTTCGGCCTGCAACATCCTGGTGGCTTTAGTCGGTTGTCCTTCGCAAGCCAGCTGCGTGGAGCCGAGGTAGCGGGCTCGGAATAGGACGCCCTCGATAAGCACTGATCGAGCGACATCTGGAAGAAAATTTTATTTAGACTGATTTTTAGATTTGGGTTGTATGAGGTGATGATGAAGGGAAGTGCATATAATTTTGAATAAATTGAATGGAAAAGATATACATAGGTATAAAGGTTTGAGTTATCATATATACAAATATGTATACATTTCATTTTAGCCGTAGTTGTCCGCAACTGAACTTGAAACTGACTGACTTAACATTATATTGACGTTGTCTTACTAGCCACGTCTGAACAGACAGCATTTTATATTTGTGCTAAGACGAACCCAGTTTCCCATAGCTTTCATTAGCCTGATTTCAACAGCCAGATAGGACTTCAGCGAAGTTACAGATTATGAAAATTAAAATCCATTTACTCAAGGATTGGCATCAGGCATGCAAGGTTAACAACCTTTGATGCTAAATCATAATTATTAACATTTTTAAGGATGAAATATTATATCCAGTCGACATAAAAGCAAATCGACTCCCTTTTAGGTATGCAACAGCCCTTTTCAAGATTGAAGCCCAGTTTTGCATCGCACTTTACAAAAAACACTAGCTAACTAAATTTATACCTACGTACTACCAACCAATCAGTGTATAGGATACAAAATAAATGGTTACAAGGATAAGGGAATGAGATGTGAAATATTTATTGGTAACAGAAAAGCCGTACCTATACCTATTCGGATGAAGGCACTTACCACAACGGGGCATTCACAGGTAGCGTGCAAAACGAATACATTTGAGATACGAAACATAGACAAGAACAAGGTTTTAAGGCGTATTATTAAAAAAGGTTTTAACGTGAGTTGAAAAAGGCGGCGTAATGAGGTTAAGTACATTACTGTTGTTTATTTTGTCCATTGGTGTTATCTTTTATTCTATTGTCCAAATACCCTCTTAACAAGTGCTAGGGTAAAATTTGCTCTAAATATTTATGGAAAACACCATTTTGTAGGAGGATTATATTTAAATTATCTCTTTTAATTTAAGCAGGTAACATCAAAATTATGGGACAGATTAAGCTTAGGGGTAAACTCATAAGTTCTATAATGCTTAAGTGTGATGGTTACTGACCTTCCTTGTTTTTGTTCTTCTTCTTGGCGTCTTTGTCCTGAAACAAAGAAAATACAAATCAGTTTTGATTCTTGTTAATATCTATTACCTACGATTAAAATATAAAAGGGGTTTGAACCCACGTCTTTCGGAATGAAAGCCAACACGGCTTAAATTACAACAAGCAACTCATATTTAACGGTTTTTTACATTTTACTAGTAAAAAATATTCATAAAGCACCATCACCATTTCGTTCCATGCTTGGTAGGGTAAACATACCGGTTTACCGGCCACCACCCCTTTTCGACCACTTCGCACATTATTTTGAATAATAGAGATTGTTTATAACAGCGCCTTTCGAATTTCGTGCCATTCTACCCGGACGAATTTCACGGTTCATAAGCCAACGGCATGACCGCGAAATTTGCGAACTGAAGCTTCAGTCGCCATTTCAAAATTTGGTGTATCCACGCGTGGCAAATTTAGTAAAAAAAATAGCAGGTCGATCGATTTTCGAAGGTAAGTTTTTAAGTGTTATTATTGTTTAATTGGTCATTGATTTGGTTTGTGTGTATTTAGCATGTTTAATTTCAATATTCAAGTGCCCAAACTCACCATACTTTACATATTTTGTAAAATTTTTGGTGGTCGGACAACACGTTAAAGATTAATTAGAAAATCTACTTTCCGACCGGGTGGTCGAAAAACGGTTTATTCATGTTATTTCTCATTGCCTACATTGCGGAAACCTTTAATTCACCAACATAGATTCTATTATATTAGTGAACAGTTAGAATATTGTGAATTGACAACTAGATTCCGGCCGCCAGTATACTTCGTAGTTTCAAAGATATGACCTTCAAAAATATCGAAAATTTACCGCCGATAACCAGTAAAAAAAAAACCTATTTCCGGCCATCAGAAATAAAAGGCGGCGGGAAAATTCGTCACATAGTCTCGGTTTACTGAGCATAAAATTTTGTGTTATGTTTGAATTTCATTTTTATATAATTGTGTTAGGACAGTGTAATTTTTTATTCGCAGAAGAGAGTATTCAAGCTTTTTTAAAATTTAATCATTGTTTTACTTTCATACTATTATGAACCCTATAAGCTATTGAATAAGACTCGTTTTTCTACCGTGAATTAGGTGGCCGATAACCAGTGCACCGGTGGACGATAACTGAGTAAAAAGGCCGAATACCGGTATATTTGTAATTTTCACAAATAATATTTTTTTTTAAATTACGTATCACTGCTACGTCTAAAAACATTAGGTTTTATGAAACTAGACTATAGTAGGATCAAACAATTTTTTTTTTTTAATATCTTATCGCACTGCATTATGATAGAAATTAACTCTGAAGCCAACAAGTCGCTTAAATGGCCGATAACCGGTATGTTTACCCTATCTTTCAAAATGGATTTGCTGAGCTGTTGAAGCATTAAGTACAGATGATCCGACCGCATTCGTATAACTTTTACATCATGAAAGTACCTTATTATGGTCACTAGCTTTTTAGGCCACTAGCACACTAGTATTGAGTGAGTGAGCGAGTGAAAGACAGAGATAGTTTACCTTTCCGTTGATGAGTGCGTCGTCGGGCGTGTCGTGTGCGTGCGGCGGCGAGCGCGCTGATCCGGTCACGCTTCCGGCCGGCATTACCGTACGGGACTTCGGTTTGCGCCATCCCTATAACAACATAATCACTTTATTTTAACTCACTCAAAGTCAATGTCAAAACGTTTATTTCCTTAGACGCTTATGCATACATGGATAGGTCAACTTAAAGCTAATTTAAATACAATAACTACAATACCACTAACTAAATGATTTGGGGTCGGCACGAAACAACATGAAAGTAAGCAGTATATCCCACCACAGTGAACACAGCTACATTTTTAATCAATTAATTTTAATTTATATAAAAAAAATTATAATCGATTTTGTAACCGCATGTTCAACGAAACGGTTGCGGACATAATACGGTAAATAACCTAAAAAAAATTGCTCCGTCATTTTAATTACCTAACTATTTAAAATTTTTTATTAGTAACAATCATTTTTAAAATACCAAGTAAAGTATTACATAAATACATAATTCTTTCCTATATTTTCAATTATTTACATTTCTAGTATATTTTCTATTTTGTTCTAACGAAAAATCAAAGTTCTATTATCTTTGCACTTTCTTGTATTTTGTTAAAACTAAAAACAAATAAGTGTCCCGTATTTTGGACGGGAACTAACTAATAAAATAACAGACAAATTAAATAGAATACCTATTTTTATATGTAGTCAGTATGCCTATTATCGTAGTTTCGTATATCAACCTCAATTCTCGCGAGACCTCTCGGGTCCAAGTCAGTCTTAACCGGTTGTTACGGGAATAAATATAATAATGATTTTAGGCATTATCAGCCTAGACGTTGGACTCAAGCTAAAAACTAATGTTATTTACGTGTAGTTTTCACAAGTGTTCCTCAAATTTTGGAGTGGAACTTGGCCCTTAAGATTTAATCTAGTTTATATATAATCTAAATTAAAAATAAAGAAAACCATGATTCTATAATTTTAGTTCCCTAAAATAAAAAGTAAAAGTGTGATTCGCTTACATTTCAGACCACACTCGTGTATAATTGCAGATTTTCGGTTTTCCTTCCCCAAATTTACCCTCATAACTTTAAACGGGTCAACCGAACATCGGGAGCTATGATGCGACAGACTGACACGTCAAACGTATAACCCCCCTTTTTTGTCAGGGGTTAAAAGTACATTTCAAATTTCACTTAAATAATTTACTTTTTGAACTGGTTTCTGCATATTGCAATTACGTATGAATTATTTTTAAATAACAAAATAAAATTACCTTTTTCCTCCGATATCCTACATCGCTAGCATCGCTATCGGGAACTTCACTGCCGTCTGACTCAGTTTCCTGCGCTATGTCATCTCCAGAATTAACTGACACGTCGCTATTCTCAACCTTAACAACGAGAGCTGAAGACTCATTTTCATCTATACTGTTTGAAGACTTCGAGGTATTTAGAGCACTATCCCTATTTTCTTCTTCATAAGGTTCAATTTCATCGTCACTTTTCACCGAAATCGATAAGTCACTATTTTGATTGACAAGGCAAAGTTCTTGGTCACATATTTTGAAATTTTCAATCTTATTTTCTACGAGACAGGGTTCCTTTTCGTCCTCACTCATTTTAACTTTGTTTATTGTTTACATCATGTGAACACATGTGTTATGTTACTCACATCATTCCTAACAACACAGACTTAGATAGAAAACCTCCTTTTTTTTGAAGTCGGTTAAAAATATATTCTTCAAAAACATACAATCCCCATGAAACAACTTGATATATATATATAAACTTCATAATATTATTTTATAATCAAGAACGAGCAAATTTAGAGAAAATTAACACTATTAAAACTTGTTTGATCCGAACACATCATTGTCTATACTAAGACACAGGTACTAATCGCGATATTTAAAACATATTCAGTTAATCACCAAAAAAGAAAAAAACAATACATTAATCAGTCAAAACTCGTTTCAAAACACTTCCAATCGTCTTTATTTGAGCAATGCACAAACGTGTCAATGAATAATGACATTTAACTTGACAGATAAGATATCTTGTAAAATACGCAGACGTGTCGCCGCGCGCGCCGGCCGAATGTTTGTGTGTAAACATGGAGGTCACAGAGTAGGCGGTAGTCGCTTACGTAAGGCTGCCCACTGGTTTAACTGCAATTAGTTACTTACGTAATTATTTATAAATAAAAAAATATTTTTCTTTAATTAATAATGTGGGTTAAGAGCAAGACATTGATGATAATTGATTTTCTTTAATTTTTACTTAACAATGATTAAAGTAAAATAATTTAGTTTTTATTTTAGAGAGCGCTTAATTCAGTTCCATTATTATCTTTTAGAAGCTGTATTTTTATAAAGATGATGAGCCGTAATTTTTCACAGGCATTTTGTGTCTTTTTTACCTATCATCTTTCGCTTTCCATTGCTATGAATAAGCCTCGATGTGAAAACAGTAACGAGATTACCAAAAAATATATTAGAGATCACTTTTAGTGATATAATATATATAAAATAAAATTCCTAGGCATTGAAGTAGATTCTAAGCTAACATGGAAGTGCCAGATAGATGCTCTAGCAGGGAGATTAAGTTCTGCCTGTTATGCTATTAAGAAGGTTAGGGAACTGTGTGGAATAAATGCTGCTAGGACGGTTTATTTTGCCTACTTTCATAGTCTTATGACATATGGATTATTGGTATGGGGAAACGCATCAGCGTCCACTCGAATTTTTCGACTGCAAAAAAGAGCTGTCAGATCTATTAAAGGCTATAAACCAAGAGATTCTTGTCGAGACCTCTTTTCAAATTTGGGAATTCTGACCTACACTAGTGAGTACATTTTGCAATGTCTCATCTATGTAAAAAAAAATAGACAAAATTTTCCAACTTTGTCGGCAACCCACAGTTACAATACGCGACATGGTAGCAACATTAGGCATATTACATGTAGACTGTCCAAAGTTTCGAAAAGTTATTTGTGTATTGGTGTAAAAATGTTTAATAAACTCAGTGACGAATTAAAAGACCTGAATGTGGATGTTTACAAACACAAACTTAAAGAAACGCTTTTAAAAAAGAGCTACTACACGCTTTCCGAGGCTTTGGAGGATAAACAGCTGATGTAAGAACCGGTATGTTTGTTTACTTAATTTTAGTTTTAGACTTCATTCCATTTATCTTCCAACTCTGACATTAAATTTAATAGATTATTATATAGTTAGATACCAAACAAAGCCACCCTACAACAGCTAAAATCTGATATATTTTATACAAATACAATTAAAATTACTTATTAATATTATTATTTTTTGACATCCTGCCATTGTTTTTATTTTAAAGTTCTGACAATGCCCCTATACAGCAGCAACATAATGGTGTTTTGAATTAATTACTAGTTATCTTCACATGACATGTCAAAAATGAAATTATTTAATAAAATTTATTTGTATTTTAGCATAATTTGACAATGCCCCTGTACAGCAGCTCCATTTATTATGACATTCTTCATTTATTTTATGTTTTGTCAATGCTACTTTTAGCAAAATGTGCTCTTTATTTTTGGATTTTATAATATGACATTTATGTAATTGATGTCTTGTCTGTGACTTGCAGAGTGCTTATTATTATTTTGTAATATACTGTTTGAATTAAGATAATATAATATTAAGTTAAATAGAGTGAACGAAGTCAAGTGTACAGTGTTACCTACGACGAATAAAATACAATACAATACAATACAATAAGGCCGCCCATTATTACACTTTTATCTACATGTGTTAAAACACATAACAATATACATAATATATAATAGTGCATATGAACTAAAGTTCATAAGCATTGTTCTGTTGTATTATAATATTAGTGTTTCAATAAAGAGTATTGTATGGTATTGTCGATTCTGTTAGAAATTTAACGAAGATATTTTTTTTCTCCATAAAAAACATCATCCTACATTATCTAATTTAAATATTATCCTTCATAGAGGCAAACTACTTGTAAGTATCCGTAATATACGGGTTACATCTATGACAAAGAACAATATAGGAGAGCAAGGTCACGCTTGAGACGGCAAGCTCCAATAAACGTACAGCTAATGGTTGCGTCACATCTGATTCACACCCGCATACTCTGTGTCATGTGTCATGGTATATGCACGAGTATGTATATCAAATGAAACTCATGTCAAAGAATACGTTGGAGTTTGTGTATAGCATTCTCCGTGTCATGGAATATATAGGAGTATGTACAGTCCCCTCTTCCCCACTGGGCACTATGGGCACGTGCCCAGGGCCCCGCGATCGAATGGGGCCCCCTAGTTCCTGCCAGATTACCAAATGATAACCAATTATTATAATTAGCTTAAGTTTATACCACGCCTGCATAGTAAACACTAGGTTTCCGTACGGATTTGCGGTTGGAAACTCAGCGATTGCCCACAGGTCAATCGCTCGGTTTCCAACCTTAAACCCGTGCGGCAACCAGTATTCACTATACAGATGTGGTATAAAATATCGTGTGGGACTCGGGCCGAAACTAGTCTGTGAAAAAGACTGTGTTCCTGTTGAAAGGTTTTTGAAATTTATACCTATTAAAGAGCGATATATATATTTATACCTTATCTAAGTATTTAACGGAGACCATCTTAAATTTTTTAGAGATACCTACATGGTATTCCCATAAAAGATTGCAGAGGACAAAGCTACGACAATGCTTCAAATATGTCGGGAAAGTATAGTGGTCTACAAACAAGAATCAAGGAAAAATGTGAATTTGCCACCTTTATACCATGTGCAGGACATTCATTAAACTTGGTAGGTGTCCATGCTGCTAAGTGTATACCGGAGGCATCACAGTTTTTTGAAATAGATCAGAAAGTTTACCACTTTTTTCGGGCTCTACCCACAGATGGAATATTAACAGAACATTTAGGTTCAAAAAAAGTTGTTAAGAGTCTTTCACAAACCAGATGGTCAGCCCGAGCTGATGCAGTAAGTGCTTTGCATGGTTATAAAAGAATATTAGAAGCTTTAATCACCATCGCAAACGATACTGAACAGGCACGAGAAACAAGAGACGAAGCCCTTAGTCTGTCTAGAAAAATGGGAAATCTAGAATTTATTATACTGACGGAAATCTGGAGCACCATATTGGAAAGAATAGACAAAACAACAATCTTCAGAAAGAAACAATAACACTGGACGTTGCAACCAATTTGTTGACTTCACTTTATGATTTTATTACTAACCTCAGGGATACATTTTGATAACTTCGAATCATCTGCCAAAGAAAATAACCCAGAATCTGACTACAAGGACCTATCTCAAAGAACAAGACGTAGAAGCTCACGGCTGGATTTTTTTGATGGCTCTGCGCCATCAGTCCAATTGAATGGAAAAGAGCGATTCAACGTAGAAACCTTTCTCCCAATAATCGATACCTTGAGTGTTCATCTAAAACAGCGACAAAGTTCATATGAGACCGTCAGTCAACGTTTTCTTTAATTTTTTCACTTAAAAACTCTGAATTCCGAAGAGATACGACAAGGATGCAAAGAATTTTCTCAAATCTATTACGAAGACGTAAATGAAAAAGAGTTAGAAATAGATTGTCAACATTTAAAAGAATACTTAAAAAGTGTTCAGAGTGAAAATGAAGCATCTAACAGTGTACAGGAAGTATATAATCTATTAAAGCAAAACAAAATTGAAGACACATTTCCTAACGTAGAAATTGCATTGAGAATATTTTTAAGTATGATGGTAACTAACTGCAGCGGAGAACGCTCCTTCTCCAAATTGAAACGAATAAAAAATGAATTAAGAAGTACAATGCTTCAAGAGAGATTAACTACTTTGTCGCTGATGTCCATAGAATGTGATATTCTCAATACCATAGATTTTGAAGATGTGATTAACGATTTTGCTCATCTTAAATCTAGAAGGGTACCTTTGCAATAAACATAGAATTAATCTAAGGATTTTAAGTTAAGCGAGTTACTTTTGTAGATTATTTTTTATATTTCCTATTTTTTTATAGTTAGTAACTAAATAAAAATAAATTTAGAACCTTGTTTGTCTTTCTTTATCTATTGTAACTAAATAGTGTTTTCTCAAGGTCATAGGGGCCCCATGATCCTAATGTGCCCAGGGCCTCAAATAGTTTAAAGACGGCATTGAGTATGTATAGCATTATCTGTGAAATGCGTGTCATAGAATATGTAAGAGTATGTACAGCATAATCTTTGTACCGTATGTCATGGAATATGTAGGAGTATGTTAGATGTTTCGGTTCGGAAGTTAACGGTATAATTTATTGTTATTTCCTGTTTATTGGTTTTGTCATTAATTATAACGGTTTTATCATTTTCCTGGTCTAAAACATTCGTTGTAACGGCAGTTTGTTGTAAAGTAAGATTAGTAAATAATAAGTGATAAACTTCACTTCTAGGTTATAGGTACTATTTTTAATTTAGGCATACAGAAAGAGACATTGTAATGTATTTTTTTTGTTATAATTTTATTAAACCAAGCGTCTTTTTAGCGCAAACAGTAAGTAGGCTTGACTAAATGCAGTTCAAAAATATTTGATATTGGATGATACATCATAAGATGCTCTCACCAGCTTGTATCTTTCTGTAGCTTGTAATTACGAGGGATGATGTACATATTTCTGTTGCCGCTAATACAAGCGTAAAACATATAATGTTACACTAAAGATATTTAAAAAAAATACTTAAAAAACAGATAATAAATAAATAAATAAGGGGCTCCCATACAACAATCGTAATTTTTCTAAGGCTAATCAACGCTAGGTCAGTACTTGAATGCATGACCATGACAACTCTTGACTGGATTTTTTTGCACTGTTTATTAATTATAACTTTTTACTGATTTTATGCTTTTTTTTATTGCTGAAGATTTATATACTGCAATTGGAACCCTATCTAATACTTACCAAATATTTATTTATTCGACAACAATTATATATATTTTAACCCCCGACAAAAAAAGAGGGGTGTTATAAGTTTGACGTGTCTGTCTGTCTGTCTGTCTGTCTGTGTCACCATAGCTCCCGAACGGATGGAGCGATTTCAATCGCGTCCACATTACATAATATTATGTTGTTTTACATTTTAGGAAATTAAGGCATTGGAATCGGGGGTTTTTCTTAAATTTTAAATTTAGATTTATTTATTATTTATTATTTGTTTTTATTATTATATTTTTTTATACTGACCTTATCATCGAAGAAGCCCTGGTCGTCAGTCCTCTGCTGGCCCAGCAGCCTGTCAGTCTCTAGATCAGTGTCCGCTTCATCTGTCATAAAAAAAACAGATGTTTGTCATAAAAATTAACCTTATCAAATTTGCGTTTCATACTTAGGAAATAATAATATCAGGGCATTAAAAGCTCAGCATGAGCTTACAAAGGCAATGTTTTAAAGGCAATTAACATTATCGATACAATTTAATTTTTATTACTTCAGAACTTTTTACGTTATGGGATATCACGATAAATGGTAGAAGATACTTATAATGAGAGGGTTTTAATATGTACTTATTAGTAATTTTTTTTTTTTTTTAGATTTTTCACAACAAAAATTTTATCTTCATCTGTCAAATACATGGGATAACAACATATTGTAATCACCAACAGTCGTTAGTGGCAACTCGTGGCAGGGCTACATTAGGCATGAATAATCTTCTTTTAAATAAAAATGAATCGCAAAATGTGTTGCTAAGCGCATAACTCAACAACGCCTGGACCAATTTGGCCAATTTTTTCTTTAAATGTTCGTTGTAGTTCAAAGATTGTTTTTACGGCGAGAAAAAAGCAAATAATTACCCGTGCGAAGCCGGGGCATGCTATTAGTTACTGATAAAATTTAAGGATTTGTAAAAATTAAGATTATGATACATTAAGGAGAACTTTTATGATTTTCACTCTTTGTGACTAACCTTCGTCTCCACTCGTCGGTTTGATTTCTACAGATTCAGCGCTATTCGCAGACGAAGGCCTTTTCCTGGAAACATGTTATTTATATATTTAAAAATGTACACAAATGGGGATGAAATATAACTTTTGAAACTATTATGGTTATATATTTAGATTTACAACGGTTTAAATAATTACCATTATTTATTGAAAGAAAATTGAAAGACAATCCAATCATGGTAAATATCCCGTTATAAATCTAAATAGTGGGGATGAAATAGTTATTTTTTATACAAATGTACAGTATGTGGCCTTATAATAGCAAAAGGTAAAATGTTTTTCAGCCCACCTAAAAAAAGAAGAGGTTCCAAGTCTCAAATTTTATAGTATACCTATTAAAATAGTTCTATTATAAATTTGGCACCATAGAGGTATAAATAAATAGGTTTAATGATTTTTTGAAATCACAAACTCCTTGTTTCCTACTTTCTAAATTAAAATTTACTTTAACCTAAGTAAAATAAAATCAGCTTTGTGTTCAGATTTCTAAGCGCAAAAACGCTCTTTCCCTCTCATAAGGGGGGTGGAAAATATATTGGTTGTTGGTATGTTACCTGGAAATGTGTTATGATAGCCGTGTTGGCTAAGTGGGAGGACACTCGACTTTCATTCCGAAGGTCGTGGGTTCAAATCCCGCCACGCACCTCTGGATTTTTCTTCTTGAGAAATTTATGTGCGCTTTAACGGTGAAGGCAAACATCGTGAGAAAACCGGTATCTTCCGAGAACTTTAAAGAGTTTGAAGGACATGTGACATTCACCAACTAGCACTAGGCCAGCGTAGTGAATAAAGGCGTAATCTCTCTCGCCTAGAGAAGTCCCTGTGTCCCAGCAGGGGAACGTTAATAGGGTGACGATAGTGTTACCTGGGCGGGTAGCCGTCGTGGTGGCGCGGCGTGGGCGTGCGCGCGGGCGCGGCGGGCGGCGCGGGGCGGTGCGGCGCGGGCGCGGGCGGCGGCGGCGCGCTCGAACCGATCGCTGCGAACACAGAACAATAATATACATTTTCAACAACGCTTTAACATCATCATCATCCTGCCCTTGTCCCACACTATGTGGGGTCGGCACAACATGTGTTTTTCTTCCATTTCCCTCTATCACCCGTCATCTCTGCACTCACTAACTTCACAAAAATGCGTGGTAGGACTACATCTCACATTTTATAATATTCCTTACAATCCCTCTCGGCCTCATTAGGATGTGGCCTGATGAGATATAATAATATTGTTTGACAGTAAGTGGAACTAAAGACAATCACTTTGACAAAATTTACAAGATTATATTTTGATGACGTGGTAAAATACTTCCATATTTTCATGAGGCACTGGAAAATATTTGTCATTGTATTGATTACCTAGTATAAGTCTTAGCCCTGTTTGTATAATAGTTTCAGTAAAATCGTTCAAACTTCAGAACGTGAAAGAGCAAAAACATACAAACTTATTACAAACTAGCGGTCGGCCCCCGCTTTGCACCTTGTTGACCGTATTGTGAATCTAAGCCATTCACGCAATTATACTTAAACATAAAAAAAAACCAACTAAATTAGTCCAGCCGTTTAGGAGCAGTTCAATGACTAACGCACGTAGGTACGTAAGATTATCCGGGAAAATTACAATAGTAATTTTACTCACATAAATCAGAAATTTTTAAATAATTGATAGATGAGGATACTGCACAGTTATAAACTTTTGTATCCTCATCGTACTACCAATAACTATGAATTAATGTATTTTGTTAAATAAATTACTTTTTACTTTCTCAACACACCATATCTGATACATTATATTAAAAACTCAATGTTTTTGTACATGCAAATAAACTAATTTTATTATTATTCATCTGTAATTCCGTACCTAAGCTCAAAGGATCGAGCGAGTGCAGATCTGCGTCTGAGAGGAGATGCGGTTCAGTGCTGGTTCCGTTTTCGACGATCTCTTTCACCGTCACGGTTGATGTGTGATTCTGCAATAAATGCTGTTTATTAACATAAATAAATAAATAAAATAAGCCTTTATTGCAGTGAAACTTAATCTACATTTTACATAATTATTACATATTGTTTCCTTTCACAGCTTGTCTTTCGACAAAGGTCTCCTCTAGAGCCTTCCATTTTTCTCTGTCCTTTGCTAATCTTAACTATTCTGGGCCGGCTATTTTCTTAAAATCTTTTGATTTTTCTGCCTTTTTTCCTTTTACTATCTCTTGGATACCACTCTGTTATTGTTTTGGTCCATTTCTCATTCTTCTCCCTTAACATATGCGAAATTGTGTGCAAAGAACTTAAATGGCGCAATGCTGTTTATTAACATTTATTCATAAATGTCTTGTTTGAACGCAACTAGCAGTAATACTTTTCAGTACATATGTTCGAGCATGTAAGGTCCTAAAAGTATCAGAATAAATTTTGTCGCCCTCTAACGCAGCGTCAGGCCTTAGCCATATATGCCATATATTAGCCATTTTATATCCTTTATAGAATGAATTCTTGAGAAGGGACCATCAGGGCATTTCCCGTTTAAGTAACAAGAAATCGTTCTGAGGAGAATCCATAAAGGGGATCCGTAATTTTAGTTTAACACAAGATAATTTATATACATTGTTTGATTTTACACATATTAGAATGGACACTACAAGTCCGCCATTTTGAAAAAAAAACTTAAAATTGCGCCCAGTGATGAAACGCACGAAAGAGTAATTCTAACAAACAAAAAGTATGAAGGAACCAAAGGTGTACGATTTCTGACATATTTGGGTTTAATCAGTATAAAACATTTTAAGATACAAATATCTCAAAAACTTAGGGAAATTGAAACGAAATTGAGTTACTTTTTTTAAAAACATTGACTTCACTGAGCCGTAGAATCACGTTTTTTTTAAATGATGAACTAGTATGTATTTCAAATGTTGGGACACCTTTTAAAGATATTCAGAACTGCATATCAAATAATCAAAATGTTAAAAAAATGCTAAAATAGCAAAGATATTTATTTCACCCCAAATAATCCTATTTATTAAGATACAAGATACAAAATTATTTATTTCCATAGTTTGGTTTTACAAAACTTAGACACGTCAAAATAGATTACAAAAAAACATATAGGTCATAGGTGCTTAAAGATAAGTAGGAAATAAATTTATGGTATCTGGTCGCTTCGCTTTTTTTACGCTAGAGCAAAGAAGCGATTAGAAACTCTAGCTCATTTTTGTATTGAAACTTTACAATCATTATTTGTTTGTTAGTCTTGTTTTTGATATTGTGTTGGAGCAGATTCCGTCCCAAGCAGTTTTGTCCTCAAGGTAATCCGATATATTATAATAAGCTTTTTTACAAAGATTGTTTTTTACAATTTTCTTAAATTTAGTAATTGACAACTGTTGCAATTCTTTGGGAATCTTGTTGTAGAAGCGTATACATTGCCCTTTGAATGATACATTAACCTTATGCAGCCTAGTGGTGGGCAAAGCGAGTTTATATTTATTTCTTGTATTTACATTGTGTTTATCACTATTTTTTGTAAACAAATTAATATTTTTATGCGTATACATAATGGCTTCATAAATATATTGACAAATGACTGAATTAAAAACTGTATAGCCCAGGGGTTAAGTATAGAGTACCTGGTTGTTATTGTCTCCGTCGGAACCCTCGAGTGACAGAGTGTCGGTCACGACGGGCATCTTGGTGACCGGCATGCGACACGCGTCCGGCAGACGCGTCATGTCCATTTGCACTGAAATAAAATACATGTTAAAAATAAAGTTGTCTCGGGAACGTCTGGTTTATTTTTAAAGTGTACATTTTTACCGTCCACACAAGATTGGAGAATATTTGAATTAAGTACTGTTCTTTATTCGTAATATTTGAACCCTCTTCATTGTTTTAACAGCGTCACGGAGACAAAAGTCAGATTCAATTTGGGGTAGATATTCAAGACACTGATAAGACCTGTCAGTGTCACTGGTATCACTGGAGACGGGGAACGTAGCGCGTTCTTTACGACGTCTCGGAGACATTTACCTGTCATATGACTAATACTTTTGTGAGGGTACATATATTTCGTAGTACAAGTGCACTAGCGATGTTGCTGGCTCTGCCGCCGCTATCGCTGGTACCACTGGAGACGGGGAACAGCGCGTTCCTCGTTACGTCTCGGAGACCCCTAGCAGCTGTATGACTAGTACCTTTGTGTACGTCTACGACGTCGTTGTCCATGTGCACTAGCGACATGTCGCTGGCGCTGCCGCTGTCACTGGTGTCGCTGGAGACGGGGAACGGCGCGCGCTCTTCGCGACGTCTCGGAGACGCCTGCCCGCTCCAGCCGACGCGTACGTTTGACTCGCACACCGGCTTTACAAGGTTTGACTGGAAAAGAACATGTCGTTTCTATATTTTTAATGTTCACAAGAAAGCACTAAGAACCCGGTCAAAGTATTTTTTTGGTGGATTCCCGTTGGGCTGTCTGTAGAACTGTCATCTATCGAGTAAACTGGAACATATATTTTGACTGTCACTTTCATTTTTTAAGTAAGGACTCCCAACAAGTTAACACAAAACACATACATAACATAAACATGACAAAACATTTTTAAACAATGTGTTCTCAATGTTATGGTTGTTGAACCAGAACAACATTTAACTTGAATTTGGTACAAAGAAGAATTAAATTGAATCTTAAATTATTATCATTCAGTAGGTACGCGTGGCTAAAATAATTGTACTAAAACAATTGCTAGAAACTACAAAAATATTAGTTTTCATTTTATTTATAACCTCCAAGGAACCATCAAACTTCAACAAGGATTTGAATTTCAAAGTCATTGTTTAGTAATCATATGTCATTCAAAATCACAATGGATTAAAGAACAGTTAAGGGCCCCTTATACCGCAAATGCTGTTTTTAAAATCAATATGAATCAGTCAAAAATTGACGTAAAATTCTGAAAAAAATATATGTTTCAGTTGAGGATCTTACAGAGTGCAATTCGCTTACATTTACACAATAAGATGAACTTCGCTCGATAGAAAAAAATACCAAAGTTGCCTCTTTTTAAAAAACATTTTCAATACTGTGCCTAAAATAATAAATTTATTGACCTTATTTTTACACCAACCTTTAGATAAATCAATTTTCTAGTGAAAATCGCTGAGGTGCGTGTTGTAGTGTTATTTTCCTATTTATTATGCCTAAATACCTACAAACCCACGAGCGGCGCGACGCCCGCGGGCTTCGTCAGTCGCGCGGTGGCGCTTACCGACGACGGACCTGTGCCAGTGCTCTTCCCACCCGACGAGCGACGTGCGACGTGAAAAAAAAAGGTGTGTGTGCGATTCACACACGACAGAAGTGAAACTACAACAGTTAATAAAAACTGTGTAGTGACACAGATTAGCAGTACGCGGCGCAAACGCGTTTCGTCAATTCAGCTTTTTCATAGTTATGCGGAGCCTCGCCAGTCACTCTTCAAACCTCAGCCGTGTTTAGACATATCCTAATAAGGATTAAATAAATAATATAATTGTAATAATTGGTTTTACAAGTACAAGGACAACTGCGCGATGCGCGCTATTTGGTATTTGAGCCGGGGAAAAGGAACCAGTACATATCGAAAGAATCGAAAAAGATGATGAATTTTGGAAATCAAAGATGGAATCAAAATTATCACACTTTTACCACCTGTCCAATGTCTGCTGCCAGAAATCGTCAACCCCAAACACACTCGTGGTATGCCTATACGGAATCTGACACTTGAATGCGTATCCACCAAATCCGAAAATAAAGAAAAAGAGATTTTTTTATCGCAAAACATTATTAATTTGCAATCAGGAATAAGAATAAGAACATTTTATTGTATAAATTGTGTGTCATGTACATGAAGATCTTAAATAAAATCGAGTATCAACAATTTGATCCACTTCGGACATACAATATAGTAATAATTTAACACAATAGTTAAATTATAACAAAAATTACAAAAAGAAAAACAAACAAAAATCCTACAGAACCTACATACTAAAAACACTTCGAACAAAGTACCTTATATTTACCTAGTTCTCTAAGTATTCCTTTAGGTTATAGTGAACACTATTTACAAGCCAGTTTCTAAGTTTAGTCTTGAATGAATTTCCCGTACATAATTTCCGTTAAGTTCTTTTATTTCAAATGGCAAATGATCAGGACCTAGCACTAGAACTCTAAATTACAATGAAATTTAAGCATTTTATTCCTCATATAAAATGTATTTTTTTTATAAATGCGAATAAATATTGTACATAACAATTATGTTTGTTTTCATTTTGTTGTTTGTATTCTTTACCACAAATTCTTCAATCATAATTATCACCTCACTAATTCAAAAAGTTTAGTAAGAAAAATTATGTGTACATTCAATACCTACATACCTACTACAATAAACTTTCATTTCAATCAAATAAAAGAATATAGTCAATAAAATAATCAATATACTAAAAAAATAAAAAAAATAAAATTAAAATCACCGTAGCTACTGCATTCTGCTGTATTGTGGCGTTCTTGCTGCCGACAAAGTTCGCCGGAGTTCATATCAAGTCGGCTCCCGCGTAACGCGCATGCAAGTCGACTGGGCGAGTAAAATGCCTAAATCTTCGAAACAAGGTGGCCTTAACATCTGAATTTTGGGGTTACCTATTTATTGTTATAGCGGCACCAGAAATCCATCATATATGTCTAAATTTTAACGGTCTTGTTTATCTATCACCGACCATGAGATACTCAAGTCTCAGTATTAGGGTACCGTTTTACTCTTTGGGCACGGAACTCTAACAAGTAAAACCAATGTAGCCAGTCACAATCACATTATCACGTATCGTAGTGGGGTAGCCGAAGAGGGCATTTTGGCATTTACTTTGGCGCCAAGGTCCCCTATTGGGTTGCGAAGTTTAGATGATAATAAATAAAATTGTCATATTATATATCAATACTGTACATAACTCTTTCATCGGCGGAGATACGAAGGGTTTATTTCACAAAATTCGAGTTAAATAAACAATGGTTAGTTATGTTATACACTGAGCGAGATAGCTCTGTATTTTAACTATCGTATAATTGTATATGGTGAAAGAGGCATTTAATCTGACCGTGAGTGGTCACCCAAGCGTGTCAGAGTTTTTGAGGGAATGTTAAGAGAAACACTTAATTAAATGAAAACAAAGCATTTTATTTATTTTAGACATCATGTTTCGTATCAAAATTTTGTGCTTATGACCTACATAACCGTTAACAAAGCAAAGTGTTTTTTTTTTAAAGTCCAAGCAAGGTACATATTATAATTCAATATATCGATGCAGTTTCTCATAATGCTAAAATCGATGACAAGGTTCCTATGAACAAATCTTCCAATGTATTATATTTTCAGACTTTCCCATACTGACCGAAACTTATATTACAACCAGTATATTAGGGTGCTAGCAGATAAATATTATTTTATTTCATTTAATTTTCATTTTGAGTATTCGGTGGAGGTGCTCTATAGGGTCCCCTCTAAATATTAATCTGAGCCACGCTCGAGTAAAGCTCGAAATCCCCTCTTCGGCTCTTCTACTGTGATGAATTAAAAATCGAATTGAATTACAAATTCGTTCTCTTTAACTACTCACATTCAGCGGCAACCCAAGGAAGCTATGCGAGTTGTGATTGGTCGGGAGATGCGGCGAGATCGCCCGGCGCACGTCCAGGTTGTGTATCGGCCAATCAGCTTCACTGCCGCCGTCGATCCCGTTCTCGGACGGGCAGTCCTGCGTCTGGCGGCGGAGTTCGTAGTCCAAATCCTATGATATAGTTACATTCCATAAACACTACAGAATAATGTGTTTGTATTTCGAATTGATTACGGTAATGGTTCATTTATAAACAAATTTCTATTGAGGTTATAAAGTAAGACCTATCATTTTTAGTATTTTCTCGAAATTCTCCTGTTAAGCTTTATTTGAATGGTTCATAAAGTTTAATCTTCTTTATTTAAACTATGTTGTTTTAAAAATAATTGATGCAAAACAATATCCATCATTGCTGCTTCTGACGATAAGATATCTATTAAGTATTATGGCATCATTTTAAGACATAATGTATATTACAACTAATTTTTTTATAAAAAACTACTCGAGGCCATTACTTTGCCTCTATTTTGGAATTCAGACATATGTATTCCCGCGCCTGTCATATCTTACCTGAAAGTTGACAATCTCGTCGTTCTGCCTCCCATCCACCGGTCCCTTGAAGAACTCTTCCAGAACCTTCCTGGTCTCAGAGAACTCGTACAGGTAGTCGAAGGCGGCCGAGCCTGCGGTCGGCGAGTCCGTGTCGCTCTCCGGCATGCGGTCCGCCAGTACCCTGTCTCTGCTCTCTGTCATTATTCTCTGGAAGGAGAGAGGTGACATGTTAATATGTCAAACTTAAAGACGTTCCGAACAACATAAATACAAAACAAAATAAAACTGAACATGGAACGTTTTAACGCCTGACCGTTCTCTGTCTGACAGATCAATAAAGAAGGGCACACAATTAAAATAGTGGTGGCAACGACCTTAGAACCATAGACGCCTAATCTACAACTTTTTTTCAGTAAAGCAATACCGTACACCTCCGCTTGCGTAGGTCGCGTCATGTTCATGCATCAAGAAACGTGATCTATCTATATAAATAAAAATGAATTGTTGTTCGTTAGTCTGATTAAAACTCGAGAACGGCTGAACGGATTTATCTTATCATTGTCTTGAAATGTTCGTGGAGGTCTAGGGAAGGTTTAAAAGGCGAGAAAAAATCGAATAATTGCCGGGGAAAAAAAAGAATAAAAACCCGTGCGAAGCCGGGGCGGGCCACTAGTAATTAATAAATAGTGATGGGACATAATTAGCTATTTATGCTCATCGAAACCCCGATGGATTTTAGTTCTTAACTGTTAAAGGTTTAGTTTATTAGTTAGAATAGGAGTATAATGGCTTCGGCCAAACAAGCTTTAGCAACGCGGGTAGGGGCATTCGAGGCGGGAGCATCTGAAACGCAACATTTTTACCTGGAAACGTCTCACTTTGAGGGTCTGGTGTGCAAAGAGCCATAGTAAAGTATAGACGCCACCGCTACGAAGCGTTGGCGAATAAATAAATAAATAAAATAAATATTTCCAGACAATGCACACAACAACATTTAGCCCCGTGGTAAGCTATAAGCTTGTGTTACGGGTACTAGATATCTGATATACTTAATATAATAGTCATACATATATAGATATTTTTTATTATAAATATTAAACACCCGAATGGCCGAAGCTTACTTGTTGAAGTTCATTGATTTACTTATTTTAAGACATCTTTTAAACTTACTTAATAAAACAGACATACATACAAAACATAAACAAAAAAATATTTTTTTATTACATACTAGTGGCCCCTGATTCGCACGGGTTTTATTAAAAAAAAATCCCGGCAATTATTAGATTTTTCTCGCCTTTTAAACCTTCCCTAAACCTCCACGAACATTTCAAGACTATGATAAGATAAATCCGTTCAGCCGTTCTCGAGTTTTAATCAGACTAACGAACAACAATTCATTTTTATTTATATATAGATATAATAACACCCAGACAAAGGAGAAAGTAGTTGCAGAGCATACAAACACTTGACCCCTCGGCGGGAATCGAGCCCCCTGTCTCTTGCGTCGCAAGGGGACCTAAGCCCAACGCGCCACTGAGGCAGTAAAATCTTAATTTAAAATTTAAGACACCCCCGATTCCAATGCCTTAATTTCCTTAAATGTAAAACAACATAATATTATGTAATGTGGACGCGATGCGCTTTCATTTGATACCCCACACTCGTATATTTGCAGATTTTCTGTTTTCCTTCCCCACTCTCACCCCCATAACTTTCAAAGGGCTCAACCGATTTTCATGAAACATTTTTAAGAACACCCGGGCCAAACTCACCTTTCATACAAAAACAACTAAATTGAAATCGCTCCATCCGTTCGGGAGCTATGATGTAACAGACAGACAGACACACAGACAGACACGTCAAACTTATAACACCACTCTTTTTTGGTCAGGGGTTAAAAATAGAACATTATCTCACCTGAGGAAACCCTGGTCTCGGCGACCTAGCCGCTTTCTGCGTCCCGTATCTCCTCGGCGAGCCCTCATACTCCGCAATAGGTAGCTCCCCAATAATCCGCGCCACCCGCTTGTCCTCGTCCATACTCCCACTCGCCTCCCTGCTCGACTCACTGCCACTATCCTTAATATCACAATCACCGTTCTTCATATTATCTAAAGTTCGTTTCACACTCATGTCTATTTCGTCGTCACTTGCGTCCGGGTCCGTCCTCAAACCTAGAGACACAGAATTCAATATCACTGGAAGAAAGAAAAAATGATGGTGATGATGTGTGAAATGATAGTAAGTATAGCAAGCAATAATTTATCTGCAATTTTGAAGATAGGGAACGTGCAGAAACTATAGGTGGCAGCACTAATGCAAGTTAGCAGAACCATTGATAGGCACGTTTCCTATAAGGGTGAAATTGTTAAACGAAAACAAAAGATAAGCGCAACAATTTGTGATGAAACAAAACACAGAAACGTACACACACGTATTTACATGAAAGCGCGTAGTCAAGATCATTATTCAACATTAGCAATAAATTATCAAAATAAATAAAGTGAACATTACCTTTCCAATCATCATTATCATCAAAAACCATGACTTCTCCATCAGCGACCACGGCTATAGGACTGCTTTTAGTGCTTACATCTATAGTCTTATGAGGGTCGAGTATTGGAGAGCTATTCTTGGGTATACCCATGTTGTTGGTGTCGATGAGCATGTCTCTGTCTCTTTCGATTCGTTCTCTGTCTCTTTCTCTCATTGGCTCGCGGTCTCCGTTCGTGTAAGACGGGGATGTGTGCCTTGATATCATTTTCTTAGGCTCATTTGTTATTCTATGGATTTGGATCTAAAACAAAAAAATAACGTATGAATACTATAATTAGTACAGTATCGTCTGTGTAGTCGAAGGTCTCAACAAAAAATAGGAATATACAATTTGGTTTAGTGGTAGTTGCAAGCCGCTTTAGACCTAAATAATAATATTTTACTAGGGAACCTAGTTTAATGCTGATGATGATGAATACAATCATGGGTCAAGATCCCCCAACAACTATGACGGCACAATTGAGGAAAAAAGGTATTAAGCTGTCGTTTCGTCTGGTTTCTTAGCATATTGCAAGGAATTTATAACCACAGGAAGCGAAATGAGCTGAAGATACTATGAAAACTCGTTCGACCAACATTGGCGGGGGGTGAGGTTATTATCCAACCAAATACGAACGAATTGTGTGTCTTGCTCTCTTTCGTGTTGAACGTATTTCGCTATCTATTTTCCAAAGAACACTGATGACCTTTTTTATTTTATCGAGTGATATTGCTGTCAAAACTAGTCAAAACTAGGGATGCCCTAAGTTGATTATCGATATGAACGAACTAATGAATGAATTAAATGTTCAAGTTAAGGGGTACTGCGATTTAGTGAAGAAGAAGTAATTAACTAAGTAAAACATTTATTAAGCATAATTTGGACAAGTTTTACAAGTGATTATACCAGTACCCAGTGTAGGTAAGCGGGCACCAATTTTGGTTTTTACCTACTTGTATATTTTACGTGGATCCATAGAGGGTATCATTCGTAACTACTTTGGTTTTTCTTTTGAAATAAAACAAGTACTTGTCAAGAAGTTGTTGTTTATTTATTTTTCTTAAGATTAATCTAAAAAGCGAAGATTTTAGTACGAACTAGCAGTGCCCCGCGGTTTCATCAGCGTAGTTCCCGTTCCCGTGGGAATACCGGGATAAAAAGTAGCCTATGATGGAATAGCACCTTTGTGCAGTTTCCTTTGTTTAGTGGCATTTTCATTAAAACAATTTATCGTGAAATGCAGACTGCATATTCTATGATGCTTTGTTAAGATCCATGTTTGGTGTCTCCGAACCGCTTTTACCCACTTTCTCTTTCTTGCTGGATTGGTCGGGAATCTATAAAAGTTATAAATAAAACGGTTGTAATATTGACTGTACGAAATGTACAGTCAATATTACAAAAATAAAAAGTACTTAAATAATTATTATACCGAATATTTCCTTATAATATTGAATATCACAGGTAGCTTAAATTATCAAGTTATATAAAATACCAAACAAAAACTGTCCTAGATATTTACAACATTACCCCCAATACAAAATTTCATCCAATTTAGTTCAGTGGTTTAGGCTCCTATGCGAACGAAAGAAAACAGGCGCACGCACGCAAAGCATTTGATTTTTTCGTTTTTTTTTTACCATAGAGAATCAATCCTCAATCTCATTTTGTTACGATTACAATACCTCCATACTCACTCCGTTCGCTCGAAAGTAAACAGTTTCCTACACTTTTGGTACCTCTATACGTGATACTTTTTACCCCCTTATCTTTGTATGAAGAATTTCATTCATATCGATATTGTTAATCGATAAGACCCTGTCCCTATTGAACGAAGAACGAAGTAAAAATGGCGTGAGTGAATGGCATAATCCGTCAGATTTAAGTAGGACAGGTTTACTGTAAAATATCCATTAGAATGTAAGACTTTTCATTTTAGGCGTATTATTTTTCAAATTTGTTATTATTTTATTGATTTAACATAAAATAAAGCGCTAATACATTATAAATTCGTACTTACGGGTGAAAGGAAACATCAGTTGTTCGATTGCTGTAGTTTTTACACATTAGCACTGCACATTTCGTCATTTTTCGACGTTGTGAATTCTTCGAATCGTCGATTGCAACTGAGACACATGCATCGTTTACCGAGGTCAAATTTCCCGGTTGTCGGCTAGAGGGGTAAGGGCGAGAATGACAGTATATCGCTTCCTGTGGTTATAAATTCCTTGGCATATTGAGCCCAGCGCCGGTTTAATCTTAAAATGCATTTTCTACCCATAAAATTTCCCTAAGCACTCACGCATAACTGATTATATGGACTATCCCTAGAGAGTACCTCGTAGTGTAAGTTACTCCAGTATTCTCGATGATAACCCACATATTTCACCAGTTACGAACTGGAGTATATTTCACGAAATTCTCTTCATATATTGCTGAAGCAAAAACCTCACTTCCAACTCATTCGTATGCAAGGAAAGCCGGCACGGACGCAAAACGACCTTTTTCTGCCGTACAATTATCATAGGTTCACGAACCGCATTTACTATTCCTATTTGCTTAGTAAATAGAGGATCTCGGATGATTTTTTGTTAAGTAAATAGCGTTTATATTATTCTGCAGTCCAGTGAAGGCTCAAACGGGCTCAAATAATAAACTAATGGAAAAACGCTGTTAAAAGTTATTGGTCGGAGAATGGATTTGCGTATTTGGAAATAATTTTACTTGTTTGAAATTCAAAAACCGGTTGTAAATACACCGTAGGCAACACAGTGACTAAAAATAGTGCACTGTTGTGCTCAACAGAGACCACATCCCTTCCATATCTTCATCGAATGATGTCATATTCAAATATAAATATCGACTCCACCAGCAAAATATGTATAATCCAATCATATAAATAATTCTGTTCTTAGTTACGACTTACGAGTCTTAGATTTAGTTCCTTACCTCATTATTAACATTACTGTCAGGCGCATAGTCGACCGTGTCCTTAGTGAGCGCCCGCACCTTGTTCCTCAAGTTGTGTTTGTGTGTGTTGGTGTGTCGGAGTTTGCGCACCGCCTTCGTCCTACTCTGCGAGTAGAGCTCGCGACCTCCTGCTATTTCTATGATCCTGGTAACAAACAGAACGAAGGTCAGGATTATTTCCATGATGAAAGCCCGCCTGAGGCGCAGGAGGTTGCGGGTTCGATTCCTGCCGCGAGACCAGATTTTGTACGATCTGCAATTTCTGGTTTCGGGTCTGGGTATTTTCTATGTATAATATGTATCTATTTACAAAAAAAAAATTATCTATGTTGTATATCAGTCACCTTACACCCATAGTACAAGCTCTGCTTAGTTTGTGGTTAGGTGATGCTGTGTGATTATGATTAGTCCGGAAATATTTATTTATTTTAAAATATTTTAGTTAATCTTATATGAAAACGGGATACGAGTAACAAATAAAATGAATATGAGTGTAAGAAATAGGTAAATAACTTTCGCATTAAAATATTTTGATTGTTTTTTGTTACCTTTTCAAACCTTATCTACTTTACTTGAAATATTAAAAACAAGAAAATAGACTAGGTACCATTTACTTTGGAAAACTTAAGTAAATACAATTCCCGTATGAAATATGATAAGCGACTCTGAAAATTCACGCGGGCGAAGCCACGAGGGAAGGACTAGCATTATTTACCTTCATAGAAACAATCCCAGACTAAGAACTTTATGCCATGTTACTCAGTAACAAAACATTTTAAACAGCGTCGATACAAGCATCGATACATTCGAGCTACAAAACAAATGTAACACAATGACTATAGAGAAACCCTTTCATGCCAAAGTCGCATTAAGGTCTAACAACATTGAATCTTGCGTGTACATACATACCTAGTCTACCTACCTATAGTAGCATTAAACTTATCCTAGTTGAATTACGTCTTGGAATTCCATAAAGTTGTTGCTAAATCCCTTTTGCTTTGAATTTCAAGTTTGGATTATTCCCAAAGGTTAGCCGCAAGAGGTTGTTTATATTCGCTTTGACTGTTTAAAGTGAAAGATCGATGTGAACAGAACTAGAAAACATTTTATGTCTTTGAAGTTCAAATTTTGGGAAAATCTAGTATGTTTGTGCGTTTTATTTCATCGGATTTCTTTTTTTGGGTGATTTGTTGCAACGTTAATAAATGTTTCATTAGAAATACCATACAAGGTAATTTTATTGATTATTATCGTTGATGGATATAGTTGTTGTGGTAACACAGGTACAGATATATATTTTTTATACCCTACCCCTATTATTTAGTTCAGATAGGATGTGCAATATAGAAATACAAAAAAATATATATGTATATCAACAAAAAGCCTACATAAAGAAGAAAAATGTAAGTCAGTGTGAGTGAATTAATAATTTCCAGAACAACACATTCAACATAAATTTATTTCTTCTTGCTAATCAACTCGAGTACCTAAACAAGAAAATTTACAGAATTCACTTAGCGGGATCAGATTTATCTGCGATCGAGTATGTGTCACCCGATTGATTCGAATGAGATTACAATCGACTAGACTTGCTTGACTCGATTCTAAATGCGCTTTCGGTAGATATTCAACTTACCTTCATTATTATCAGATTCGTCGCGCTACGAGAAACCTTTTTATTCGAATCTTGGCTTATATCTAATTTTAGTTTTAGCCAGCCTTTCGCGTAGAAAAAGTATGTGGGAGGTTTTTTCTTTACCTAACTAAAAATAACGTGGATACATTCACTCGACACTTGTCCTTTATTACTCAAGTTTACATGTTTTTGTACGAATTTGTCAAAAATAAGTTTAAGGCGACCTTGAGGACATTAGCTTGGCATAACGTAAACCTTTGTTTTTGGTTTTGTTCAATATTCTCATCACACCGTTACGTTTTG
This sequence comes from Gymnoscelis rufifasciata, assembly GCA_929108375.1. Taxonomy (NCBI): domain Eukaryota; kingdom Metazoa; phylum Arthropoda; class Insecta; order Lepidoptera; family Geometridae; genus Gymnoscelis; species Gymnoscelis rufifasciata. The sequence goes on from OV815303.1 coordinate 2,138,184, forward strand.
TCAATTTCTTGCTAACTCTTATTTAATGAATGTAAAGAAACGCAAGAACGATTATTATTAGCTATGATACATATACATAGGTATTATTGCAATAACTTAAACAGCTACTTTTTTGGTTCCCAAGAAATAAGGCATAATATTTTCTGAGTGTGTTAAACAAGATTAGCATTTTTGTGTTTTTTTTAAATACGGATACCTTTTCGAAGGTTTAATCGAAGAGACCATTTTGCATATCAAATCAAATCAAATATTTTTATTCAATCAATTTCGGGTAATACGTCTTATTATTAAAATACTGCTCTACCGAAACCTAACTTTACAGGCAAAAGGCCAAGTGTAATAAGTTCGATACTTTTTTTATTGAGTGGTCTAAATTAATGACTTCAAGGAATAGAACTCTCTTTGATAAGGTTCTTTTTTTTTATATGATCGATAAGCCTTCATTTGACCACAATCTCACCTGATGCAAAGGACGATGTGGTCTAAGATGGGACATGAAGATGGCTTCTGCGGATCACATTACGAAACACGTAAAAATCGCTTCACGCACTGGCCCAGCCCGGAGGGTGGTGACAAGCCGCGGCCGAAGCCTACCACAAGAGACTGTTCTTAGCACCACCCGGAGGTCACGTGTAAGGATTCAGAGGGTTACCACTTACGGACGTGAACAAACAAAACCTCCAAACTCATTGCAACTCGGTTCAAAAACATTGCAACTCGCAACGCCCCAATATGATGTTTGGAAGGCTCAAGTCCAGCAGTAGATATTCTTCGACTGAAGACTTGAGAGTAAGAGATACAAGATATAATCATGTCTCACAAATCTCGCAGTTTGTAGGTTCCCCCGTTAAGTCCAGTAAGATATGTGGCTGATGAGAGACAGAGATGCAAGAAATGAATCCCTCTCACCTCGAATCCCTCAGTTTGTAGGTGCCGCCCTTAGCGTTGAGGATGACCAGCTGGCCATCGTTCTGCTCCTCGTCAGAAGAGCAGTTGTTCACGTTGTTCTCTCGCCCCTCCAGGGCGGAATTTAGTCTGCAAATAAAAAACACTTTGTAATTTCCTGAGTATATATTAAGTATATGGTTGTTAATTTTAATTTTAAAGTTGGTCATATGCCTTCTTCATAGGTTTCCAGTCGCTTCTGTTGAAAGCGACCATCGTGAACCTATGGCCTTTACCAAACCATACGTTGGTAAATGTTTTACACATCTCCTGATGATCAGTGGTCTCCATTTAAGAACGTTCAACCCCAACAGCCAAATATATGAATCTTAATGATTTTTAATTATAATTAGCGATAATGCTCACTTTTTACGTTAAATTTTCCTGCACGCGAAGGTTACGGATGCGTCTTAATCATTTTCTGCATAAATTTAATAGCCAAATATATGTATAGGGTAGCATAGATAAAATCTTTAACATGACACGTGAAAGATTTCAGCCGTCTACAAACGGCTGGGTGTTATGGACAAAAATTGTTCAAAATAAAGGTATTCATTTTCGGTTTAACACAAAAATATTTAACAGCTATAGTTCCAAAGCCGTTTTGGGTAAGTTTATGACTTTCATTCCGAAGGTCGAAGGTACAAACCCAGCCAAGCACCTCTGCATTTTTCTTCTTGTTAAATGTATGTGCGCTTTAAAACACGTGCTTTAAAGGTGAAGGCAAATACTTAATAAGAACTTTAAGGAGTTTGAAGGACATGTGACATTTACCAACCCGCACTTGGCCAGCGTGGTGAATTAAGCCTAATCATTGTGGGAACATTCATACGGTGATGATGATGATAGTTCCAAATTGCCATTACACTAATCTTACAAACCAGCAAGATATTAAACATAAGATACGGTATATTAAGATCGAAAGCAAAAATAAACCTTATCCAGACCTAAGAGGAAAATAGACTCGTATTTATTAGAAACAGACATTGCAAGGTTTCTCTCAGCACGAACAATGACTTTTATCTACAGCGGCTTTTCTACTTATTGGTCATTGTACCTACTCTAGTTTTTGTATTCTACATTCTATTAAGCTTGAATGTTTTAATCCTTACAAATAAAATCAACATTTTCTATACACGGAAATAGTTTATAGGTTGATTGACGGCTTCAGTGACTCGTGGGCAAAAGCCACGCGCCCAGAGGCGCTAGAGGTAGCGGGTTCGATTCGCGCCCAGGGGTCAAGTGTTTGTTTGTTCTGCAAGCACTTTCTCTTTGGTCTGGGTGTTCAATATGTATACTAAAAAAATATCTATATATATTTATTATATTAAGTATATCAGCGCGCCTAGAGGCGCTAGAGGTAGCGGGTTCGATTCGCGCCGAGGGGTCAAGTGTTTGTTTGTTTTGCAAGCACTTTTCTAAAGAGAAAGTGCTTGCAGAACATACAAACACTTGACCCCTCGGAATATATATTTATTATATTTAGTATATCAGATGTCTATAGTACCCGATATAACTTTTTAAATTATCATGGTTTTTAACAATACCCGGTATGTTACCCGTTTTAAATCATAATATAGTACCCGAAACACAATCTTAGAGCTTACCACGTGCTAGATGTTGTTGTGTGGATTGTCCGGAAATATTTTATTATATATTTATAGATCTCCCTTAATGCTGTATGTTTTTTATGGACTCTATCAGATAAAATGTGTCATAAATTTTAAGCAAGTAAAGAACGTGTGTTGTTTCATAGTATTGTTGAATGCCATCTTCCAGCTATCATCAATAAATACCTACTTAAGCCGCTCGACATTAGACATAGACCTCATAGATTGGTAGAAATTATAGTTGAAAGCGATAAAATCTTAACCGAAACACAATCTTAGAGCTTACCACGTGCTAGATGTTGTTGTGTGGATTGTCCGGAAATATTTTATTATATATTTATAGATCTCCCTTAATGCTGTATGTTTTTTATGGACTCTATCAGATAAAATGTGTCATAAATTTTAAGCAAGTAAAGAACGTGTGTTGTTTCATAGTATTGTTGAATGCCATCTTCCAGCTATCATCAATAAATACCTACTTAAGCCGCTCGACATTAGACATAGACCTCATAGATTGGTAGAAATTATAGTTGAAAGCGTCTTAGATCTATGCAGTTGTTTAAAGATGCTCTTTTCACTACAATGCCTTATGTTTTGTAACCATTAGTCAAATCAGTATAAGCAGAAGTATTCGTAAGCTTTAAGTTATGCTAGAGTTTAAGGCTTTTCTCCCTGGAAAAATGCCATTCAAAAACTCCGCGTTAGTGTCAGTAACCGGACTGTTAGAAGACTGCGACCGGTGCAAGCGTTCCAACATTATTCTGAGCAAATCGTAAAACAATTTTTGGATTAATTTCTCGGTTGTATTCTCTGATAGAGGGCTCGTAAAATTTTTCTCAGGGGGTATATCCAGTGGTATACATTAAAGTACAACGAAAAATTTTCTTCATTATGTTTACTTACAAGTAAATTTACCTACATGCATAAAAAGTGCTGTGCTAAAACAGTAACTACGAATATTTTGCTTAATGACTTCGTTTCTAATAAAGCAATAAATTGCAACGGCTGGGTAATATAGTAATCTGCGGGCAACGGTGCTGGTTATGCTTAGAGTATAAGGGTGTTAGATTAAGATTATTTAACTAGGCTAGAGTATAATTGTAGGTTCTTCGAATATATGTTATGCTCTATATTTTTGTGTCAATTCAATTGTGTTTAATCTTTTTTAGAGTACGGTTATGTAGACGCCACATACATAAGCTGTATGAGAAATAAATGAGGATACATCTAAATTTAGATAAAAAAACCGATTCCAAAACCTTAGACAAAGAATAAGTAAAAAGAAAAACATATTATTTTGTAATGTGCATATTGTGCATGTGATGCGCTTCATTTGAGACCCCTCGAGTATATTCGGTTCTTCTTCCCCACTTTCAACAGTCGCAGATGTCTATAACACAGGCTTTTCTAGTCTAGCGTAGACATCTACGGCTCACCATATTCAATCTAGATTGCACTAATTTATTTTTCATAGTTTGTAATTTGATTTTAAGGTTGATTGTAAATGGTGATTTATGTGAAATTATTTTATTTGTGGAAATAAATAAATTATTATTATTATTAAAAAAAAAAAAAAAAAAAAAAAAACCCCCCAATTTTTAAAAAACTCATCCAATTTTCATCAAACATGTCTAAGAACACTCGGGCGAAATTCCCTTTCATACAAAAAGAAAAAAACGGTGGGGTGTAATTATAAACAATAAACAAGACAGTAACATTCATCATAGGTAAACAAACTTACCGACGACGTATTGATTATAACTTACCGACGTATTGATTATAAGATGATCCTTCATAATTAAGGAAGTGAGAAAGCATGTAGCTTTGTTTGTAAATATCCGATGGGAGATAATGTTTGTTTTCTTACGCTTTGGTGAGGAAAACTAGGTAGTAAAAAGAACCTTAAGAATATTTGTAATATGATCTATAACCAAAAACAGTTTTGCAATACATTTTAAAGACTGGATTAACTAACGTTTCACATGAGTTTATCCCGTTTTTTAAATGAATAGTTGTAGCTCATGATAACTTTGAAAATGAAATAGAGGATTTCTATTAGGTATGCTCTAGTAACAGTCCGTGATTTATATAGCCGTAGTCTGTAGTATAACGCGCCACGACTTTTGAGTACATATAATGAAGTAGCCTAAAGTTTATCCCTAGATAAGCGTGTTCTTATTCCTTCCGAAATTATCTAGGTTTTCATATTTATATAAAGTTTAAGGGACAGCCAACGTAACGTATCCTGAAGAATGTATTCATAAGTTCATTTATCCAACTTTTTTAGGGTTGGTGAGTTCATTTATAGAGGAAACCTTATGGATTTTACTTCCTACAGCGAAAAATACCATAGTACCTTGAACTCCCAATAATGTGCAAAGCCGCAAGCTTGTGTCACTAGTCTCTTGATATTAATAAAATTGCATTTTCATGCGCTTTTAGGAACGGATATATGTAGTGGTGTGCAACAACGAAGTTGGGACGGGTAGCTCAAAATAAATAACAAGCCAATTTATTCGCTTAAAAATTTCAAACAAACATATAAGTATTCTAACAAACTTCAATCTAGCTCTACTTGGTCATAAGGTAAGGCTTTTACCCCCTTTGGATAAAAGCCTTGCCTTACCATATTTTCATAGAAAATACATTTAATTATTTTAACAAACTTCAATCTATCTCTACTTGGTCATAAAGTAAGGATTTTACCTCCTTTGGGAAAAGACTTAAGGCTTTTACCCCCTTTGGATAACAGCCTTGCCTTACCATATTTTATCATACATTTTCATCATTTTTTACAAATACGCAATCTTTTTTCTCTCCATCCACGGTTGTCTGGAAGAAATTGCTTTTAGCAATAAGACCGCCCATTACGCATTCTAGGTTTAGTTTTAATTTCATATTGTATTGTTCATTTGGTGTGTAATAAAGTATATTCTATTCTATCATAGAAAGTGATTAAGTTAGATATTGATAGTGAATGTTACCTCTCGTGATGATGCTGCATGTTCTTCGGCCGGCACTTGGGGAAGAGCCGGGTGAGGCGCTCGCGCTCGCCGCCGTCGGAGGCGGGCGTGGAGGCGCCGGCGCCGTCCGCGCGCAGCGCGCACGCGCTCATCGCCCCGCCGCCGTCACGCGCCGCCCGCCTCTACCAGACAATGATACCACTCAGCACACTACATAGCTACGTACATATACTATGCAGGTAACGACGACCTTGATACCACTTAGCATACGTATAGACTATTACCTATATCGGTACTTTTACTAGTTTTTTTGGAAATTTGATCCTTATACGATTCAATTCAATTTATTTATTTCACTTTTGGGACATTAAGAACACTTAGTTACGTCAATAAATTATTACATACATTATTATTTAAGAACTAATTAAAATAATCAATTAATAGTGCAGCTGAACAGTCGCTTTGTCAAAGTATGTAGAAGCAGCTGTAATGAGGCCTACACAATCTAGAATAAACCTAATTCTACCAGACAACGATGGCAGTGCACACAAATAATCACTATAATGGTACATATACTATAGAGGTAATGACGATACCTCTAAGCATAAGTAATGACTATTACCTATACCGGTAATTTTACTGGTTTTTTGGAAAATTTGATACTTATACGATTCTACCAGACAACGATACCAGTACACAAACGTAATCACTATAATGGTACATGGATTCGAAGTTCAGCTGGCATAAACCCATGGCAAAAACGTATTTATTAGGAATGAATCTTCGACGAGATTTGGGATAATGATATAGATGTCTGGAGGTCGGCGTAGCCAGCGCCGTCCGCCCGCCCGCCTTTACCAGACAAATAAACTGGCTCACGTATAACTATTAACTACACTATTATTGGTACTAATATGGGTACGCGCTGATCACCCAGCCGCCGTTACAAACCGCCCGCCTCTACCAGACAATGATACCACTCAGCACACGTATAACTATGTATACCAGTCATATATCGATTTTATACACAGCCTTTTTCGCTATTTTTTTTTTTATTTTTTTTTTATTATTGATAAGCCTTCATTTGACTACAATCTCACCTGATGTTATGTGACGATGAGGTCTAAGACTAGGCCTTCATGCTCCAGCATGAAGGCCTAGAAGATGGCTTCTCCGGGCCACATTACGAAACACGAAAAAATCGCTTCACGCACTGGCCCAGCCCGGAGGGTGGTGACAAGCCGCGGCCGAAGCCTACCACCAGATACTGTTCTTAGCACCACCCGGAGGTCACGTGTAAGGATTCAGAGGGTTACCACTTACGGACGTGAACAGACAAAACCTCCAAAATCCGCTATGAGTCTGAGACCATGGTCTCAGACATAGAAAAAGTATATAAATCATATAATAACTGTTAACGATATATAACCGAGTCTGTGTTTATAGGACGGGAAAGTTGCGTAATTTTTTTAAGAATTTGACAAATAATGGCAGTTTTTCAGACTTATGAAGTTAATTAAAACAGTTAATACTTTACATTATCTTAATCTACCTCGTAAAACCGCAATGCGACGAAAAACGTACTAATAGACCTGAATTATGAGGCTTTCACATTTTCGTCTAAAAATTACAGCAAAGCAATAAGTTTATTAATATTAAAAGGTGGCATGGCGGGCCGCGTCTACGAACAGCCCTCCGCGTCTCTAACGGGTCTTCGCGTTATTGGGCACGTTTTTATTTAAGTATTTAGTAGTTACTTTAAGTCATCATCATCATCACCCTATTAACGTTCCCACTGCTGGGACACAGGGACTTCTCTCTTGACGAGAGAGATTAGGCCTTAATTCACCACGCTGGCCAAGTTCGGGTCGGTGAATGTCACATTTCCTTCAAACTCTTTTTAAGTTCTCAGAACATGCCGGTTTCCTCACGATGTTTGCCTTCACCGTTAAAGCACGTGTTTAAAGCGCACATAAATTTCTCAAGAAGAAAAATCCAGAGGTGCGTGGCGGGGTTTGAACCCACGACCTTCGGAATGAAAGTCGAGTGCCCTCCCACTTAGCCAACACGGCTTTACTTTAAGTATAACATATCAATACATTCGTTAAGAAGGAGATGGACTCATACACCGAGGGTTCCGTGTAATTTAACAAATAACCACATTTTGTCAGTCCCATAAATATCTATATAAATAAAAATGAATTTTTGTTCGTTAGTCTGATTAAAACTCGAGAACGGCTGAACGGATTTATCTTATCATAGTCTTGAAATATTCGTGGAGGTCTAGGGAAGGTTTAAATGGCGAGAAAAAATCGAATAATTGTCGGGATTTTTTTTTTAATAAAAACCCGTGCGAAGTCGGAGCGGGCCACTAGTAAAAAATAAAAGGAACAAAGAAAGATTCGACAGAAAGCAGTCAGCAGTCACCCATCTAAATGCTGACCGTGCTCAATGTTGCTTAATTTAATAAAATCACATTATTGGTAGGGAGCCCCTAAAAATGGGGGCCCTAGGGGCTCCCATACCTATAAATAATTTCTAATTAATAATACTTGACCACAATCTCACCTGATGTAAAGTGGAGATGTGGTCTAAGATGGTGCATGAAGACCTAGAATTATTTAGATGGCTTCTTTTTTTCTTTTTCTTTTGGTTTATAGTATTTGTTGATATTGCGGCGACAGAAATACTGTTGCCGCTCATCTATCATCGTTCTTGAAATACAGCCTGGTGACAGAAGGACCGACATACGACGAAGTCTTAATAATAGAACCCCGTTTTACCCATTTGTCTACCAAAGAACCAAAGAAAGATAAATTAGTAAGAAATAAGTTCACTTTGTGAAAACCAAGATTAGTGACTCCTAACGATTACGTAAGTATTACGAGTTGAATCTATCTTAACACGAAAGCTTCGCCCAGCATGATTATCTTAATCACATAAACGCCAGAAAACAAAATTCAATCAAAACAGGGGAATGCACTTAAATTCCCCCAGCCTCTACCAGGCAACAATACTACATAGCAGGATATTATAAGTAAAAAGTACCAGGGCAGCAGAATATAATAAGAGCTACAAGTTCAGTCATGTTTAGCTGCTTCCACTACCAAAGGAGACCACCAAAAAGCACGATAAAATACATGACAACTTCCAATGATAAAATCAACCGTGTCTTTAGATTTTTACGTAACTCTGCCCAACGATCTCTCAAAGTTTCTAAACTTATCAACTGTTATTATTCCTATATTACAAGACAATATTAAACCAATAACCTTACAAAAATAAGGAAAAGATCTTAGAAAGACGTGATTCTATTCAGAGAATGTAGCTGCCAAACTAACGATCGATAGAGCATTAGTCGAGGCCAAGACTTGAGGGAAGCTGAATACTCGTAAACCGAAAGAGTTATACTTTTTATTGCAGAAGCGTTTTGCTTATGATGCTTTGGCGATATCGACTTGAGTTTATTTTCCTTATGGGGAAATATATTCATAGTCCAAAGGCTAAAGTTGGCTCAAGACGAATATAAATCTTTAGTCACCATTGATCACGTCGGTAAAACTTAATGTTACAAATAAATAATGAGTATTTTAGATTAATAAGTTCTGAAAAAAGAGGCGTTCGAGGTTACTTATCAAACTCATACAAAAGTGCACGGTCTCGGGCTGCGCGATGGAGCCCATTTAATTTTGTATGAAACCGACCCCGCGCCCGCTTAATGCAGTTTTGGGCCTTAGACAAACGGCATTTCAAAAATGAATGCCTTTAGGAAACTTTATATATCAGATATTACAACTGCTAACCAATTTTAAATTACAAAATTGGCTGGGACGAAAAATATTTCCAGAATATAAATATTTCCAGACATTTCACACAGCAACATCTAGCCCCGTGGTAAGCTCTAAACTTGTGTTACGGGTACTAGACATCTGATATACTTAATATAATTGTCATACATATATAGATTTTTTTTGATTATACATATTAAACACCCAGACCAAGGAGATCGTGCTTGCAGAACATACAAACACTTTCACTCTCGGCGGAAATCGAACCCGCTACCTCTTGCGCCGCAAGCGGATCCCCGGCCACCGCGCCACTGAAGCAGTCAGTCAAAATGGCGTTCAACTGAGTAAAATATTTTTCACTTTCTCTCGGCACTGGCAAACTGACGTTTCAAGCGCAGAGTCCAATTACAAAGAATTTAATCGAACTTTTACATCATGGATAGCCCTATACATGTTTAAAATTAAGATAAATAAAATAAATTAAAAATAAAAAAAGCCTATAATTTACTTTAAGTTACAAAATGTTTAACTTAAAAATATAGTTATATCTAATTATATAATCGTATCAGGGAGCTAAAATTGAGTTGGGCAGGACATTTGACGAGAAGAAATAATGATAGGTGGAGTAAGGCAATCACTGAGTGGCGTTCAAGGAACGTCGGTCATCCAGCAGCGAGATGGGCTGACGACATCTCTAAAGTCGCAGGATGCACCTGGATGCAATTAGCACAGGACCGAAATCTAATTTATAAAAAAATATTTTTAAATAGGATAAATAATAAACAAATATTTGCGGACTACTCACACAGCATCACCTAACCCCAAACTAAGCAGAGCTTGTACTATGGGTGTAAGGTGACTGATATAGGTACTAAGTACATAGGTTTTTTTTTGTAAATACATGCATATGATATATAGAAAACACCCAGAGCCGAAACCAAAAATTGTAGATCGTACAAAATCTGGTCCCCCGGCGGGGATCGAACCCGCAACCTCTTGCGCTTCAGGCGGACGTTCGCCCACCGAGCCACAGAGGTCGTCCAGCTAGCCATAAGATGCTAGATACGAAATCATTTATTTCCATTGATTGATTTACAAGTCTTAGAAACGTCAAAACTAATATACAAGAATCATAAACAAATTTAACATGGGTACTTATAGAATAATAGGAAATCAATGTATTGTATCTGGTCGCTTCGCTTTTTTTTACACCAGAGCAATAAAGCGAATAGAAACTCTAGGACATTTTTGTTCTGAAACTTTACAATAATTATTTGTTAAGTCTTGTTTTTAATTTGTTGTTGGAGCCGTCCGTCTCTTGGTTTACTAACCACATTCTGACTCCATGATTTAAACTAACAATATAATGAGACATCTTCTAACACCTCACACTAAATGATAAGCGTAAAGAATATTATAATCTGCGGTCTCGTTATATTCAGAGTGGGGCTCGGAATTGAAATAGGAAATCCTTTTAATGAGGGAATGAGGGTCCAGGTGGACCGTAAATTATATCCGACAAGGGATAATTACGGGCGTAGTTATACACAGTTTTACGCACCTCATACATATCATAGCTTCATCAAAGAGAAGCGGCTAAAGATGTTTAGGCGAGTTGTTAGCGGGAGTGGGGTGGCGCAGAGCTGTGGAAATTTCGGACAACGGATTCCCATATATTTTTAAGGCAACAGTGCTCTGTGACAAGAAAAGTAAATATTGTAAGTTTTTTTTTTGTTGTTGTTACAAAATAAATTAAATAGTAATGAGACAGACACATACTCCACCTAGGGTTTCACAAAAATAGGTAAAAATTGTATTAAAATATTCAGTTTGAGCGGTCCACGTTGTACTTTTCCACCAATCCAAGTTGTAACTTTTGTTATATGGGAGCCCCCATATATATTTATTTAATGTGTTTTTAATATTTGTTGTTATGGTGGCATCAGAAATACATCATCCCTCAAAATTTCAACTTTTTATTAGTACCTAGGTATTATAAACATTCGAGTGTATTATGATATATTTGGGGCAAACATAATCTAGTTTAATAGGTCCATGCCCCTCAAAGAGGTTGGCGCTGTTGGCACGCAAGTCAGCCACTGCGCTGCCTTCTAGCGCGAACTTATGCAGAAACTTGAGCTCATGACTATTAAAAAAAATATACTAACTACAAAACTTGTGTTTAAACCCTGAAATCTATATGCTACATGTACAGGTACATTTGTAATTTTGATTTTAGAATCACAGATTGTATAAAAAAATACTTGACATAGAGAAGTTCAATCAAATATAATGTTACGTAACGTAGTTTGGGCATCTCAGGCTTGACGCTGCGATACGCGGGAGCGAGCGCTTTTGTATGTTAAAAGTGATCCAACACAGGCCACATAAAAATGTTCATATAAATATGCTAAGACGCTTAGCATATTTATATGAACACGCGCCCGCATAAGGCAGCGTTAAGTCTCACTTATTGTCCGCGTAATAAAGTGAAAAGCGTTTTCATTACTAGGTCATATGATTCCCAGCCGTCAAGCTCGTGTTTCTTTATAATAGGTACCATTATAAAGTGAATTTAATTCTGCTTCAAAAGAAAATAATAACATAGTGCTACTTTCACTATAATAACAGGAATAAAATGCGACAAAACGCGCAATTTCCGTGTTGCATGGTTGCAGGTAAAAAGGCTTTGTTTTATGAAAATAACTGGAGTTCAAAGTTATTTCAGAATTTTCGCATGAAATAAGGTAGGTAAACTGAAAACCATCTCTATATGTTCTGAGAAAGAAATAGTAATGAAATAATACACAGGATTTCTGTTGTCCAATGAATTCTACTTATTTCAGGTCCTTGTAAGAATCTTTTTTCCAGCGCTTGGGGAGCAGTTCTGACTCGGTTTTATGTTTCAACAGAAAGTACTAAAGAAAATAAAATAGGTAGGTAAATCATATATAATGGCTACGGGCCTGTTTCACTATCTCTGAGTTAAATTAGACAAGGGTTAAAATATCGAGCTATTACACTCAGTCACTAGGACAAAGCATAACTAACCATTGCTTAGTTTACTCGGATTTTGTGAAAAATAAGTCCTACATATCATATTCCACGTAACAAGTTAGACTTTCAGTTTCCCGACTAAATTGATTTTATCGGAACGGATTTTCATACGGTTTTCAGCAATTAATAAATAAATATATACAGATAATCCACACAACGACATCTAGCCCTGTGATAAACTGTATGGTTGTGTTACTATGTAGGTACCTATATAAATACAAGTGAAGTTCATATTTTAATATTAAACAATTTTGATGTTTAGTAATTCGAAAGGATGAACTATGCACAATTTGCGACCGGTCAAAGTCAGGAAAGCTCGCTAGTATCTAGCTAGATATTTTTATATAACTAATAAGAGGCATGCAAAATAAAGTTCCATATATGTGCTAGTCCGGCCGAATAGCAGGTAGTGAACATAACAAAGGCTAGAAAGGTTTGTCTACAGGTACGAGAACCTTTTCCAAAAACGTCATTACGGAACGCAATTCGCAATCAGAAACTTTTACCCTTCTCAATGCCAACCAAAAAGCGAGTCAAATTAAATCCATTTAATATAAAATGAAAATTTAAATTGTACGGGGCAAGGTGTGATTTCGTTTTAGCTAAGTGCCGCCAAGTTATCATTTCTGTCGCCATCGGCGCAGCCGGTCGGGATGGCGTCACAACGCAGAGCAATTTTGAAGAACTGCCTCAGTTCTCATTACGTCCACCTGAAAAGACAACTTTGCAGCAGCCTAATTGGCGGAAGGTGGTGAACGTCGCGCCTTGGGGCAGACATCACGCCACTACAGTTCCAACTGTTCCCCAATTAAAACTCCTTAGTTATAAAGTGAATTTAGCGAAGAGCTCTCGTCGAGTAATTAAAACCCCATTTGCGGAATAGGCCTCCATTGCTCAGAGCACAATAAAAATCATTTCCAGAATACAATTACAGCAATCAGTGCTTGTGACTTCGAGCTCGCTTTGTGAAAATGAACATTTTAGGTGGGATTGTATTTTTAACTCGAGGTTAAAAATACAATCCCTTCCAGTTTTTTCACAAAAAATATAAAGTTCAGACAAAAATATATCAGTAACATATTCATTGCCATCCACTTATTTTAGGAATTGAGGGGGTTAAGTTTTTAGATGTTTTTCTGGTGTGTATACCAATAAGAGCTTATACACCAAATCTCGTTGTCTAGGACTAAACTATAAAAGCTTTGCAATTGAAACCATAATTTTTGAAAAAACATCATATGGAAATCATAAAAACTTGAACATTTGGTACATCTGGTATATTCCCAAACCTTGTTACGAATGTTTATAAAACCGACGAAATGTTTCAAGATAAGGTAGGTAGTGTCTCGTCTTGGCAGATATTAAAATCCCTTAGAAAAACGATCTATATATTATGATATTCTACCCTACTATTATTATATCAATAGACATTATGCGTGTTTTATCAAGTGCTGGTTACGTCCATAATTTATATTGATGATGATGATGATGTCCTCCGTGTCGTATCCGACAAAGGCGAACCTGTACTGTTCATATTTTCTATTGTTTTCTATTGTGTGCCCAAATGCAGCAAGTTAATTAAGTTTTCAGGTTTAAGAACGTTTATTAATCTCAAAAGAATTTACAAAAAAATCACTTAATGAGAACACTTTAGTTTTTGAATTTATATTAATGTAGGAACAGCTGGAACAGGTATAGTTTTTATATTGATCCAGTTTGTTCCACCAAGTCTGCCCCGCAGGGGTTTTATGATTCTCGCAATAAGAAATAGAGAGCTAGTTTTTTATTCAAAAAACTGAAGAAATCTGAAGTTCTGAACATCTGGAAGAGACACGACCTCTAAACAAATTAATGCTTTGATGTCATAATTAAAAAACTTTAGCGATAATTACGTTCGTCTAAAAGGTTTCTTCAATTAAAAGATGAGAATAATATTTAACTTAAGGCCCGTCTGTGTGAGAACTGCTAACCGTTATCATGTCAAAATATAGTGTTCATTTATTAGTATTATAGTGTTTTTTAGAGTGTTATAAGTTGGTTTTGTAAATTTGGATCTTAATGTCTAAAATTTAAACGAAATTATGTCTTTTTTAATTGTCAATACCAACTAAACTTAATTTTAGACCTACATGTAAGTACAGTTTCGTATATGATATACAAATGTATAAGAAAATTTTGTATACATCGGAAACGGCTGCAACGGTTTTCATGAATCAAATGTGTGAAAAAATGACCACGGCTAGTTCATCCTATACAATTAAATAAAGTTTAAGAAATTTGGAAATAATAAACTTTGTTTTTTCTGAAATCAACAAAACAACAATTTTTTTTTATTTTTTTTTATTGATAAGGCTTCGTTTGATCACAATCTCACCTGATGTAAAGTGAAGATGTGGTCTAAGATGGAGCATGAAGGCCTAGAAGATGGCTTCTCCGGACCACATTACGAAACACGAAAAAATCGCTTCACGCACTGGCCCAGCCCGGAGGGTGGTGACATGCCGCGGCCGTAGCCTACCACCAGAGAAATTTGTTGATTTTCCTTTGATTTATCTACCTTTCTATCATCTTTTTATTGAACAAAAACTGTACATTTTCTACCTGCCAACCTGTATTGATTGCTAACATTGTTGGCGTGCTGCTATACAGTAAATTTACTAAAAGTATTTTACAAAAAAAAAACTATCTATTTTTTTACCATTTTATTGATCCGACCATGATGACTCACAGGTCCTCAAAAAGTCAACATATATATATGTATATATACAACATTTCAGAATTCTATGTAGAGCAATATAAGCCATCATAATGTCTCCACACATCGCGCAGTGGAACTGCGGAACTGACATTTAGTCGTAAAGTAAGGGTCATCGCCTCTGAGTCGCGGACGTGCCAACCTTTGATGGGGCCACCTCGTACAATGTCTGTAACGATCTAGAAAATTCTAGTCTACAGTTAATGTAGCGCTTTTTGTACTTTTTGGTACATATTGCTAATTTTTACTTCACCAGCATCACCCCGCTCTTGAGATATATATAATAGCCGAAACGGACCACGGCTTTGCTCTGATGTGTTAGTTAGTTAGTTAGTTAGGGGGGCCCTGTTTTTCCGCACTTAGACTCAAAGGTGGTCCATTGTGCGTGGATTGGGGTGCTAGTGTAACCAGCCCAACTCCGACCAAAAGCGCAGAAGTTTGCTCTGATGTGTAAACTCCTTATTGCTGAAACCCGCATATAGTTCCGTTCCGTAGTTTTTAAGTCTATCGCGAACATAAAGACAGACAGTGTGACAAACACACTTTATAATATGCATAGAAGATATACAACATTTCAGACGTCAGTATAGCAATAAAAGGCATCATAATGTCTCCACACATCGCCGAGTGGAACTGTGGAACCGACATTCAGTCGTAAAGCAAAGGTCATCGCCTCTGAATCGGACGTGCCAACCTTTGATGGGGCCACCTCGTACAATGTCTGTAACGATCTAGAAAATTTTAGTTCACGGTTGACTCAGAGCCTTGCGCTTTTAGTATGCACCTACTTTATTTGGTACAAATTCTTCGTACTTTCTTTGAATATTCCTCCGGGCTGAGCCAGTGCGTGGAGCGATTTTTCGTGTTTCGTAATGTGGCCCGGAGAAGCCATCTACCTTCTAGGTATTCATGCTCCATCATAGACCAAATCTTCACTTTAAATCAGGTGAGATTGTGGTAAAATGAAGGCTATTCTATCATAAAAAAAAGATTATTCAAAATATTAAAAAAAAGAGTATTATGTTTGAGTTTATGAGTAAGTTAGAGCTTATTTGATTAGTTAGTTCTTCGCCATTTATATTTTACGGTAGAAAGTTTATCTTTCCAAGTTCTTATCTCAATTCGCTGAGCTTTAGTCTAACGGTTTTTCATGCAGTTTTCTGCATAAGATATAATGATTCTATCAGTGTATATGTAACATTCTCACCCTGCGAAGTTAGGGCGGGTCGTTAGTAGAATATCATTCAGAAACGTTACCTTTATTTTTATAAATATCAGCAGATATGTATGTTTAAGGGTACAAAAATAAATGCTGAAAATAATTCAATATACTAAAAACAGGTATGTCAATTAGACCTGAATAAGGAAACAGTTTAGAAGCCACAATGAAACCAGACTATTACGTACTGTCTGTTGCTATGGTATTTGGGGGTACATAAGTGTATGGGGGTGGGTTTATTTTATAGCGTTTAGGGGTAGTGTGCTCAACTTTATGGCGGATTTGGTTCGCGAAATGGGCACAGGTTAATGAGCAGGGCGTTTAATTCTTTTCGCAGTTTTTGTGGAATGGTTAAGAGAAGTGTTCGTTGGCTTTTATTTTTATCCCGCTGTAAACGTTTACTGCCTATTATGATGATCACGAGTGAGCTTTTAGCAAGTAGGTATAATTGATTCAATGTACCTACCTATGAGATGTTTGAAGAGTTCACCTATTTGACTGCCTAAGTGGCGCGAGGGTTCGCTTACGGCGCAAGAAGTAGCGGTTTCGATTCCCGCCGAGGGTAAAAAGTGTTTGTATGTTCTGCGAGCACTTTCACCTTGGTCTGGGTGTTTAATATGAATACTAACAATATCTATTATATTAAGAACTAGCGGCACGCCCCGGCTTTGCACGGGTAATTATTCAAATTTGTTTCAAAATTATTCGAATTTTTCTCTCCGTAAAAACCATCCTTAAACTCCAACAAACATTAAAAAAAATAAATTGGCTAAATTGGTATAGGCGTTGTTGAGCTATGCGCTTAGCAACACATTTTGCGATTCATTTTTAATCCCCGACAAAAAAAGAGGGGTGTCATATGTTTGACGTGTCTATCTGTCTGGGACATCATAGCTCCCGGACGGATAAAGCGATTTCAACTTAGTTTTTTTTGTTTAAAAGGTGAGTCTGGCGAGAGTGCTCTTAGACATGTTTCATGAAAATCGGTTGTGCCGTTTAAAAATTGTGGGGGTTAGAGTGGGGAAGGAAAACCGAAAATCTGCAAAAATCTCGAGTGGGGTATCAAATGAAAGCGCATTGCGTGCACATTACACATTATTATGGTATTTTACTTTTAAGAAAATCGAAGGATTCGACTCGGGGGTTTTTCTTATATTTTAAATTTAGATTTATTATTTTTAAGAATATAAAGGTAAGAGAAAACATACTATTGATTGCAATGCTCAAATTGGTGTAACCGACAACAAACATAAACTTGGTTCGGGTCAATTGGTGTAACGTTAGTTTTTTGAAGAAAGTTGGTTTTATATTGGTGTATGTGTGGTTATAATTTTTCGTTCAAGCTAAGAATTAGTGTAAGAGTAATGCTGGTTTGCCAAGATACATACACCAACTTAACCTTCTTTGTCATAGGATAGGAATACAACAATTCGACTTATGTAAATGGATCACATACCTACTCAGTTACAACATAATTTCGACGGAAGTCTGCAAATTCACAGTTAAAATGTGTAGCGTAACTGTATTTTTTTAAAGCTTGAATTCTATTATTATGCTATTAAAGTTATACAAAGGTTTTAAAGCAATCTTTCATAATAAATTATTTATTTTGTTAAGGATTAATACCAAGATACAAATAAAGAGCCTTTTCAAACAGTGGTATTTTAATTTTTTAATATAAAAAATCGTTTATTGTCACAAAACTATAATAGTTAAAGATATGATGTAGCGACAGTTTTTGTAGATAATGATAAGTTCTACAAAGTTGTAATACATCACTTTGTTATATATTCAATAGTTTTCGCAGCATTCGCGATTAAAGAAAGATTTTAGGTTTATTTTTTCAAAAATATCGCTTATTGACACAAAACTATAATAGTTAGAGATATGATGTGAAGACGTTTTTTGTAGAAAATGATAAGTTCTACAAAGTTGTAATACATCACTTTGTTATATAGTCAATAGTTTTCGCAGCATTCGCGATTAAAGAAAGATTTTTGGTTTATTTTTCAAAAAAATCGCTTATTGTCACAAAACTATAATAGTTAGAGATATGATGTGAAGACGTTTTTTGTAGATAATGATAAGTTCTACAAAGTTTTGATACATCACTTTGTTATATATTCAATAGTTTTCGCAGCATTCGCGATTAAAGAAAGATTTTAGGTTCTTTTTTTTCACCATGGGTTACATTATCGGAGTTTGGTAAGAAATCATATTATTTTTGAAAACCAAATATAGCCTATGTCACTCAGGGATAGCGTAGCTTTTGAATGGTGAAAGAATTTTTTAAATCGGTGCAGTAGTTTCAGAGCCTATTCGAGACAAACAAACAAACAAAAAATCAAACCTTTCCTCTTTATAATATTAGTATAGATGTACATCAGATCTCTAGTACCCGTAACACAAGCTTAGAGTTTACCTCGGGACTAGATGTTGTGTATTGTCCGGAAATATTTATATATTTATTTATTTGAAGCATGAAGTGACCTTTATGTCAGATTATTAACATTAAAAAACGTCTCGTAAGAGTCTCCTCCTCGGAAGAGATTAATCAATAACAAATACGAGACGAATTTAAAACTTTCTCCGTTTTTGGAGTCGGTTAAAAAGTCATCGATCGGTCTACGGTAACAGTTATGTTCCGTTTTCCCTTCCAAAAACAATCACTATGGCAACGCAAGCGAACTGTCGACCATTAAAGTTCTCTCTCTCTATGGCGCAATTTCACTAGTCGATAGGGTCCGCATGCGGAGTGCGAGAGATTTCTGGAACGCGTGGCACAGGACCCGCATTCGGGGAACCGTTTTCATCAGTCGATATAGTCCGCATGCGGGGAGAGAACATCGTCGCCAGTTGTTAACGAGAGTGGCACTGAGACAGACGTTCTTGCCATGCATCATCAATTCAATTCTTTTTAATTATTGATAGTAGGATGATCTGAGATTTTTTTTTTTTTTTGGTATTTCTTTATTTGAGATGCCCGTAATATTTAGCCTTTCTGCAATTTCTTTATACGCACTTTCTCTTGCATCTCGGTTTCTATACAACTTACTAGTCACATTCCATAAACAATGGTAATCTTGATAGATTTCCACAAGTTTTAACATTTGCGAATCCGATAAGCGATCAGCCATTTTGAACAGTGTCCTAATCCAACAAGCACACGACGTATTATGAAATATTTGACGCAAGACCCGCAAACAAGCTGTGTATATCGACTGATGAATTTCATTGGTCGATAGCACGGTCGGGGAATCCACGCTGGCGTTGTACCGAACGCGTATCGACTTGCAACTTTCATTGGTTGTTATCTCGCATGCGGGGAGTCCCCGCATGCTGTATATCGAACGAGTTATCGACTAATGAAAATGCGCCAAACACTTATCTGAGAGTTCCAGGAAGTAATAAGTTGTAGTAAAAGTACCTCGTAGTATGTGAAGGTGCACGTCTGAGACTGTCGTAACCGCAAACAGTCTCAGAGCACATTACAGCGCTCCATACAGCCATGCGGTTAGTTTCTACATTTCAACATCGATTCGTAGGTGTCTACAGAGTGACAGTGTTCCTTTGAACTTTGGTTGTTACGGAATACATACATTAGATATGTATATTAATCGTCATATATTAGTTTACAGCAAACTTCGTTATAAATTTCTTAACGATACTTGGCTTATTTTCCTAGTTTGTAAATATAACATTTCATTGACATTGGCAAGAGAGAAGTAGGAACTGAACATGGAGTTCTTGGTAATAAAATATCTATACTTATATTACAAAGGTAAAGAGTTTTTATCTTAGAAGCTACTAAGTTAGTTAGCCTAAAACCCGATTGTCTTCAAGACCAGAGTGAATAGGTACTTTCTAGATCAATGAGATCCAGCTTCGTCTGGTGAGATTGTGAACAAACATAGATCTATCTCTCATAAGAAAAGCCTATTTATCGATAAAGGCTATACGCTTTTCACCGCGGGAAAATACGTCGTTCTTACGGGAAAATCCATAAAACATGTGAAAAGCTAGTATATGAGAGCAGTTTCATATTAAGAAATCTACTATAGGTGTAGGACGCCCACTTTTTTTTCTAAAAAAAACTAAATTGTAATCGCTCTATCCGTTCGGGAGCTACGATGTCCCAGACAGACAGACAGTCACGTCAGACTTATAACAACTCTCTTTTTTGGTCGGGGGTTAAGGAGCAAAAATGTTCCGCAGTGCTTCTGTGGAGGGCTTGTGACTGCGAAATTTTTAAATAATTATTTAGTAAATCGCACGAAAGCGTTACCTCACACGAAATTACAATGCACTGTAACGTCTTGATTATCTTGGTTAACATATAGGTAATTTTTTTGTAAATAACCTAAATAACTTATATATTTTTTTACTTTTCTACCCTATTGTTTCAGATTCAAGTAAACGAACATTATTTGTCTCCAAAATGAAACAATCCGCCCTCAATATAGTTTTATTATCAGGTCACGTAATCACCTAAAATGTCAAGGCCTCACGGGACCGAAATATTATTACACTCGTACAATAGGATCGTGTTTCATATGATTGCGCAGGCTGATGTTGGTTCAATATCACTACAATTATAAATTCTCTATTAGTTAAGATTCTTCTTCTTTTTAATCCCCGACCAAAAAAGAGGGGTGTTATAAGTTTGACGCGTCTGTCTGTCTGTTACATCATAGCTCCCGAACGGATGGAGCGATTTCAATTTAGTTTTTTTTTTGTATGAAAGGTGAGTTTGGCCCAGATGTTCTTAGACATGTTTCATGAAAATCGGTTGAGCCGTTTAAAAGTTATGGGGGTGAGAGTGGGGAAGGAAAACAGAAAATCTGCAAATATACTAGTGTGGTGTATCAAATGAAAGCGCATCGCGTCCACATTACATAATATTATGTTGTTTTACATTTAAGGAAATGGAGGCATTGGAATCGGGGGTTTTTCTTAAATTTTAAATTAAGATTTATCCGTTACGCTTGAAGGGTTGAAAGTGTCTGTCAGTTATTTGGATGTTTTGTAAACTTTTAAAGAATTTGCAAGGAAATGGTAGCTCAACTCTACGTCATTCATCACATAATTTTAAAATAATATCTGCAAATACTATGCTTTGTTATGTTATAATACAATTTTTATGGAATATTTATGTTGGGTTAAGTATGGAATGAATTTGGGTTAAAAAAAAGCCAACATGTCATAGGTTGAGTTTGGTATACAATTTTAGGTTGATTAAGGAATGGGATGAGACGTCATAGGTAGAATAGCGAACAGCCACCAGTTTCATCGTAACAACAAAACAAGTTACAGAGTGTTAAAACTCTTTTAAAGTGCTTTAAAACTTCACAGTCGATCTTTTTTTGGTAGAGTAGTCATGGTTTAATGGAGTCCTGTTTAAGTAAAACACGCATAAAACTCAATAACGCGGAATCAAAAGACGAATCAGCAAAATTTGCAAGACAAAGTAAAAGTACCCTTCACTATTTAAATCAGAATTGTGTTTTACAAATTGGTAATGAATTGCTGAATAACTTTGATAAAGTTACTCAGTAATTTCAATTGGGACGTCCTATCTTAAATACTCAAAACTCAATTTAAATACGTAATATTATTTGAATAAGAATAATATCTATATCTGGAAGGAGTTGAGGGTAAGGGAATATTACTAACTGGATTGTACGCAAGTCTTTTCGATTGCAATTATTTTCAGAATAAACATTTTCAAAGTTTCAAAATGTGTAGTAACACTTGTCTTATCACTTTTAGTAATATGTAGCCCTACCACGAGTTAACGACTGTTGGAGATTACATGTTGTAGTCCCATGCATTTGACAGCTTTTTAACAACATGTTGTAATCTCCAACAAGTTGTAAGTAACTCGTGGTAGGTAACACTATTATATGTATCTATATATATTTTTGTTTAAATTTGTTTTGTAAATTGTGGTGTTCGTTAACCACACACACACACAAACACTGTATTGTATTTTAGTAAGCTTTTAGGATTGAAAGTAGCCTACGTCCTTCTCCGAACCCTCGAGTATACATAATGGTATGTAAAATTTAATGGAAGAACATAGGATTCTATTTTTTGCTCATTCTTATGCAAGGTAAAAGCGCGAATTCTCTAGAAAGTCCTTTTCATCTCAGACAATGCATTATGCATCGTTAATATTGATGACGTCAAAGTATTCTACATGCTATTGGAAAATATTAAAAGAAATATTTGGTATTATAGAATGAGTCATAGACACATACCTTTTAGTAACATGTCTTCAGCTTTGTAGATACCTGAAATATAAAAAATAAATTACTACGAGAAAAATATCTGGATACATTCACGCCAGTCTTAAATTATTCGTTTTCCTAATTATGTTTAATGGTCTACATAAAGTGTCGTAATTAACATATTTAAAAAGTTAACGCATTCAATCACGAGGCTTATTATAACAGGTATTTAGAAAATTGACGAATAAAACTTCGAAAAATATTTAACCTTTCGTGTAACCAATTTACACCCCTTCATATTCATGGCTAACAAATGTCGGTAAAGTGCAACTTGAACCACAAAGCGAAAGCATCGCTTTAAATTGAGATGCAAATTCTACGTAAAGTGGACTCAGGTTATATTGAAGCTATGTAAAGCATTGCAAAGCGCTGCCAAGTGCTGGTCCGACAAAAGTGGAGGTATACTCGTAGCTAGAATTACACGACGAATATTGAGCTCCTGAAAGGTTTCAGTTTGCTTAGCAAGTGGCAAGATTCAAATCCATTGTTGAATTTTCATGACTATTGAAATAGTGATCTCAAGTTATGAGACTCTTTGTCTCTTCACGTCGATTCATATGCTCTGACTTCTAGAGATTCTTTTTAAATTATTTTAACATTCGGAAATATTTTAATCGATAGTTAGCTATCTACCGTTATTTCCATCAGTCAGTTAGACAATATCAATTGAGGTAGGTAGTAGGTATGTTGGTACGTTTTTATTGGTTAATTCAAGCACACCTGAAAGCTACTACCAACATTCTATTAATACAAATTTAAAATCACTAACCCAATATCCTACGTTATTTTAAATCCCTGCATAAAATAACATTGCCCAACTGAAGGGCATTTCATCCAAACCTTTTATCGACTTCGCGTGTGGCAACACCGAGTTACGAACAATATTGAACGAACAAAGTGGATCTTTTTCTGCACATTTCTGCAAAGTTTGAATAGCAATAACCGCTGCACGCGATGTTTCAGTGGAATGGAACCGCGGTTGCGGGCTACACCAAATTGCAGGTTGCCAGCCAAACTGGGAAAGTTTCTGATTGGTTACCGGCGATACGTGCTACGTTGCCTACAGATTAGTGTGTCGTAGGGTTCAGACCGGTTCACTGCTTGTTGATTAAATAGGACGATAGGATAGACATCGGACAGATTCGGAAATCTGAAAGTCATCATAAAAGACACTAGCTTTACTCGCCACGGACGAATTAATATGTAAGAGATTTTAAAAATTAACTCCAACTTAAACCCAATAACGATGAGGCAGACATAAATAGTTTTATAAAGGATATCAAATCGGTTAAATATCATTGCGACTAAAGAAATGCCTATCACATTTTAAAATAACAGCAATATATTTATTTTATAAAATATTAGTGCGGATAATTACCAATTTTACCCGTAGACCCTACTCTCACCGCACTAGCAGGGCAATGTACTTCCTAATAAAAATAACATTCTAGATAACATGCGCCCCTAATACGCCAAAAGTTTCGATAACCTTCGCGTGGGTCAGCAAATTACGAGACCTTTCTATATCACATCGTCGATAAGAAAACTAAAATTTTCCTAAATGTGATTTCAGTTTCACTTTCAAAGTTATAGTGAGTTACACTATTCATTAAAAAAACGGGATTTACTCACGCAGAACTCTTAGTCTTCTACGTTTGTAAACTTTCAACGTTAACTAAATATATAAGAATGTCCTTTATCGGGAAGAGTGAGTGTAGAAGCAGGCTCCGGCTTCTTTCAGTTCGCGCGAGCGAATCGGAAGGTGATAAAGGGCTCTTGACTTGTTTATCAACTGTAAATCCCGTTTTTAAAATAGATGAGTTCAGTTTTCCAAACTGCTTTAATGAATTCCTTGGTTTCGCCCCTCTGGATTTTTATTCTTGAAAAAATAATGAGTTCTTTAACCAAGATGAAGGCAAATTATGGTGATTAAACCGGCTCGTTCTGAGAACTTTGAAGAGATAGCAGTACAGGTGACATTCGCCAACCCGCACTACGCCAGCATGGTGTAGTAAGGGCTTATCTCTCTCGTCCAGAGTGAATTCCCTATATCCCAGCAGTGGAAGTATGGCTTCGGTAAGACATATATTGGTAGGCAATGTTATTTCAACACAAAGTTTATAACATTTTGATGTAAATCCCTTCTGTTTTATCATGTTCATCCTGCCCTTTCATTCGATACCCTACTAGGGTTCATTTAATGTTGAAAACACTTGTTTGTTTACCGCAACTTTCAGCCCCTATATCCTTTGACCAGTTTCTATTTTCTAGTTTTCAGCGATATCTAGTCAAATTACAGTTTTGTAATGTGTAAATCATGAGCTATTTATAAGAAACGCAATAGAATATATACTTCTGAAAACAAATACTACAAATAATATTTTGAACAAAATACTGCTGAAAGAAAAACCTTAATTTTATATTAAATATATACTTTTGCTTTTGATAAAAAATCACATTTATTTGCATTAAAAGTAGGTATGTAAGAACATTATGAACAATCGACATGCTTTGTACTCGTAAATACTTTAGATTGATTAATCTAAAAAACGAAGAAAGAAATGAAATTAAAGAAATGCCTAGGCATTAAGCCTACCTTTTTAACCCCCGAGCAAAAAAGAGGGGTGATATAAGTAGGACGTGTCTGTCTGTCTGGGACATCATAGCTCCCGAACGGATGAAGTGATTTCAATTTAGTTTTTTTTTATGAAAGTTCAATTTGGCGCAAGTGTTCTTAGATATGTTTCATGAAATACGGTTGTGCGGTTAAAAAAATTTGGGGGTGAGAGTGGGTAAGGAAAACCAAAAATCTGCAAATATACTCGAGTGGGGTATCAAATGAAAGCGCATCGCGTCCACATTACAATATATGTATAATGGTGTTTTATTTTTAAGGAAATTAAAGCATTGGAATATGGGGTACCTAATTAATTTCAGTAAAGTCAAGTTGATCACCGAAGTTTCCAATTTAGCAGCAATCAAGCAATAAAGGCATACAAATTCAATTCACTTCATTTACTACAAGTTCGGAGTAGCAAGTTGAAATTATGCTCTACTTTAGAACTACCCTCACTTTTTTAGGTCCGTTATGTTTCATGGTAGCCTACTGTACACTTTTCTTCGTTTCAATTTATGTAGGTACCTCAGTATTATAAAATCATATTATATAATCATAATTTTAAAAAAGTATTAAAAATCGTAGTATTAAAGGACTCTGCAAGTCACATACAAGACGTTAGTTTAATTATATAATAGTATGAAAGACGATAAAACATGTAGAAAAAATATTGATATTGCTTCAAAGTGCCATTTCCAAACCTAAAACAAAGAAATTGATAAAAATAATATCATTTCAGTCGTAGCACGTCCACTGCTTACACTCTAGCTACTTACTGCTCCGTTACTGATTGTGGGAATCGGCGGAAGACCAGCGCGAATTGTGTACTAACTCAATTCGTATTATGCTGAGCCGGCTCCCAGTTTGTAGCTACAATTACATAAGTATAACTATTGTTAAACCTACCTACTTATATATTTATAATTCGTGTATACTTCTATAATATTACACATATTCTAAAATCTATTTCTTCACTTTTATAGTAAATAGTTCATAAGTCTAATATTAAGTTTTAAAATGTATTTTTTATGTTTTTGTAGTTCAAATTAAATAATTAATAAATGCAGCTGCTGTACAGGGGCATTGTCAATTTAAGCTAAGATACAATTTAATTTAATTAAAATAATTTCATCATCTTTTCAAGCACATGTCATGTGAACGTAATTAATTAATTCAGAACAAGCATTGTATGATATTACCCCCCACGCTAAAGTCAAACAAGATGTGTTAAAAGACTTGAAGAGATGTATTTCATTGGTACTAACGAACCTTATAATCTTTTTTTGTACCTACTGTCTGTTATCATAGGATACACTTAACTTCAGTTTCAGCACTTAAATGTTTTCAAAATGAACCAACAAAGATCATCAGTTTACAAATAGTCCTAGTAAAGTGCAATTCTCACGATCCGCTGCCCTGGAAATTTAACTATAGCTAACACATTTCATTCTAAAATACATGAACTTCTTAAGAATAATGCTACCGTCCAACAATATTAATTTTATAACCTAACCTAACCACGTGAGAATGTCTGATATTTGTCAAACAATACGTTGTCCCGTACGACCTGTTTCGACCAGAACCAACTGACAAATACTTGTGATGTGTTTACGTCAGAAGCAGCTTCGTCCAGTCGTGCGGTTTTACTATTCAACGAATGTGGGTATTTTGCTTGGCCAGGCAAATAATAGTTCAGTTGGCTCAGTCCTAAAAAATCTGTTGAAGATCGACAAAAAAGACTACTACTACAAGACAGTTCAGGTTTGTTGATGGTTCTTAGTTAAATTATACATAGGTCTTCTTGCTTTATCTTAGACCACATCGTCACTTTACATCAGGTGAGATTGTAGTCAAATGAAGGCCTATCGACAATAAAAAAAAAAACATATTTTTATATACTCAAGGTAAAAAGCCTACCCCAAAAAGTAGTGCTTGTACAATGGGTGTCAGTTGAATGATAGATTTTTAAAGTAAGTACCTACATACATTAAGATACTTAGTACAACACCCAGATCCAGAGCCAAAAATTATTAGTATTATTAATTAGTCAAATGCAAGGCAAATGCCTCCCTGTTTTCTTTCCATTTTCCTCTGTTGGTTGCTACTTCAGGCCAAGATGTTAGATGGGCGTCGAGCTCAATTAAAAAAATGCAGAACATTAAATCTAGTCCCCCGACGGGAAACAAACCCGCAACTTGACTGCTCTACAAACATATCTCAATGTTTGTGTTTAGACACATATCCGAAAACAAAAAATTTTTGCCCGCCCCCAAAAAAACCCAAAGCCAAAAGCTACAAGGTTTTACTGGATCTACGCCTAGAGACCGAAACCACGCTGACCGTACTTGAAGGCTCACTGAATCGCAATTGTGGGTTGCGATTTCTCATTAAAATTAACCTTTGAAGTCAGTAACCATACTTATTCGAATTAAGTTCACAAAAATGCTGGTCAATCTACTGAAACTAAATTATTCAAAGCAAAATTCTGAAACCAAACGAGACCAATGCGACAGCTTAATTGAACATTCTTGCTAATTCAAAAGATTAAAAGAACCCAAACACAAAAACATAGAAATAAGTGACTAATCAGGTGGAACAGAAACAGAGATGATAACAGAGAAAGAGCGAGATATCAGAAAGATAAAAGGTAAGAAACGGTTGCAAAAATAAAGAACAGATATATACATTTCATGCTTTCCTTAAGTTCCGGTATAATGTCAGAACGAGATAGCAAGATATTTCAAAGCCATTTTTAATAATGCACTACGTAACCTAACCCAGATATTATTCGTATTCCATTATGCGATGCAACAATATCTCGGCTCGTAATGGCAACCCATTTCATCGGAGCTCCTTACAACAATAACTATAGGTTGCAACGGGGACATTGAACATGAAAGCAAAATGAACCGGAGCAGAAACTCAAAGAGATTGATGAAATAGAGTTACCGACATTTTACAATTGCAAATGAGGAATTTGTCTTCAACCATCAACATATGTTTAAAATATAACTGCACTAGCTTTATACGCCACAGCGTTGCCCGTGTTTCATGAATTTTCCCGCGGGACCGACACACAGATGTTGTCACAAAAAGGCCCTTAACTCAGCAAGTGTATGTTATTTTACACTTAAAAAAACAACGCTGATATTCCGTTGAAAGTCTTTCAAGTTACAGCCATAATAAAAACAAACAAAGAACAATAAAACACGTGAATATTTGCCAGATAGTTGATTTCATCAACAATAAAATAAAGTTATAATAATAATCTAAAACTAAGTTCACGTTTTCAAAATAAATTTATAGTTAGGTAATATAATTTATAATCCGAGATATTTTCTAAATTATTTAATAAACGTAAGCACCTACAATAAAGATATTTTTTTATACACTCGTGCACTTTCATCACTTCACTCTAAAAACTTCATTAAAACTTCTAAAACAGAACATCATGAAACAGAACGAATTGATTTTGTCATAAAATTTAAGCTGTTTTTGATATCTCATATTTGCGTCGCGAAGGAATAGGTATACAGACAGCACACGGAAAACTTAGACAGAAAGCGATCGATGCGACAGAAGTGGCGGGAGCAAGGTCACGTGACCTCAACGAC
Organism: Gymnoscelis rufifasciata; assembly: GCA_929108375.1. Lineage (NCBI taxonomy): Eukaryota > Metazoa > Arthropoda > Insecta > Lepidoptera > Geometridae > Gymnoscelis > Gymnoscelis rufifasciata. The sequence continues at coordinate 2,167,042 of OV815303.1, forward strand.
AACTGGAAGGATTGATAAGGGAAAATAGTATTGGATAAAACGTTGCCAATAGGGTAGATGACTAAAATAATTAATCCGTTATTTACACAATTCAGAAAAATTGTACTACACCTATTTTCTTGCAAACGAAAAATGAAGACGATTCAGTGTATTGGAGTTTCGTGTGACGTAATGTTTTCGTACGGTTTGTACTAAATCTGTACGACACAAGCCCCTCTCCGGATCTTTGATGGTCTATATCTTGGCACTTATGAAATTAATTACGCAAAAAAAAAGACCACTATTTTTGGACAAGCTAACAGATGGACTTTCTAGCCTATTTTTTAGTAGTCAAAATGCCTATTTGTATAGTGAGTTACTTAGCTTTTATGCGATACTTTACCCAAAACATAATTGACATTGCATGTCAAATCTGAATTGACGAAGTATGTAGAACTGTATAAATAACCTGACACCTATGTAAACCATATTTGAAGCAATAAACAAATTTCATTTCATGTCATTTCAACATAATTTTGATGCCGTAAACTATTTCTTGTCACATTGCGTGCTGTGACTAACAGTCAGTTACACTGTCGCATAGATGAACGTACATATGATAGCTGAAATCCGAGATAACAGTTTTAAGCTAATTCATCCTGTTGATATTATATTATGGGGATCCGCTTGCGACGCAAGAGGTAGTGTTTGTATGTTAACTCCGTAGGAGTGTGTCCATAAGATTGCAAAGCCGCAAATCTTACAAATATTTTAAACTAGCGGCCCGCCCCGGCGTCGCACGGGTAAAAAAAGTTCCCGGCAATTTTTCCTTATTTGCTCACCGTTTAGACCTACCCTGGACTACGACAAACATTTTAAAACCAAAATCAGCTCAATCGGCCCAGCCGTTCTTGAGTTTTAATCAGACTAACGAACAACAATTAATTTTTATTTATATAGATACTTAGTTGGCATTGAATTAATAAAGAACATTCATGTTTACATGTTAACTAGAAATTTATTTTTACCAAATTACTATATTTCGAATTACTTTGTGTACCTTCATGTATTGCCTATAGCAATATACCAATTTAATATTTAAAAAGCCAAACCAAACATGTTTAAAAAGAAAACTAAAACATACACGTAGAGAGAGCTGTTACTACGCCAACGAAATATTTCAGAGAAAATAAACACAATTTACGAAGAAATGTTACACTCATATCCCTAATTGTACCAGCAGTATTTCAAGATGTAAACAAAATAAGAGTTCCGTCGTTAATCTGAAACTTCACAGTAAATTTATTATTTTAACGCCCGGTTGCATAGGTATAAGAAATAAAAAAAAACAATGTAACTATGTAAGTTATCGTGGTTCGTACAATATTAAGACTACAATATTAATAAGTAACGTACCATAATTTAATGGTTTTAGAGTTTTCCGATATTAACTCAAAAACCATCAAATCTTGTTACCGGTTATAAGTCTTAATAAAAAAACAATGTTTAGTTGAAGAACGGTTATGTTTACAGACAAAGTGACATATCTTTCTATAGAATTAAAAATATTAGTTTTTATTTATATATTCATAGCAGCGAATAAATACTGAATATACGACAAGTTTCTAAAAAGCTTTTTATATAATTTTGAAAATCCCGCTTTCAAGCAAAATAATCATGAAAATCTATTACGCAAATAATATTACATTTATTTAGGGCCAATTTTTCAATCCTCAGTTAAGTCGTCAAATAGTTATTTAGCGTATAAAATTATCTGTCTGTTTATCGGGCGAATAAGTATTTTCAAATTTTCAATCGTCTATTATATAGAGAATAACTATCAGTGGTTTATCCAAACCAACTTCACACCATCTGTGTGCAAGCGAGATACACAGATACTGTATTCAAAGTGTTAGTGAAGAATAGCAACAAAACTGTATTTGACAGTTCAGTCAGTTCAAATCTTGTTATTTCTACAATATCAATATACGATTAGTGTTCTTTTGCGAATTAAAAATGAATCAGAAAATGGATTTATCCAAGAAACGTGAACGTACTACTAATTTCAATAGTTCAGAAGTACGTTTACTGACCGAGTTGGTAACTAAATATCGGTCAGTAATCGAAAACAAGAAAACCGACGCCGTAACCAACAAAGACAAAGATGATGCATGGACCAAAATTGCAACAGCATATTACATAATGAGACATCTAGTGAAACTGCAGTACGCACGGCTACAACATTAAAATGAAAGTACTAAGGCGTAAAAAAATTACGAAGAAAAAGATGACTGTCCTTAGACAGGAGTTGTATAGAACAGGTGGCCGAACTTCTACTGCCCCCGATATCAATGATGTTGAAGATAAAGTGTTGGCAATATGCTCCAATACATCTGGACTAGAATATTAGAGCACGTAATGACAGTGATAATATTGCAAGTAGGTTGTGGATTTTCAATAAAAATATCAGTATTTCAGATGTACTACGTATGTATACTTCTAACTTTTCTTTCTTTTATTTTTACCAGTATTTAACTAATGATTTTTTTTCTTCAATCAATGAAAGTAAGTAGGTAGGCTATGGTTTCTTTTTTCAACCGAAACATTCTCTAAAATTCAGTGTCGTTCCATGTGTTTAAATCATCAGGCCTCTCTCGTAAAGTTCGGGTTTTTCTATCAGAAGGATATAGATAATTAAGTATTTCTTGTTCTTCCTCGATTGATAAGTGGTCAATTGCTTTATCCATCATCATAATACATCCATTTATAACAAATCATGGGAAGAACCTATGTCGTTTTACGGTTTTATCAAACAAAATAAAACGAACGAAACTATACAACATAACCTAAACGTCAAACTTATCGGCGGGATAGAACCTTATCTGGTCCTTCAAGTAGCAGGTAACTTTATTCCTCTGATAGGGACCTTATTCGACAGTTAACTACTATCTGACCATTGAAAAACCATGAATATTGCTATTCGACGAATAAAGGCTATCTGACTGTTTATCTGACGATTGAAAAATCGGCCCTTAAAAAACTAACATGGAACTGCCACTTTTTAAATAATTACACATTTATTCTTCTTACAGTCATTCCAATAGACGTAAAACTGATGGAATAAGGAACCCTGAAATGAACCGAGGCAAGTCGTTAGCTTCAAAGGGTCATATTTATGTAATAACATGTAGCGATGTGTCGTCAAGTAAGAGTAGGCAACACTTTGATGTAGGGCATCCTTATGTGAACGTAGGTGTAGGTATGTTAGTGGAGAAAGGATCTAGTCTTCCAGAGGACACGCCGCTGGTTCTAGCAATCATGCCTCTTTGTAATGCTAATCTTAGACCGTGATATGTGTTTTCCGTGAAATTAAGATTAGGACAAAAATACCTTAGACCTTGATATGTGTATTCCGTGACATTAAGGATAGATTGAAGGATGTATTTCAAATGTTGACATTTAAGAATATATTCTTTACTATTATTATATTTTGAGAAAGTTATGGCATTGGGCAACCACGTTAAATTTCTTGGAGATCGGATCATTGGGCCATATTTTTACAGTGGTACCTTAAATGGACAGAGATATTTCTCCTTTGTACAAAACGATATGCCAAGTCTCTCAGAACCAATTCCAGACGATGAAAGAAGGTCGATAATTTTTCAACAAGATGGAGCACCTGCACATAATACAAATGTTGTAATGAATTTCTTACGAAACAATTATAATGGCTTAATAGCCAATAATAGTGCAACCCCTTGGCCTGCCAGATCCCCGGATCTCACGCCTTGTGATTTCTTCCTATGGGGATTTGTCAAAGACCACGCGTACGCTGAGAGAGTACACAGCCTAGAAGAGTTACAGAATCGTGTAGGTCGTGCAATTGCTTTAATTACTCCGCAAATGTTAAGGAAAGTTCATTTATAAACTGTAAATAGAGCTCGTCATTGTATTGCACACGGAGGACGTCACTTCGAACATATGCTTTGAACACAAAATGTTGTACTTACTAAGAAATAAAATGTATGGCAGTGATTAATGTATTTTTTTTTGGATATTTCTCGTTTTATTTTTAAAAAGTTATTAATGTCATTTTAATGAGTAAAAACTACGAGGTAAAGTACTTTCGATATCAGTTTAAAGTTTTTTGATATCTGCAATAGTTACGGAATAATCGCCTGTGCACACTTAACGATTACACCCTGTATATAGGTATACTAGCTGACCCCAGCAAACGTTGTTTTGCAAAAAAATTTTTTTTTTTTCAAAATGAAAAATATATGTTGGCCGATTCTCAGACCTACTCAATATACTCACAAAATTTCATGAGGATCGGTCAAGCCGTTTCGGAGGAGTTCGATTACGCACCCCGTGACAGAAGAATTTTATATATTAGATATCTATATTATCAATAAATTACTATTATGATTATTATTGTTATTATTAGAAAAATAATATTAAAATGAGACATGGAATTGAAATGTTCTTCCTTGTGAGTAGTTTAGAATAGTAAAACATGATCTAATGAAGCACCACAAAAAAACGAAGATATCGAAATGGCAGCTGTTGTTGCTGAAGCCGGTTGCAAATCTACATATTTGTTTGTCAAACAGTCTTCTTAATAGAAGTAAAACTGTAGGCATCGGGATAAGGAACCCTCATATGAAGCGAAGCGAGTCGTTAGCTTCAAAGGGCTATATTTATGTAATAACATGTAGCGATGTGTCGTCAAGGCAACGCTTTGATGTTGGCAACCTTGGGTGAATTTAGGTATGATAGTTGAGGAAGGTCTTTTGAAGTTTTTCGAGTTTGACGAATTTTTTCGTGTTTCGTAATGTGATCACACAATGTAACGTGATTTCGTGGTGAGATCATCGTACAACCTCACAAACATTATAATGTATCAGTATAGACAAGTGTTGGTAATTAGTGGGTTGGTAACAGCGAGATTATTTTTAATAACTCAGCGATGCCAGATGACACGCGGTGAGCCAGCGATGGCGCGCTCGGTCAGCTTCCAACAAATATAATGCAGCCCATAGCTTTTTAAAGGAGAACTATTTCACTTTAGTGTTACCACAATTGTTTCGATATAAAAATAGCTTATTTTTATATCGCCACTGAGGCAGTCATCATGGCGCTTTAAACAGAGTTGTAATATCGGTAAACTCAAAAACCATGAAATCATAGTGGTTCCTTAGAATTTTGCTTGTACGCCCATAATCTTAATGAGTCAATCAGTAGAGACTACGATATAAATTGATCCCGTACACAAAAGCCAGTGCGTTTAATCACCAAAGTACGTACGAGTACAATCGCGAAGAGAAGTTAATTACGCCAGCATAATGGCCGGCCGGCGGGCGGGCGGGCTGGCGGCGGTGTTTGCGGACTAACGGCGCTGTCCATAATGGTATTACCTGTACTTACGCGTACAACTCAATCCTGAACGATAAATATTACACTTACGCCCGTCAAATTACTTTTGTGCAAAACTAAAAATAAATAGATAAATATTTTCGGACAATCCACACAACATGTGTTCGATGTTTTGTTTTGTTTTCCTGTAATGTTCCTTAGAAGTGTTTCATAAATTCCATTTTTTTTAACTTTTTTATTGAGTGTAGGTACTTACTGTGTTTGTTAATTTTGTCTGTACTTATGTGTGTTCAAAATAAATGCTAATTATTTTTATTATTATAACAACGTCTAGCCCCGTGGTAAGCTTTAAGCTTGTGTTTCGAGTAGGTACTAGACATCTGATATACTTAATATAATAGACATACATAAATATATAACCCGCTACCTCTTGCGCCACAAGCGGACTCGCGCTCACCGAGCCACTGAGACAGTCATAAATTATATATGAACATTTATATAGGTATATTCCATTATGAATAAAAATTAGAACACCCTTATTCACCCATCAGAAATTTCAGAAGTAAATTGGGTCACATTCACATCACGTAAACTGACAAATTACGCTGATATTTGGTTATTAAATTACATAATTAATCGACAGCTGAAACATGACCTGAGTTGATCGCAATCGATTGGATCACTTGGATCAGAACGACATGATTTCCTTGTCCTTATTCCACTATATTCACTTGGTCGAAGTATTCCCGTTTTTGCACCATTTTTTTAGGGACCTATGCATTGAGCACGTCGGCACATGTATTTTCCTTCCATTTTCCTCTATCACCCGTCATCTCAGCACTCACCCCATCATTAAAAATATAATTCATCATACAGTTAATTCCCCTTTTTTTGTCTTATATACCCATCAAATCATAAATATGAAATCATAGGACTCGATCACCGAGAATCCGATCCGGTGCGTATAAACAACTAACTTACAGGCCAAGGCATTGCCTGTATTTTTGGATTTTCCCGCTGAATAATGTATTGTTCCGCGGTAAAAAGCACCATTTATATTCCTCAATAAATCTGCTATCAAAAACTGAAATAATTTTTCGAAACAGACTAATAGTTCCTGTGATAAACGCATTCAAACAAACAAACTCTTCACCTTCATAATATGTGAAATAGTCAACCAAACCTATACTGATAAAATGTTGGTAGCATTCGTTTGCCCTTGTCACTTACGTTAACATTTGTGTATGTTTGAAAGAGACAAAATTCGAGCTAACTTTGACAGCTTTGCAATCTATTTTGCATGTGAAGGTTAAAGTCAAAGTCAACACGTTTATTTCCTTAGATGCACAGGGCATACATAGCTAATTCAACTAAAAACTAAGAATAACCAAGGAAATAACATAGTCTTGACGAGTTGAGAAGTTTGCTTAATTTTTTTACACTGATTTGAGAAGCGAATAGAACAACCCAGCTTTCATATATTATGTTGTTATTATAACAATATTGTAAGTTAGCATATATGTATATATTATTGCCGTAAGTCAAACAAGAGTCCAGACGAAACGCATTTAGTATTTAAACTAGTCTTTAGTTCTTTAAAAATATAATCAGGTAACCAACCACTTTCACATCCCCAATGTCGCGGACAAAACGGTCGTAACGTGGAACTAATTACGTAATTACTACGTGATAAGGTTCATTAGCATTCACGGCAGGTTTCAATTCGGCGGCGCGAGGTCCCGGCTCACTCGACACATCAATTATATTTATATACATGCGTGTTTCAAAGATAGATCTCTGAGCTTTGCAACATTCGACAGGAATCTGGGAAGATGAAGGTCTAAAGTAAGATTTAACAGGATGTTAGGCAGCCTAAAAAGCCGTGTTGGCTAAGTGGGAGGACACTCGACTTTCATTCCGAAGGTCGTGGGTTCAAACCCCGCCACGCACCTCTGGATTTTTCTTCTTGAGACAATTACGTGCGCTTAAAACAAGTGCTTTAACGGTGAAGGCAAACATTGTGAGGAAACCGGCCTGTTCTAAGTACTTTAAAGAGTTTGAAGGACATGTGACATTCACCAACCCGCACTTGGCCAGCGTGGTGAATTAAGGCCTAATCTCTCTCGCTTAGAGAGAAGTCCCTGTGTCCCAGCAGTGGGAACGTTTATAGGGTGATGATGTTGTAGGCAGCCTTTAGTGGTGGCGTAACTGACTGTCCCTCGCGGGTTTTTCTTTTATGGAATTGCCCGCGGTATTCGTAATTGGTAAATTTGCTACGCAGATAGCGAATATGATAAGGAATTAATTACAGATATTAATAGGATAACGAACAGATAAAAAAAAATCACGTAATAAGCAGTACTTAATTTAGTTAAACGCAAATATTTTTAAACAGACACTGCAATTTATATGTATAAAAATATTCCGGTCTTCCCCCGGTAAAAAGAAAGTAGAGATGAGCGCGTTCAAACAAATTCTTCAGTTTTATAATACTAGTATATAATTAATACTAGTTAAAAGAAAATATTTCGTGAAAATTATCATGATTTGAACCCTAAGGACGTCATCACCGGAAACGAACTAAATTATAATTACAATTACAGAATCTTGTAATTAGCATTAATTGGGCTCCCGCAGCGCGTTGATAGACAACATCATTACCGATATATCATGGACGGGTCACTTGACACTATGTGCGCAGGCAATATGCAATATGTTCATTACTGCTGCATAATCACCGTGTCAAGAACAGCGATATACTTGTAATTAATACTGCTGTATTCCCTCAGTGATGGTATATAATATTAAGTAATTTTGTTGTCGACAGGTGATTTCAGGGATGTCTCAAAATAATTGGGGAAGCTATTGATGTAATATTTTATGTGGTTGGCATCTTAATTAGAATATACTTTGATATTTTTTTAGTCAAATAAAGACTACTTAATTAATATTTTTTGGGATTTCTTTCAAATACATTTTTAATAAATTTACATACTCATAATTATTTCTGTTATAATTATAACATGGATACTCTAGGAAATGGGCAGCAGCTTCTTTTAGTAACATAACATCAAAGGCGAGTACAAGTAAAAGAACGACTCAATCGATATTAAGGGCCCCTTATACCGCAAATGCTGTTTTTAAAATCAATATGAATCAGTCAAATATTGACGTAAAATTTTGAAAAAAATATATGTTTCAGTTGAGGATCTTACAGAGTGCAATTCGTTAACATTTACACAATAAGATAAACTTCGCTCGATAGAAAAAAATACCAAAGTTGCCTCTTTTTAAAAAACATTTTCAATACTGTGCCTAAAAAAATAAATTTATTGACCTTATTTTTACACCAATCTTTAGATAAATCATTTTTCTAGTGCAAATCGCTGAGGTGCGTGTTGTAGTGTTATTTTCCTATTAATTATGCCTAAATACCTACAAACCCGCGAGCGGCGCGACGCCCGCGGGCTTCGTCAGTCGCGCGGTGGCGCTTACCGACGACGGACCTGTGCCAGTGCTCTTCCCGCCCGACGAGCGACGTGCGACGTGAAAAAAAAAGGTGTGTGTGCGATTCACACACGACAGAAGTGAAACTACAACAATTAATAAAAACCGTAATTGGTTTTACAAGTACAAGGACAACTGTCTATTTGGTATTTGGGCCGGGGAAAAAGAACCAGTCAAAGTCAAAGTATCTTTATTGCATTATTACATGTAGTTTAAATGGTAGGTATTATAATAAGGTTTTGTATCAATGTGATTTGCCCATTGGAGCGTGCAACATTTTGATTAACAACAATTTAATAATAAGAAATTTTAAATAATAATTGTATATAATTAAAAAATAAACATGTCAATAATTTGATAAATTAGATTAAATTAAATAAAATATTAGTTAATGATTAAAAATAATTACACATTACATTTATTTACCAATGGTTTTGTCATTTAAATATTCGGCAACTGTATAATAACATTGTATAATAACAGTACATATCGAAAGAATCGAAAAAGATGATGAATTTTGGAAATCAAAGATGGAATCAAAATTATCACACTTTTACCACCTGTCCAATGTCTGCTGCCAGAAATCGTCAACCCCAGACACACTCTTGGTTGCCTCTATACGGAATCTGACACTTGAATGCGAATCCCGGTGGATTCGCAAAATCAAAATCCGAAAATAAAGAAAAAGAGATTTTTTTATCGCAAAACATTATTAATTTGCAATCAGGACCTAGCACTAGAACTCTAAATTACAATGAAATAAAAAAGCATTTTATTCCTCATAAAAAATGTATTTTTTTATAAATGAGAATAAATATTGTTCATAACAATAATGTTTGTTTTCATTTTGTTGTTTGTATTCTTTACCACAAATGCTTCAATCATAATTATCACCTCACTATTTCAAAAAGTTTAGTAAGAAAAATTATGTATACATTCAATACCTACATACCTACCTAATACAATAAACTTTCATTTCAATCAAATAAAAGAATATAGTCAATAAAATAATCAATATTCTAAAAAAATACAGTCAATAAAATTAAAATCACCGTAGCTACTGCATTATGCTGTATTGTGGCGTTCTTGCTGCCGACAAAGTTCGCCGGAGTTCATATCAAGTCGGCTCCCGCGTAACGCGCATGCAAGTCGACTGGCCGAGTAAAATGCCTAAATCTTCGAAACAAGGTGGCCTTAACCCTAAAGCAAAATTATCAACTAAACCTATTATTAGATAATATGCCGCGAGCATACTTTGTTATTTTATTGACTATATTCTTTTGTCCATCACATTGACATTTGTCTTTGTAAGAAAGAGAGGAAATTTATGTTTACTTAAAAAGGTTTGCATAGAACGCTGTAATAAAAATAACCGGTTGAACAGAGAACCTCCTTTTGAAATTGGTTAAAAAGCTGAAATTCAGTTGTGGTTAATTGGCGATGCAAAGATTATCCGCACGCCTCTAGCGGCGACATTTAGAAACTGTATAAGAACGACGAAACTTTGTTTATGTGTTGAAGTTATATCTGGTTTGTATTTATTATTTTTGTTTTTCCCTGACGTTAATTGTAACAGAAACTGTCAAAGTGTCGTTCTTAGACAGCTTCACAATTTTGACACTAGAGGCGCTAGTTAGAATCTTTGCATCGCCAATATACGGCAATTGTAGGAGGGCATAGAATGTTGTTTGGGACTCCCCCATTGATATTGGTGTCTTCTATGGTCCTTTCACATTTATGCTTATTTAATAAACGCCCTTAATAATTATAATTTTCCTTAGGATTGAAGAAAGCAACCGATTGTTTCAAACGATAAATTTATTTACTAAGTGAACGCAATAATGCACCTTCCATAAATAGCCTATGAACCATTATAATCAATATGGAAGACCATTATTCTATTGCTATAACACAATGACCTGAAGTATGACCTTTGACCTCTGTCGTAAGGATATTAATATAAGAATCGATTTATTTCTGTACAACTACAGCTCAATAAATAAATAAATTTAATACTTTATTAATTACATTTATGCTATTGACACAGGCACAAGCCGATATAGTGATATGGATATTTAGATAACTGTTAGATTTATGTAAATACTAGCGACCAACTTACAAATTTTATTCATAATAAACTTTTCTTCAGAATCACTAGAACTATTTGCTGAAATCTGCTTGCAAATCCATTCTGCAGTTAAATATCTAAGCCGATAGGCAGGATTAATTTTAAACTATGTAATGATAATTGGTCGATCGCTATCAGCGATAAGGCCGCCCATTAATTCACAAATTATATTTTTCTCTTTTTTGTGTTTTTATGTAATGTTGAGTTCAATAAAGAGCATTGCATTGGTACTAAAGCTAAATGACCGAAAAACTAGGATGAAAAACTGTAGATCGTACAAGATGAGTTCCACCGGCGGCATTCGAATAGACCTCACAACCACATAGACTCGAGTCTAGTAAGTCTTTGTAGGCCCAAGCCTACCAAGTCACTGAGATCCTCGATTATCGAGAAAGTGTTAAATACCTAAGCTTCTTTGATACGTTTTCATTTCACCGTCTGCGGTATACAGTACCGCCTCAAGCGATGAAAGCCTTCAAGCTTTTCTAATCGCTTTGTCTGTAGCAACCCTCGGGCATTTCCGTCTACCTATTTCCACAAAGTCGTATCTATCTTTTTGCTGAACTTTTCCTCGACTTTTTAAGTCTCGGGGGATCCAATTTGACGACCAGGGTCTGGTCTTTGTATATCTATGTACAGTATGCGTCGCTAACTGGTAACCCCTTTTGCACAGAAACTACTACTGCAAGAGGGCTACCAGTTAGAGACGCATACTGTACATGGAATGCCATTTAACCTAAAGTATTTTTAGTCAAACTCCTGTAGCTTCATGGCACTTTTAAAGTTTTTTTTTAATATTTCTTGAATTTTACTTATTTTAGATCTTGTAGGACGTGTTGTCTCGTTGTCTTGTAAGTACATAGTTGTAGTTTTCAATTTTATCTTTAAACTGAACACGAGTAATAAGAAAACACTATGCCACTTTAAGTAATATTTGTGTAAAGGTCCGTACCATCGGTGAAAACATTAAATTTAAAATGGGTCAATTGTATAGAAATCGTTTATTTAAACAAAATGGATATTGACTTTCAAAATGGCTTTAGTTTGATTAACATCATTCTCATCTAACGTTCTCCAAAAACTATACTAAACTGAGGTCAGAAGACTCAAACATATAAGGATTTTAATGTGTTACAGCGGACACACAATAATCGGCTCTTAAGTAGTGGCCGGTTGATCGTGTCATACAATGGCAACACGCCTTTGACACACAGTCATTTTATTTTAAGAGCATTAACGCAATTGTTTCCAAGATAACGTGGGCCTGGCCGGTCGGACGGGCACAAAGGCTTCCAGTGAAATGCACACAAGGCTGATTGGCAGACGCAAAACGAATAAAAGCCGGCTCGTTACTGGCCAAAGCACAGAAAGAACGCACGCCAAAGGTAACAGGCCGCCGAACACAGCTTACACGTAGTTTCTGCAGATTTGGAAATGTTTTCAAATTGCCAATGCAAACATGTGTTATTCGTAGCTGAGGAATTAGGCACCAGATTGTAGCTTTTATTAGTTTATGTATGCCCATATTTAATGGATTTCCTCGCGAGAATAATGTTTATATAAATTTAAATTCCTAGAGTTAAAAGATAGTATAATATTGTGTGATAAAACCGGCATGCCAGCCTGTAAATAAACCTATAGAAACCTATCTATTGAGACTGCCAAAATATAATAGTACACCACTGTATACTATAAACCTAACAATGGTTAACATGTGGATGATGATAATGAATTATCTTTACCCAACTGTCCTAGCTAGGCCTGTTATGCCCAGTAACCGCCTGACTGCTTTCATATTTAAACTGGCGTGTTTTTGTTCTTCGTGTGGCATGCTCCATTGAAATTGTGAAGGAAAACATAACATGAAGGCCTGGCGAGTGATTTTCGGGAAATATCTTTGTGCGGTGAAGCTTTTGTGTTGCACATGGTAAGCTATGTGTACGTGCTGGTTTCGGAGCAATTGTGTCCGGTTATGTGTATTTGATATACACATAACCTAAATAACAAACTTAAAAATAATTAATAATGCCGGACCACACGAAAAAAAAAACATATATGTATATCCACGAGGTGGAGCTTTAAGAAAGAAAAGAAAGAAAGAAAGAACATTTATTTCGACAACACAAATACAGAAAAATACAGTATATTTAAAACCAAATTACAATAATAAAAAATAAAAAAAGCAACATAAAAAACAGTACTACTCATTTGGTTGACACATAAACATTGTGAGCCGAAATAGGCGTTGGCTCAGCATGTGCCAACATGTGTGCATGTGTGTTTAAGCTTAAGCTGTGTTTTTAAATGATGACGTGTCACAATGTTTGTCCTCAATGGACTCCTAAACCACTTAACCGATTATAATAAAATTCGCACACCATGTGCAGTTCGATCCAACTTGAGAGTTAGGATGGAACATTTTATACCCGTGCGACGCCGGGGCGGGCCGCTAGTTACCTATAAAAATCCAATTCACCTCAAATATAAATACTAATTTCGAACACACTTTTCGTATTTTAAGCATTTAGGTAAGGTTTGCTGTAGTGTTGATTTTCCGTAAAGTAACGCCTAAACCTTAAAATTATCTTCAATTCACCAGCTTAAGATCAGCATCAGAGCATCAGAAAATTACGCAAAGACAAAGTTAGAGCTTGATAAAACAAAGGAACGTAGCATAATGTTTACCCCTAAGATGGATCACCTTATTTGTCTCCTGTGCAAACACTTTAGCGGCAGCATTCCCGAATCCATCCCTAATAAGGCTGCGCTAAAAGCACTTTAAAACCCTTTAAATGAAGCAATAATGGGCCCTCCAGGTACTGTGTGTTTGCGCGGGGTTGGGCGCTCTGTTTGTTCGTTTGCAGACAAATTTACAGCTAAACACATAGGTGTTCTCAACGTCATTATCCACGTTAGATTTATGCTTTTGGATTATGCTGTTATACTCAACGGATATTTTTTTCGAAAACAAAGTTATAAGTGCTTCTGATAATAATGAGTACCTCTTACGTAAGTACAAATAATTTCAATGCATACATAATTAGATATTTAATGTTATTTAATAATAAAAGAGTAAGGTCCTTTTCACCAACTTCAAGTAAAATTAGACCATGTTTAAAATATAGAGCAATTTCACCCAGTCACCTGTTACAAAGCGAGAAAGCTCTTGACATAACTAACCATTGCCTCATTGACTCTGATTTTGTGAAATAAGTCCTTAGTAAATTGGTAATGTATGTTTCACCTCCAAAGTACCAAACAATAAAATTTCAGTACCTTTCAAAAAACACAAGTTCAATGTCGAAGCGATTCACAAACAAAAAATGTCTCCTTATGAATATTTAAAGAGAAACGACATGTGTTTATTTTGTATGTTTGAAGCATTTTCTGGCACCGAGAATCACACCTTTCTGGATACTTTGAATGCCTCATTAATGGCATGGCTCTCTTTGTTTAGGATCGTTTCTGAATGAGGAAGGCTCTTTTTATTTCGGGAGAACAACTGAAAAAATAAAAAGTTCAAAAGTTCTCGAATCAATCAGAGCTGTGTTGGAAGACCGCCTACAAGATGAACAGATGATTTAGTCTTAATTTATTTAGCCACGGTTTAAAATGGAAATTTACTAACGAGTTCTATGCCCAGTGAATATCCTACGGTTATAATGATTAACTAACAAGTTCTGTCTCAAAAATATTCATCCTAAGCACCCCTGTGTATGTTCCCTCTGCTGAGACTCAGGGACTTCTTGACGAGAGAGATGAAGCCTTAATTCACCACGCTGGCCAACGGTGCATGTCACATGCCCTTAAAACTCATTCAAGTTCTCAGAACATGCTGGTTTCCTCACGATGTTTACCATTACCGTTAAAGCACGGCGTTAAAGCAGCAGAGTTTAAAGCACACATACACCCATGAAATTTCAGAAGTCAGAAAATTCATATGAAGGATACTGTTTAAAATAATAGTAAATTGAATTATTTTAAAGCTATATTATCAAATCTTATAAAGAAAAAACTCCACAGCGTTTAAAACCATTAAATAGAGTTGTGACTGAAAATACTCACAGATAGTATACAACCACGTTGCGATCACCGCTTTGTCCCCAGCCTCTTTTCTCCAGAGACAATAGAGTATTTCCGTACATTCGGTGCATAATACGCTGCATATTTTCATTTTAAACAATAGGTGGAGCTTTGTTTACAGGTTGTTTTTAATCAGAAGGCTAGGTGCATATTATTTTTTTGATTTTGTGGCATACCTAATATATTGACAAACTTTGCAAAAAGTGACAAAGTCGAGAATATTAGGAGATACAAAATACGAGTAAATGTAAATATGAGCCATAAAATAACGAAATTAGGACCTAGTTAGGGGGCCCTGTGTTTCCGCACTTAGACTCAAGGTGGTCCATTGTGCGTGGACCAGTGAAAACAGGACTTAGGAAGAGTTACTTTACTTTGGCAGAAAGGTTCATTATTGGTAAAGTAGCTATGAAGCTTAAAGACATCACACTCTGCAATACACAACAATAGCCCGATATTGTCTCCATTATTACGGTATAGGCCACATTCTTCGTAAAGGTTCGATATCATCATAATTAAAAACAGAACTCTTTTCGACCCACCACATTTTAACCCAAAAATAGTCCTACTTCATTTGAGCATAGAAAATTATGATAACACAAACTGAATATTATTTAGATTTATAACGGGATATTTACCATGATTGATTGTCTTTCGAGTTTCCCGATATTTCGGCACAGTTACATGCGCCATGATCACGGTTGAGTTCAACCGTTATAAATCTAAATAATATTGATAACCATGATAGTTTCAAAAGTTATATTAACTGAATATTTTTTTAGCTTTGTATATTTTCTTGCATTTTTTATAGTTGAGTGTTTAGAGTGCTTAACTCAGCACACAGGCGTTGCTAAAAACCAGCCTGCTCCAGTTCAGTCACAGCATACGCTGACTCGACGCCCTATTGTCATCATCTGTGTTATTATTTTAATTTAGTATTTTAAGCTTAGTTTAGTAATACTGATGTAACACGAATTAAACTTTCTTTAGCTTTATTTTTACAATGGACCTAACCGCAATTGCATTTACTACCTGCTGTGATGATAAAGAGGAGTATAAAACACTAGGACACCAGACTTAGACTTGGTTTGTTGCCAAAACAAAGGATCGCGCACGCCCCGATACGAAATTGCTCCGCGCAGGTGACTGAATATTTTTAATTCGAGTTATAAGCAATTTTCTATTTCTATATCAAAGATGGAAAACGGCTGGGACATGGATGGACCGGAGTTTCAAAGAAAAATTAGGTCGAGATATTAATGAAAGTTTTGGAATTTATCGGCTTATATCACAAAAAGCATCACCTAAACGAAGGTTACTGAACGAGTGAGCAAGGCGAATGACTTCTACAATTAAAGTTGAAGCAAAATTCAGTTTTTGTATGTATGTTTGTAATGCTTAACTTTTAGAAAATGTCAATAGATTTTTGAAGTTCCATGATCGAAAAAATCGGTTTAGTCGTATTCAAAATATTCAAACATTTGTGAAAACATATTTAACTCCGTCTAAATTCAATTGGATGGAGGTAAATATTTAATAAAAAAAAAAAACTGGTTTAAATATTTTTCAAGAAGTTTGCAAGAAGAAATATATAATTTTATGTTAACTTTTTAAATAATCTACGAATTTTGTCATCTAGCCTGTTTTATAACATCTTACACTCTATTTGGCCTCTTTGGTAATAATGATGTTATAAAATACGCACCATAGACAAGTCAATCATTACAAAAGAGGTACAAATTGTGTTAATGAGTTCTATGTTTTGAGGCGAACCACTGGTTATTCGTATAGAAAAATATTGAGATATTTCGTAAGGATAAACGAAAGATATAATAAATTTTATTGCTGGATATTTTTATATCTACATAATTAAATACTTTATGATCAAACTTGGTCCTTCCTACCTCACCAGCCCTACATTTCTCGAACAGCAGTGAACTCCTAAGGCATTACTGGTAAAACTTTCTGCAGCAACTTTCAGAATTTTAAACAAGATGGGATAATGTAAAAGCCAGCCTGTTTTAACGATGCAGACAGAGTGCCAACCAACACGTGGGTAAATTGCGAATTAAAATGTTTTTACTTACAGATGTGAAAGTAAAGAATAGGAGTAATATAAAAACGCAACAGTCGGTTTTCAGTGATCAAACGTATATTGTGAAAGAACACTAACGAATTATGGTAAAATTTACGAATTAATCCGAATTTCCTGATTTTTTAACCCCCGACCAAAAACGCGGGGTGTTGTATAAGTTTGACGTGTCTGTGCGTCTGTCTGGGACATCATAGCTCCCGAACGGTTGGAGCGATTTAAATTTAGTTTTTTTGATATAAAAGGTGAGTTTGACGCGGGTGTTCTTAGACATGTTTAATGAAAATCAGTCCGTTTAAAAGTTTTAAAGGTGAGAGTGGGGAAGGAAAACAGAAAATCTGCAAATAATATACTCGAGTGGAGTATCAAATAGTATCACATTACTAAATATTATGGTCTTTTACTTCTAAGGAAATTAAGGCAATGGAATCGGGGGTTTTTCTTAAGTTTTAAATTTAGATTTATTTCAAGTTAAATGTCTAATATCAAAACCGTGCAGTGCCAGTCAAATATGTAACTACAAGTATTTTAATGTTTTCGATTAATCGATACAGTCAGTCATAAGGGCCGTGTCCACGAGCGAGGGAATCGCGAAGATGGTATCGTCGTGCCACGTATTCCATAAATTCTTTTAGCGTGTGTCTCTACACGAATAGGGAATGAATGAATGTATTTAGTGTTTTCTAAAACTTAATTATATTTAGGTCTCCAACATCTTTACAAAGGTGAACTTAGTAACTAGAGCATTTATATTATATACAAGTTGATAGAAGGTTCCTTCTAAACTAGGTCTATCAAGCCTGTACAGTAAGGTCACAAGGATATGCTGTCGGAATCTCATCATTAAATGTATATGAGTTGATACAAATGTAATTGTTCCAAATTACATATTTAAAGTTGGCGTTACATAAATATACCTAGCATATTTAGTGATTAATTACATAAACAGGATAGGTACTGGTTTTTACAGTAAAACCTAAAAGTACCTATCCAATTAATAAATAAATAATAAAATAAATATTTCCGGACAATCTACGCAATTAAATCTTATTTTCTATTTATTTAGGGCATATCGCGGGAAGCGACAAGTTGTTGAATGCGGGCGAATCCGTTACGTCGCGACGATACACTGGCGGAATACTCGGTCGTTCGTCGAGATTACCCGACGCGGAAAGGACGACTCTTTGCGATTCCCTCGCTCGTGGAGATGTTCCCTTAATCTCCCGAAAGACGCTCTATATGCGTTTATCTGTATGTCTACCAAAACTGTTGGCAGAGGCACGTTTTCGCCAAGAAGAAGCCGCTTACCGGTACAAGCTCCAACTTGGTACTTAGGCTCGGAGTTTCAAACTATAGCTGCTAAGCTGTTTTACACTTTAGAACACTCATAATACGGTCCAGAGCAAGTTGGAGAGCGCGAACGGACACTTACAATGGTAGTGAGGAGTTATTACGTTGTGCTACATTTATAAGTTCCTGAACTTTTTCATATAATATCTGCCGTAAAGCGTTATTATGTTTTTCTCCACAAAAAAAATAATTTTCGGGCCCTAGGTGTATGATTTGGTAATCTAGAGCTTCGCTTTTATTGTCATTAAGTTTTGTATAAGAAACGTAAAGAATTACAGAACACGAGATCCTCGAAAGGTATTAACTCTGCATAAATCATCGCAATACAAGATATTAAGACCCCACATAATGTTCCAAGTTGCATAAACTTTGAGAGTCACCCTGCAAAATTACAAACGTTATCTGAGCCTGATTTGATCATTTCGTAAGAATCCCCCCAAAGAGAGTGTCTCTGTCTATCCAGACATTTGCATAAAACCGCTAAAATTAGTCTCCTCCGAGAGTGAAAGAGACGAGACGTTGTTTCGAGGGCCCTCTTCCACGTCACTTGACCCACTGCACCGCCCCTGTTTATATCTGGCTATTCATGTCCATGCTAATGCAAAACTGATTAGGCTTTTGAAAAATAATGTTGTATCAGCATTTTGCTTGCAGAGATTTTTTTTAAATGAACCAAGTTGACCTATTTAATGGTTAACAGTATCCTGGCCTTGAATTGGTTTAAAACGATGCGTTGACTTATTGAGCAAATATTTCATAGTTACGATTAATCTTAGAGGGGTTTCTAAATATTTCTAAAGAACCAGGCATTAGGAACTAGTGCGCCATTTTGAAAAAAATCAATCAACCAATAACGCATGGCAATCGTCAGAAAACAGTCCGCACATGCTTACAAATAAAATAGTATAGGAACCAAATCTAACATTATACTGAGTTTGTTGTGAGATTTTTTCGTCTAAAAACTACAAAAAGCTGTTTGAATGAATCATTTCAAAAACTAACTATATTTCCATATAACCGTATTTGGCTAACTATGTATATACTATGTACTTATTTTTTAAGAAACTTTACTTATAAGTTCTGATGTAGTTTATTGATGGTACTCCAAAAGCTCCACATTAACATAGACAACTTTAAATTGCTTGTGAAGAGGGTGGGGTGTTAGCCAGCCGGCCTCCTTGACACAGCCTGGGTGCTTGACCTGGTGTTAGGTACCTAACTGCAGATTTCTGATACAACCTAGTTAGTTTAATACGGATACTTGAAATGTGGAATACCAAGCAATTACTAGGAGGAGGCGCTTAACGGTGAGGAGAAGAGTTCAGCGCAAATAAATGGTGTACCCTGTAACGCAAGTTTTAAGGCCACAACATACTGGACTAGACAATTGGTCACGATTTTGATTATAATGCGTCTAGTGTAAAGGCTGTCTTAAACTTTGTGTCTAGTTTTATTCTGCTTACTAGCGGTCCGCCCCCGCTTCGCACCTAGTTGACCGTATTGTGAATCTAAATCGTTTAGAAGTGGTTCAATTTGCATACCCGCTTGCGGTTTAAATACAATATACTACTTGTACTATAATTATATCGTGACATGTACTTGAATTGAAAATGTATTCGGCAAATAAATGATTGATTTGATTTGATTCAATGACTAATACACGTACAGAAGAGTTAATATATACCATAAAGATATATTATCTAATTAGGAGATGTGTAAGTATACACAACTTAACAATAATAAAGTTACTGATAGAACACAAGATTTTACTATAAGTATTTAGTCTTACTGACAATAGAAACAAAGCTAAAATCAGAATTCCCAGTAAACTTAATATAAAAAATATTGGTTGCACATAATCACATAAAAGTATATACTTAAAAGTTTATTTTCTGAACTACAGTTTATAGCCTGTCAAAGAACTAAAAAGTTTAATTGAACACCTTACTGTATTATTTTAATTGTTTATATAAATTTGTTAATGTTCTTATTTCAGATTTTGACATTTAAATTAATTGTGTTATTAGTTATTATTATATTTTGAAAAAGTTGTGGCATTGGGCAACCACATTAAAACCCATATTGTGACTTATATAATCTATGTTATCAATAAATGACTATGATGACTATTACTATTATTATTATGTTTAGTTTGTAAGAAATGGTGTGCATCTCTATGGAAATTTCCTATATTCTCTACTCGTTTGCATTATCAATAAGAATTTTACCAATATAGACAATAGAGCAGGAAAAAAGTAATAAATCAACTCTCACAGCTTTTAGCTTGCGATGAGTCCAGGCCCTGTTTAATCTGTGAATATATTACTTCCGACCAGCTGGGTACTGCAGCTCCACTCAAATCGCATTATTAATTGCATTTTAAGACCTATTTGGACACACCGCAGCCGAATTTAATTAAATCAATTAAGAGTAAGATCTTTAGCTCTAAGTAGGTATACTCAATTGAAAGTTAGTACTGGTCATTAATTTTGATAAATATAAATATTTAGAACATAATTAGAAAATACGTTTTATAAATAAATAATATATATCGAAAGTTTCGGAAACTATTGTTCAAATAGCATATTTACTTGAAAGTTGCAACACGAAGCTAAGCAAGTCAGGTAATGTTGATAACACAAATTCTCGTAAACTGTTAACATAACAGCCATAGTTACTTTGATAGAGGTAGTTACAGTGATAGAGGTACGGGGCAACCCTGAATATTTTAGCACAAAGGGCACTAAACCAATTAAATTTATCGCTGTGATATGTGAAACTAATTTGCTGTCACATTCGCCTGCAATTCATCAGGTCTGCGGGCGGACAATTAAAATACTTTATAGTCTCGTTGACAGCGTTAGCGGACAACAGTGACTGTAGATTATGACCGAACGCTTCCGGAGGTATAAATGAACAAATTTTAAAAACTCGTCGGAAAGTCTGACTAGTTCTATCATTTACGTATTTCAGAAAGAGAAGTGGACCTAAAAAGTAGCCTTGAGGTTACCCAAACTTAATTAGAACATGGAAATGAAACGTTTTAAGATTAAACATTTTATGATTATTGAATATCAATGAGTATAGCCTATCAAGTGCCAGTACAAGTCTGGAGATAAGAACATTTTATATGAAATTGTCAATACAAGCACCATATCAGATAAGCCACTTGAAACGTAAGGACCGTAGCATGCAATATATTGAACAGCAGCTTTACGGTTGACGCAGACATGCATTATCACGTTTTACGCGACATCGAAGTGTTATAAAAATAAATGGCAAGAGAGCGAACCCGAAGACGTATAATAGCTTCCCTTCACAGTCACTAATCGATTCAACGGATTTTCTTATAAACCACAAAACATGCTAGCTTAACTGCAATTGTACTTCTGTGGTCTAATTACCCTCTTCATTTTAGTATCGAAATCTGCTGAGTATCTCCAAATTAACCCTATAATATCATAAATGATCCCTATACATAATATCGCGTAAATAAATTCCATTAAGTTCGAGCTTCATTCGTGTTTTGCTATCGAGCTCGACTTCCGCCGTTAATAATGGGTTTATGATCACATTAATTACAAATCGAAGTTTCATTTCGTGCTTTGCCATTGTTATATTTAGGGCCAATAAACTGTTGTTGAAGGAGCCTTCTGCTATTAAAGGCATTCTTACGATATCATGAACAATCTTGACATATATGGAATTTACTAGACGTGGAATCGAATTAGCTGGTAATAACTTACCTACTTACTTTTGACAGATATTTGAGATGATGAGAATTTAATAATGTTGTAGGAATACTAATAATATCAAATTCCATATAGGATAAGTTTTTAATAAATTGTTAAGTCATCGAACCTATAATCTCCTTTTTTTGAAGTCTAAAAATCACATGCTCTTTTTGGTACCGAATGTTGTTTGTATAAAATTCAAACAAAAAAAATACAAGTACTCGGAAAGGATAGGAGAGTAGGTTCTTTAAAATTAAATTTCAAAAGTTCACGTATACTTTCACAGTCAAGAATAAAATGCTAAAAATATGGTAATGAAGTTTACGTAAAAGATCTTAAAAGACGTTCGGTACAGGGAACAGTATAAATATCCGGTATTCCTGTGAGGGTAAGTTTGCAAAGTTATATCCTACTTTTACGATAGGTTTATTCCAAGAAGTATTGACGCAATATTAACCGTCTCGAAATTCTGCGAGCGAGCACGATGTAATTTCCTTGGAACTTACGAATATTTAATGAGATTCTACATCTTTTGGCAGATACTCCTTTCGTGTGGAATTGTTTATATCGTGGATTGAATATATTACACTAGAATTTTTCAGAGGTTTCTTGCAAATGGCTTAGCGTTAAGATAAACTTTAAACTCAGTTACGAATTAAAACAAAACTGTTTATTTGTGACAAGTATAATGATGATGATGAAGTATGACAAGCACAAACGCTTAGCAAGGTATTCGGCATACAAAAACTAGATATAAATACAAATTATTACATAAATGTCTCTGTATACTTATTCCATAATAAACAAATAATAAAAAAATCTATCCTATGATATTGTGGCGGATGGCACAAACTCTAGGACGCCCAATAATGCACAAAGTCAGGCTAAAGTTGTCGATGATGATATTTTCTATCTGTCTGTTAATAAGATTGAATTGATTTTAAATCAGATTAAAGCTAACGACGGCTTTAATTTCAACTCATTGAGGAAAAAGTTTTACAAGTAACCCAATCACAACATTCAATTTGCCAAGACAATTTTAAAACACCAAATTTAAAAGAAAATAACCTTTACTTTATGAAATAGAGATATTAAAAGCAATATCGTGTACAAGAACTACTCTTAGAAGCTGATCGTAAAAGCTCTTAGCCAAGTCATAAATTACAATTATTTGCTCATTATACGAGATAAGGGTGGAATTTTAATGAAAACTTTTATTTATGATGAAACAACTACTTACATTAAGCAAGATATTTTACTCCCAATGAAAATTATGATTATATTAAGCTGTTGCTTAATGATGTTGCTCGATTACCAATGAGGCATCGTAGCAAATTTACGGTCCGTAGTTAAAACTATACGTTGTTTTAATTAAACTAGGCATTTAGGAAATTCTGTATTAAGCAAGAGATAGTAAATTTTCCTTTGCAATATTTAATAGTTTAAACAAAAATATCTGCTAAGATAGTACATTAAGGTTGAAATTACTGTTGGCCTTGCAGCCTTACCCGAGGTGTGGTTTAAAAATAAAAAGGTAAAATAGAATGAATAAGGATTGCGTCATCAAGATAGTCTAAAAAATTTGGCATTCATGCAATCGAACATAACTTAATCGGACAAAATAAGACAGCACTTGATTAAGACGTTCTTATTTTAATCACGACTTAATGTTTTTTACATTTTAATTTAAAAAAACCTGTGTCAAATGGCACAGGTGGTTATTGAAACTAAATGTACCTACCACTAGTTATGTATTTAAAATTATTGTTTGCATGAATTATGAATTTCTGAATTGATTTTTAATCATCGTTGATTTATATTGGTTATTATTTATTCATATTTTCGATGATTTATTGTTATTATTATGATACTAATCTATTTGAATTATTATTAAAATCTGTTTTGTTGTGTTTGTAATAAATATAAATATAACATCGCATTAGGGCCCAAAAAATAACCTGTAAAGATGTTTTATTGAATTGTAAATAAATAAATAAAAAAAGAAAAATGTTCAAAATAATGGTTTTATACAACATCAGGCCATACATTCCAAAAGATATACGTGTTCATCTTGTTGAAATGCTTCTTTTATCGAAACTTAACTACACAGACGTTGTTTATGGCCCCTGTATACTACTTCAGACTAAGAAATTAATTTAGCGTATCCAAAACTCTTGCGCACGATTCTGTCTCAATCTCACCTGATGGTAAAAGTCTTTTTTACAGAAGATGGATGGTTGAACGTCGAAAATGGATATTTCTTGTCCTACAAATACAGTGTAGTGGGTAGTGGGTTCAATCATCGCCGCGCACCTCTTTGAACACGTGCTTTAACGGTGCTTTAATCGTGAGAAAACCGGCATGATCTGAGAACTTTGAAGAGTTTGAAAGACAAGCAACATTTACCAACCCGCATTTGGCCAGCGTAGTGAATTAATGCCCAATCTCTCTCGTCAAGAGAGAAGTCCCTGTGTTCCAGCAGTGGGAACGTTAATAGGGTGTTGATGATGATGATTGATGAGATACAATTAAGTGAGTATTATAGACAAGTACCACACCATAAAGCTTGGTCGATGTGAAACGTTATGGTTCCCTTGAAAAAGACTCCAATGTCCCAATCCCCTCTGGATAAGGAGAATTGATTTACGCGGAAAGTTGGACGGGCCTAAATGAGGCATCGTCCCCGGGGTTAAGGGATCATACCCGGAGTTTTCAGCTGGCACTGTACTAAAGTAAATACAAAGGGTATTGAAAAACTTCCAAGTTTATAGTAATGTTTGTTCTGCCAAATGTGATCGGGTTTCGGAAGGATTTGGAAGAGATAATCTTGATGCGTGGGAATGATGTGATGTCGTATTTTTATGCCATATTTTTTTGATTTTTACTTTGATTGTAATGCTTACAAGGTTAGATGGATGCATAGATGGGGTGGTCGCATGTGCTTGGATACATTAACGTGTATATACATAGATGCGATATGGATGTACGAATGCGATATATGCTTGATGGTTTAACTAATAGATTGATGCATCCACCACACCAAGAACCAAAACTCAGCTTCAAGGTGCTATCTATTGGATATTTTAATAAGTATCCAAGTGCATAAAATACCAGTTCATTATTGAATGTAAAGAATAAATATTTTTTCAACAATACCATGTGTTATAGTAGTGCTCAAAACGAATCACTATTTACATTACATTAAAAGAGCTGGTATTGAAAATAGCTGCTTTTCAAAACAGTTATTGGTTATGAATACCTGCTACATGTTATGGTATTGGTAAAACCTGATATTGCCCACCGCTATAGCACAGTTATCAATTATTTTGTCATACTATCGAGTAGATTTTGAACATAAACATAATATAATAAAGTAAATTGTATGGCGACAAGCTGTGCTATATTGATTTACATACCAAACTCAATACAAACAGTTACTGAGTATAATTAGACAATAGTTAAAATATAGAGCTATTTCGCTCTGTCGATATAGCTGTTAACCATAATATAATGTAAACTAAAATTAACAAAATAATAAGAAAGTTCAACTTAAATATTATCAGAAAAACATCTTAATCCACAAAAGCTCTGGTGAAATTGTAAAGAAAATCTTTGAGATCACGCAATCTCGACCAATTTATGTCATCTAAAATGACAGAGATAAGCTCAAACTAATAAACATAAAAACAACGCAAAATCTTTATGATAAATGAGTACAAAAACACGTTAATTCACTCAATGTCAAACCTGTATTATGTTATAGGTTATCAATTCAGGTAACATGCCTTTAAATATTCATACGCCAGACAAAATTGTATTAACATCAAGGTTTGTACATTATAAACATAATTGTCTTTTAGATTACAAAGCGACATTAACCAAGATGACTTAAGAACTCAAGACACTGTAAATATGTATCAAGCTAAGGTTGCATAAGTTCGTTTTAAAACAATGCATATACAATATTCCTAGGTCAGTCAACATTTATTATGACCAAATTTGAACATTAGAAACATGATTGTCTTTTAGATTACAAAGCGACGATAACCAAGATGACGTAAGAACTCGAAAACTCTGTAAATAGGTAAATAGGTATCAGGCTAAGCTTACATAAGCTAGTTTTTGGCAAGCAAACGCCAGCCTTCGAGCAACTGGAGCAGTCGCATAAACAGGGTGTGCAAGGACATGTGCCGTTATCCGGGGGTTTTCTACGTAATGGAAGTGTTTGCTCTGAGGATTACTGCTTTTTGGGGATAACATGGAAATTATGGAGGATATAATAAACCAGTGATATTATGTGTTATGTAGTTCTTGATTCCACACCAGCAGTGGCGGGATTGACACATTTACGTTTACACGAAACCTTTAAAATAGGCGTGACGATTAGTTTACTCTGATAGCCCGTCCAAAAATACAGGACTCCTATTTTTCGCTTTATTAATTAAATAAGAAAGTGCCAAGAAATAGACCATAAAAGTGGCGTGTAATTTGAGTACTAATTTCTCGGCAGGATTACTACTCCAAACTTTAACGGAAGCGTTTTGAAATTTCGTTCTAAGAAAAGAAAGATAAAATACGGATAGGGCGCAATGTTTTCTATAATCTAAATGACGCATTGTTATTTTTATGTCATCTACCCTCTTGGTCTGGCCTTCTGTTTCACTTTGAATTTCAAGTGCTTCGTTTTTGTTAGTTTCGAGACATGAACCTATAGAGGTAGTGACAATAGAAAATTATAGTATTGACAAAGTAAATAATAATTATCTAGTTAGTGAATACAAAGCATCAGATCTTAACCACACCAGTATTTATAATTTGAATATTTAAGACGTGTATACGTTTGCACCTTCTAATGAAAGTATTATTCATATTTTTGTAAACTTTCAAGGAAACCCGTATGCTAGACCGTGACGGTAGAAAATGTGTTAATCTACAATTCCAATTTTATCATGAGCCTTAGATTATGATGTTATAGTGTGAAATCGATTACAAAGTATTTTTCATTTCTTTGAAGAATACAAATATTATTGAAACAACCATCAATCCGTAAAATGAAAAGACGTATTGAACTTATCTGTAAACAGTAACGGAATTGTACCATAATATCACATGAAAGCGCGGACTCAAAAGCGAGACCGTGAAACGCAATCAAAGGTTCCGAATAAATCGAACCCATCGGACCTGACCTGTTCCATCGTCTGTTGCCCTTTTTGCGAGGGGCACCTCGGTCACTTTGTAGGGAGATCTTTGGGATACCCATTATTGATCAGATTGCGTCCTTATAGGATAGATGACAACAAATTTGTATACACTATTCTGATGTAAGCGATTTTTGAAACCCAATGTTTCGTTGTTGTCCGTAGGTATATATCCGTAACCGTGTTGTTGATAGGCGATAGCGGTGACAGCTAGTTGGCTAACAAAGCGTTCTTTTTCAGTCTATCACGAACATTATGACCTTTGAGTTTACATACCTACAAAAAATGTGTTTGATGATGCCTGATCGACATTTTATAAAGATTCAAAGTAGTATTTTCTAATATGACTTCGCGTTAACGAGATTGCTTACTTAATTAACTTTAAATCTAAATTATGTCTATGACCTTTCTGTAATCCAATAATCATACATCAAACTTAGTCATCTTTACTAATATTATGAAGTCGAAGAGTTTATTCGAAAGCGCTAATCTCAGAAACTACTAGTACGTTTTGAATAATTCTTTCACTGTTAGATAGCTTATTTATCGAGGTAGACTTATCTGAGGATACTTCTTACCGCGGGTTAATCCATAAGACACGGGCAACGCCGTGCCGTAAAAAGCTAGTATTTAATATTACTTGAACATAAAAATTTGATATGTAACATTTACTGCTCATATTCTTTGCACACGGCAGGCTAAGCTAAGGACAGGCAGTAATAATAAATGAGCGTGAGCCGGCAAGCTTTGAAGATTAAGGTGCATCAAAGAACCCGGGGTTTAACTATGTTTGGTGGAGTTTAGCGGTTGCGCTTATTCACCGACGAGGCATAAGAGAGCCTTTGTAAATACTCTCTGTCTTAATTTGTCTTAATGTGTAGTCTATGTATGATTATACAGCGATTCCTAAATATTTGACGAAGAAACTTGTGAATACCTTCTCTGTAGGTATGTACATGTTACATGTAGGTATGGTACATACTCATCTACAGGTCGCATCCGTCAAACGAATTTAGAGAATTTAGATGAAGTTACCGAAGTTCGTAAAATATATATATTTAATATTACCCCACTCGAGTATATTTGCAGATTTTCAATTTTCCATACCCACTCTCACCCCCATAACTTTTATACGGCTCAACCGATATCATGTCTAAGAACACACGAGCCAAATTCACCTTTCATACGAAAATTGACAAATTGAAATCGCTCCATCCGTTCGGGAACTATGATGTCCCAGACAGACAGACACGTCAAACTTATAATACCCCTCTTTTTTGGTCGGGGGTTAATAAAAATGAAGGTTTGGGTTAATTAAAACCATAACATTCGGTTAAGGTTTTAATAAAATATTAAGAAAAATTAACACGCGTAAGTTCGGTTCTGAGTGCTGTGATAACGTTATCACAGCACTCAGAACCGAACTTAGTTGAACATTACTTCTACGAATTAAGCTCGATAATGCTCGACCGCCACCGTTTCGTTAAATTAGGGGTATTGAACTCCAGATGGTTTCGAATATCGCTCCACTTTCCAGCTTAATTTAATTTAACACGAAACCTCGCGGAAAATCCCCTGAAAAAAGATGCCGAGTAGAGATAAATAAGAAATATTGTCATTGGATCCTTGATAGCTTCGCGTCGCGTACGCTTGCAATTCCCAAATTATAATTATAACACCCGAGTGGTTCTTTTACACAAAACATGTTTACGTTAATTTTATTTTAAGCTGGTTCAGTCGATAATTACAAATTACAATCATAAAATGAGTTCCGCAAAAAGTAATGCGTGTTTCATGCTCGTAAAGTTAGAAGCAGTGAGTGATCCAACAAGCTGATATTAAGAATAAACATATAACCCGACTGCTACTTAAGTTTTTAACCCCCGACAAAAAAGAGGGGTCTTATAAGTTCAACGTGTCTGTCTGTCTGTCTGTCTGGGACATCATAGCTCTCAAACGGATGAAGCGATTTTAATTTTGTTTGTATAAAAGGTGAGTTTCGCGCTAGTAATCTTAGACATGTTTAATGAAAATCGGCATACCCGTTTAAAAGTGATGTGGGTAAAAGTGGGGAAGGTAAACCGAAAATCTGCAAATATACGTGAGTGGGGTCTCAAATTTTTGCCTTTTAAATCTATAAGCCTTTTAAATCGTCATAGATCCAAAACAGTCAGTCGGATCCAAAAATATTGAAAAATAACTATGAATGATTTTTAAATGCCTATTCAACGATACCCCACATGACAATTTTTGTTGACTAACATGGCGTCCAGTAGTCAGCATGGATCCAAAACGCTCAGTCGGATCCAAAAATATTGAAAAATAACTATGAATGATTTTTAAATGCCTATTCAACGATACCCCACATGACAATGTTTGTTGACTAACATGGCGTCCAGTAGTCAGCATGGATCCAAAACGCTCAGTCGGATCCAAAAATATTGAAAAATAACTATGAATGATTTTTAAATGCCTATTCAACGATACCCCACATGACAATGCTTGTTGACTAACATGGCGTCCAGTAGTCAGCATGGATCCAAAACGCTCAGTCGGATCCAAAAATATTGAAAAATAACTATCAATGATTTTTAAATGCCTATTCAACGATACCCCTCATGACAATGTTTGTTGACTAACATGGCGTCCAGTATAGTCGCCATGCTGCATTTTCACTAAGTCTTTAGTGACATTCCCCGTACTAAGAGGAATCGGTGAAGAGGTATAGTGGGTCAAAGGAACATACAATACATACACTGTTAAACACATTACCACTCCTTTGAGTTGCGCAGTCGAGTAAAAAATAACGAAATATACGACCAACTTCCATTTTACACATGAACTATTAAAATTATCAGTATGCGATACAGCATTTTTTATTGACACTACATGTAGTTCTCATGAGAGAAGTGTATCTTCGCGTGATCAAATATATTACTTCACCGTGTGTCTAATCTTAAGCATGTGTAGCAATATTTCATTTTTACTTGAAATATTGCTACACATGAGTACATAATATCTATTAGTCAGTCCTATAGATTATTAAAAAATATTTTGATCGAATTATAACCAATGCTTTCGGTAATACTTTCCTTTCTTTCTTTATAATACGTGATTAAACCCGGTTTTTAATTAACCCCCGACCAAAAAAGAGGGGTGTTATAAGTTTGACGTGTCTGTCTGTCTGTTTGTGTGTCTGTCTGTCTGTGTGTCTGTCTGTCTGTCTGTCTGTGTCACCATAGCTCCCGAACGGATGGAGCGATTTCAATTTAGTTTTTTTTGTATGAAAGGTGAGTCTGGCGCGAGTGTTCTTAGACATGTTTCATGAAAATCGGTTGTGCCGTTTAAAAGTTATGGGGGTGAGAGTGGATAAGGAAAACCGAAAATCTGCAAATTTACTAGTGTGGGGTATCAAATGAAAGCGCATCGCGTCCACATTACATAATATTATGTTGTTTTACGATTAAGGAAATTATGGCATTAGAATCGGGGGTTTTTCTTAAATTTTAAATTTAGATTTATTGAATAGTGGAACTCACGAAAACGTTGAAAGTGAAAAATGCTTTCTGGTTCGTAATTAATTGACTTGTAATAAATATTTTCTTAATTTTTCAATACCTATTAAATGTTTAACCAACACTGACTGGTTCAAGAGACCAGCGCTGTGGTAACAGGTGGTAGCAATTGTACTTTGTATTGTGTTAAGTTTTAATAAAATTTGAGTTGTGATGTTTGTGTTGGAAGTATAAAAATGTATGTGTTTAAAATATACGCAACATTTGTTTGTTAATGTTGTCGCATATAATAGTGACAGGTAAAATAGCTAGTAAGTAATAGCCAGCTACCCTAACATGGGTATTAAGCTTACTAGGAAATACAAAAAAAAATAAAAAACAGGCCAAACTTTTTGTCAAGGTTTGTTAAATTCACCTATTATACAATTCTATGTTTCTGTTACTGGCAAACTGGATGCAACAAAAATATAAAGGCAAATAATTTATATCACAATGAAAGCCAATCCACATTTCTGGGCGCTAAGCTTCTTTACAGTTTGAATATAACGCTTAGTGGGTTCTGTCGTCTAATCGTTAGCATCATCTGCTCTGCAATTTTATCTCGCTCAAGTTTATGCTTGTTATTACGAGATAATTTAAGGCTTCGGCCAAACCAATGCGTCAGCAACGCGGGAAGCGGGGCGTGACACAGGAGCGTATACAACGCGGGATATTTTGGTCTCAAAATTACCCTCTTTGTAGTAGCGTAGGTGCGAAAAGTACGGGTAGCGTTTGAAACAAAAAAACATTTACCCACCTCTATTCTATCACAATTTCATACAGTAAACACGAGCTAAGGAAGAAATTTGAATTGAATATGTCCAAACATTTTGCTGGACAAATATGCTCAAAGATACTTTCATAAGATTCAAAATCAATTGAGTACGTTTTCGCATTTAATCCTATGAATGTCTTGGTTTCTGAAATTAGATCGACACGTCGTCTATAATCCTGTAGAATGGATTTCCGTGTTTACCTTTCGCGGATCTCCCGAAAACTGGGGTAACTTACCTGCAACAAAATAATTAACAAAATATTTATTTATTCCATACAGATACAGTAAATTTATACTTGAAAATGTAATTTTTAAATAAACAATAGTAAATGAATACTATCATAAATAATAGCAAGGGCAGGCATTAAACCTTGTTAATGTACTTGTTAAGTTACAAAGAAACTAATTTGTAATAATATAATAATTATAATATATTTTTTTTAATACCACCTTTTGTACAACTCTGTATTTTTATTGTGCAATAAAGTATTCTTAATAATAATAATAAAACTTTCTTAGGTGATTTCCAAGATATTTAGAAAAGATTTTCGAAAAATGGGATAGTGAGAATAGTATTAGTGAGTAATACCGACCGCCCTTTGTTCTTATTCAATAAATATTTTTTATCCCGATCGCACATTGAATGTTACATGTAGGAATCAAAAAACTCTATTGGGCTAAGGTAATACTAGAAATGACAATCGCCAAAACCGTTTTCCATCTGTCCTTTTGTTCCTTTCTCAATAATCCACCCTGTATTAACATTAAATCAAATCAATGCAAGTTAAGCAAAAGCTTCGTCCAGTGTAGAAGTGTGTCCAGAATAGCTATTTAATTAAATATTTTGTCAGTTTTATTAACGTTGTCCTTACTTTGACGTTGTATTATATTAAACAAACAAAATAGCAAAAACAGTTCACATTCATTTCACACATTTATTCGTCGTTTCATGAATATGAGAGAAATACAACTAAATTGAAACAATTTAACATCATTTATAAGGCTTTTATACTTTTGTTTTTTGATAACTCTTGATATATATTATATATAGAAAGGTGATGTTAATTTGACTGTTGTGTGTGTTTGTGTCTGTGGTGCTGTAGCTGCATAAATTAATCGATTCGTATGTGTTTTTTTAAGGAAAGTTCTTAGATATGCATTGCAAGCTTTCATTTTAATCCCCATTAAATGTTTTCGAAAACATTGCACTTTCACATTTACTTGAGTCACATTTAATTGGGCAAGCTTTTTCACGATATAGGGGTCGTTGAAAAAGCTTGCCCAAATAAACATATAAAAAAAACAACCAGCCTTTTAATAAACATTATGTATTAAGAGTTAAAATTTGCGTTAAGACTAATGGTATTTAAGTGGCGTTCCATTACGAAGAATCCTATATTATTGAACACGAAGCACAATTTCTAGCTCATTTTAAGCTGTCATTGTGTAAGAGAATACTTGAATTAAATTGTCCAATTTAGTAAAATTTAATGGACGCTAAGCCTTTATACAGTGTACTTTAAACCTTTGATACGAGTGGGCACTAGAGTTCTGCACAAACAATTTTGAAAGCGCGCCATCAAATATCAATATCTAGTACTAGCTAGAGTAGATATACCCCTTAAAACCACTGCACCTCACCGGAGTTTCAATTAGAACTCAATTTTCATATGTTGTCTAGTGCTCGTAACACAAGCTTAGAGTTTACCACGGGGTTAGATTTTATGTCTTTTGTCCAACAATTTTAATATACTTATTTGTTCAGTTCCAGCTGAACCGGCGGACGTTATTTTATAAGAAACATTGAAATAAGAAATGGATATAATGTAATTTGCACTTCAGGTAGGCAAAAGTCACTTAACTATACAACCACGTTTCGACGCAAATGGAAGACTCGGCTGTATGGTTAAGTGATTTTTACTCGTAGTTGTTTGCTTCATTGACTTTTACTGCGGTACAGAACTTATTAAAAAATGTACTTATTTTTTTAAATCCAAAAGCACGCAGGCAACGCCGCAAAAAGTAGCCTTTAACCTGCACAGATAATTGAGTTCCTGAGATAGATAGATAGATAGATAGCGCGTTCAAATAAACAAACTCTTCAGCTTTTATAACATAAGTATAAAATTTTTATCTACCAAAATCCGTGGACAAAGTAAAAGTCCGAATACAAAATAATGCGCGTCGCAATTAAACCTCCTTCAGCAGTAGATATGTTTAAAATAGACATTCTATACCGGCCTCAACTGAGTTTTCATGAATATGGGGGTGAACGGGATAACAGACACACAAACTGCCATAGATGGACGCAATGTGGGTAAAGTTTAATAATTGGGTTCCCAAGTTCCATGCCAAATTATCTACATGGGAATTTGGTCTGGGTTAGTTGGCTTCAACTGCCTATACCGACAGAATGGAACCGAATGCCCATTTCCGGTATTACTGTATGATATAGGGATTATTCCAACCGAACTAACTGAAAATCTATGAAAAAAACAAAGATTAATTCTTAACAAATTCTTACAATTAGAACTTATCTTTACGTTTTGTAATTCGAACACTTATTTATTATCGAGCATTTTGTATTGTTTAACTTTTTCGTAATAATTTTTATTGTAGATAATAAGAGTACGGACGAAAATGTTAGTAGAGTGGTATAATAAAAAAAAAAACGGCCGGCTTACGGCTGAAATGATCTCCTTCAATTTTAGATTTTACGTTCTCTTTTGTTTTTTCTCCCGACCTCCATCGACATCATTATTTCCGATATTCAATCATTTTAACACAAAAAAAAGGCAACTTTTTTGCCTCATTACTAAGGGGATGGTTGTCACTGGCACCATTTGAACGCATCTAATCTACTATCTGTGTCACAATAATTTCGTTTTCGCCTTTGCTTCTTCTTTCGACGATTTAGACGGGCCATGGTATATAAAGATTTTTAAAACCTAAGATTAAAAAAAGAACAAAAAACCTAAGAATAAAAAAGATTTTTACTATTGAAAATTTTTTTTTTTTTGCATAGCCGTGTTAAATTTTTGTCCTAAGCTACTGTCATTAAACACAACATACCTACTATAAAACTAAACTCTTTTGAAAACATGGTCAGCAAGGATGTTTCGCGCGACAATGAAAACTTGAACATTAACGTTGTGTTTAAAATTTGAATGGTTAGGGAATAATTTCGCACGAATTGCTCTCCTCCAAAATAATAGTCCCACTTATCTCAGTAGATAGCATTTATCTCATCGGTGGCAACTGACGGAAAAAAGCGCAGGCTATTTTCCGTTTAACGCTGATCTTCGGCGCTGACAGATACGCGCGTAGCAGTCTGTATGGGCGCTATAGAAACCTTTTTGAATAACGCCGACCGATGAGCGCTGACTACTACGCTACGATTGCTACGCGCCGATACGTGACACAAAAATCAGCAGTAGAATTTTTCTTTTTTTGGTATGTATTTTCAATCCAAACAAAATATTAGTAGCCGAGGCATGAAGTTGCTTGTTGAACTTGTCGTAATCCAGTTCTAAACTAAAACGGAAAGTATGATTCATCATATAATGTACATCAGGCCTTAGATAGTAAGTCTCAACCAAAGTTTGAAGTTACTAGTTTATAAGTCGTCTAAGGTGAAAAGAGTGTGACAATTTTTGAAATTAAACTTTTTTTTTAATTAAAATTAAATAAAAAAAAAAGGCCTGCGGCATTTTAACACTCAATCAAAACTGGTCTTCTATAAAATATTACAAGTAATGGTTTCCACAATATTACATTATTAAGTCAGAGAAAACTGTTCTCTGTCATTTTCTTCTAGAGTAAATCCATTAGCCATAGCCACACATTCCCTTCAGATCATTACCATACATGAAAGGAGCAGGCAAAGCCTATGCCACTATCGTGCAATTTATCATGGTTCAGGGCTACTGAATGTCCAGTCCATTAGTTCTGGCGAGTAAAGAGTAGTGGCCAGTCATAGAGGGTAGTTGGCAGTGCAGGCGCCAAGTAGAAATCGGGGGTTAATAACCTCGTTAATGTATGTACGTCCGTTGAAATCGCTAGCTAGATTTTGGCAGACCATATACATACAGAAAAAGTGACTAAATACCATGGTTTAGTATATTTTTCTATATGTACATGTTATTGTTAAAGACCGAAATGTAGTAATCTTTTGATTCTGGTCGGTAAAGTTGTGAATAATTTGATAGATCGGTAACTTAACTAGGTAAATCGAATATAAAATTGTATTTAAAAAATTACAAAAGGTAGAAGGTTAAGAAGGTTATTGAAAAGTTACTTGTAATTTTTAAGAAGTTAATTCTTTCAACAACTTTACAGCCCTGCTTTATACTTGTGATTCTTAGAAACTGTCCTCTCTCAACTTTCTTTTCAAAAAAGTAACAATACAAAACTCACAACAAACACATTAGCCACACATTCCCTTCATCGCATTAGCATACATCAAAGGAACAGGCTGAGTCTATACATCGTACAATTTATCATGCCTACTAAATGTGTTGGCGAGTTGTGGCGAGTGGTGGCGAGTAGTGGCGAGTAGTGGTCAGTAGTGGCGAGTAGTGGTCAGTAGTGGCGAGTAGTGGTCAGTAGTGGCGAGTAGTGGTCAGTAGTGGCCAGTCACAGAAGTCGCAGGCGCCAAGTAGCCTATGGGGCTTATTTTTTTTTATTTTTTAACCTGCACATATTTTAAACTCATGTTGATATTTTCAACAATTATAAATTCTTGACCGAGTAGTCACAAAAATATTAAAATTAAAAGTGACTAATTGGATAATTTATTGTACGTGTCCGAGTTTTCTTTGCCTACCAGAACATTAAGTACCTTGCTATCATTCGTCTGATCTCCTTTCTCAGTTTTAGCCATAACCATTTCCGCCTTGTTAAATCTAACGAATACCAAATTCCACAACAAACCCATTAGCTTCTTAGACCATATTCCGGTAAAACATTACATCACGCGAAACCTCAATGCACTGTATAGTCTTGATGATTAATTTGCAAGAACAAAGAAAAATACGTGAACAATACTCAATGCTAAATTCATTTATTGCTATTTACACATTGGTTGACTTAAATATAAGACATAGTTTTTGGATTGTGTATGCATGTTTCACAATGTGGACCCTGTTGGGCGATACAGCAAGTGGGAGGCAGACCGAGGCTTTTTATATGTTTTGTTTTTTTTTATAGAATTAGTACCTATTTTATTAATTTATTAATTTAAATAACTAATGATATTGTACCTCTACTAGATTACTAATCTACCCTATTGATTTTGGCTACTGATTATGCAGTCCAATATTTCTGGCGAGTAGTGGCGAGTTAGAAGGGTAGTACAGGCGGCAAGTAGCCCATGGGGGTCAATAACCCCGTTAATACGTCCGTTGAAATCAGGAGGGCAGTTAACATGCAAACGACTATCGCTATAGTTTCCAACTTGTGAAAAGTACGCTATAACAGTTCTGACGGTATAAACACTGGAGTAGAAATTAAATCGTTTTATTCCTGGATTTGAATTCAAAATTTATTTTGCATATTTATCAGTTTTTTTTTAATATATTTATACCTATCTAAGCATTAAAGAATGGGTTATTAGACCGTCTTCAAAATAAATAGAACATTGGTAATGAATATCTGATTTAAGTAAATAACAGGACATAACGCTTCACCACCGATATTATTATCTTGATTACATCTGGGACTTCCCTATGATACTCTGGTACTTATTTTCGATTTTTCATCCCTATCTCCTAAGATTGAATGAAAAAAATATTTGCATGAGCTGAGTAGCCAGCTCATGGAAATATAAACTACATTGTGTTGTACCAAACCACCTTTAACCCAATAATAAGTACAACACCATGGTTGCCATGGCAACACAGAACCAACCCAATTGAGGGGTGTCAGCGATTCAATACCGGGAATAACCGAGGAATAAATATTTTATCGTATACGCAAAGGAAAAACCAGGACGGAATTAAAATTGTGATACGAATAAGATACATTTTGTACGAGTTTTCGCACCTTTGAAGTTCTTTTTAGATATTATTTTTAGAATATATTTATTTTAGTACCTATTTATGAATATGAGCTTTTGTTGACAAAAGATCACGGCTACAAGTTTCAGCAAGATATACTATCTTTTATAAAATAAGCAGCATATTATTTACTTCGAAATAAAAAATCTTATTGAATAATGAATCTGTAATCAATCATTCTAAATTTTCAGGAGAAAATTCTTTGCAAAATATTTTTCATTTATAAAGCAGAAAACAGACATCATCGTCATCATCACCCTATTAACGTTCCCGCTGCTGGGACACGGGGACTTCTCTCTTGACGAGAGAGATTAGGCCTTAATTCACCACGCTGGCCAAGTGCGGGTTGGTGTATGTCACATGTCTCTTCAAACTCTTTTA
The DNA here is from genome assembly GCA_929108375.1 of Gymnoscelis rufifasciata. Taxonomy (NCBI): domain Eukaryota; kingdom Metazoa; phylum Arthropoda; class Insecta; order Lepidoptera; family Geometridae; genus Gymnoscelis; species Gymnoscelis rufifasciata. The sequence continues at coordinate 2,205,255 of OV815303.1, forward strand.
AAGTTCTCAGAACATGCCGGTTTCCTCACGATGTTTGCCTTCACTAAAGCGCACATAAATTGCTCAAGAAGAAAAATCCAGAGGTACGTGGCGGGATTTGAACCGACGACCTTCGGAATGAAAGTCGAGTATCCTCCCACTTTGCCAACACGGCTTTCTGATTATCATGAAAACAGACAGTTATCCAAAAATTTTGTAAAAGATGGAATCTTTTAACACTGATAAGATAAGTATGACGTGTCTGTCTGTCTGGGACATCATAGAACGAAGCGATTTCAATTTAGATTTTTTTGTTTTCTTAGTCATGTTTGATAAAAATCGGTCTAATTAAAAGTTATGAGGCTAAAAGTGAGGAAGGAGAACCGAAAATCTGCAAATATACTCGAGTGGGGTCTTAAATGAAAGCGCATTGCGTGCACATTACAAAATAGTGTGACTTTTTAAAGGAACTAAGGTTAATTTAGATTATGTACATCTACCAATATAAACCCAGGAGTCTGGTTATACCTAAGCAGAATCTAGAATATACAAGGTGTTTCGGATACACAAAATATGTTCGCCTAGTGCGTGCCATTCACATCCTTTGTACTCCTATGTATTGTCGCTTTATATTGTTTGCAGTTTGTCTTTTATTTATGGTGTGCAATAAAAAGTTATCTATCTATCCTTTCCACTTGATATACCATATACGAAACACCTTGTATATTGCTGATAATTAATAGATTCAGGCGTTTTTGTAAAAATCCATTCTAAATACCTGTATATCCAAATCTTTAGTACTCATTCCGCACCCACAGGACGCTCTCGCTTCACAGTCGCTTCAGTCGCGCAGGTTTGGCCGAAGCTTAGAACAAACCAGAGTGACGTCTAGCCAAAATACTACATGCAAAGCCAGTCGCTACCCCCTTCCCCTACCCAAGTAATTGATTTACAATTCCCTTTCAGCACGCACACCATAGCAACCTGATTACGCACACAGATAAATATTTAAACAAAGGCAACACCGCCGACCTTGACTTAGGCGGGGGGCTATTTTTGGATGGAAATCGGGTTTTGTTGGTCTGTGGGGCGATGGAATCAAATTAAGAAATAGGTAAACAGCAATCTGGGCAATTAAGATAATAAGTCATATTTTCCATGACCATTGTGGCAATTACTTCAATATAATGTTTTTCTTAGATTTACTAATTAGAGTAAGGCAATAGTTATTTAATTCTGCCCTTTCATAAAATAATATACTCAATTTTAGTTGTGATCATAACCTTGTGATATTTTAAGACCATGGAATGAAATAGAATATTGAAAAACTCAAGTACTTATCATGGTTCTCCCTTTTTTTAAGTTAGATAATATTTTTATGCCTTTATTTGACCACAATCTCACCTGATGAAAAGTGACGATGTGGTCTAAGATGGGGCATGAAGACCTAGAAAGTAGGCTTCTCTGGGCCACATTTACGAAACAAGAGAAATCGCTTCACGCACTGGCCCAGCCCGGAGGGTGGTGACAAGCCGCGGCCGAAGCCTACCACAAGAGACTGTTCTTAGCACCACCCGGAGGTTCACGTGTAAGTAGTGTTGCAAATAAAACAAATTAATTGGTACGAAAACTATGACAAACTCAATTAAAGATAAAGATGAAACATAATGCACATATTAAATGTAAGTATCCGCAAACAATCAGTAGACACACCCCGACACACTAAATAAATAAATTCAAATAAAATATTGTTTTTATACGATGCAACGTGACTCAGGTTTCCTCTCAACAATATTGGTAGGGTTGAAAAAAAAATGGACAGTTATTCGCCAACCCTCGCACTCCGTCTCGCTCTATTTCCCCAAATGCAATTTTCCTCTTGTTATTCCATTCATGATCTTTAGGGGTGGGGTGTTCACTAATTATCGAGTGAGGGGGACAGTGGGGTGGATCAGCCCTTGGGATAAAATTGGATCCGACTCGATGATTCATGGCAGTACTTTACGTACGGGTACACGTTCCTACCTTGAACTCGAATGACGATGAGTTACAAAGAGATTTGTAAAGTTACGAAGAATATTAGTTTAAGGCTTTGGCCCAAACCTACGCGTCAGCACTACGGGAGCGACTGCAACGCGGAATCTTTTTTGCCTGAAAACGTCCTGTTTTGTGGTCGTGTAGGTGTGCATAGGGCCATAGTAAAGCATGTGTAGCGTCCGCCGCACGGCAGACGCTCCCGCTCCGCAGCCGCTTTGGACGCGTAGGTTTGGCCGAATTTTAAAGATATGATAAGCGCCACGAATCTATCCCCAGTATACCTAAAAACCAATGATTTATTTGAAGAATTATTCGAACTACATGGTAATTCATGCGTTAGACTGAAATTTCCATGAATTCAGTGCAATAACCAAATTGAAAGCGATTTTTATCAATTTACAGGTATGATACCGACTGAATAAAAATAACCGAAGTTTACTGGAATTATAAAATATAAATGGATTCCTTTCGAAGCTTGAGCTCTCATATACAAATAGAATAAACTAAATCGGGCAACGGAGATAAAAGGATTGAGGTTAAGAAAGAGCGCTAAGGAGATTGCAAGGCTTAAATTCATTCCTTCTTGTTTTTTAGTTCCGGATAGAATCCACTCCTTCAATCCGGCGCACAATACTCGAGGATCCAGTATATACGTGATAGATAAGACTAAGGAATCCAAACTTATTCGATTTCATCCAGTCTAGTCTAAGTTTCGAGACGGAACGCGGCTTCCAGCTCGCGGATTGCAATGAAATCTCAGACTTTTTACCGCCTCTGAGTCTCGATTCAAGTTTAATGCAGTTTTAGGATGCGGGCTTTGGTAAGACAAAAGTTTTTCATCTGGAAATTTACATATTTATCAAGCTAGACCCACGTCTGTTTGTGCACGAGAATTTAATTTGTCTTTTTATTTTTGTCGTGTCGTGCGTTTTTAAGACTTGGCACCTTTTGTTTTGTCTACAGTGCCAAAATTTATATGACATATATGAAGAAGAATTTAACTTTACAAGAAGCAAATAAAGACCTTATTATTTGCATAACCTAATTATACGCTTAAATATAATTTTGATACGAATAAGTTTTTCATATCCGTTGTAGGTGTACGAATAAGTTGCTAGGTTTATGTTTAGTTTCCTGTACTTGTTTATAATATCGAGATGCCTTCAAATTGCGAGATTTCTATACCCAAGTTTAGCTTAGCTCGATAGCGCATGAGTATTTTGAGTGCCCGTAGACTAAATTACTGTATATTAGTTAATCGACAAGGATTATAGCTAACTACAAAAAACTGATCTGTAGTGTCTATCCCGCACCTTGGATAAGTCATAGTTTACCACAAACACACCTCAGATACGACCAAGGTCAAAGAGAACTCTCTTCACAACGGTAACAGCGTCTGGCCTCAGTGAGACAATAGACTCGCTCCGGCTAAAAATACGAGCGTCTTCACTCCACTGCGTCTGTTGTATCCCTCCCGCTTCTTGGCTATATCATAGTTTACTACAAACAAAGCTTATAAACACTCTTAAGCAAGTGGGAAGTGTCAGCTAGAAATGCATTAGTTTCAACTTAATAAATAAAGTAATATTTCCGGATAATCCACACAACATCTAGCCCCGTGGTAAGCTCTAAGCTTGTGTTACGGGTACTAGACATCTGATATACTTCATATAATAGACATGCATACATCGTTTTCTTTATTGAAACCAAAACCAAGGAGAAATTGCTTGCAGAACATACAAACAGTTCACTCCCCGGCGAGAAACGAAACCGCTACCTCTTGCGCCGCCAGCGGGCTTTGCCCCACCGCGCCACTAAGGCAGTCAAACTTAAAACTTAATATTTTAAATGCAAATTATGTTTCTTATATCAAAACCAAATGCCGTAACATGATATTTACTATTTCAATTTATTCAATTTTTAAAGGCCTTTCTCATTTAACATATTTTTTATAACAATGTATTCTAATACATTGCTAAAGCTCCTTCACCACGAACCTGCAGCTGACTCACACAGGCCGTTACAGCAGAGCCAACTTAATCATTGTGCTGAGTTCCGCACAATGGTGCGGTGACCCAACTCAACGCGAACAAGCTCCTCGCACCTTCGCCTTAATAGCGACCTACTTGTATGTGCTTATGTGATATTTAAATTTCTAACATGGGAATTTTGAAAGTAGATTTGTAAAAATAATTCAGGATTTTTTTTTGTTTTTAACTGACTTCCAAAGAAATAATGTTTTAAATTAGACGCGTTTTTTATTGTTTCTAGACGCTCAACTTTTTTCATCGTGGCGAATGAATGCTAAGACGGTTGCTTCAATAAACTTTTTTCTGCGTTAACAATTTTTATAATAATGTAACAAATTCAACCCCTTAAATGTATCTTCCTTCAAGATATTTGATGTTTACCTTATTATATGAAAGCCATTGCTTGCCAGTTAGTCCGATTTTATAATAGTACATTAATTAGTTCTAAAGTTATATTAAATAATCTATACGTTTACGGCAGACGTTCTGATGATTTTTTTTAAATTTTACATGAAAGAGAAATTGAAGTGGCTGCAAAATCTTTATTTATTACTTCAAAGCTGTTGTACATAATGTATATCTCCAAAATTAGGCCCAAGGTCAAACCACGTCAAGCCTAAACCTTCTCGGGTGTGGTGATACCGACTAAATAGACCGTCTTTAAACAGAGTCTTTACGAAACAAAAGCCGGCCGAGTGCGAAAAGAACAGGTTTCACTCCGCTGGGCCCGCTGTGGCGGCGCGCGGCGTGACTCATTCCTATGGGGTGAAGGTTTTAGCACCTTCGTTATAGCCTTGTACTAGGCTACGTTAGATAGCGCATAACTTCTGCAATTTTGCTATCGTCATCTTTTGTTATAGTTCAGAAGTTCGCCTTCTTCTTCTTCTAGGCTACGTTAGATAGAGCTAGGTTGATAGCGCCTAACTTCTGCAATTTTGCTATCGTCATCTTTTGTTATAGTTCAGAAGTTCGCCTTCTTCTTCTTCTAGGCTACGTTAGATAGAGCTAGGTTGATAGCGCCTAACTTCTGCTATTTTGCTATCGTCATCTTTTGTTATAGTTCAGAAGTTCGCCTTCTTCTTCCTCTAGGCTACGTTAGATAGAGCTAGGTTGATAGCGCCTAACTTCTGCTATTTTGCTATCGTTATCTTTTGTTATAGTTCAGAAGTTCGCCTTCTTCTTCTTCATCACCCTATTAACGTTCCCACTGCTGGGACACAAGGACTTCACTCTTGACGAGAGAGATTAGGTCTTATAACGAGTTATTTAGTTGGCATTAGTAATAAAAATTACTCCAATATGAACGAGTACTTACTCGTTTTCATATCGAGATAGATGAGATAGGTGGTGATCTCGCTGACTGACTGGTTAATTTCGGACCTAGTTATACGAAATACGCAAAATACTCGTAACTCACTCTGAAGTTCGAAGTTAAGAACGAACTAAGTGTACTCTTCTATTTTAATCGATCTTGAAAGTTGAATAGAGTATACAAAATTATTTAATTATTAAACTTCAGATAGCTTCCGTTGTTCAATGCTTGAAGAAATCTATTTTTTAGCCGGCTATACATTTACAGCAATGTTTTTTATATTCGTTCATCAAGCAAAGTCAAATTCAGAGCTCAGGGTGAGTCACGAATCTTTTATTCAGAACAAAGCTTTCAATAATGCTTTTTATATTAGTGATATTAGTTTGAGAGAAAGCAAAACGTGTTATGGAACAAATGGAACCTTTTTCCGCTCCATTACGTATTCCCCAAAGAATGCCAATAAGGCTTTGATGGCCGGGTCTAGTCTATAAGGACTACAGTTTATTTTCTCAACGAAATATCGATGTTTGCTCAAGGACTTACAATACATGCGACACCGAATATTCAAGCACATTTGTAGTCATGCAGTAAAGTTTTTCTGAAGCAAAAACCTTGAGATTTAAAAAGGTAAATGTATGAAGGCCTCAAGTAAAAAGTTAAGTAGACTTCGTAATTAAGTCAAGTAACTGTTTGTCTGACCTCAAACAAAGACGGTATCAACGGAATTAATTCCCCGTTTCAATTAGGGAAATCCATCCACGGGTCACAATTAACATAATTGAGAAAACTTAAAAATCGCTCGTCACGCAACAAACTTACATCAGCATTACGTGTCAAATTCCACAATCACTTCACGAGCACTAGTCGGGACTCGGGAGCACTGTGTTGAGTGTGATCACTGATGGTGTTGGTATGGCGGGTGTCAGGTGAGTGGTGATGGGTAGAACAGTGTACGGCCGCAGTGCTACGTGCTACGGCGTAGAGGGTGCTACGGGCGGGCGCTACGAGGCGGCGGGTCGGACTGCGACGCGAGCGGGGCGGCGCATGCGTACGGCGGCATTCCGACGGTATCAACGTCTACGTTTTTCCGATAGGTAAAATTGTATTTGCGGGAAATACTAGGCGCGTTGGAAATAAACAGTTGCTGGAAATGTTCATGTTCGCCATTGTTCGATGTCTTTATTGGGATTTGGGGTAATGTCCGATAATTTTAAACAGGAAATTTAACGATGCGAATGCTGTCGTTTATATTTATTGTCATTGTGTCAGATACAAATTGGATTATAAACATGTTTTACAAGCTATTTACGCGGCGGCTTAACTCTGTAATTCGCATTATTTGTTTTTTCCTGCTGACATTTTCCGCCTTAAAATTTTGCCAAGTAAGAAAAGTTTTAACCTTGGAGTGTACTAAATACGTATTTCTGTAACAAATCAACAAACACATTAAAAAACTGAATTGGTTTTACATGTTTGTAATTCGTCACGAACAACTTAACTACACAAAAGCTCAGTAGGCAACACCAAAAATCTACAAAACAGTGCGTAAACAGAATGAAACGAAATCTACCGAACAGTAGGTAAATGAAACAGTTCAATCAGAACGGGCAAATATTTATGAAAACACGGGGCGAGTCAACAGGACACCCTCGCGGTGCCGCGGGCCGTCGCTTATGTGATGTGGACTATTTAGAACTTAACAACTGATAGAAAGACCTACTTGATCTTAACTATTCATGATTCGTAACCACGCTTCACCCATTACTGGGAATAAGCGTCCGAAACTCAAAGATTTATTTATTTATTTAATATAATTTGAACAGCTAGGCCTATTATACAAATTATAACAAAAATTCATACATAATAATAACAATAATTATTTCATTGAGTCAAATTAATTTAAAACAAATATTATAACTACCTCTAGTTTATGCAGATTATAACATGCGTCATACATATATAATAAATAATAATAATATAATAAATAAATATAAATTTAAAATAAAATTAACAATGTATTTTAAATAGCTGAATATAAATAGGTGTATTAGAATTAGAAATAATTTAAATAATGGTTAAATACAATTATTAAGTGGAGAGCTCTGAAAACTCTAAGCACGCATCTTGGAGCTTTTTCCAGTCTCCAGCGAATACATAAGATAATCTTAGGTGAGAAATTCTGAGAACCGTATCACAGAATTAAAGTGGAATTGAGGATATCGTCGCGGGACTGTGTGAGGCATATGCCGAGTGGCGTCCAACGAACGGATACAACGTCGGGTCGTTGAGAATCGGGATAGGCAAACACCATCTCTAAGGGCGCAGAGCACGTGGATGCGATTAGGGAGATAGAAACAATAGAAGGCTTATTTGTGAAAAACTAAACTAATCAGAAAAGTAGGTGAATGGAACATTTAATAACAATGGGCAAATATTTATGATAAAAAGGGGCGAGTCATCAGGAGACCCCTCGCTCGTCATGTACGTATTTAAATAAATAAATATTTCCGGACAATCCACACAACAACATCTAGCCCCGTGGTAAGCTTTTAGCTTGTGTTACGGGTACTAGACATCTGATATACTTAATATAATAAACATACATACATAGATTTTTTTTATTATACATATTAAACACCCAGACCAAGGAGAAAGTGCTTGCAGAACATACAAACACTTGACCCCTCGGCGGGAATCGAACCCGCTACCTCTTGCGTCGCAAGCGGACTCTCGCCCACCGCGCCACTGAGGCAGTCAGAGAGTATTTAGGACTTAATAACTGATTATAAGACTTACTTATGTGGGGAGAATAGTATTCAGCGCGGCAGGTAGATACAGAGGTATCCCAGTAGTCAGTTAAGAAACAAAGACATAGAGAAAGCGCACTTTTTAAACGACTTTTAAAGGAGTTCTTCAAACTAGCGATCTACTAGCAGATAGAAAGGCTTACTTAATCATTATCATCATCCTCAGTCAGCCCGGTATCGCGTATCGGTAGTTTTGTGATTAAAACAAATACGGTAAAGCTTGTCGGGTCCATGTATTACCAAGAACAATTATTCACCATCCAACTCTTTTCAACTACTTTTCAGTCTCAATGTACCGTTGTATCCTTATTGTTATAAGTCTTTCTAGTTTCTTTAAAAGCTTTTGCTTCAACGCTCAAACGGAGCACCTGATACTTGAAATGGCAACGCAAGTATAGTAAACAATGTAAGATGTTTCATCTTATCTTCAACCGCAAGGTTTCGATGATAGAAATACGCTTTCGTTTTCCAGTTATACGGCGCCTCGACGGCCATAATAATAATGTGTTCTATCGAGTTAATCCGTTTGGCTTTATCGGTAACTGTTATTCCACGTATCTTATTAAATCCCATAGATATAAATCCCATAGATATCTCGAGTGTTGACTAAGTGTGAGGACACTCGACTTTCATTCCAGGGTCGTGGATTCAAACACAGCCGCGCTCCACTGGATTTATTCCATGAAATATGTATATGCGCTTTAAAAACGTGTTTTAACAGAAAAGGCAAACATTTTTTTGAAATATATGTCACATTCACTAAGCTACAATTGGCCAGCGTGATGAATAATGGCCTAATATCTATCGTCAAGAGAGAAGCTCGTGTCCTAGCAGTGGGAACGTAATTAGGGTGCTTATGTTGAATCTTCATCTATGCGACCAACCAAAGAGTATCAGTTCGTCGATCATTTGAAGGTCTACGGGCGATACAAAAATAACAAATTAATGTAACTATGTTAATGCTTAAGCACCCCGAAGCACTTACAAAAACGCCCAGCGTTCGGAATAATATACCTTTTGAAACTTTCACGGTTATCAACATTTATACTCGTATTTGTAACGATTCACATACATATATAGATATATTTTTATAGATATAAAAAGTCTGCACCGGAAGTCCGGGCGGACACCGTCAGTCATTCGGGAGTGAAACAAGTCCCAAATCTAGTGATTTATTTATTTATTTATTTATTTAATAGGACCACCAACTAGAAAATACACTTTCAAATACACTTATATTATACACTAAATTATATACTAGTGCTTCCTAAATTACAGGTAGTCACAGCAAGCGCAATATTTATTTATACAACTCAACCATATTTAGGTGTTACACAATATTTTAACAATGTCATAAAAACCTAAAACTAAGAAGAAAACTAAAAAATGTTTGCCTTTTCTGTTAAAACTAAACTAAGTGATGCATCAACTCGTAATAAATAGACTGAGACAGGGGGTTGACCGCTTTGTCTGCTATTAAAAACTGTCACCCGATTCGCTGTAGATGCAGTTCAACCGTGATCATGGCGCATGCACCTGTGCCGAAATATCGGGAAACTCAAAACACAATAGGTAAGTCATGGTTAATATTCCGTTATAAATCAAAACATTATTATATTTATTATAAGAATTTGACATTATTTAAAATATATATATATATTTGATGAATGACTGACTTAGCCGTAACTCTTTTTGAATGTGTAAAATTTAATTGAATTAATATACATTAATTTGTAAAAATATGACGTACCTTGAATAATACTCACTGTTATTATATGGTTAGTAAATAAATAAATAGTGATTCCGAATAATGTGACGTCACAGAGAAATCATCCAGGTAATGATCTATCATCACCTTACGAAGCGTAACGTTTCAGATCCATTATGCCATCACAGATAGGGTATATATAATTCCTGCATATTGCAGATTACCTACGTGATACTGTGTAGATAGATAGGACTGCATAGCAACGCACTGAGTAATATCACGGGTAATGTTCATTTCTATTCATGCCTCGGGCAGTTTAATTTTGGCATCGGCGTCGTGACTATTCCACTTTAGGGTATAAACGCGTTTTCGGTTGTGGTTTTAGATTGTGTGATATCATAGCGACGGCTCAGTTGTGCATATTCGTGCAGAAGTAATCGCAGTTGAAATAATACAAGTTCGGATCCCACCTGAAGCCCATATTTTGCTTAATATATACTTAAACATAAAATATAGACCTGAATAATAACTTCTGCAACTCATATTTTGATGCGGGATAATTAGGCGTTAAATCCCAAATATTTCGCCATCCCGCCACTGCGGACCATAAATTATTTTAGTATAATTTACGCGTTTAGCGTTACTTATTTTCTCTTCCACTCAAATAATGGCGTTCTACAAACAAATGGATGGCAAATATATATAATAATTCTACTAAAATGTAACATTACGAGTATACATACTTAATGTATGATGATTACATGAAAAAAAATGCTTTTCTATCCACATCTATTTGTAGCTTAGAGCGATATAGAGCGTCTCCTATCAAAAAATCTAAGTTAAGATTTGTTAATTTTGTGTAACTAACTGATGATCGTCGAGAACAAAAATAAAAAAAAAATAGCTGGACAATCTACACAAAAAGATCTAGCCCCGTGGTAAGCACTAAGCTTGTGTAACGGGTACAAGACATCTGATATACTTAATATAATAGGCATATATATATATATATATATATATATATATATATATATATATATCCATATATATATATATTTATATATATATATATATATATACATATTTTTGATTATACATATGAAACACCCAGACCAAGGAGAAAATGCTTGCAGAACATACAAACATTTTAACTCTCGGCGGGAATCGAACCAGCTAACTGTTGCGACGCAAGCGGACCCTCGCCCACCGCGCCACTGAGGTAGTCAAAAGATATCGAATGTCACCTTACACCGAAATATCTTGTCTTTGAGGGATAAGAATCCCAAGTCCAGCAGTGGACTTCCCGCGGCTGAACGATATCGATGAAGGAGTTAATGAACGTTATCCTAAATTAGTACATAATTAAAGATGTGATTTTTATAAAGTTACGCGACTTTGCGCGAGGCCAGTACTTGGATGAGTGACTGCTCTAACCGCATCTCGTTGCAAATTTATTTTTTTCGTTAATTGTTTTTTTTTAATTCAATTTTCTTAAATACCTTTTAGGTAACCCTAGTACGAGTCCATATACTACTTATCATATTTATTTTGAGCTGAATTCTGAACAATAACACCACTCACCCTGTTCTATAGAGATAAACAGGAACAAACTTTGTGACACGTCAGAAACAAACTCACATGATCACGAAACACGATATGAGTCGGTTCTCCGTGCCGTCTCAGCTCTGCTGGAGGAGTGATAAAACAAAAGAGTACTGTTTTATTGCGTTCAACAATCCCCTGGCTTTGTAGAGAGTTTATCCATTCTAATCTTATATAAAAAAAAATATATGTATCTATGTAGTATATCAGTCACCTAACACCCATAGTACACGCTCTGCTTAGTTTGGGGTTAGGTGATGCTGTGTGAGTAGTCCGGAAATATTTATTTCAAAGAAGGAGTTCAAGGAAAATAACTACCCGTGCGAAGCCGGGGCGTGCCGCGAGTATTATATATGCGAAAGTAACTCTGTCAGTCTATTCCTCTTTCACACAAAAACTACTGAAGCGATTTAAATTAAATTTGGTACACGTTTTCTCTAAAGCTTGAAAAAGGACATACTACATGGCTACTTATACCGCGGGAAAATGTAAGGGAAAATCCATAATAACGCGGGTAACACCGCGGGCCACTAGTTATTTATAATTTTTCGAATCAAAATTTTAAACCAGTTGATTTTCAAGATTTAATTATTTTATTAACCCGCGACCAAAAAAGAGGTGTGTTATAATTTGACGTGTCTGTCTGTCTGTAGTTTTTTTTTGTATGAAAGGTGAGCTTGGCGCGAGTGTTCTTAGACATGTTTCATGAAAATCGGTTGTGCCGTTTAGAAGTTATGGGGGTTAGAGTGGGGAAGGAAAAACCAAAAATTACAAAATATTATGGAGTTTTACTTTTAATGAAATTAAGGCATACAATGGAATCGGAAGTTTTTCTTAAAATTTAGATTTAATACATATTTTTTATTAATTAAAAAAAACCACACGATTGTTAACATAATTTAGAGTACATAGAATAGAAGTAAGTTGAAGTTAACTTAATAACAATAGCGCCATTAAAATCAGTTCAAAGAGGGCAATGATCCGCGTTACACAACAAAAATACACGACAACTATAAAAATTCGCTTTATTTCACAAATTTTATAATTTTAAAACCGAAACTATACATTTTAGAAGCTAATAAACTTTTCATGAAAGTTTAACAACGACAGTTCTATAGGTGTCCCTTGTTTCTTAAATGCATAAGAACCTATGTGAAGTCGTATAAAATCCCTAATGAACATATAATAATCTATATAAATAAAAATGAATTCTTGTTCGTTAGTCTGATTAAAACTCGAGATTTATCTTATCATAGTCTTGAAATGTTCGTGGAGGTCTAGGGAAGGTTTAAAAGGCGAGAAAAAATCGAATAATTGCCGGGAATAAAAATTGAATAAAAATCCGTGCGAAGCCGGGGCCCCACTAGTAAATAATAAATATATCCGGACTAATCACACAGCATCACCGAACCCCAAACTAAGCAGAGCTTGTACAATGGGTGTTAGGTGACTGATATACTACATAGATACTCGTAGATACATTTTGTTTTCTAAACACATACATATGATACATAGAAAACAACCAGACCCAAGACCATACTCACCATACATTTGGTTATTCAAACTTGTCGCGTTCCCAACCTGAGTATTGATTACAGACAGACAAAAATAGCCATTAGAAATGATGGGACGTCCTCAATTCCCGTTTCCACGCCAAAGGAAATTGCCATGGAAAGCGGCACTCCACATTTGTATAGAACTTTATATTCCAGTCAGGGAAGAATTGTTAAAGGACTGCAATCCAATTTTTATTGGTTTCAAATGATCTTTGACTGACTCAGTGGCGCGGTGGGCGAAAGTCAACTTGCGCAAGAGGTCGCGGGTTCGATTCCCGCCGAGGGGTCATGTGTTTGTATGTTCTGCAAGCAGTTGTCCTTGATCTGGGTGTTTAATATGTATAATCAAAATATATTTAGTATTATCAGATGTCTAGTACCCGTAACACAAGCCTCCAGCAATATTTATTTAATTTTTATTTACCATTAATATCAGACATTGTTGACAGACTTGTATGAAACGATTATAGTCGTGTGAAGATATTTCTACCTGAGAGCGGCAAACCCACAAGAAATAATATAGAGGTATTCATTGTTCATATATTTATTGTCAAAATTGATTATAGTCCTGAGAACATTTATGCATAGAAACAGTGTTCAAATTAGTTTTAAGAAAAATATTTGTAATAAGAGCTGATAGTAAAAAAAAAAATCCTGGAATGATGAGGAATTAAGGAATTCAAAGAAGATTCTTCAAAATTAGGGGTATATTTTATCTTTGAGGAAGTCCTTTGTCCCGTAGTAGGCCTTCTACAGCTGAAATAATGATGATGATGAAAGGTTATTATTCAACCTGACTCAAACGACTAGTTCAGTAATTGGAGAAAGTTTGTGTGCAGTTCAATTTACCATTAGAACTACTTGGTGAATCAACATATGAATTTTAAAGGGGTTGTCTTCCCCTTACTTAGGAAGTTATGACTCACTCCGTACTTAGCAAAACGCATGCAAGTTTAAAACCTAGATATTAGGGTTAAGGGTTTATTTTGAACATAGAGGGTTGATTTGAGAACTATCGATTGTAACAGTTGGCGGTGTCCAATTTCTGCTTAAATTTCTTTCTGCAAACATAGGGTGCATTTCCTTAATTAAGTTACTTAGCTGGGTTTGACATCCACCAATTACCAGAAAGTAGCTTGACGCTTCTCTAAAGTGAAATCGAGGAGTTCTTTCTGGTTAGTAGACGGTCAAAAGTAGCATAAACGTGTTGGAAACCCTTTTGGCATTGCTAGTAGTTCGGCATTTACAAAAAAACGTGTGGTGCGGCCAGTGATGAAACAAATGTCATTCAGCGGAGAAGTTTGAACAAATTAGGAGTGTTAAGGAACCAAACCTCTAATGTGTACGCTTTCTGAGTTATTTGGGTTTAAAACTATAAAAAAACACTCCTGCCTTTCATACAAATAAAACTAAATTGAAGTCGCTCCATCCGTTCGGGAGCTATGATGTCCCAGACAGACAGACAGACAGACACGTCAAACTTATAACAACCCTCCTTTTTGGTCAGGGGTTAAAAACTGTTAATCAAAAGATGGTCAAAGCGTGCTAAGTTCAAAGTGATTTAGACCAAATCAGGTATGACACGTGGAAAAGCAGGATATCTCATAGGTTTTAATAGCCTAGTTTTACCTAGTTCTATTTCATAATGTTTTGTCGTTATGGAAGGATGTCTCTAAGATTCCTAGTTCGGAGACCAAAGAATCAACAGAAATTATGTAATATTCTTAGACCAAAAAAGAATATTCTCATAATACCAGTTTGTGCGTAGGCCTGCCCTCAAAGGGCACTTGTACAGATTGTGTACCTACGTAGTGTCTAGCGCTGCCTGTCTTTAAGCGCACAACAGTAGTTACTTATCATTCAAATGTACAGTATACCCCTTTCAGTAGTGCTTTGTTTGCAGAAGAGGAGACCAGTTAGCGACGCATTAAAACTAAAATACTACTTTTATTTTAACTTTTACGTAATAAATAAATAAAATCGTTTTATTGCAGATATCGTTGATCCATAGTTTGTTAGTATACATAGAAAGCTTATTACTAGAGTTAGTTAGTTCTACCTAATACAAAAATTAAAACTAAATAAAATACTAAATTATATCACTCTCCCCATGAAACATTTCCACAGGGGAGAGGTGATGGTAGAATCACCTCTCCCCTGTGGCTATGGTTTTTAGGATGTTGTTGGGGCTGTCACGTACCCTGCGTATCAGGGATGCGGTCTTATTGCGGTAATGGAGTGTCACTAGTTAATACCAGTTTGTGCATAGGCCTGCCATCCAAAGGGTAGTTACACAGGACAGTTACGTAGGTCTAGTGCAGCCGCGAGACAGTCAGCGCATAACGGTATTAACTCATCAATATGTACGTAATGGTGTGTAACTAGTTAATACCAGTTTGTGCGTTGGCCCACGCTCCAAAGGGCGCTTACACAGTTACGTGGGTCTAGTGCAGCCGTGGGTCATTTAGCGCACAACGGCAGTAACTCATTCATACACAAAGCAGTAGCGATCGACCCCGCGATACTATCACTGCAGGGAACGCACAAAATAACCGACAATCAGAAGTCACTCTTTGGATAAGGTGCTTGTGTAGGTATAAGATAATTTGAAAATGGTAATTCTCGTTTTAACACGTTAATAATAACCTTAACCCACGACACTAATATTAAATATGTTTTACAAATTAATGAAACTTAAGTATAGTTCGTGTCCAAGAACTGTAACACAAGCTCTGAGCGAGATTACCACGAGGCTGTTTGTAGCTATTTGGATTCACAGCCAATTTTTATTAATAAAAAACCAAACTCTCGCAGCGTCAATTATCTAACAATTTCAAACCAACAGTCCGCTGCGCCATCATTTTTAAAGTCTCATAGTTACAACGTCTTGCGCAAAAACAAAATGTGACATTTACTCTCCCCGCTGGCGAACGCTTACAATGTTATGAATTTGTTTCCCAAAATATGTGTTTTTGTTAACAAAACCACCCACCATGTTGTACCACGCCGGTGTTCTGTTAGAAATCGAATAAATATGTTAGCAAATACAAAAAGACGTCTCTGGACCCGCATTAAGCTGTGTCCACACTTGTATCATTTCGGTGTATCACGATCAGGCGTGTCGTATCGAGTATCCGTATCATAAGTATGGACGCTCATTTTATCCATGTCGTATCGTTAAGGCGTATCTTGTAAAAACGCGTCCATACTTATGTGATACTGTATCATGTCACCGTATCGACTTTAACCTTACAAATATGGACGCTTAATTTTTTCCTCCGATCCTTGTATCAAATATGTATTATTAATATTATAGAGCTGCAACGTATCCCCTTTGATGATCGCGGAAAATGGACCCAGCTTTAAAAGCAGCCCTTCTGTATGGTCAGTGTATCGTGGCATGCCCCGGGCCGCGGTCGTCGGCCGGCGCCATCGATTCAGCAGGGCCGCCAGGGCTTAGGGGTTTATCGCGCTGAGAGGTGAAAGGTTCCAACAAATCGCGACTACTTGCGCTATATTTTTACGATTTTTGTACGATAAGCTTTCGATAAAGTAGTTTACGAGTATTAGCTGTTGTGGAAATTTAAGGAATATTTTAGGTACCTACCTATTTGGTAGAAGCAGCAATTGTATAGCACAATAGCTTCATAGGCCACGGCTTTCTTTGTGGTTTATGTAATATGCCGAGGTAATAAGGTATGTTCAAATCGCACAATTGGCACATTCGTAATAAAAAAACACTCCAGCCATAGTATGTATTTGTTTAAATAGCAGGTACAATCCTCTATGGCAATAAAAGAGATACCAATACCAATATTACCAATAATCGTGATTTTACAGTTTGCAGAAAATAGAGACATTAGCCCCTCGGTTATATTAGTGCAGCAAGCGGATTCTCGACCATGCGCCACTGAGGCAGACTTATATTAATAATGACATTTTTATAACTAAACTAGTAATTAACATCTCGGTCTCTCGATGCTTAATACTGCTGCTTGGATGATAAAACTTAGCTAGGTATGATTTACCCTTCAATGCAAAAAGAAGGGTGTTATAAGTTTGACGTGTCTGGCTCTCTGTCTGTCTGTGTTTCACATTAGAATTATTCAATATGCAGTCAAAGTACAACTCAGTCCGAACAGTGATGAACAATATCCCCTACCTAGAAAACTATAGGTAATTACTAGGCGTGTGGCTGATATATTAGTATTTGTTAAAATATTAGTAATATTCTATGGATTCATGGAAAAGTAACGACAAATTCTGATATGCTAATATTTTATTATAAGCAATAAAAACTGGTCGTGTACTCAGTTCACATATACTACGATTGAATATTATTTCAGTACTAAAATATATCGCTTCCAAATATATGTAGTTCTGTGATCGGTTGGGTCATACGAATTTTAGTATTTTGGTAAACGTAAAAGCGCCAGTTATTTAAGTTGGTTTCGGTTTAAAGATATTTATTCTCAGAAGAACATACAAAGTTCACTTAAAATGAGAAAATACATCCGTTTCTTAACTAAATAATGCTCACCGGGGTTTTTTATTTCAGTAAACAATAAGATATTGCATACAAAATAAAGAAGTACTGAGTATTGCAAATTATTGATTCTAACATTAATAAGTTTAATATTATTCTTAATTTTTTGTTAATGAAAGTTGAACTGCTGGTAGTTTTACAAAACATAACGTAAATAATATTTTGCGAGTTATCGGCACTAGTCTGCTTGGCAGTGTCAAGTGATATTTTATATTTATGTGTGCGTGAACTGTTGTACAAATTATTTATAAATATCTGGTACAAATAAAATAAGTTGGATATAGCAAGCAATGTATTATAAGTATAACTTATGTTCATAATCGGCAAAAATAGTCTTATTTTGATTGACTATTTAAAACGAAGTCATGACAGTGATAATTTAAATTAATTTTATTACAAATGTATGATAATAATATCTATGTATGTATGTATATTATATTAAGTATATCAGTTGTCTAGTACCCGTAACACAAGCTAGGAGCTTACCACGGGGCTAGATGTTGTTGTGTGGATTGTCCGGAAATATTTATTTATTTATTTTATATTTAATGTGAAGTAGATATCACGCAAGAAGTAGTGGCTTAGATTCCCACTGAAGGGTCAAGTATTTGTATGTTCTGCAAGCACTTCCTCCTTAGTCTGGGTGTTTAATGTGTATAATAAAAAAATATCTATATATGTATGTCTATTATATTAAGTATTAATTATATGTCTAGCACCCGTAACACAAGCTTACCTTACCACGTGACTAGATGTTGATGCGTGGTTTGTACGGAAATATTTATTTTTTATATCACTAGTACCGAAATATTAGTTTAGATATTATAGATATTATTGAACTAATATACTCATATTATCTGATACTGATGAATATAGGTATCAACCCATTACTACTAGTTACCGTGCTTAGATTATTCACGATACCGTTTCACTGTTCACTGCCAGCTCGTTTTGTTCTCTACGTATGGGATTAACGCGGACCCATACGTATGCGGACATTGCAACGAGGGAAAGCTTTCTCGTTGCAGTTTTATGCAGGATTTCAATGATGGACGTTACAGCCGAAGTTCGTCTGTTTTATGTCGGAGAGTGGTGGCTGGGCTTTGCATTGTCGAGACACTTGTATGCGATGTGTTATTAAATAAATAAATATTTCCGGACAATCCACACAACAACATCTAGCCCCGTGGTAAGCTCTTAGCTTGTGTTACGGGTACTAGACATCTGATATACTTAACTAGCTGTGCCCTGCGGTGCTACCCGCGTTATAATGGATGAAGTACTCTTAACCAACAACATATTTATTTGAATAAAGATTTTATTATTATGTTGATACAACTTAAACAAATTATTTCGACCAAATTAGGTACCATAAAAACGGTTTTTGTGAGTTAATCTTAAAAGATAGACATATACTATCGCGGACTGTTTTTTAGATCATTAAAAGAGCTATTATTCTTTAATACATATTTTTTGTGTATCTTGAACCGTTTTCACGGCGCACGCAACGGAAGGCTTCAAAGATGAACAATTTCTCCCGTTTTTTACACATTTACCACTATATCTTTGCTCCTATTGGCCGTAGCGTGATGTTATATAGCCTATAGCCTTCCTCGATAACTGGACTATCCAACACAAACAGAATTATTCAATTCGAACCAGTAGTTTCGGAGATTAGCGCGTTCAAACAAACAAACAAACAAACTCTTCAGCTTTATAATATTAGTATAGATATAATAGACATACATACATAGATATTTTTATTATACATATTAAATACCCAGACCAAGGAGAAAGTGTTTGCAGAACATACAAATCGACGTTGTTGATTCGATAAGATTTTCAACCATAAAACAATGGGAGTCGAGTTAACAAAAACAAAATTAAAAAAAAAAATGTCCTAAAAATCAAAAATAAAAATAAATTAATTATTGACACTGAGAAACCATATAAACCTAAATTAAATGTGAGATGAATATCTATGGATTATAAAAACTACAAATACCTACATAAAATAATAAAAGATTATTTCATTGGTATCGTATGTTGCTACTGACGGTACGTTGCACGGTTTGGCATAAATATTGAGTGATTAGTTGATAACAGATTTACAATTAAGCTATTTTTTGGACAATCGCAGCAAATGCTAGTCGTAATAAATTAACAAAAAAATTTAGTGTGTCACTGGGCAAAGGCCTCTCCTAGGCAAAAGTCTTCCCTCCAGCAGTCCCTAGTTTCTGCAGGAAGTAGTCATAGTCATATTTATTTATTTATTTAATAGGACCACCAACTAGAAAATACACTTTCAAATACACTTATATTATACACTAAATTATATACTAGTGCTTCCTAAATTACAGGTAGTCACAGCAAGCGCTACACAATTTTTTAATGACATTATAAAAATGTCAGTGTTAGGTAGCCAACTTATCGAGTTAGGTCAAATCGAATTAGTTTTCGATTACGTCTCCATCTTGTTATAGTCTCTATGGGAAAATACATTATTCATGGTAAAAATTACAAAAGATATGTACCTAATATATTAGCACGCAAGACTGACAAACTCATTTGATCCGACCCCCGACGCGCTGATAAAAAACCTATCATCATCAATCATGCAGCGCAATTCCCCATAAATCGATACCGTACGGAAACTACTCGAAAACGAATTAAATTACAAAATTGAACAGTAAATACATCTGTCGTTTTGAGTACATTATTAACGTACTCAAAACTGTTAGGTAAATTAAATAAAAATAAGTTATAATGCGAAGATTGCATAAGGTATTTCAATTTCCTCTTTTAGATAATGCCTTCAAGATATAAATCTAAATTTAAAATTTAAGAAAAACCCCCGATTCCAATCCCTTAATTTCCTTAAACGTAAAACAACATAATATTATGTAATGTGGACGCGATGCGATTTCATTTAATACCCCACACTAGTATATTTGCAGATTTTCGGTTTTCCTTACCCACTCTCACCCCCATAACTTTAAAACGGCACAACCGATTTTCATAAAACATGTCTAAGAACACTCGCGCGAGACTCACCTTTCATACAAAAAAAACTAAAATGAAAATGAATGGTGACACAGACAGACAGACAGACACACAGACAGACAGACAGACACGTCAAACTTATAACACCCTTCTTTTTTGGTCGGGGGTTAAAAATACGTGTATTATAAAGAGCCATAATAAATTGACGAGGGCGACTCCATAGATAAAATTGGAATTATTTTCCATAGCACGTCTTTTCGTCTAAAATACCTCAGTACTTGAAGCGTTCAACTAGTGTGTATGTGTTAGAGATGACATAGGGATCCAAAATGTGCTGACTATAGGACCGATTTCACCATTCGCTATAAACGCGATTAGTTCAGGCTAAGCTTGTTTTACCGCGTCAAATTATCATTTTTCAATGGTAGAACTTGGTACAACGAAACTCGATTTTTAGTAGTTTAAATTGTGAAATTGGGGCTTAGAATGTTAGTAATAAATTTTAATTACTTAAGGCTGGGTCCACACTTGTATCATTTCGGTGTATCACGATCAGGCGTGGCGTATCGAGTATCCGTATCATAAGTATGGACGCTCATTTTATACTTTTATGTGATACTGTATCATTTCAGCGTATCAACTTTAACTTTACAAATATGGACGCTTCAAAAAGAAAATGTAACAAGTAACTTCAAGAGTAACAAAGTCCATACAACCATAGACAACTTTGCAATGTTGGCTTTCGGTATATTTGGATTATTAATCGAATACAGTTAGCTACTCCGATGTTTAAAATCGACAATCCCAAAGTGCTGTTCCTCTCGATCTCCTGTCAAATCATATTTAGGTCAGTGAGAAGTGAGTAATTTCGCGCATCGGCTTTAATCAATTATCGTAGAATTTGCGAATAGCCGTAGAAACTGCTACGGCTACAGGGTTGCTGCCGTAGGCAGTGCATTGTGTAATATTTTGGCTTGAAAGCCGTAGAACACGGTAATTGCCGCAGCATTAAATATAAATAAAATAAATATTTCCGGACTACTCACACATCATCACCTAACCCCAAACTAAGCAGAGCTTGTACTATGGGTGTTAGGTGACGGATATACTACATAGTTACATTTTTTTGTAAATACATACATATATGATACATAGAAAACACCCAGACCCGAAACCAGAAATTATAGATCGTACAAAATCTGGTCCCCCGGCGGGAATCGAACCCGCAACCTCCTGCGCCTCAGGCGGACGTTCGCCCACCGAGCCACAGAGGTCGTCGTTTGGCAGCACTGCATCAAGCATTCACGTCCAAATTTGTTCAATGCAACGCGTATCCCCTTTGATGATCGCGGAAAAACCGACACAGGATGGTTCGGGGTGTATCAGGTATCGTATCACGATACAGTATCATGATACAGTATCAAAATACGTCCATACTACCGTGATACGCGTATCGGATACGCGGTGTATCTTGATACGCGATCATTGGAGATCGGGGGCGGATCGGGCCGTATCGGATACGGCATGTATCATTAACGCGTATCAGCTTGCGTCCAAACTAGCGATCATGATACGCGCCGAGGATACGCGACGGAGATACGATACGCCGAAATGATACAAGTGTGGACCCAGCTTTAAGTTTTTACTGATGCAATTCAGATTCAATGGAAACGATGGCACTCTTGCTTATAAATAAATTTTTTAATGTTTTTAATAAGTGATAAACCTCACTTTGTAGGTTAAACTATTTTTAAATTTTTATGCAGAAATAATTAAGACACATCCGTAATCTTCGCGCACAGGATTCATTTCATTTTTTCATATTTTCTGCATAAAAATTTAAAAATTCATATTCATATTTATTTATTCGTTGTTTCATGTGGTTACAATTTAGGTGTTAAGTTTTATATATAGAAAATTCTTTATTACACACACCATATGTTATACAAAAATACAAAATTATTAAAACTAAAATTAAACCTAGCATGCGTAATGGGCGGTCTTATTGCTTAAAGCAATTTCTTCCAGACAACCTTTGTATTGAAATAATTTAAATCAGGAAGGTTATATACACCCTTACATGAGTCCCGTTGGGACATTACAATACGATTTTACCGCGAAACAATCTTTATAAGCACGAGCAACAACGAATTTTATCGCGGTAACATACCATATTAGCTTCCTCTATTATAGGTGAATGTTTTATGTGAAACCAAAAGATTTTTTATTCTTGTGATATTGAAGAAAATTAATAAAACTGCGTACAAACAGAACGTGAGTATTATAATATAACGACAGCGCATTGGGCGCGGAGGGGCCCCTTGCTGCAATTTAAAAATGTATATCTAGAAAACTTTAAAACTTTTAATCAAGAACTAATGGAGTTATTGAACTTATTTTTCACAGTTATTTTAGGGTTCAGTGTGTGTGTGTCCGACCGATTTAGATCATGGCGACAGCTTATATTCTACCCAAATACCCTCGAACACTGGGGACATGTGAGTACATTGTAATATATTGGGGGTTTTTCTTCCTAGGGTTCAGTACCCAATGGGTAAAACGGGATCCTATTACTGAGAATTAGTCGTTTCTCTGTCTGTCCGTCTCTCACCAGGCTGTAAATCAAGAACCGTATAGATAAAGAGTTAAAATTTTAAGACATGATGTATTTCTGTTGTCACTATATAACACAATTAATGAATACACAATGAGGCTCCATAGATACAACGAACGTGATTTTTGGTAAAACTTTAGAATCCAGCCGCACGATTTTGGGGGGGGGGAGGTGGAGGGGGGAGGGGGGAGGAGGGGGAGGTACCCCCTGTACCACTCCCCCCCCGCGGAAATATGTAGTTTAGGAGATATAGCAATTTGAAATTCAATAAAATCTAACCTCAAAAATAGGATTTTAAATAATTTCTTAGCTTCTCAGTTACAAATATTAAATAAAAAACAATATTTAAGTAATCCTTATTGGTTTACGGTGCACTCTACACTCTTTTGTTGATAAAATCAACCCATGCTCTTCAGCAAATGCGATTCGAGTTGGCGAGTGTCAAGTTGTCGTATCAGACGAGCCAAATTAAACATCGCCACAATTTCCGAAGTAAATGGCGCTTTACAAGCACTCCATCATCTTCAGGCTCTAATAAAAAAAATAGTATTAATAAACTGCTCCGGCGCTGCGGGAAGTGCAGCCCCTTCGCCCTTGCGTAACAAAGCGCAGTCACCCATGCTCACCTCCGCAGCTTCGGCTTATTGGTCGCCTTCGGCGACCAGCCTCAGCCGCTCCGGCTCGAACGGGTGCCTGCGCTTTGTTACGGCGGGCGGGGGCTGCTCTCCCTCCGCGCCTCCGGCTTTTTAAATACACTCTAGTTGTGTGACAGACAAGACCACGTGGAATTAGGGGTGCACTGATTCGGATTTGCAACTTAAAGTGACCTAAATCAACCCTATGTAGTGTGCACTGATTCGGATTTGCAAATTGAAGTGAGGTTATAAAGGTACAATCTAACCTTATCTAATTGTAATTCTTACCTTCTTGACTTCCCGATGGAATTGGTTCACCTTCCCCGCGACTCGTCGACGCTACTTATATGATTGCATTGTAATTTTAAGGTAAAAACATTACATATTATAAAATTTTATACAAAAATAACGTTCCATTTCACGAAAACAAAATTTTTTTTATTAAAAAAAAGTACGCATCTCCGCGGTGAGGGGGTGGTATTTTTGGAAAGGGGAAACCAATGCCATCTTAAATCGCGCATCAGCACCCCCAAAATCCTGCGGCTGGATTCTAAAGCCAAGCCTGATTTTTAACCCACGAACAGAAAAGAGGGGTGTTATAAGTTTGACGTGTCTTTCTGTCTGTCTGGGACATCATAGATCCCGAACGGATGGAGCGATTTCAATTTAGTTTTTTTTTTTTATGAAAGGTCATTTTAGCGTGATTGATCTTAGACATGTTACATGAAAACGGTTGTGCCGTTTAAAAGTGGGGAAGAAAAACGTGTCGTATCAAATGAAAGCGATTCGAGTGCCATTGGAATAGGGGGTTTTTCTTAAATTTTATTTTAGATTTATTATAAAGTTGAACAACTTTGTGCCAGTACTCGGAAGGGTGACCGCTCTGACTGCATCTTTTTGCACTTTAAACAAAAATGTTTTTACTACTGTCGTGTACTTGGACACCCTTTAAATTAAACCTAAAAAAGTGTCTTTTGAATAATCAATGTGCGGGATTTATTATATAACTCGATCTTGGTCTTCCGTTTTGAATAAAAAATAATTATTTTGTACATGGTATAATATTGTAAAATAATATTCGTATGTCTCTTTGTTATCTTATTATTATTATTATTTTGTTCTTTATGTATATTAGACGATATAAATGTAAACGATACAATAGATTTTAAGTAACACATTTTATTATAACTTTTATTATAAAATGATTGATTTATTGCCGCGCTTTAGGGCCGCCTTGCGCTGTACGGTACCACTGAAAACCAGCGCTGTAGCCAGCTCACCTAGCTGCTACAGCACTATGCTGAGTGGAAACCGATTTACGTTTAAATATTTTTACTATACTATTTTTGTTAAACTGCTTTAATGCTAATTTTAATTGTAATTGTATTGTGTGTTTAAGACGTAAATAAAACTCTTTCTATTTCTATTTCTATAACGATTCTATCCCATACTTATCAAAGTAAAAGATCATTATCTCTCTGAAAACACTTAGTATTATTTTAAGTTAGGGTTTTATCTATATAGGAAAATATTCTAGGTTATGTATAATATGATATGTGTATGTATTATTTATTTATATACAATATGTAGCATAAATATTTATAGTTATAAGTATTTGTAGGTAGTAGTAGACGTCACGCCGTCATATCAATTTTTATTTGTATAGTATTTTGTACTTAAAATATTTTGTAATTTAAGCCTTTTTTTCATATTTTAGTCTCTATTTCTAACTTGTATGTCTACTCTCTACCTACTCTTATTTTGTTTCAAATTTCTTCATCACCACAGGGTTTGCTGTAAGAAAACTCTTATAGGGTTAAGCTCGCCTTTGTACATGACCATTGTTACTAAACCTAATTGTATCCTTGTGTATAATAAATAATTTATGATTTTATCAAATTCATTTATATTTATTACTAGCTGACCCCAACAAACGTTGTTATGCAAAATGAAAAATTGATAGTAGCTGATTCTCTATACGCATATAAAATTTGGTAAAAATCGGTAAAGCAGTTTCGGAGGAGTACGGTAACTAACATTGTGACATGAAAATTTTATATACTTTTGATAGATATGATCTTTGACGTTAGGAACACACCTACATTGCTTAGACAACAGTGAGTGCTTGTAATTTAATATGAACTTTATACCATAGCAATAAAGCTCAAATTGACTACGTTTTAGTTACAAATCATTTGTATGGGAAAAAGAAAAGGGCTATTTTTAGGGTTTTTCCAGCAATAATTCTAATTTTTCTCGCCGTTAAAACCATCCTTGAACTTCAACGAACATTTTAAAAAAAGATTTGGCCAAATTGGTCCAGGCGTTGTTGAGTTATGCGCTTACCAACACATTTTGCGATTCATTTTTATATTATAGATTAGGAGAGTATTCAGAAACCTAAACTTCAAAAAGCTCATTTGAATGATTATGCAACAGAATAATAACACACCGGTAGCTGATATACTCCAAGGTTCAATAGCTTCCAGTAGTTGTGTTCAATAAAACGATGGAATTGCGCATAAAATCTCGCAGACATGTCTCGTTTATTGATCTCCGAGGTATAAACTTTATGCCAATGGAATTTCTACGCAGTTTCCACACCCATCAAAAAACTAATCGATATGAGCCCTGCGAAGCTGGTATCCCACCCGGCTGCCTCAACAATCACTTTGAAAATGGTGATGGAATTATTAAAAACTAGTGGCCCGCCCCGGCTTCGCACGGGTTTTTATTAAAAAAAATTTCTTGGCAATTATTCGATTTTTTCTCGCCTTTTAAACCTTCCCTAGACCTCCACGAACATTTTAAGACTATGACAAGATAAATTTAATCAGACTAACTAACAACAATTCATTTTTATATAAATAGATAATAATTTTATAAATGTTTTCCTTCTTTGAGGGAGGCCTATGTCCAGCAGTGGACGTCCTACGGCTAAAATGATGATGATGAATAATTTTATAAATGTGGATGTACATCGGATTTTCATTTTTTTTTTGCGTGTAAGCCCAATATTTTATTGTGTTTATAATGGGTTTTTAGTATTTTCGTTCTAACGTAATCATCCCTCAAAATGTCACCTCTCTATTTATTACGGTTCTTGAGATGTTCTTGATAATACATTTCCATGTCACAATATTAGTTATTAACTTTTAAACGGCTCAATCGATTATCATCAAATGTCTAAGAACACTAGCGCCAAAGTCACCTTTCACACAAATCGAAATCGCTTAATCCGTTCGGGAGCTATGATTCCTACCACAGACAGACGTCAAACTTATAACACCCCTATTTTTCTGTCGGGGTTTAAAATACAGCTTGTTTAATATAACTGCTTACATACAAATTAGATCTAAATAAGTCCTTTCGGAGCTACATCTGTCTAGTCGCTCGGTGTATGGTAACTCGCATTACATAACAGTATCGCTTACGTGCCAATTACGTGCCGTAATCACAAGTACGGTTGGTTACGTAACAAAGCGTTAATCCGGCTTCATTAAACGCCATACATCTAGTACTTGCGGTAAGTAAACAATACAAATACGGACGGAATGGAATCCAATCTATGGTATATCTGTAGGAGGTACATGTACAATGTACAGTCGTGTATTGAACGTATTTGAATAATCTAAATTTGAATTTTATAAAAACCTCCGATTCTAATACCTTATTATTACCCTTAAAAGTAAAATGATATATTATATTTCTTTTTCTAAAGGTGACTTACGCGCTGTTCTTAGTTACTATTCTTAGACATGTATAAGGAAAATCGTTCGAGCCTTTTAAAAGTTGTGGGTGAAAGTGGGTAAAAAAATCCGAATGTGTGCAAATATATAACTCGAGTATCAAATGATAAAAAAAACTAAAAACGCATAACGTGCACAATACAAAATAGATTATTTTATTATTATTAAGGAAGCCAAGGTTTTGGTGATACCAAAAGATTGGGAACCAGTTCACTTTCAATACATCAGGCGATACACATATCTTTGCACTCGACTGTACTAGTACGTACATCTTCAATACATATATGCTCGTATGTAAATGTACTAATGTATTACGAGATAGCTTCTATTTCGTATTCAATAAACGGCCGGGATTTATTGAAATCGGCTGTAACGTGTTATATGTTAAGCAGATTCGAGTAGGTATTTGATAAACTGTTTATTAACGTAAGAAAATCGTTAAAACCTTTAGCCCATAATGCACGTTGAAATTATTACCAATGAGGTCGAAAGGTTATTAACGGATTACGCGGATTGGAATTGTAAAAATTTGTTTAACTACGAGAATGCACTCGTAGAATGCAGATCACTGTATGGGCTTGTTTCACAAAATCCAAGTTAAGAAAGCATGGTAAGATATGTCAAGAGCTATCTCGCTTTGTCACATGTGATTGAGCGAAATAGCTGTTTATTTAACCATAGTATAATAGTACTCGTAGATGGTGAAACAGTCTCTTCAAATGAAATAACAATGCAATAGTTAACGATAAAAACAGTTAGAAATAACAAAAACAAATATATTTTATCATAATTTCATTCATTCATTCAGCAAGCTAAAACTTAATCACAAACGCAACCCGAAAATGCGCAGAATAGAATACCTTATAAACATAAACATAAGGTTTATAATAGACCGTGGCTTGGTCAGTTCGTCTGTGGAACCAGATTGGTTTGCCAACTCGGACGCATAAAGCAGCCCCACTTCGTTAAGTGTTCGACGACCTGGCCGATTAAGTTACAGATTTACTTTTATAGGCGCCGAACGGCGCGGCGGTGGAAACACTGAAACCGGGTGAGGACAAATGCAGATGACAAATGCAGATGATGATGAAACGTCGTGACAAATGCAGATGTTCATTGTCATGATACTAGAAATAAGGCAAATGTAGTAGCCCCTAGGACTAGATTAAGTAAAATATTAAAAAGTTTTCAATGTATAGCTGTTTAATTATATAATAAAATACCTATTGACATTAGACTAAAAGATAACACTGAATTGTTGAAATATGTAAAAAATCAATTAATAAAAAAAGGCTATTATACAATTGATGAAGCTCTAGTATATAAATAAAAATGTATCCGACATTTTTATTTTGTGAAAAATATTGAATATTTTGTCTTTTTTTTTTTTATTATTTACATTGTGTATTAAAAAAGTTGACATGTCTAAGTGCTTATAATAAGTTTACAGATGAATAAATGACTATTACTATACTAGTATTATAGGAACTGCGTGTTTCAAACTCATGATATTTTTTCTGCACCGCTAACAAGCTGAAAATAAAAAAATATAACCCTTTACTTTTTTTATTAAGTAATTCGATATCGATCCTAAACGGTTAGCCGGATTCAAAAGTGTTGAAAGAAAACGAATTTTATTTTAAATACCTAGGTATCTAAAGATCCCCACATCACATAGTTTGTAGACTTTCATTTTTTTTACGAAAATGCGTCCAGTAGTAGTCGTATTGAATTTTTACTGTCGTCATGTTTATTAGTGACACTCGCCGTACGTACGTCGTAAGAGGAATCGATTGAAAAATCGGCCCAGGTATTTGGTCTTAGTGCTAAAAAGGAATATACAAACATGCATAACATACATGCGTCGTTCGCGCAGTCGGGTAAAAAGTGTGCGTTTAATCTACCTATTGCTGAAAACTGTACGAATATCCGTTCTGTAACTTTTGAGTATACATCGAACATAAGGTCGGAGAAACGCGGTAAGAGAAACGGGGACTTTAATTTATAACATGATGGTATTGATGGTCATAATTTTCGTGTTTTCAAAATGTGATGAGTGATGTAACATTGACGGCTGTGTGTCTGTTTGTGTAAGAATAATTGAAAAAGAGGTTCTTACATTAGTGTGTTTACCTTTCGTATCAAATCTCTTGAAAAGTTGGGTAGCTTACCTGCAACAAACAAATATCAAATTTAGATTCAAATTTACATTATAATAATAAATCTAAATTTAAAATTTAAGAAAAACCCCCGATTCCAATGCTTTAATTACCTTAAATGTAAAACAACATAATATTATGTAATGTGGACGCGATGCGTTTTCATTTGATACCCCACACTAGTATATTTGCAGATTTTCGGTTTTGCTTCCCCACTCTCACCCCATAACTTTTAAACGGCCCACCCGATTTTCATGAAACATGTCTAAGAACACTCGCGCAAGACTCACCTTTCATACAAAAAAAACTAAATTGAAATCGCTCCATCCGTTCGGGAGCTATGGTGACACAGACAGACAGACAGACAGACACGTCAAACTTATAACACCCCTCTTTTTTGGTCGGGGGTTAATAAAAAGATTTAATCTAAAATAAAGCATGGCTTATCGAACGAATATATTAAATAACTAGTGGCCCGCCCCGGCTTCGCACGGGTTTTTATTCAAATTTTTTTCGAAACGTAGTAACGAAAGTCGGCATTGAGCACCATAGCCCGCATCAGAGTTCAGAGTCAGTCAGAGTTTCTAGCAAGCTTTCTGTGTAGCTATATTTATCCGCGTAACGGTGAGGGCGGCCTTATGAAATTGTTCCGGCTCGTCGTGTGACGACAACCGTTATTGTGGCCATAAATTGTAGATCTGTTTGAGTCGCGGTCGTAACGGCGTTCCTCTAATTTGTGGGGTTCCGAAGAATAAATCTTTTTATGTGCCTCAGCAACTCGAGTGCCTTTACACGGAGATAAAACTAATCAGATTTACTTTGTTTGCTGAGGAGGAAGGGCTATGCTTTGAGTTTGTTGTCTTTATGGATATTCTCTGAGTTTCGGGAAATATCTATTTTACCAAATTCAGTTATAGGTAGCTTGTTATTACGTACCAATATCAATTAAGTCTGTGTTGTTTTTACACACTGACTATGGATGGACACACTCACTTATAGGTATCATCACATCTCTTTTAGAGAAGTCATGTCAAAGTATACTCACTTTATATTAAATTTTAATATATAATAATTATGTTGAAACTATAAAATAAATAATTTAAATATTACATTAGAACATGACATGTTGTGCCGACCCCACGTAATGTGGCACATGGTGACAATAATTACACCAAGTATTTTTTCAAAACAGTTTTAGCCATTAAAATAGTTTAGATACTTGGCGTTAGTGTAACACTAACTAGTTCTTAGTTATTCAACAATTAACAAAAAACAAGCTTATAGTTTCATGTTTCAACTATTAGAGTTCAAAAGGTTCCCTCGTCTTCAAACATAAAATCTTACTTCAAATACTCCGCAGCCTAATATTACCCATGTTTTATTCAAATGCGAAACTTAAATGCTTTTACAAAGTTGTCGTGCAAAAGGGCCCAAAGGTATTGAACGCTTTTTCACAAAGTTTCACTCTCATTAAGGGTTACAGACCTGCAGCCCAGCTGGGGGAGCAAGACATATAATAATTTTATAGCTCTTAAAAATACATCCAAAACAGCGCTGCAAGATTACTTTTTGGATATTATATTGAAACTACTTTCGGAATTGCTAGGGGTGAGAGTAAATAGAGACGCAACTTATGGGTTTATTCAGATACCAGCTTACCCTGGGATTCGCGATTCCCTACGAGAATACTTCACTATTTTGGGATAAGTACTATAATATTCAAAGCCTGCCTGCCTGCCTGTATAGCCTGGAAGAGATCGCTCTTAAGCGAAAAGGCCGCCCTTTGCACTTCTTCCTCATATGTGATTTTTATAACTATTGTTTTGTTTTGGTGTACAATAATTTTAAACAACAACACAAAAATATGAAATCCGTGACTTGAAATTGATGGATAAATAAAAAATTCCTGGGAAAAATCTCAAACCGCAGCAGGCGCAAACGAGATTATCACGAATTCGTATCCCCTTCATGAACAAAGGTTTTAACTTATATTAATATATAGAGGTATTATATACTACAAATATTATAAACGCGAATCTTTTCTGAGGATGTGAGAATGTGTGTATGTTGCTCTGACACGCACAAATTACTAAAGGGATTATGATGAATCTTATACTAATATAGCTTACATATCAGAACAACGATGGAGGTTTTGTCTGTTCACGTCCGTAACACCGTAAGCGTTTCAGTGGTAACCCTCTGAATCCTTACACGTGACCTCCGGGTGGTGCTAAGAACAGTCTCTGGTGGTAGGCTTCGGCCGCGGCTTGTCACCACCCTCCCGTCTGGGCCAGTGCGTGAAGTGATTTTTTCGTGTTTCGTAATGTGAAGAAGCCACCTTCTAGGTCTTCATGCTCCATCTTAGACCACATCGTCACTTTACATCAGGTAAGATTGTGGTCAAATGAAGGCTTATCTATCTATATAAATAAAAATGAATTGTTGTTCTTTAGTCTGATTAAAACTCGAGAACGGCTGAACGGATTTATCTTATCTTAGTCTTGAAATGTTCGTGGAGGTCTAGGGAAGGTTTAAAAGGCGAGAAAAAATCGAATAAATACCGGGAAAAAAAATTGAATAAAAAACCGTGCGAAGCCGGGGCCGGCCACTAGTCTAGAATAAAAATTAAAAAAATATTACGCGGGCAAAGCTGCGGGTGCAAAACTAGTTTTATAATAAACCACGATATAGGTGCAAAAACCTAACGGCACAAAGTTCAGAAGTAGGGACGGCACCACGGCAGGAGCCGCGGGACCCTCGCGGGGTAAACGCGTTCAAAACGCAATATAAACTTTATTTTGTTCCGAGAACTAACGCCCCAGAGATGGGGTGGACGTGTCACGAGAAAATGACACTGCATACTTGAGATAGGGAGGGGAATGCAGAACTAGTAGAAATCACTAAAAAAATAAATACATATTTCCAGACTACTCACACAGCATCAGCTAACCCCAAACTAAGCAGAGCTTGTACTATGGGTGTTAGGTGACTGATATACTAAAAATTTTTTTTTTGTAAATACATACATACATATGATAGAAAACACCCAGACCCGAAACCTGAAATTGTTGATCGTACAAATCTGGTCCCCCGGCGGGAATCGAACCCGCGCCTCAGGCGGACCTGCGCCCACCGAGCCACAGAGGTCATCAAAATTACTAAAAAATGAAGATCAAAGTCTTTTAAATACGCCTGCGTAGACTTCTTGGAATAGTCAACGGATTAGTAAATGTGCCCACTATGTTTTTACGGTTTTTGTTAACCCCTGACCAAAAAAGAGGGGTGTTATAAGTTTGACGTGTCTGTCTGTCTGTTCCATCATAGCTCCCGAACGGATGGAGCGATTTTAATTTAGTTTTTTTTTTGTATGAAAGCTGAGTTTGGCCCGGGTGTTTTTAGACATGTTTCATGAAAATCGGTTGAGCCGTTTAAAAGTTATGGGGGTGAGAGTGGGGAAGGAAAACAGAAAATCTGCAAATATACTAGTGTGGGATTACATAATATTATGTTGTTTTACATTTAAGGAAAAGAAGGCATTAAAATCGGGGGTTTTTCTTAAATTTTAAATTTAGATTAATTATGCTATGGAATTTACTGCCCCAGTAAGTGTTTGATATACCTCTATATGAAATGAAGTATACTCTGGTGATGGTGAAACAGGCCTCATCAAAATAAATATGATATGCAGGAAAGGAAAAGAAAAAAACTAGATACATTTAATTAAATATTCTGTAATCGTTAGATCAATAAAATTAACTGACACTATTTCCCTGCATGTATTTTTATGTATTTAATTCTGAATAAATGATTTTGTATTTTTATTTGTACTTGTAAAAACTATAAACTATACAAAAACACTATGAAATGCCCTTTTTTCATATCGTTGTTGTAAAATTCATTACTTAATCCCTAAACCAATATTTTTACTACAAACACGCTTCCAAATCCGAATATAATCCATAGGAACTGAATATTAGTCGATTCAGAGGATTTCGCAGCGCTTTATCGAGAATTGCATTACTGCTTCCTGGATGCATTTCTCCTCAGAAACGTCGCGGTATCAAAACCAGTAAGTACCTGTATTAGCATTTCAAGATTAATTCTAGCGGGAATACTAATAGGATTAAGAAAAGCTCAAATTTACGACCGCGCTGGGGTGCCCCAGGTACTATTTTATGTCTTGACTTTAAGTAGAAAATATTTTTAATTATGTTTTCCACGAAACATTAATTCAAATTAAATGACCCGTGACAGAATTTCAGCGTTTTCTTTAGAATACCTATATTTTTAGCACAGAGACATTAATTTGTTTTATTTGCTAAAGAACAACACCTCGACAGTCATTTTAAATGAAAACAACAAAGTGAATGGATAGAGAAAAAAAACGTATGTATCTTGGGACGCTCTACAGAAGTGATAACCTAAGTTTCCATGTAGTAAGTACTATTTGATATGAAAATTGTTTACCTTGTCGCTCTAGGTTATGTTGGAGATATGGGCCCGTCTAACGCCTGTCATATGCGTAAAACCCTTTCACTCTTGGAAAGCGCGGACTGGCGCGGCGCCCCATAACGCCTTACTGACCAAGCTGAGAGACTGATTACTTAGATTACTCAGAGGTACAGTTGGCGCAGATTCTATTGCGACGCAAGGTAGTAGTTAGCACCCGTTACACAAGTTTTACTAAGCAAGAGCTTGACTCGGGAGAGATATTGCTGTGTGGATTGTCCAAAATCATACATGAAGGATTAGGTATGAGTTTTGGTCGAACGGGTCAGGCATTAATGGGCGCCGAGGACTTGTTGGATGTTGGATGTCGGTTGCTTAGTTATTTCTTATCTTAAATTAAATTCTCGAATTGCACAAGAGTGGCGTACATCACTATCCCAACTTGCGAGCTCCGAATACGTCCGCAGAATGTAAACTAGAGGGCTGTCCCCCACAAACTGTAAAAGGCCACTTTGACATTTTAAATTAGACACCCCGATATTCTATGCGACTTGCATATTTTAATAATAGCTTCTCGTTACAAAGTTTGAAGACATCGTCTAGTTAATTATTTATTTTGCTTGCGAATGTTTCGCGAGATATACATTGTTTTATCTCAGTGTAGTCAAAACTACAGTTTTTGCTTTTTTATTGAATTTATCTATGCGACTTGCATATTGTAGTAATCGCTTCTGTTTACAAAGTAAGATGACATCGCCTTGAGTTGGTTTGCCAATGTTTCGCAAGATCTACAATGTTTTATCTAAGTGCTGTCAAAACTAGTTTATGTTTTTTTTTAAATTAAATTCTTATTTATTTTGATGAGCAGCACAATGAGCATTTATCTCGCTTTTAGTCATTCTTAGCTATTTCGGTTAATAACATAAAATTTGGAATTTCCGTCGCTATGAAGTTGTTATTGTGTTGTATTTAGCTGTCAGATTCTCTTAAAAGACGATTAATAAGTAAATAAAAATGTAATATAAACATTCTTGATGTTTCACAATGTAACCTTTAAATGATATAGTTCTGTAGGAAATGAGCTGTTAAAAATCTACAGACTGATAAGTAAGCTCATTGCATTTAAATTTTAGTGCAATTTTAGGTTGATTTACTGGATCTTCTTATCAGTGGGACAGGCTTGTGACACGCTCTGTTGCACAATAAAAAAATAACAATTATATTCGACTGCGTCAAAATATCATGGTGTTGTCTTAATCAAAGATTATGCTTACGAAGAAAATACAATACATTTTTCTTCTTAACTTTCCACAGTACATAGTTACATTGTGCACGATAAATGTATAATGTTATTTTTCAATGTATTTCAAGCTCTTGATAAATAAACGCGATTGATATCCCCGCGGCGTCGAGTTGATTTCCCGCGGGCAAAGACGGACGAATACGCTACTGCTCGTATACCTGCCTCATATCGCAATCTACATGGAAATATTTTATTGATTTTGAGAACAAGGCTATTTTTTATGATGATTACATTTTCATACCATACACACTTATAAAAAATCTTAATTCAGTATTTGTGTTTTTTTTTGAATTGGGAGCTATCCCTTTTGTCGCTTTAAACTGTAATCGTCAGTTGTTGCGTAAATAAAATCTTTAATTTGTAGACAGGAAGGTTTTTGCAAAAGATTTACCTACTCATTTAACACTGGTAATTGGTTTTAATCAACATTCTTTGCACAAAATAATAACAACACAGAAGTGAAACTGAACCAATAAGTTTTCGAAACTTCCAACAAACGAGAGTTTCAAAGCGTACCTTAGTTCAATCGAATCAGCCTGCAGCCGGCCGAGCGCTGCAAGGCTGCAACCCAATTACAGCGCATCGCTTACACGGAATCATTTAATTTGTCGCTTGCTACTGCTACCATCTAATGAACAAGTTTAGTACTCACTTTATTAATTGCCGAATCTTGTTTGGCGAGTTGCCGATC
Source organism: Gymnoscelis rufifasciata (assembly GCA_929108375.1). NCBI lineage: Eukaryota > Metazoa > Arthropoda > Insecta > Lepidoptera > Geometridae > Gymnoscelis > Gymnoscelis rufifasciata. Next base: position 2,241,435 of record OV815303.1, read on the forward strand.
TAAAATTAGTTTTAGTTCGGGCTAAAAGTTTTTTAAGTTCCTATGCTACATACGTACACACCTATAGAATTCTTAAGTGATGTATATTTAATAATTATTATTTGTTCAAAGGTCTCCCTCCCCTACGCAGTGGCAGGCCACGTGCTTAGGTGAGCATTCAGCTCGGCCCGCCATCTCATACTTTTTCCTAACATTATTTGACATTTCTATTCAGCTATTTAAAATATATTTGTAATTTTATTTTAATTGTTTTTCACCATTTTAATGTTCCTGTTTTTATATATGTATGACGCATGTTATTATCTGCAAAAACTAGTTATAATAATTTTGTTTTAAATTAAGTAATTTAATTGTTATTTATCTTTAATGTGTTTTATGTATGAATTTTGCTATAATTTGTATAATAGGCCTAGCCGTTCAAATTATTAAATAAATAAATAAATAAATAAATACTGGGTCTTCTTCAACTCAACTTCCATTATGCTGTGTAGAACTAAGAAAAATTATCATAGGTCTATTTCACTACTGAAATTTTACTATATTACAATATGATGAACTTTTGAAATTGAAGAAAACAATCACAGAGAATAATTATTCTTTCTAAGAATTATTACTATCTATCTACCTATCTATCTATATCTAATATCACGACTATCACTATTGTGATCATTTCAAGTCAAACATACCTCATTAAATCTAGATTCAGTTGTTATAGATCATATAACAACAATGGCTTGGTTAAAATTCCTGTAGCTAGAACTGCAAGTGCACAAAGGCTTCAAATTGCAGTCATCCATTGAAGATCGGGGATCAATCGTTAGACTTGTTGGTATGCGGCGCACGCACGCCAAGATGTGTGCCGCGCTAAAATGGCCGCTCCGCCATATTTATTTATGAATTTCATTCTCACAGGGCAATTGCTTTCCAATAGTTTTGAACGCTTTATTTTTTATAAGTGATTTCTTTGATTGTCTTGTTGTTTTGCTATTTAGTTATTATTGTGGTGTATTAGCTGTTTGTTTTACCTGTATGTATGTAATAAAAAAGGTAAATAAATATTTTTTTAACGCTATCATATATTTATTTATGTTATAATAATTATTATTATTATTTATTGCGCACACAATAAAATTATAACACAAACAACACAAATATTCTTAACGCTATCAAACAATTGACGGTCTTAACGCTTAAATTTATTAATTTTGTACACAAATGTATACTTTTATTTCTAATATCTCCTGTAATGAAACAATTCATAAATTTTACAAAAGCTTACAGTGAGAAATTCCCTTCATAATTAACAAACAAAATCGTTTCCCACTTCAAGGTTTGAAAGTTAACAAATGGCGGAGTATTTGGCAGCGCAGGTCATCCTGTTCCATTTTACTCTTAAAATTTCGCATTTGTGAGTGCAATAAATTAGGAGCGGGCACTCGAGTTCACTAACGAAAATATATTGAAGGCGCCTCGGCCACCCGGACCTTGATCCCGCAAATGGTTATTTACTGCTACGGACTATTGTTCTGTATTCATTGTTCTGGAAAAAAAAGTGCCGACACCTGGAGAGAAATCTAGTCTAATATTGTTTTTTAACCCCCGACCAAAAAAGAGGGGTGTTATAAGTTTGACGTGTCTGTCTGTCTGTCTGTGGCATCATAGTTAGTTTAGTTTTTTTTGTATGAAAGGTGAGTTTGGCCCGGTTGTTCTAAGACATGTTTCATGAAAATCGGTTGAGCCGTCTAGAAGTTATGGGGGTGAGAGTGGGGAAGGAAAACAGTAAATCTGCAAATATACTAGTGTGGGGTATCAAATGAAAGCGCATCGCGTCCATATACATAATATTATGTTGTTTTACATTTAAAGAAATGAAAGAATTGGAATCGAGGGTTTTTCTTAAATTTTAAATTTAGATTTATATTCAGATGAAATACCAGATACCAAATCAATTATTTCCATTGTTTAATTTTTCAAATTTTAGAATGAGGTTTTCTAGAGCTGTGTTTTAAAGTTTTAAAGTTTTAAAACATATTCTTCAATTTATTCCATGTATTTATTAAGTCTAACCAATCACACAGCATCATCTAACCCCAAAGTAAGCAGAGTGACTGATATACTATATATGTAGATACATTTTTGATATACTGTATACATACATTGCGTTCTTTTTAAATTGGGCGCGATTATTGAAATGTGTACCTTACATAAGGGACTATAGCTGTAGCAATAACATTGTGTTATAAATTTATAACTACACTGTAAAACTGACGACGACAACAAGAAAGCTGTTTACGTGTAACAGTACCTACATAATACTTCAGCTCAGTTTCACTGAGAGCGCGACAGAGCCAATGGCGTAGAAAATACTTTTTGGAGAAAACTTTTCGGGCCTCAAATTATTTTTCTACTTGAACAATTCCGAGAAAAACTGCAGAACATTTACCCTAAGCGACAGTGTGCGGCGAGATCGATTTATCGATAGATTAAAATATGTACAGTTTTGTAATTTAATCATTTATGATTAATTATAATAATATTATTTTATTTCCTTTTCATTTTTGGATCTAAGACTAAGACTGTTCAAGTAATTTATCGTTTTATATCATTTACTAGCGACCCGCCCCGGCTTTGCACGGGTGCAATGCTGATACTAAATACACTACAGAAAAAATGTGAACGTTAAATATATAGCCTATGTGATTAAAATCGATCCAGTAGTTTTGATTTATTCATTATTGCCCGTGGCCCGCACGCGTTAAATTTGGAGTAAAACAATCCCCTTTTCCCATTATATTATACCATGAAGATTTCCTGCTATCTTTGGAATATCTAAATTCATACACTACATTTTTACTTATTTACTTTTTATATTTTTAACTATTTATTTTACAACATATTACAGAATGTCTTTATAAACAACGTTCACAGCTTTCTTGTCATTAGACAATACAAACAAACATGTTTTCTCTGGAGGTCACTATTGAAAGAGCGACATACAGTTGTCCATGTGAAAAACAGTCAACGCTCAAATCTAAGCCTACAACGTTGAAGGTTTGACCCTGCGATTTATTAATGGTAATTGCAAAAGATTGCCGGAAACTGTAAACGTTTAAATTGGAAGGGTAAATCCGATGGTATCAGAGGGCTTCGGGGAATCAATACATCTTCTCCGGTACCACATCCTGTGAGTATTGTGCACTCTATTATGAAAGTTTTCAATGATTTTACCAGCAAACGCGTGCCATTGCAAAGTTTAGGTGGATTCAGGTTTCCAAATAAAATAACAGGACAACCTACTTTCAACACCATTTTGTGAGCAGGGAGTCCAGACGGATTCAAAGAATTTAGAAATTCTGTAGGAAAATGAACAGCTTCTTCCAAATCGAGAACAGTATCGACTGAGTCCGGCCGGTACCGCCGCAAACGCTACGTCCCGCAATTTTTAAATCTGTAATATCTTTAAAATTATTCACTTGAATCATACGGGGTAAAGGGCCATATAGATCTATATTAAATTAACAATGTATTCAAGGTATTTAATTGGTTAAGGATTAATGCTGTATTGGTTAAAATATCGCTTCGAAAATTAGCCATTATTTGTCGTATAAAGTAAATGACAAAAAAAGTTATTGTGGGTTATCCATAAGAGATAGACATATACCATCACGGACTTTTCTGTAGACCTTTTCAATGTGTACAATACTTAGTACATTATTTTGATAAAACTCGTAGGGTTCATCCTGCGTTTGCAATGTAAGCGAAAATAATGTAATTATTTACGACATCACATTAGAAACCTCAAAAATAACAGTACTTCTCCACTATTTAATGGATGTTATTATACATATAAACCTTCCTCTTGAATCACTCTATCTATTAAAAAAACCTCATCAAAATCCGCTGCGTAGTTTCAAAGAATTAAGCATACAAAGGGACATAGGGACAAAGAAAACGACTTTGTTTTATACTATGTTGTAGTGATTCTCAAAAAGATATTTTGTCACTGACATGAAAATTATTCTTACCCATAATGTACAATTGTACATTTACAATTCTTAAAAAACCGATTCCAGAACCTTAGTTCCCATGAAGGTAAAAAGTCAAACTATTTTGTAATTTGCACGTGATGCCTTTTCATTTGAGACCCCACTCGAGTATATTTGCAGATTTTTGGTTTTCCTTCCCCCGTCATAACTTTTACCGTCATAACTCTTAAACCATTTGGGAGCTATGATATCCCAAACGGACAGACAGACCCACAGACCCACAGACACAGACAGAAAATCAAACTTATAACACCACTCTTTTTTGTCGGGGATTAAAAATATACACTATTATCTCATTCAAATTTCACAGTAACTTAAAATAGCACATAACTTACCTAACGCATGAATTCACACTAAGTCTTATTATTTACATTAGCTATCAGTGTGAACCTGTATTGAGAGAGGCTGGAGCTTGCTTGAGTTTTCGTGAGAAAAACTGCTAATCTCCAGCCCCCACACTCCACGGGTTAAACTACTCAATACTTAGTGAATATATTTCAATCAAGCAAAGTAAATATAGTTTACAACAGGTCGCGGATAGGCAAACGCAGCGTGGGACGCCCACCACATCAAGACAGATGGTGAAAGTGGCTGGTCCACGGTGGTAGGAAGCCGCTTTCTACCGCAATATCTATAAATAATATATAAAGATATATTTTCATTATACATATATGGATCACCCAGACCATGGAGAAAGTGCTTGCAGAACATACCCTAGAGAAAAGTGGCTGCGTATTTGGTAGGTACTAAATATTTAGTTCCATAGAAGTATCTGACTTTAATATTCAAAACTATTGTAGTGAGATCGAAACATCAACAAGACAAATAAAGCTAAGACATTAATATACTATAAATACTATACTCATGGTGTCATCATCATCATCATCTTCCTGACCTTATTCCACATCACGTGGGATCAGCACAACATGTTTTCTGCTTCCATTTCCCTTTATCACCCTTATTACCACCTTTATCACTATACTCATGGTGTATTTAATTTTAAGCTCTTTCTCATTGTATTTTGTACATTGACTCTCTTAGTAATTTGGGTTATACCTGAAATAAACTTATTTTATTTCATTTATTTATACCTCTGAAACAAAGATATTATTAACATCTTCATTAAAAGTATCTTTCAAAACTGAGTGAGGACAGTTAATGATGTCAAATGTCTCGTCGGTTGAGGATTAAGATTGGCTTAGTTTGGAAACCAGTCGAGTTTTCTACAAATGTGCTGATTCAGTAATTTTCAAACGTATTGTATTGAAACTTGGAAAATAGTTTTGCCAACGCAACGAGAATCCTGAAGTATCTAAGTTTTATTAAATGTAATTTTGACAGATGACCGATGTAGAGTTGGAGATGTAGACGTTTGAAAGTTCTAAAATCACTGCATTTTTTTTCTTAGAATTTTGATATGTTGGATTTTGATAATTCTAAGCTAGTATTAGGTACAAGGTTTTCATATTTAGATTTGTAAAGGGCAGAATCATGAGTGTTTGAGTTATTTTTTGGTATCCTTAATAAATTATAATTCCTTCTATACCGCTATGTTTGGTTAGATCAAGTGCTCAAAGCAATTGCACTAGAGGAATGTTTATCATATTTCAATTCGGTTCAAAACTGTCAGGTGCATGAAGACGTTTGCAAACGACGACACGACGTTGAATTGACAGGAGCGCCCTACATCCGAGACGGAGAGAACGGTGCAGGAGCGAGCTAAATAATCCCCGTGACGTCCTACCCTGTCAATTGCGAAACTAGGCACTTACTACAATGGATGTATTGTTTACTTTTACTGTCCAAAACAAGTTGTGTTGATAAGAACAAATGTTGTTACCCATTTTCGCCTATTTTTAACCGACTATCAACGAAAAAAGGTTGTCCCCAATTCGTCGCGTATGTCATTAATTATTATTAGTTAATTTTGTGTTCTGTTGATACTTAATCATGGTAGCTGCAGTTATAATTGCACTTATATCAATGAACCCATAATGAAAGGAGTTTCAACATTTTGGCATACCTTTTTTATGTTAGATAATAGATAGAAATATGTTAGATAATAGTTAGCCTTCATTTAACCACAATCTCACCTGATGTAAAGTGACAATGTGGTCTAAGATGGGGTATGAAGACCTGGAAGGTAGATGGCTTCTCCGCGCCACATTACGAAACACGAAAAATCGCTTCACGCACTGGCCCAGCCCGGATGGTGGTGACAAGCCACGGCCGAAGCCTACCAGAGACTGTTCGACCTAGGTAGTCGACCGAATAAACCTGTTACATCTTCATCATCTTCCTTTGCGTTCATTACCTTCGCACATTTAGTTAAACGATTACCAGTTTTTCATAATTAAATACGGAAAGATGCACGTACCAAAAGCAATGTAGTGTAATACCGGGCGGCGCGGAGACACGCGACCTATTTGGTGAGCGCGGCATCCATTACGACCTAAATTCCCCCTCAGATGTCGGAGACGCATCTGCACCCGGCAACCGGCAGTCGATTGGCGATACACCCCATTTGGCACAGCGGGACTCAGGAGGATCGGCGGGAGACTGCTTTGTTTAACAAACAGTAAGCTTGTCAGCGAATTTCAGCTGTGCCGGGATTGCTTGATGATTTAACGAGATTTGCACGATTGATTAGTGCTAATCACGTTGCCAATATTCAAAGTGATTGCAATATGAATCGTATCTACGAACTTCTTAGGGGATCATATTCACAGCGTGTTCGAAAGGTCAAAAATCTATATTTGACCGCAACTATTCTAATTATGAGCACTTTTACCTACTTTTGCTACGACGATTTTATAATGACTATTCTGGGATGTCTGATAGGTAAGAATATCGCAGGATACAAGGTTTTGTGCCAACGGGACTGCTTGGAATACGAACTAACAGGTCCGAATTTGCTCACAGCAATCGTCCTGAATTTGCTAACAGGCGCCCTGAATCTTTGATCTACAATCAATCTGAATTTCGCGAAGTAATTGCCCCATTAAAGATGTGAACTGCTTGGGAACATGAAACACTAAAAACGCTTGGCAGAAATCGTTTCGTCTCCTTCTGTTGTGAATAACCATAGATAAAATTATTCATTTCAGTAGACACTTAAAACAAAAGTGATACACTAATGCCTAACATACGGTAAGATACAAACATAGAACATATCTTTGGTAATATTAGTTAAGATAAAAATAATTAATTACCGCAGAAATGAAATCATCCACAGGTAGCAACATTTTATTCTTTGCCGTATCTGTCCCGGCATTTAGTACGTCGGCGTCGATAAATTGTATTGGGCTATAAATCGAGCTGGCAATACTGGCAATACTTCGGGGACGGTCCCGGGTCCAGCTAATGAAATCCGAAATTACTGAGAAAGTGCCCTGCAAAGGTAATTAAACGCGGTGAAGGTGTGGCCCGGTTTAATGCTGGATGGCAAAAATGTCTCGGTTTATATATACGGAGGGATCCTATATATGAGAGTGTACGAGATATATGAGCAGTTCGTAGTACTAAATCTTGGGTATACATTCATTAAATTAAATGTAGATGGACCATACAAAAGATTTTTTGCCACATTTGCAAAAACAAGCTTGCCATGGGAAATAATAAAAAAAATATTGTATTGAAGAGAAAGAAGCTCAAGATGCCCACATTACCACAACACAAAAAGTCAGATCCCTAAGAAAACAAAACCCACACACCTAAAATGAAACCTTATGGTCGACATAATCTCTATTTGGTAAGAAAACAAAAACCCCGATAGAATTTGTGCAAACATTGCCGAGTTGAATCTTAATTCCTCTGCAATAAGGAATATAATCTCGAAATCGAACGGGCGACATATTAAAACTTTTATATCGCCGATCACGGCATGTCTTCACTGAATGCGAAATGAAATTCCATGGGTTGAAATTTCGTGTTTTAGGTTATGTCAGGTCAGCACGGCTGGCATTCGATATCCTTGTAAAGGTTCAATGATCTTCCAAATTTGAGTTTCTATAAGTGGGCAAAAGTACTTTAGCCTTACAGCCTTATTGATATTTAACCTAGATCTGAAGTTAAAGTTTATAATAACTTACCTACGTCTGTCTAAGATAAAATCTAAGGAGACCGAAACCTATTTATTAAATAAAAAATTCAAACTATTAAGTATGATGTGATTTAGAAGGTATCAACTACTTGAGCAGAAGAAGTATCTTGCATGGTAAAGCCAGAACGACGATTGAGATTCTCGGGGGTTTTATTAATTTTACATTCTACGACCACGACGAAAGGTAGAAAAAGAAGTCGAGAAAGATAACTTTCATGGAATATCCACTTCGGGTCATTGCGTCAGCGCAGCAATATCCATAACCACATAATGCCAATTATACATTTCCAACATCAAATTACAGTAGCAATAGAATTTCATCAAATCAAACAGGACTACCAATAAAGCAATAACCGATTGTTTGTCCGTATTGTTTGTGCATTGAAAGTCGTTGGATCGCAAAATTAAACGGTATCAGAACGATACAGTTTGTTTTGTTCAGCAGAGCTTAAATCGAGGTTCTACATGAATGAAGGCACTCGTGATTTGGTTTCGTAGCAGGGTCTGGACTCTGAAATCTGATAATAGAATCAGGTATGTTTACATGTACTTTACTCGTTATATCAATTACATTATATCGTTCCTGTTTTAGGTCGGTTGATGACTTACTGTATTAGAATAGAATAATTTATTATTTAGTTCCGTGTACTTCTAGCTAATTATATGGAACATATTTACAAATATTGTTTGGTACTTGGTATGCACCTACAATGAAGATAAGAATAAATAAACTAACTTCTCAGGTGATATTTGGACTTCTTATCCATAAATCCCCTGCAGTACATCGAGAAACGGCAAGAGATTTTTTACCAAAACTACTTATGTCGTTTATTGAGCCAATACTCTTATTGGCATAAAGTTGTGCCTTTCTTCAATACCTCTGTATTGAAGAAAGGCAGCAACTTTACACAATTTACTAAGACTATAATAATTTTAAATCTAATTTTTTTAACTTATACTTACATAGATCGAACGGCATTAGTATTAAACAAAGAGAATTACATATAACAAAAGAGCTTCAGATTAATTTATTATTATTGTCATGCCTGAGGCTATCGCGCAACATCAGGTTTATTGAAAAGAAATTAATCTTCAGTACCAGTACAGATCTTATCTTATCAGGTCTTATCAGACCCATGTTTTGCCTACGTCTTAACTTAACATCCACTTTATGACAAAGTTATTATCCTAATAACTGAGTATTACTCGACCAAGCAAAAACGATGTAATCCTGAAATTTCTGCTCCAGCGAAATCACCAGTCATTAAATTACCCGTTTTCAAAAATATAAGCATTTAGTTTCACAAAAACTTGCAAATAAAATGTTACCAGTTACCTCCTACTTTCCTGATAAGCTGATATTTGGCACGCATTATGTCAATCGCGTGGCAATTCAAATATTATGGTGGTATGGAACTGATGCGATTTGGAAGCATAGGAGATGCGTTATAATAAAAAATGACCCCATCAAGTATGGAATTCTATGAATCATCTCGATATTTTCTAAAAATTACTTTTAAAGTGCCTTTTAAGAACTTGTTTTTTAAATATATTTTATTTAAAAAACAAATTTATTGAAATAATTTTAGGAACCAAGCCAGTTTTTATTCTTAAATAATACGCGCTCTCACACGCTTAACACATGCAATAGTTGATTAAAATAAATTATCCAAAAGAACCCTACGTAATACCCTCACAAGCTGTTTACCAAGAATCCATCTATCTAACCGTGCCACGACCGTCTGGCTGTCTGAATAAAGAGATTGCGCTGCGCCACTGTTGACGTTCCATTCAAACTCCGTTATATTTAACTTAATCCGAGAGGTCAACTCCGGATTTTGTTTAATTGAAATGGAAAGAACCAATTGGGGAAGACGCTTTTGCCGCTTTTATTCTACACTAGCTGTGCCCTGCGGTGCTACCCGCGTTATAATGGATGAAGTACACTTAACCAACAACATATTTATTTGAATAAAGATTAATATTATTATGTCGATACAACTTAAACAAATTATTTCGACCAAATTAGGTACCATAAAAACGGTTTTTGTGAGTTAATCTTAAAAGATAGACATATACTATCGCGGACTGTTTTTTAGATCATTAAAAGAGCTATTATTCTTTAATACATATTTTTTGTGTATCTTGAACCGTTTTCACGGCGCACGCAACGGAAGGCTTCAAAGATGAACAATTTCTCCCGTTTTTTACACATTTACCACTATATCTTTGCTCCTATTGGTCGTAGCGTGATGTTATATAGCCTATAGCCTTCCTCGATAACTGAACTATCCAACACAAAAAGAATTATTCAATTCGAACCAGTAGTTTCGGAGATTAGCGCGTTCAAACAAACAAACAAACAAACAAACTCTTCAGCTTTATATATTAGTATAGATTTCAATGGTTCAATTCCTGGTCTTGTTTGCGACTTCAGAGGCTCGATGGCCGCAGATCTTGTTAAAAGGTTTGATTCCGATCTCTAGATTACGAGGGATCCAACCAGTTGATACGCATTTAAATGAAAACAACCATGTCCAATTTTGTCGATTTCAATCATGTCGACATGTACTTGACATGACGTTATTATTGAAACAATGTACTGAAAGATATGAGCATTTATCCGAAGAGCTTTTCGAAACTCATGTCACAAGTTCGTTACAAAGTTTCAGCATACTAAGTCTCCAATAATATTAATGCGATGGCCAAATAGTTCCAACTCGAGATTTCAGTCTCCATTCGTAAATTGAGAGCAACCCCCAGTCGGGCACACTGAATGCAGTTTGCGATCTTGTAATATCTTCTACGGAATGGAGTTAGGCTGCTTTATGGAATCGCTGCCCTGGATTTGCTTTGCCCAACTTGCATTGTTTTAGAAGGTTTGGAGATTTGATACTTAACAGCTTTTTGGGATAGAGCATTATAAGCCCGCAATTTACAAACTAGTTGGGCTTTAAGTACGCACACTAGTACAACTAGTTCAGTTTTGGGACTTTCGTAAAGTCCAATCAACTTTATTTGTCAACCGATACGATATCAGTAAAATGGCGAACTTATAAATATGTTCTGACTGATTATTGTCCCGATTAAACTAGAGACAGATAAATAGTTTGCAGTATGCTCGTAAGACAAATGATTTTGTTTGTGGAATCTAATAATGCAAGATCTTTGTTTATTAAATTTATATTATTTTCCGTCACGTATTTATCTATAAATTTAAAAAGATGTCGAAACTATCTCTCAAGAGTCACCACGGAACGCATTACCGAGCAGGTATAATAACAAATGTGATGTTCACACAAAAGTCTCGACTTGAGAGTGCTGGGCCAAACTGAAAACAAAATAATGCTGCATCCAGCAACTGTACAATGTACGGCAAAGCTTTCAAAACCTCATTCCTACGTGTGAAACGGCGCCAAAAAATAATGCACAAAATCTCTTCGGAGCGCAGTAAATGGTTCGCGAGTTTTGTCGAGGACACGAAGGAGAAAAAGATGGTAGGGCTTGGAAGTGATTACGCTGGGTCACATCGCCTCATTTGCTGATGGAATGAGTGAGGTGGCTAATGGATGCAAGCCATCAGTGTCACGAGCACACGTTCAATTTTTTCACGTTATCCATGCAGCTTTGGAAAATAAAAACGGTAGTGTACGAGAACGGTCTTTGGATTAGATTTCAAGGAAAAGTATGCCAAGAATGTACTATCGTGTGCATGTTACAATCTCCATAAACATATCTGTTGTCGCTTTGGAACTTATTTAATGAGATTCTGTGTAATTGTCATCATTATTTCATCTCTACGACACAACAGGACAAAGGTCCAATTATTTCGATCGGATACGGCCTGCAAACACCGTAAACTAGTAGCCTTTACTAGTAACCTGCGGATATTATGTATGATTTATCATAACTTTTGAATATTATTTTCAGTTATTCAGGTACGTAGTTAGGTACGTAGATACACCTATTATTTGAATGATTTTTTTATTTATTTAATAAAGGTTTATTAGAATTATAATTATGTAAATTCTTAGCAAAAGCGGTAACAAATTATAACCGTTCTGATTACATGTTGTGTCGTACAATTTATTTGTATCAGATAAACATTGTCATACAACAAAATCCATTACCACCGAACAAATACTATTTACACAACAGCTGCAAATAGCAAAGTAGATTCTTGTGACAAAGCCTGGCTCTCGGGTACTCCACGTCCGAAGCACTGTGTACATAAATTCATAACAGTGCTCCAACGCACTGTCCCATCAGGCTTATAGCTATAAAGATGCGTTTACATTTTCAATGTTTTATATTTAAATCAAAACTGTTTTTATTTATTCATTATTTAAGGTTAGGTACTTTATATTTGTAAAATTAGTTTTTAACCCCCGACCAAAAAAGAGGGGTGTTATAAGTTTGACGTGTCTGTCTGTCTGGGACATCATAGCTCCCGAACGGATAAAGCGATTTTAATTTGTTTTTTTTTTGTATGAAATGTGAGTCTGGCGCGAGTGATCATGAAAATCACTTGTGCCGTTTAAAAGTTATGGGGGTTAGAGTGGGGAAGGAAAACCGAAAATCAGCAAATATACTCGAGTGGGGTATATCACATGAAAGCGCATCGCACATTACAAAAAAATAATAGTAATAGTTTTACTTTTAAGGAAATTAAAGGCATCGGGATCGGGGGTTTTTCTTAAATTTTAAATTTAGATTTATTTAATCGTCTGTTACGTATGGAAATAATTATTATTTTTGACGTGACAACGTCTTATAAATTGGTTTGCCGGGTGACACTTCAAGAAACTGCGTTACGCTCCGCTCACGTTATGCGCTCACAATGAGAGCGAGTGAGAGGCACGCGTCCGTTCCACTCGGGCATGGTTAGCCCGCCTAAGAGCGAGAGAGACAGACATAAAAAGTGAAAGGTAGTGTATATAAATACGTATGTATGTGTAAAGGTAAAAATAAAATTTTGTTAATATGAAATTCAGTGCGAGATTCTTTGTATAAATTAATGTTTTAAATATAATTCTTTGTATAAATAAATGTTTTAAATTGTTACTATTATTTCATCCTTCTTCCTACTATACGAATGAATATTCACATTAAAATTATTTTACAACTCAAAGTCGTTATCACGTAAAACTTTCGCCCGTATACCGACTTTACAGGCAACCAATTTTTTATAGATACAATTTATCAAATGGCCAATATCGCCATTATGTATTATTTTTTATAAGAGTAAAGAAGAATCGATCCAAAATCTTCTAAAAAACAATATCAAACAGGCGATTTTTCTGAAGAAGTACACCATGACATAAGCAAAATGCTGTATTTTTTAGCTTTAACACTAACATATATTATGTCTTGCTATGAAGAATTTTGTAAAAAAATATCAAAAACTGGGAAGAGTACACACAGTAATCCTAAAGCTGGGTCCACATTTGTATCATTATTTATTAAAATCATATGGCAAGCACGATTATCTATGGTTATAACTTTTTATCAGTTAGATTTTGTAAATTTGATAACGTATTACAACCTTGTCTATAACTTCTTATTTTACTAATTATATATAGGTATATTTTTTATGTCACCGCATCGTCCAGTTATTTGCAGGGCATTTTCCTCTCCATCCAAAGGTTGTCTGGAAGAAATTGCTTTATGCAATAAAGCCGCCCATTACGCATTTATTATTATTGTTAATACGCCGTGTATGGGAGACAAGAGTTTTTCTTCTTTGAATAACGCTACATTGATATTAGTGATGCCGAATAGGATTTTGCCGAAGAACGGATACCGAATATTATTCCAATTAAACCTCTTGCGAACCTTGAACCGAATAAGTGTTTCTCATTTTAAAAGGCGCTATACATTTCAAAGGCAATAATATCAACGCTGACAAACACACTGGTTCAAGATTTTTGTCTTGAGATACTGAGGAATTTTGGACAAATACGGCATAAAAATAGAGTATTTTTACTTAAATGTAAATATTACCTAAGAAGTGCTGTGTTAAGTTCTGTACTGTTAGTATATAAGTATCTAATAATGTAAGTCAGTGAAGAATAAATAAAATCGCTCGACTTGGTGTGGGGGCACTACCGTGCCCCCAGATAAATATTTGAATATTCCCGCCGGGGGACCAGAATTTGTACTATATACAATTTCTGGTTTCGGGTCTAGGTGTTTTCTAAGTATTATAATGTAAGAATTTACAAAAAAAAAAGTATCTAATTAGTATATTAGTCACCTAACACCCATAGTACAAGCTCTGCTTAGTTTGGGGTTAGGTGATGCTGTGTGATTAGTCCGGCGATATTTATTTATTTATAACTCAACCTTTTTCGCGCCAAAACCGAATATTCGGCGCATCTCTCATTGACATGCAGAAATGGGATAACCTCGTTACATTGAATTGAATGAATCTAGTCAATGTGACTGCCCTCCAGAAACATTGGAATAATATAATACCTTCACTTGCATTCAGACAAAGAAGTCCGGACCTGCACGAGTCTATGTGTGTTTAGCCGGATATGAAAGCTCATAACCGGGTGTTCTGGCTCTAAATTCGTCGAGAACTTCTTATGATAAAACATTAATCTAACTTGGATGTGGAACGTGTCTGGAGTTTACAGATATAAATTTGGACGTGGTGTTCCCGCTCATACTAAAATGATGCTTTCTTTGCTGTTTTGACCAGTCATATAAGAGCCCAAAGCAAAAAGTAATGCAAAAGCCGTCATCGAAATAGATGTGATGTGGAGGACTATAAAGGAATATAAAGAAAGTACAACGGCTTTTGTTACGAAAAAGTTCAACGCATCCATTTGCACCGTATACATCATATTACATAGATCAGTAGATACAAAAATATCCAAAAACGAAAGCCGATGCCTGGCTGATGGATGTATGAAAACGCCATCAATCGCCTACGCATTGTACTGCGAACAATCATTTTGCAATACAACCACAAAACCAATCAATTTCAGAACGCAATGTCATTTCAATTTGCACACGCGCCTATTTTCTTTATGTTCTGAAATACAGACGCGGCCGCCATTTTGATAGCTGTCAACGCCAGATATCACTTGGCACCGGATACGCGCCAAACCGGTTAACCGGATTACAGCGACGCTTTGTGGTCGCCAGCTCGCATGACAAATATCTGCATGTATTTTAAATCTGTGTATTTTTAGGTTTACGTATACTATTTTTCAGAAGAACTCGTAGAGCTCAATATTCAGCTGTATTTTTTTCTAGTATCCAGCTTCGGAATATATTTGTAAAAATGTAATAAACCAGAGATTTCATGAAAAAAGAGCACGGGTTTGGTCCGGCGCCAATTCCTTCTACTAATGTTCAGGTACTAAGCGTTAACTTAAGTTTTATGACAATGTATAAATCATACATACATATGTTTCTCCTTGGTATGGGTGTTTAATATGTTTAATACAATATCTATAATGTATGACTATTATATTAAGTATATCAGATGTCTAGTACCCGTAAAACAAGCTTAGAGATTACCACGGGGCTAGATGTTGTTGTGTGAATTGTCTGGAAATATTTATTTATTTTATTTATTTATTTGTATGTCAAAGTAACCGAAGAAGAAAGAAGCAATTCACTAAACTGGCTCCTAACATGTCACTAAGCCTTTTGGTCCTTCGAGCCGGATAAGATGGACGAGCAGTCTTCGTTATTAAACTGCCAGTACCTCAAGCGAAATCCCTCAGAAGGTTCACTTTTCTAAAGGCGACACCCTCACAAATAGTCGACGATGTTAGTGAATAACAGCGATATTTCAGCCGACGTCCTTTATGAAGCCAGCTGGTTTACGGGCAATATATCCGCTGGAAGGTTACAAGACACCCGAACCGGCCAGAAGACGTATGTAGCAATTGCTTTATTTACTTAGGGTTGAAACTTAGACAGGGATAAAAGTGACGCACCGAAATTGTGGAATACTAGGTAAAACTATAAATATTTTGAAACGAAGGATACACTTAAATATTGATGCTGAGCTTCTGGTACAAGTAGCTATTAGATTAAGATAAGATAAGAAATAGCGCTTGATTTCGCTCATGTTCCGTGTCAGCTACAAAATCCGAAAATATAAATTATTTTGTTCATTTACTCGTTAATCTATGATGGATACTTTTTAGCGGTGAAATACCATAAAACAACAAAGTTAGTATAAACTATCTTTTCACGCCAAGGCATTATACAATAAAATTATTTAAAAAATAAGTTAGAAGTAGAAGTGTCAGTAAACCACGGCGGTTATTAAATAGTGGTTTCTATAACGCAGTGGGGTGTAGCCATGCATAAATAAAATATAAATATATCATCGCATTAGGGCTACAAAAATAACCTGTAATGATTTTGTATTTAACTTAGAATAAATAAATAAATTATATACAGACGTTGTAACTTCATTATAATATTGTATTCCATTCGCGAGGGATATAAATAGATTATAAATAGCTTTCTATGTTTAAATTTAGCTACATATTTTGGTATATAAGCTATAAGCTTCCTTATTGAAAGTTACAAAAAAAAATACGCAATAGGCGGACTTGACGTACCTAGTGTTATTTTTATAGTAAACGTGAAAGTAAGTCAATGCTGACGTAAGTTTGGAGCTGAGTCTCATCCCTAATCCGGTATAAGGGTAAAATACGCATCCTCGTAAAATGCCATGAATGTCTGTGATTTACCTTATTGCTATTGAATTATTTATCATTGGATATTGTTATTTGCTTTACATTCGCGCTCTAACAAGACCTATTTTGAATTATTCAACTATGCGGTGTTGATGAGGCTTAAACGGGAAATTGAGTATCCATGTACAATGATTGTAAACTATAGAGCTTTATTCATTTTAAATCTATCGAATAATTTAAGTAAGTACTTAAAAGGATAATCTGTTCATTTTTTTATTTAATGAATAAAATAATGAGTAATCATTTGTTACTAGCTTTTCAGACCCAGACGTTGACCGTGTTAAATGGATTTTACCGCAAGAACAACTCATTTTTCCGCGATAAAATGTCTATAGTTTTCCTCAATTAATACAAAAAAACTATCTAACAGTGAACGTATTTTCCAAATTGGACCATTAGTACCTGATATTAGCGCGTACAAGCAAACAATCATACAAGCCAACTCTCCAGCTATATAACATTAGTATAGATTTGATAGCGAATAATTATGTTTTATTATGAAAACAAAAATAGTTTTTATGAATAAAACTTGTTCCTTTTTTTTGTTACTTATTATTTGAGCATTTTCGGTCAGAATAAAGTACGGCTCCCATAAATAAACGATAATATCACAATTACCCTTTCATATCAGTTCAAACTAGAAACAAGCTAAGATATTTACAAATCATAAACATACACCCGACTTAATCACTCAGTAAAAAATATGCTAATTGTTCCGCTAAGCAACAAAGGCTTATCCCAAAATCCCCACTTTTAACCTCTCCAATTCCAAGAGCCAAGCAAGGCCATTCCTAATCCCATTTAATTCCCTTCAAATTTACGGCATCGCGCGAAACAGGCATATTTTCTAATACCCTCAACTGTCGCATTACAATTCATCAAGGAAGTTA
The DNA here is from genome assembly GCA_929108375.1 of Gymnoscelis rufifasciata. Classification (NCBI taxonomy): domain Eukaryota; kingdom Metazoa; phylum Arthropoda; class Insecta; order Lepidoptera; family Geometridae; genus Gymnoscelis; species Gymnoscelis rufifasciata. Next base: position 2,259,205 of record OV815303.1, read on the forward strand.
GTCTACATTCTGGAGCACTCGAATTTACACGTACGGGCGTCGGGCGCAGGGAGTTTATCTGTCGGAGGACGGGCTGATTTATTGTCTGTGGCCTGACGTTGACATGCGACAGACGGAAGCGACGAAGACAAAAAATCGGTAAGTATATTAATCAGTTTGCGTTCGGACACGGCTCGATTCTTGAGGCCTTTTTTGCATCCATCCCTGCAGGCGATATTTCAATTTGACAATTTGACTCATTTTATGTTTATGATTATTTTGTGTCAAAAATCTGATGCTTCCAAATATGAATTGAGTAGACTTTAACCTATTGTTAAAATTATGTCTATGGTTGCTAAACGGTCTATTAAATAAATAAATATTGGTTAACAATCCAAAAAAGCAACATCTAGCCCATGGTGAACCTATTCAAATTCACTTATCAAAGATTACGTGCAAAGACTCGTTGGCAAAAAGCTATTCCTTGAAAAATACCTACTGGTATCTTTGACAAATGCTCCTAACTTGAGCCGCGCGCGATACGCGACGTCGCATACTTATGAATTTAATAAGACGAACAAATTACCGACGCCGGAACTATCCAGAGGCAGGTTCATTACTGCGTCTCAGTTACGCCTGTTAAGAATTCAGTTTTAACAGTTGTTAAAGCAATTATGCCTACTTTGAATATGTTAACTGTCGCTGCAACTGTTTTCAATATAAACTGGCTTAAATATAAAGCATTGGTACCTAGACGTAGGGTATTTAGGTACGTAACATAAATTTTAGGTATGAGTAAATATTTGCAACTGTATGAGGATTGGGATTTCTGGATTTATTTATGATATCGCCAACTCCATTATGATTGTAAATCTTTATAATCAATTATCTTTTACAGGGAAATGTTGTTGTTAACTATACATGGAGGTATAATAAAGATTTTAAGTGAAAAATTGCAATCAGTTGAAACTGGTTTCACAAAAATAACTATGATGCGGTTACAGAGGTTTGTGTCCGCGAGTATACCCAATAGCTGGTTTTTGCGAACTGGTTGGATTAATCCAAACAGCGATCGACGACTGAACTTACAAGTTTACAATCACTGTGCGGTATATTATTCTCTATAACCTACATATTCAACCGGATAATCTTTCTCAAATCCCATAACATTGCTGACGAAAGCGGCTAAGCATCAAACAATGGCGAATAAAAAAGGGATCCATTGCTGGGACCATATGCGGAGCGGATTTTCCGAACTGTTGCCTACCGAAGCTTCTAGAAAAAAACTGACAGGAAAGCAAACTGCCAGAAAGGAAAGGCAGGCTGGATAACTGACAGGCAGGCAGATAGTTCCGGATTAGAGCAAATCATTTTAGCTTCCCGACGAAATAGGCTTAGTGAGGAACAAAGGAAATGTTTTATGGGCGACGCACGCGAGAAATAGCTTTATGTACCATTTCAGTATTAGCGTTGACTTTATTACGAGACTAGCACGAAATATACGTATTAAGAAGATTATAAATATTAGCCCAGTGAAATAAACTTGGCATAAATTACTGGGGATTAAGTTACGTAACAATCTTATCGGCGAGGCCTGTTCCGTTGCTGGAACAATGCCCCACAGGAAACCTTTGTCATTCGCAACTAAGTAAACATTTTCAGTTACTTCGGTAGAAATATTTTCAAGTAAATGTAATGGAATAAGAGTTTGTCTTACAATCACCGAGCTTAGTAAATGGTTGTTTGTGTATTTGACTAATCTAGGTTAAGTTAGGATCGCTTTCTTTGCGTTTTCAATAGCTCTATTTATTATATGTTTTATCTCTGAATGTAAAGAAAAGACTTTAGTTTTTTTCTAAAAGTTGTCGCAAAAATATTATCAATAGCTTTAAGTGACAACTCGGAAAAATAATCCGGTTTTTCCGTGTTTTCGCTTGCCTTTAATATAGAGCTATCTCGGTTAGTCAGTCACTGACAGCTGTCAGTTTCTATATTTTAAATTCTAACGAATGTTGCTTATTGCCAGTAATCCTTGAAGTAGGAAAATGTTCACTTGTGGACGTGAGACGGCTGTAATAATGATGATGACTAGTACTTGTATGAAATAGTATGCACTTGCAGAATGTAAGTACTCTATAAGAATCTCAAGTTCAGTACCTTATAGTTTCATAAAAGCACAGATTAGATACATATAGATACTCCATGCCAAATGACGCCATGGTCCGTACTAATTCTCGAATAGTTTCGGGCACCCGAAGGTATTATGTATTCTGTGCCCGAGAACTAGAACCCAAGTTTTGAGTTCGATTTCACTAGCGTAATAATTCCTCCACTCACTACAAGATGTCGCTAAATGTCTATTCAAAGCGTGCTCGCGCAATTTAAAAAGAAGGATGGGTCTATGCGTCTCTTTCGCACATTTGGATATGCACAATCATTTGTTCACAATCATTATTTTCAGATTTATTCTATTTACACTGATCATAAAAGGTATTGGTGTTAGAGACTAGTTTCTTGAATGTTTCAGATTGTAGGTATTCACTATAATACACAAAAATATACTTACCTTTAATATTTATATGGACTTATGCCTACGTCCTACCCTATTAAGGTTCAAGCAGTTTAAGCTTGTTTACAAGGAATTACTATTATTTTATTTGCTACTAGATACTAGCAGTGCCTCGCGGTGTTACCGGCGTTATAATGAATTTTCCCGCAGACATACCTTTGTATTTTCCGCGTCTTTCTCTGGTACTTTAAAATCTGTGTAGAAACCAAGTTTCTTTTAAAGTGCTTCAGTAGTTCCGCATTTATAATAATAAGTATTATGCCCGTTCGTATATTTATTAACAACAGATGCGGTTTAGATCTACTTTATCTACATAAATATCTAGTCTATCGCTAGGTACTTGTTAAAGAGCATTTGAAGAGGCAGGTTTACATCATTACATCGGTTTGTTTCACAACCTCCGAGTAAACTCAGTCGTGCAACCGGTAACGGTCTCTATATATTAAATATTGACAATTTAATTCGGAAATTGAGAAACAGGTACTTGTCATCTTTATGCAACTTTACGTTATACAACAGTTCTTTCAAGGTCAAGCGCGTCTCTATATAAAAAAATAACCCATAATGTAACGGAACGGAATTAAGTGGAATTCAGCTCAATCCAGCTCCCTTGTTATTTACCTAATGTTGCTGTCCTCTTCTTACACGTAGGCCTTTCTCTTGCTGCGTCTTATAGTTGTCGCAGTATGTTCGCATTTATGGCAATAAATTTCAAATATAGACCTGGATCTATCTATAATCAAATCTGTGCTATAATCTAAATATACTATACTTACTAAGGTACATGATGTAATATGACTTTGGAAAATCTGAAACTATGAGTCATGCAAAGATTTATTGTTAGGAACCATGTCATCGATTTTAGTAGGTACCTAACATAATAAATCTAAATTTAAAATTTAATTTTCTTAAATTTTACCCCCGATTACAATGCCATAATTTCCTTAAACGTAAAACAACATAATATTATGTAATGTGGACGCGATGCGATTTCATTTGATACCCCACACTAGTATATTTGCAGATTTTCGGTTTTCCTTACCCACTCTCACCCCCATAACTTTTAAACGGGACAACCGATTTTCATGAAACATATCTAAGAACACTCGCGCCAGACTCACCTTTCATACAAAAAAAACTAAATTCAAATCGCTCCATCCGTTCGGGAGCTATGGTGCCACAGGCAGACAGACAAACTCGTCAAACTTATAACACCCCTCTTTTTTGGTTGGAGGTTAAAAATGGCATAAATGTATGAAACATTACTGGTTACTGGTAGGTACTTAGTTGAGAAATATAACCCGGTCTTTTTGAAAAATGAAACTTACACTATTTCTATTTTGATAATCAATTGTTCCAACATTTTATACTTGTTAGCGACCGACGAAGACTTTATGTATAGAATAAGATGTAGTAGGTATTTATACGTATATCTACGTATAAATGCATGTGCATTGTTGTGATTAGGTAATATTTTACGCGTTCTATTTATAGATTATTCGGGAATAGGCACAGAATAAGTTATTATATTATTTGCTTACGTTTTATAAAAAGGCTATAGCTTTCTACAGCTTTTTAGAATATTGACATAAATACGCGGGATGTGTCTCGAGGAGAGATTCAGTATTTGGAAACGAAAGTGAACAAGTGAAAATACCCCGAAGAGCGAAGAATAAATAGCAGAAGTGACTTGAATAGTAGTAGTAGTTGTGAACAGATAAAAAAAAATACATTTATTGGAAAATAATAACATCAAGTTTCGTCATTTAGCATTAGGTTCGCATTTCCGCTACGAATTCGAGGAATTCATCATCGTGCTTCCTTTTACAGTAACTACTGGTAGATCTATTTTTTATTGTTAAATAAGGCTCTCAAGAGCAAGCATGCAGTGGCTGAGATCCTAGAACTATAAACCAGCCAATAGGCTAGGCGCTGCTGCTGTAAGCTGTGACGGGCGCCTGCGCAGACAATAGGTGCGCGTGGGGCGACAGAGGCGGTGTGCGCTTAAACGGCATTGCGTTGCAAAGCACTAAATACTAGGCAAGCAGAAGCTCGAGGGAGTAGGCGGTGTGTAGCGGGAGCGACAGTCACTGTGTGGGTACGGGTCTTTCAATACTGGTTCTTGCTTCCAAATTGGTACAAACGCGCTTTCCGTCCAAATTAAGTAGACCCCTGGCGTATTTTGTATTCACCAGACCACAGAATACATACCAGACCAGAGTATTTTGGATGAATGAGGAGCGTAATGAATGGACTCACGTACGCAGCTGCTACTGGCTTTGTGAGTCGGGTGAATATCTCCTGCGCACTTATGATGTCCTACTATATTTTTATAATACATTTTCACTAGTTGACAATTATTACAAAATGTTACAGAAGAGAGTTATATAATTTTATCATGCTGACACAGTATTTATTCAAAAACGAATAATTGTTACGGCTAATCAAAGGCAAAAATAAATAAATATAGAGGTAAATATTTCCGGACAATCCACATAGCATCTAGCCCCGTGGTAAGCTATAAGCTTGTGTTACGAGTACTAGACATCGGATATACTTAATTTATTATAAGACAAATAAATGGGCTATCTAATAATGAAAGAAGTTTTCAAATCGGACCAACAAAAAAAAACTCTTTTTAGCTTTATAATATTGGTAAAATTAATGCAAAATATTTAGAGCTTAAATAAATCTAAATTTAAAATTGATTCCGATTCCAACCCCTTATTTTCCTTAAATATAAAACAACATAATATATTATGTAATGTGGACACGATGCGCTTTCATTTGATACCCCACACTAGTATATTTGCAGATTTTCGGTTATTCTTCCCCACTCTCACCCTTAGAACTTCCAAACGGCTCAACAAATTTTCATGAAATATGTCTAAGAACACTCGCGCCAAATTCACCTTTCATACAAAAACTAAATTGAAATCTCTTCATTCGTTCGGGAGCTATGATGTCCCAGACAGGCAGACAGACTCACAGACAGACAGACCGACTCACCAAACTTATAACACCCCTCTGTTTTGGTCGGGTGTTAAAAATAAAATACGTTACTCATTATATTATACTATCACACTCAATTTAAGATATAATACAAAACAAATAGTGTTAATTAGAAAATATATCATGTCAATATTAATCATTATTATTAGAAATTATGAAAAGGTCGATATAAATTATTTAAAATATGACAGCAGATGACATGGTCAGGGTTGGATGCAATTAGCGACCGATTGTAATGTTTGGTCGTCTTTGAGGCTTATGTCCAGCCGACTAGCCGTGGGCGTCTTATATTTAGCTGAAATGATGATGATGAAAAATGAAGTGAAAATATTTGTTATGAATTTAAATATATAAAATACTAGCGACCCGCCCCGGCTTCGCACGGGTATAAAATATATAGCCTATGTGATTAAAATTGATCTAGTAGTTTTTATTTCACGAATTGTAGGTGGGTACTTTGCGCTTTGGAAGAACAGTATTCGATATTTTCGACAGATCTGTAAACCCGCGAATTTTTCGCCTGTAATGTTATCCACTGCTTGCTTAGAAGGAACGTTGCTGATTTAGTACCTTAGCTGACCTGCGATGTATGTAGCACAGCGCCACAACTTAGCGTGTTCAACGTCTTGACTCAAAAATGCAGTAACTCCATGGACTGCTAGCCCGGGGATATTGAGCCTTGCCGCTTACAATATATGATATTATTTTGATTAACACTGTTTGTTTGTATATACAGATAATGTACTTATGTAATCCCAGATTTTACGTCTATGAATACCTACATAAAATACCAAAAAAAGCCGTGTTGGCTAAGTTCGAGCACACTTGACTTATATTCCGAAGGTCGTAATTGAAATCCCGCGCCCCCGCCTCTGGATTTACTTCTAAAAAAATATATGGTCTGACTGAGGCGTATTTTCAGATTTATTCAATTTACACTGATCATAAAAGTTATTAGTGTTATAGACTAGTTACTTTAATTTTTAATAATAAACGATTTGATTATTAATAAAATGTTTAATTTATAATAAGGACTTTTTTAAATTCTTTGTTGAAACCGGACTTAAGTTGGGTTTATGTATATGTACTTACTCTAGTTCTGAGAATTAGGAAGGTATCTACGTGTATGATACACCAATCAAAAGGGTAATAAATAATAATACGGGATGTTTTTAAAAATGTTTAAATATGTTAGACTACCTACTAAAAAGCATCCACCTTCATATTTATTTGATAATTTCAAGTATCAGTATTTTACTAGCTATATTAGGTACCTACCTAGCTTTTAGAAAAAAATATTGTAATGGGATTCTTTTGACTTCGCGTGAACCCAATAGCGTTGCTCCCGAACACAGTTAATAAATAGGTAGTTACTACGGCGCGAATTATAACGCGGCAAGCCGCCCGCGCGCGCACCGCGCCTCGCCGCGTCCGCCCCGCGCCCCGCGCCCCGTCAGCCGACGAACTCAAGCGCAATTACAATTTTGGCTGAGGTATGGCACGATGCTCAAAGTTAAAAATTGCGTAAGTACTGGCTACGATTCAGATAGGTTAGTGTCAAAAATCAGGATTCTAGTATGAACGTTTTTCTTAAAATATGAGTTTTTATGAACCATGTCTATGATACAAAAAAAAAACTAAAAAGTTGATTACTTATCTCAGACAGAAAGACAGACACTTCAAACCTATAACATCCCTCTTTTTGTGAGGGGTTAACAATAAAATAATTTCCGAAAAAGATAGTGTTCTATTGTACCAACCTATCGAGAGCTGAGCATTACAAGCACGCGGGTTTAGCACAGAGGTCGGCTTATAGTGGCCTTTGCCCAAACTGCTCGTACCTACGGAGCGTGGGGTACGCGGGGTGGTAGACAGCTTTATGCTAATAAAAGTAGATTTTAAAATACAGTATGACAAATTTTAAGCTTATATTTTATATTTTTGTAACATAAGCTAAAATCGGTAGACGCTTAACATCCACATAGCATAAGGTGCCCTAAGGATGTCAACGTTGGTTAAATAAAATGTATAATATATGTATGTCTTTTATATTAAGTATATCTCTCGTCTAGTACCCGTAACACAAGGTTAGAGTACCACGAGGCTTAATATTGTTGTTTGAATTTTCCAGGAATTATGATTTTATTTATTATTTAAACGCTCAGAGATAACGTCGTCATGCATTACTATCATCCAAAATGAAAGTAAACAAAATTTAGTTGCAAGATTTCATATAAACATACGTAATATAATTACACGTTCATTAACAGCTCGTAAACTTATTTTATATTAAATAATGATTCAGTTCCAGAAGCATTATGAACCTGAAGTTTTAAACGTTTAATTTTTAAACAAAAATATTTAAAAACTTTTTTTTTTGTATCGATTTGATAATTTACTATTACCTTACTGAGGGTCCTCAAAAGCTAGATAAAAAACATGACGCATCTAATACGACGGGAACTAACCTTTTTATTATTTACACTCGCCCCTGAGACTTTATATATGAACAAAAATATTTACGAGGACTAGTATCGAACTGAAAATTAATCAGGATCTTCCTTGTGATCTCAATAAGCTATAAAAAAAACATCAAACATGTACAGAGACGGGAACAACCCTTTTCACACCCTTACTTTGAAAATTTTAAAACTCACCATGCTGGCCAAGTGTAATTTTCAGATCTATACTAGTCCTATAAGTATATAATATATTGAATCTTCCATGTAGGGGTGAAATTATCGAAAATTCTCTCGATTCTCTCGAATTAACAGATCGATAAGTTTCCTTTAAGTATTGAATTTTCAAAGAAGGGGTGTCATTTATAAATGGGGAAGTTCCCGTCACTGTACATGTTTGATGTTTTTTTATAGCTTATTGAGATCACGAGGAAGATCTTGATAAATTTTCAGATCGATACTAGTCCTCGTAAATATTTTTGTTCATATATAAAGTCTCAGGGGCGAGTGTAAATAATAAAAAGGTTAGTTCCCGTCGTATTAGATGCGTCATGTTTTTTATCTAGCTTTTAGGGACCCCCAGGAAGGTAATAGTAAATTATAAAATACAAAAAAATCGATACAAAAATTTTTTTTTAAATATTTTTGTTTAAAAATTAAACGTTTAAAACTTCAGGTTCATGAAGCATTGATGTTTTTTATCTGTGTTGTATCCCCTAGTAACAATATAAATTTCGCTGTTGCGTTTCGTTCGTAGTTTTAGAAATATACCAACTAGCTAGATTTTTAAAAAAGATTAATACAATGAAAAAAGACAAGCAAAAATAATGTTTTCATTAATTTATTTAAATCATAAATTTATCATACCTCCCGAAGATTACCTACTTACTACAGATTTTTATAAAAATGAAACGCACTAATTGTGTTTGGTCAACAACGCCATCTATGAGGGAGTAGCATACAATTTCCTAATTAATACTTACATATAAATACGCCATCTACCAACCAGTAGCATTATTATAATGAAAATGAGTTAGCAAAATAGTTCTGATACATACCACAAGGAGGCAATTAAACATAATATTTATTTTTTAATTTATTCTAAATGTGAAGTGATAAACCCAACAATTAAATATTATCTAACCAAGGATTTTATTTAAAACATTTTCAGCGCAACTTCTATGTCGATCAGCTTATGTTCACAAAGCTTATTTTCTAATCGCTACATAAGGCGCCATCTATCAAAGAGGATGTGAAATAAAAATATGATTTTAGGCATAAACCATCTGATAGTATCTAATCTGTGATAAAAGGCACCTTCAAAAATAACTTATTATCAAATTACAGTGTAGAGAGTAAGAAAGCATAGGCCGTTGCCTATGCTTATTTTAATCTCGTCTCAAGACACATTTATAGAGCTCTACTATAGACACGACACTGGAGATTCCAATTAAGCGCACAAAAGCCGCCTCACATAAATTTGATTTGTCCCGAGATGGCAACATTGCAGGCGAAGTTCAGAATGTACACACCCGACAGGCCTCGTCAGAAACGAGTTTATCAAACATGCACGTTGCATATGCTCCGATACGACCGATACACATCTCAATATCGTAAACGTAAAGCCTAAATATCACTTCATAGAAAACAGAAGCTTATCTTTTTATTTGATTGATAGCAAGTTAAATGAAAGAAAAGTAACTATTTGGCAAGTTTTGTATTAGCGATGGTAGCGATGATAGAAAAATTAAGGTTAATTTTAAGGGTTCAACAATTTTAATTTCAAGATCGCGTCACGCATATGTACTTAACAAAAAACTTACCGAATTCAAGACAGCAATTAATAAAAGCTAAAATAATACCCATATAAACCACTTGTTTTGTACGCAAGGGGTTGCGATGGGCAAGGTGGGGAAGGATAATGGTGCAGAAGACATTTCAACGCGAGATGTCAGTTCAGATTGCATTTGCCCAGTGAAGAATTTAAATTTGCTTCTTTTATAGCTACGGTTCCGCTGTAGATAATAAAACCTACTTTATAGCAAATTATAGCGATGTGATTCATACTATAAAATGCATATAATATTGGATACATGCTTGACGTGTCTAAGTTTTGTAAAACCAAACTATGGAAATAAATGTTTTTGTATCTTGTATCTTGTATCTTGACTTCTAGTCGTGATTTATGAGTGAGCAGCACTGATTGATTACATGCAAATATTGTTCAGCTTTCGACGAACTTCACATTCTGCATGTTTTCGGCTTTAAAGGTATACATTTCATTTCACCTACAAAATTGTTGTTGAAGGAGAAGTGAAATTTGATTGCGATCTGTTTGTTTTGTCTTATAAGCAAGAGATTCACAGGAAAGGCAACTTACCGCTGAACAAGTATCATTGAACAAACACCATAAATCAGATCCTCCGTAAATAGGTATACGATAAATGGAGGTAAATGAAAAATCCTCCGTACACCAAAATAACATGAAATTTTCACCACAGCATCACCGAAATTACACGTCTTCACAACTTCACTCACAGAACATTTAAAGTGCGCTTTGGATGGATAAGGTGCCGAAAGGTGCAGGCGACGTTTTCGCGAGTGCCTAACCCCGCTGTACTGAACAGTTAGCTGCAATCAATTCCGACGACCGGTTTGGCGGTACGTATCGGATCGGATGCCTTCCGAGAACGGTATATGCGAGTGCAAAAGTCATTTATTTCAAAACTAGCAGCAACAACGCGTGTTATCAGCGTGAAATTTTTATGTTGAACCTTAAATGTTCCTTAGTAACTCCTCAATACATCAGCTAACTGCTAAGTAAGAGAGAAAGAAACACATTTATTAATTGATTCACACACATTATCAAAGTCAAAGTCAAAACGTTTATTTCCTTAGAAGCCTATGCTTACATGGACAGGTCAACTTAAATCTAATTTAAATAAAAACTAAGAATAATCAAGGAAATAACATAGTCTTGACAGTTCGCTTCAATTTTTTACACTGAGTTGAGAAGCGAATAGAACAACTCAGCTTCCATCTTTTATGTTGTTATACAGTAGGTAATCACAAAATAACTTGGTACATTGCGTGTGAGGACCAAAAGTAAAAGATTCGTCATTAACGAAGTAGTTCTTATCCAAAAAAAATATATATTATTATATACCCAGTGTTGCATATGGACCTCCGTAGACCCTGTATCCCACTACCGCTTAACATTGCTGAAATTATGACGAATATGATTTCATAATTATGCAGCAACCAGTTACTGCAAACAGATAATAATTATCTTCGAATGGTTATTGCCAGAGCCTTAGTTTCCTTAGCATAATTAAACGTCAGAATCATAAACTTCCTGGTATTATTCGCTCCGGTTTGCTAATACCTGTTAATTGTAAGTTGAAATGGCCAGTGTAAATACCTAAGCCAAATTTAATTGCAGATTTTATACAAAGTGATTATTACAAAGGCTTAGCCTAGGCCTTAGTTTAAATTGGTACCTAAACAGTTTTGTACCTGAGCGTACCGAATCGATATTTTCGTCGTGATAAAATATCGAGTTACGTACTCAGGACACGAACTTAATAGGATTCAGCGTGCAAAAGTATAATTCATAGTGGATCGGTGTTCTCAGTTTACAAGACAAGCGTTAAGTCACTGTTGTTTCTTAACAAGAAACTACGAAGCGCAGAGAACAATTAAAAGTTCTAAAAGTTTACCATAGCGCAAGCCCCTAGGGAGCAGCACTATACAAATAAAGTAAAGCAAGTGACTCCTTGCAGTTGTTAGCAGACAATAAATTGGTCGCACTCAGCCCAAAACTGGCAAGTTTTTGGTCTCAGGCCAGTCCGAGTAACACCAAAATGTTCTGAAACTTCCAACAATAAGAATTCCTCAAGCAACGAAGCACAAAGCGCGACGTTTAATAAACTTATTCCGAACAAAAAAGAAACCAGAAAACCCAATTACATAAACAAAATAAAAAGATTACCGAAACACGGCGAAGAGCAAAACAAGAGTGCTTACAATGGGTCGTACAACATGCCCTGATAAAACAAAACTGAACTCTGATAACTTGGAAATACGATTGGGATTTCAATTAAAACAGTTTTAATGCGAAGGCGAGGGAGGTGAGAGCCCTCGAGATAAATGACGGGCTGAAGACGGCGGACAGCGGCCGAAATGTATTTAGTTTGCACAATTACTTGTGGAAAGTGTCTTCTGGGAGGTTCTATAGAAACTAATGTGTTTCTTACACGAACCATAGTTCCAACAGAACATTTAATATCTAAATATACCTCTAGTTTAGCTGATTAATAATACTGCTTGTGAAAGCTGATGAAACCCAGCTCAATGAATGTTGGGTCACATACAACCTAAGCTTCGGCTTTTCAGTTATTATATAGGTATGGAATAGGCAGTTGCGATTCAAATCATCAATAATTGTGATCATGATAATAATTTATAAAATAAAGATCGGTCGGAAAAAAGTGCGTTACTATTTTAGGAAAAAGCTATGCATCCTGAAAACAATGAAGAGCCTGCGTAAAACCAAAACTCGTCATATTTATTGGAAGAAATGATAACTCGGCATTATAGTTTACGATTTCAATTCACTGGACTGGACTCGTGACACATCGATCTTTTGTTATCACCATAACCAAGACACGCCGCCACTCGTCTTCTGCAAACTCCCATTCGTAACCATTTCTTACTTTTATCGAAATCTTTTCAAGCGTACGGCTCAGTCCCGTATTCTCGCCCCTTTTGTGTGATAAACGGAAAATAAAGCGAGATGAGTTAGTACAGTAAATTCGATTTGAAAGCTATCCACCGCAAGCGTTCCCTGTCGCTACATGAAATGAAGTTTGATCCGGTTTTTATTGGGGTGAAATACAGTATCGATCGGAGACCGTTAGACTAGGTGTCTGGAGATCTTCTTGCTACGTTTTTATAATTTTACGAGAGCCATAAGGTTCTAAAAACAAGCCACTAATTAAGCAAACATACACTTAACCGAATTTTAGCAAAGCTTACAGGTTATAATCATAAAGCCTAAATAATTTTGCAGGAGAGGTCCGAATTTAGGCACCATAAATAACGAAAGAAATTAATTCATTGTCTTTTCAGAACTCAGCTTTATACTTAGACTCAGCTGTAAATTCCAACATAAAATATGCCTATACTTTATGTTGGAACATTCAAAAAATATGCCTATATTTTAAGTTGTAAACAAATAAATTTAAAATTTAAAAAATCCCAATCACAATGCCTTAGTTTCCTTAAAAGTAAAACACCATAATATTTTGTAATGTGCACGCGATGCGCTTTCATTTGATACCCCACTTGAGTATATTTGCAGATTTTCAGTTTTCCTTCCCCACTCTCACCCCCATAACTTTTAAACGGCACAACCGATTTTCATGAAACATGTCCAAGAACACTCGCGTTAAACTCACCTTTCATACAAAAAAAAACTAAATTGAAATCATTCCATCCGTACGGGAGCTATGATGTCCCAGAGACAGAGAGACACGTCAAACCAAGGATGGGTGTTATCTTTTTGGTCGGGGGTTAAAAATATTCACTAAAGCAGATGGCTAAAATAAGGGTCCAAATCTTGGTAGCCCAGATAGATGATGAGGTACATTTTCTTCCTGAAACTTTTAACTAAATATTATAAGATCTCGGTGGCCAGGTGGGCGTGGGTCTGTCTGAAGACTTTGTACAATCTACAATTATGATTTGAGCTATGGAAAGTAAAATAGTCCTCAGACTTTCTACGAGACGTCAGTGTCAAGTGCAGAAGGATTTCGACCTATCACGTGATTGACGCGTTTGTTGGTAGCACGTCGGGGCGCTTTCCCGGAGGTGCTAGTTCGAATCCTGCATGCGACGGTTACGGATGCGTCTTAGTATTTTTCTACATAAAAATCAAAATAGTAGGTATTTAATTAACAATAAATATTTACTTATTTACCTTTAGTTAATTTTTACCAGCTGAGCTTAGTCCAGCAAAATACTAAATGTTTTTAAAAACGACTACATTTAATTATACCAACAAAAGATCAGAATCCTTCAGGAAACACGGAAGTGAAAACTAATAGAAGAAATTTGTCCTAAGATCGAATTCCCAGTAAAGCTACAGTATCTATCTCCTAGCAAGAAACGACACTCCATTACAACGGCGGCGGCAGCCTTGATAAATGAATTCTGCAGTGGCTTCTCAGCAGCTGCTGCCATATTGAATTCAATTTTTGCTACAAATTGAACGCCCGGGGAATGGTAATAAGGTAACTGCAACGGATGTATAAGATCCGGATTCGTTAACGTGTGAGTTTCGGTGCGTAGCTTTGGCCTGTAGAAGGTAAGTACATTTTTTTCTAAACAAATCAAAACAGCTATTAGGATTCTTTATGCTTTTTATTAAGTTTTCAATTTAACGCACCTACACACACTTAAGGAACATAACACTATCCACATACAGTATTTTGTTTTACGCGTTTATGTTCCTGTGTTGTGTAAGATAAAGCGTTGTATTGTATTGTAATTCACCTATGACATATGAAATACATTAGTACCTTTATATAACTAACACCTTTATATAAGTTTTTTTCCATCCAAAGGTTGCCTGGAAGAGATCACTTTTTTGCGACAAGGCTTTCCTTTGTACATTTGTTTTTTTTAAGTGTTGTTTATTTCTATTTTCCTATGTGTACAATAAAGTGTTTTTGTACGTTTGGGATTTTATGTTCTGAATTCATATGTCAGTCAGTAGGTTGGTCTCGACCGGGTAATATTTTTAAGTTGTACATTTGACGCCACTGAACTAAACAATAAAATACTCTTCATTGAAACACAAATATTATAATACAACAAAACAATGCTTTAGAGCTAAAATACATCTAAATAACAGTGTAACAATGGGCGGCCTTATCACTAAAAGTGATCTCTTCCAGACAACCTTTGGATGGACTGGAGAAAAACTAAAACCGACGGAAACTATTAAAATTAAGTCATAATGACTTCAACTGAAGACACTTTTCAGATACTAAGTGCATCAAAATACTATCTCTTAAATTCTTACGAGTTTTTCATCTTGGAATTCTTGAAAGAGCCAACTATTAAATACGGCAAAGAATTTCAGGAAACCATTAATTAAGTAGGTAGCAAAAACTTTCAGCTTACGGCGGGTATCAACTTGAACAAAAATGCAGGTAAGTTCACTAACAATTTTAACGGAAACTATTTGCCTGAGTATTCCAGCTTAAATATCGCTGTACTTTTCGCTGTTGCAGCCTTTTTAATGGCATTTTTGCTCAGGACAAACTGCACAAAACACGAACTAGGAAAAGGAATTTTCACTTTGTCGTGGACACTCGCTTGCATCATTATTGTGCCACGTTAAGCGCAGAAATTTCATAAAAATATTTTTGCGTTACAAAAATGCAAAATGAGGGAACTTTGTTTTTGTTTTTAATTTCGATTCGCTGATATGTGACATACGAAAATCTCTAGGAGTTTCTTAACGAGGATCGAGGTAGACGTAGAAAGAGGAAGTGTCACCGAGATAGCCATGTGCATGAGCTAGATAAAATGCCGATAACTATACAAATATCAAAAGATATACAAAAGGTCAAATTCAAAACGTTTATTTCATTCAGAAGTACAGGGCATACATGGATCGGTTAACATAGAGTAATATTGTTTTTTTTAAATAACACTAAATTTATGACTGACCGTAAGGAAGAACAAGGTTATAAGCAACAGTATTCACTAGAAATAACTGACCGCCCTTACGGCAGCTAATGATGATGAAGACTTAAAACATGATAAACTGTTTTCGTTGATAAATGGTCAACGTGGCTCTAAGTGCGCTTAAGTTAGTTAATTTAGCCTCGCGTAATGTGTTTGTCCCTTATAAACTCTGCTGTCTTAAGGCCTAATCCTGATTAAATTCTTCCATTAGTTCTAGTATCGTCCTTTATCAACAGCCAACGAAGACAAGATGACTCAACTTTATGACACACACTAAGCTTAACATATTTCTTAATAAAAACATGTTCTCTAAAAAATTTACCCAGTGGACAAACCCTTAATTTATTTTTGCCTACATAATTTGTAAGTACCTACCTACTTTCCCTGCAGGTACTTACTCCTCAGCCCAAATCCCCGCTCAATTTTAATCTGAATTTCAGCAAAATATTTTCACGCTCCAAATTATTTACCTTTGAGTAACGAATCTGCTTATTCCACATGGTTGGATTAATTTTGTCAAGAATTTCAAAGGTCAAGTTTAATTTTGGCAGTGTTTGCCCCAGTCTGAGATCAACCGGCCTTATAAAAGGCGAGCCCAGTCTTATAAAGAGGCTAGGGGGTGGATTAACTACCTACCTTCCGTCTGGCTGTATATTGAAGTCATTTGATGTTGTGTCACAATTTTGCGGGCTTTACCTTTCTTTGGGAAAGTCCCAGAGTTTCCCCGTAAATACTTACATTTCGGAGTTGGGATTAATGAATGTTGTGTATTTTAATCTGGATTCTTGTTGTTAGTATTGTTTACCGTCATATCATCTACAGAAAAGGAAACGTAGAAAGGTAATACAGTAAATTAACATGCCTTTGCAACAGAAAGCAGAACATAACTTAATTCATCGCTCAAAGGTGAATTCGACAAAGTTTGGTACTGTAATGAAAAGTTTGTTGCCGGAGTCTAATAATGATTAACCTCTCCCTGTACAAAACAATCAGGGACTATAATGAGATAAGTCCCCTCATCAACTGGCCATCCACCCCCTAAGCCGCGCCAAGCGCAAGACTACCACGTATCCAAGTGTACCAAAGAAGGGAAGGGAAGCGAAACTCTGAGTCATCGCCCTCTATCCGTTTATTTGGATTTATGCGAAGGCAGCGTATCTCAGTGTATTATTCATTTGCCGGGAACTATAACACTGTAATATGATATCACTGGAGCGAGACTAGCGCTACGATGTGATGGAAGTATTATTGCATTTGAATTGAATTTACACGCTCTCACGTAGTGACATGGGATATTTGAGAAAAAAATACGCTAAGCTTCCTAGTCATCGCTTCAAAGGATCAGTTCATCTTTTATGAAAGAGGTAAAGTTTTCTTGCATACAGTAATCGCACACTTCACAAATGCGATTATGTAGAGACTTGAGAGACTGTTTTTTACGCTAAAATGGGTAAAACGATTTTGCTGATAGTAAGTACACATTGTCTTAATCTTATCTCAGGTAAGATCAATATAATACAGGAGAATGCGGACGGAAAACTAGGATCCTCATAAACCAAACAAAATACTCCACCATTCCGTACATCTGTCAGCAGATACAAAGAAATAAAACACGCAAATTCAAAGCATTATTTACGATCACGCGTAAATACAAAACGTAAGGTGAAGCAGGCACAGGGGAGAGTATAAAACAAGGAGTCGAGTTCGATAAATCAACTGTAAGTCTCGAGACCAAGGAAACATCATATGGTCACCTGGGAGCAAGACTGCCGATCTCCGAATACGGATAATAGATGACGAAGATTATGGGAAGAGATCGGGACTATGTTCTTTTCTTTCATGAGTATTACGGAGACGTGCTTAGATATTAGAGTCAACTGAAAAAGATTATTGTACCGTCTTTCAAAGCAATGGTCAGAAATGGAGTCCATAGTTTTTCTAATTTATTTGCTTTTCATTAATGTTTTTTTTTTAAATTTAAAATTGAGAGACATAGTGCAAGTAAATAAATACTCGCAGCCCGATTTAACGTCTAAAATATATCTTTATTATTTGTCACCTCGTACAGATCAAGTGTAATAACAATAATTATTTACTTGGGCCGTTAACAACATGGGCGGACCACTCGCAAGCATCGTAAAATACCGCGATTTCCATTCAATCACGATTTCAAACACACATAAAGTACCGTTTACATATTTGCTCGGGTCTTATTGGAAGGGAACGAGTATTTATGATTCTGCACTAAATATACACAGAATAAAATAGATGAAAACACGTTTTTTCCTCAAGAAAGTATAAGCAGTGGAACCAGCTATTTTTAATCGGTCTATACAAATACTACATAATTATAAGGTGGGAAAGTTTGTTTGATTTTATGTTTAAACTCAAAACCTACTGGTCCGATTAAAAAAGATATTTCTCTGTTAGATAGCTAATTTATCGAGGCTTACGGCTATATAATACCCGAGAAAATACGTAGTTCCCGCGGGGAAACTCCATTAAGACTGGCAACCCGTAGCATGAAAAGCTAGTGTAAGTATAGTTGATACATTTACAACGAACAAACAAACAAACAACAAACAAAATACATTTACAACGATTACATCTATTTTCACTCGGATATAATCTGATAAAATCTATGGTAATTTAAGGTGGACTAAATCAAATAAGTGGACTGTGTAAAGGATAAAATGTAAAAGAAAGGAGTAGTTGTCGTGATGACGGCTGATAGAGTCAAATGAAAATACACACATCTTCTGACCACAATACGTGGGAAACTAACAAAACTCAATGTTACTTGTAGAAACAAAAAGAACCAGTACCCTCAAAGTATTCTTCAAGAGCGGGTCTATCGATCGCAATTATACCTAAAACAGGCAAAAATTGGAGTGCTCTTAAAAGGTGTCTTAAAATCGCTAAGATGCGGCCGCCCTAATGAAGGGAATCGCCCTTTTTGCGGGTACTGGGGAGTTTCCATTGTGGTGGTGCAAAGCGAACATTTAAAGTTTCTCACTATTTTCTATTTAAGGTTTTGGACGGTCATAGAAAGGTCACGAAATGAGTGACTCACGTTTCTTCTTTAAAATGCACCTACTTATTAAACTTTTTTTTAAGGCAGCGTTTTTGTATGGCAGTTGTCGATGTTGAGTCATTTCATTAGAAAAAAATCACCTAGCGTTTTGAAATTCATTCAACTAGTGTTTCATGGTGTGCTAAAGAGCCTGTGTTACGCATTGCACTATGGTTGTCTGGAAGAGATCACTTTTAGTGATAAGGCCGCCCATTGTTACACTATTATTTAATATTTAGTTCTTAAGCATTGTTTTGTTGTATTATATATTTTTATGTGTTTCAATAAAGAGTATTGTATTGTATTGTATGTGAAATATAAATATAAAGCCTGGGTTGAATTTGAGCTCAAGTTTAAGGCTACCAAAATACCAGAATTTACGTATAAAAAATAAGAACGTGTTGCACTCCGGGAGTGCTAGCAGGAGTGAAAACTTGTTTTGGAACATTTTCGTATATTTTTGGAATCGTTAAGGAATTATTTCGCACGAATTATCCTCTCCCTTCGTCTTATGCATTCTCGATCAGGTCACGTGGCGATCTGACGCGTATTTGTCATTTTTTACCCTTCCAAAAATTGCACCACGCCGCTATGGAAGTTTACACTTCAAAAATCAAGTAGCAGTCATTACAATAAGAAAGCAAAACAAAATACAGACGAGAATTATGATAAATTGACATTATTTATATTTCGTGTACATACTTAGTTATAAATAAGACATTATTTTAATTGTTTATATAAATTTATTAATGTACTTATTACTGTATTATTATTTCAGATTTTGACATGTAAATTAATTGTGTGAGTGTTATTAGTTATTATTATATTTTGGAAAAGTTGTGGCTATGGGCAACCACATTAAAACCCATATTGTGACTTATAATGTATGTTATCAATAAATGACTATTATGACTATTATTATTATTATTAATACCTTTTGAAACTATCATGGTTATCGACACTATTTAGATTTATAACGGGGTACAGGGGACTCTAGTGATGCATCATCAGGAAGACTGAGAAAGAAGGAAGATCGCTTTGTCTGCCAATTAAACTGTTACCCAAATCGCTGCAGTTTTAGTTCAACCGTGATCATGGCGCATGTAACTGTGCCGAAGTATCGGGAAACTCGCGAGACAATCAATCATGGTAAATATCCCGTTCAAATCTAAATAGTAATATAACCTTCTGAGCCTTCAAACCTAGCTCACATGTCACTAACAGAATCTTATTAGGTAACTAAATAAACCCGCTTCATCTTTTCATCGATGCCCCATCAAAATTCACAACTTCTTTAAGCCCGAACCGATTATTTCTTTAATGACCGACCATTTCAACACCCTAACGACATTTTTTTGAGTTGACGATTTTATAATTACTTCCAACATCAGCTTTATTAATATTCATAGGTAGATCGAGTACCACAAAATAATTGTAATATCTAAGAGTAGGTGAGATGTTTTTTTTTTTTATATTAATATATTTGTTAACTGTCGCTATTAATTGCGACAAAATTAATTACATATTATATTTTAATTTTCATATTATATTTTATTTTAATTAGTAGGTAAGATGTTAGCCTCAGGATTTAATTGTTTATTTTTCAATCAAAAAGCTATTCTACATATTAATGAAGAATTTGTGTCAGAGTTAGATGGCGTTAATACGTAATATATTGAAATTGGGCATTTTGTGTTTTAATTTACTATGCGTTCGTACAAATTTTATGTAAATTTAGCGAGATTCAGATTTGGTTTTACACGAAGGTTTAAATACATTTGAAAAGTGTAACATGGACTCATACTGCTCATGGGTTCCGTTAAACACACAGACACAAGAGAGTTAAACACTTGCAATAAAATAAAAGAAAAAAATACAAAAACGTTTTTTTTTTAATTTATTTTTTTTAGTTACGGATTGGACGTGTCTTTTTAATCTTTAATAAATTAATTTTAAAAAAATTCAACCTAAAAAGTGAGGTTTATTATTTATTCAAATTCATGAAGATTCATAAATAATTAATTATTTAAAGTGCAAAAAGAGTCAGAGCTGGCACCCACCCATTCAAGTACTGGCCTCGCGTACAAACAAATAATTTAGTTTTTGTGTTTCTAAAAACCCCTAAATTCCACCCTAAAAACCCTGAAAACACTCTCTTTGTATAATGTCCAAGGTTTTCAGTAAAACATTATAGAGTTGAGATACTCCGAGATTCGAGAGAGAGAGAGAGAGAGACCACGTAAGCATCATAATTTCATGAATATACATCATGAAATTATGATGATTAGTGCTTAACGATTGCTTAACGAGGTGACCTAACGAACATACTCCGAGTAGCGGATGACCTACGGAGGGTCTAGCTCATTAAAGGTATTACGAATCATTAAACGAACGATACACATAATTATGAAGTTGCATATTTATACAAAGTTTTACCAAAATTCAGATAAGGTTTTGAACAAATAATTTACCCAGGTCATACTGATAACTCCCAGGGTTTAACGGAATTGTCTAACGAAATACAACCTTTATATTAAGACAGAGCAACGCAAAACATTAGGTACTTTTTAAACGACTACGGTGAAGCAAAAAGGAAGGTTATGATTTTTGATCTGTATTTAAAGCTATACATATAATCTTTACTTTTTTTTAAATCTAGGCAAAGGTTCTGCTATTTGTATGCTCGCTCAAATGATTTGTAAGAGGTTTTTTTTAGTTTCCTGTCCGGATGTTTAATGAGATCCTTATATAATGTATACAAAAACTTACCATTCAACAAGACGGAGGTTGAACTGGTTACCTAGAAAAGAAAATATTGTTAAAGATAACCAAATAGAAGTTAAATACAAGTGTCCTAACCGATTTCGATTAGAATATTATAGGGGCTTAGAAAAAATACATTTAAACAAATAAATAATAAATATTTCCGGACTAATTACACAGCATCGCCTAACCCCAAACTAAGCAGAGCTTGTACTATGGGTGTTAAGTGACTGATATACTATATAATAAATAATAACAGTAATTAATAAGCGTACTACATGCAAATTTTAATATTTCTTGTGTTTTTTTTAATCTTAAATTCTGTTTACAGAATACATCTACTTTTTAAGTTCCAACAGTATAGTTCTTTCGGAAAAAAGTGACAGTGGCATACGGACAGACACACATGACAAACCCATAACGGTTCGGTGCCATTTGGCTACAAAACCCTGAAAATGGAAAAATATCTTTAAATTAAATAAGATGATATTACATAAATACGCAACATTTTCAACAGTATTTTATAATTTCAGAAATGTACGTGTTATCTTAAAGGATGGTAAAAGTATTCATTTAGAAAGAAATGGAGTCGGGCCCTATCTCGCCGGACGTAGAAAAAAATTAGGGGTCTATTCTGGAAATATGAGTATTTTTTGTAAAAAGAATTGCTTTCGTGAAAGAAATCGGTTTGATTTCTAAAATACAGAAGCTTTTATCAAGCCACGTTTGAATTTCTAGGTTGTTGTTGAATGTGCCTTACGTCGTAACTAGAAATGAGAATACAATAGAAATGTATTTTTTGCAGACAAACAGAAAACATAACAACAAGGTAAAATACAAATAGCGGAGACCATGGCGATCTATAAACTAAATAACATACATATAATTATGCCTCCGCCGCATATAAATAAAAAAAGCCGTGTTGGCTAAGTGGGCGCTCACTCGACTTTAATTCCGACGCTCGTGGGTTCAAACCCCGCCACGCACCTCTGGATTTTTCTTCTTGAAAAATATACATGTACCCTTTAAAACACGTGCTTCAAATGTGAAGGCAAACATTGTGAGGTAACCTACTTTGAGAACTTTAAGGAGTTTGAAGGGCATGTGACATTCACTGCACTTGGCCAGCGTGGTGAATTAAGGCTTCATCTCTCTCGTCAAGAGAGAAGTCCCTGTGTCCCAGAAGTGGGAACGTAATTAGGGGGATGATGATTTTGCCTCCGCTCAGAATAAGAGAGGTGCTGCTTTGCTGTCAAACTTAGTTTAGGTGTAGGCGAAAGTGCTAGGCTATACATAAATATACGTACAAGTAACAAAAGACCAGTACCATCTCGTTACTAAAACCATTCATGCAGCATTTTAATGATGTTGTGAACGCTGTTTGCTTTTGTCTTGCTATTTTGTGTACAGTCCGTAGGCTACACTCACTATTACATTGTTACGCAGTCAAACGACATGCAGGAATTAAAATGCAAAGGATCGCGGGTGACGAAAATATCGCATTCGACTTAATGATTTAAAGTCGAAGGAGCGGTAATAACCGCACGCTGAAGGGCCGGAAGTGAAACGTAGTAAAGATAACATTTCCCGCCTAAACAGTGTCGCCAACATTTGTAAAAATAAGGAAATTTTGCCCTCGATAAGTTTTTTAATGTCTGCCTGTTTGATGTTTTACATAAATACGAATATACTCAGCCGTAAAAAGAAATGTATTGACGTATCTTTACAAATGTTTCTAATAGCATTAAAGCAATCTGAACCTGTCATGTTCGTATCAAACGTTTATACAAATAGGTATACCAGTAAGATAAAAGATACAAAATCATTTATTTCCATTGTTTGGTTTTACAAATCTTAGAAACGGCAAAAATAATATACAAAAAAAACAAAAACTAAATAAACATAGGTGCTTAGAGATAAATAGGAAATAAATTTATCGTATCTGGTCGCTTCGCTTTTTTACACTAGAGCAAAGAAGCGATTAGAAACTCTAGCTCATTTTTGTAACTTTACAATAATTATTTGTAAGTGTTGTTTTTTATTTCCTGTTGGAGCAGATTCCGTCCCAAGCAGTTTTGTCGTCATGTTTTGTGTCAGTATGTTAGATCGCTTAATGTTGCGAAGATGGAACCATTATAGATTCCATGTCATATGAGCCATGTCTGTCTGTCCGTACGTATGACACAGTCACAATTTTCCGAAACTATAATAGCCAAATTGTTGAAACTTGGTAAGTAGGTGTATTCTGTGATTCGCTTTAGGATTCTCACATACAACTAGAAAAAAAAAACAAAATTTTTTGGGGACTGAACCTCAAATTTATTTTGTCAAACCCATATTATAATGTGGGCTGTTTATGGAAAGGTATTTTATAATTCTAAAACGCGAATTATAAAACTGAAAAAAAATACTATTTTAACTACAACGTTGGTTGAGGTCAGTACTTCGATGGGTGACGAACATTTTTGTTAAATTATAATGAGTTTCATTAAGTAAAAAAATATTAATTTAAGTTAAATGTTTTCATTACAATGTATAAAATGTGTATTTCTAATGAAATACACGGAACCCTTGGTGTAAGAGTCCATCTCATACATATATATATTTTTTTGAAACACGAAGTCAATCTCATTTAGAACGAGTAAGTTAATGACATACCTGTAGGTACTTGGATTATTACAATAAACGACAATTTATATCAGTGTGTAGCAGGCCACGATCATAAAATGCATTATTATCAAGGCTTAAACATAATTACCAACCTTCATATTCACGCAACCTTTATAAATATTATTTAGTTATTCACTCCATGTCCTTGCTCGTGGACTTATTTCATAATCTTAATTAAAATAATAATACAATCCCTTATTCCAGAACTTTAGTTCCCTGAAAAGTAAATAGTAATACTATTTTGTAATATGCATGTGATGCGCTTGCACTTGAGACCCCACTCGAGTACATTTGCAGATTTTCGGTTTTCCTTCCCCACTTTTACCGTCATAACTTTAAAACGGGTCAACCGATTTTCATCAAACATGTCTAAGAACACTCGCGTGAAACTTTTGACATTCTTCCTTATTGCATTGGGTTTTTTCCTGTAATAATAGGGTAAGATAAATAAATAAATAAATAAATAAATAATAAATAAATAAACTTACCTTTTATAAAAAAAACTAAATTGAAATCGCTCCATCCGTTTAGGAGCTATGATGCAACAGACAGACACGCCAGACAGACAAACTTATAACAACAATATTTTTTGGTTAAAAATCCGGGTCAACTAAGTTCAGTTCAGTTTCTTTGCGGGTTCGATTCCCGCCCAGAAATTGTACCATCTACAATTTCTGGTTTCGGATCTGGTGTACTATACTGTATGTGTTTACACGTAAAAAAAGTACACATGTAAGTTATCAGTAGATTTTCGACGAAACTTGACTCTTTAACCTATTAAATTAACCAGCTGATAACTGTACCAGAGGACATAAAGGTTTTACGTATAATTATCTTTTAAAAAACATATTTACATTAATCTATTATATTTTAAGCAAATAAAAGTAGCCATAAATTAATAAATCAGTCTCCTAATAAACCCATAGTACAAGCTTGTTAACAATCCATAATCTATATTTTAATTGTGTTTTTGTTATGTTTTGTTATATCAGTGTTCCTATGTTCTGTGGTGTTGAAACCAATAAATATTTTATCTATCTATTTATCTACTTAAGAAACTCATTGTCGAAGGTAACAGAGCCGAAGAATATTGCAAATAGAACAAACGTTACAGTGGGTGTATGTTGCGACCGGCTGGCAGATAGTATTAAACATCGCTCCTGCAGTAATCCTGTGGCGCCACCGTCCCGAGCTTATGAATAAAATGCAGCGCATAGGTTTTTGTTGTGTTACATGTCCGGAAAAATGGCCGGACACGACGGATCGGACGGAAGATATACATTTTATAACATGGTCACATCGCAGCACGTCATTGTATTAGGTGACAATCTGACAATGTGTGGTAATCTTTCACACGGTAAGCTACTTTAACTAATTAATAATTTTGGTTTAATCTAACTTTAATAATTTTATAAGTTTGAGATGTATGTTATGTACGATGTACTCATACCTAGGGTTTCTTCCGCTTATATGGAGATATCTAGTCCATGGATTTTTAAATTGCCTATCTGACTATAAACTTTACATTATTTTCAAATACATAACTACTAAATCATATTTACAAGTAACTTTTTTGGACAAATTATACTTATATATTTAAGATTGTATAAT
Organism: Gymnoscelis rufifasciata; assembly: GCA_929108375.1. Classification (NCBI taxonomy): domain Eukaryota; kingdom Metazoa; phylum Arthropoda; class Insecta; order Lepidoptera; family Geometridae; genus Gymnoscelis; species Gymnoscelis rufifasciata. The sequence goes on from OV815303.1 coordinate 2,285,099, forward strand.
TTGTACAAAAAGTGACTTAAAAACATGACTTTTACTAATAAATTGACTATCTGACTATCTATAAACTCCTATAAATGCAGTAAAGGTTAATTAATTAACTATACACATATTGCAATAGATAAAACAATTCAGTTCGAGTGGTCACCCATCTAAGTACTGGCTTCGCGCAACGTTACTTAAAAACGTAAAAAAAACACGTTTGTTGTATGGAAGACTCCTTCCATATTTATTTATTACGTGTTTGTTGTTATAGCGGCAAAAGCCATCATACATCAACATCATACCTAAAAATTTCAACTCTCTAGCTGATACAGCCTTATAACAGACAGACAGAGAGACGACAAAGTCTCAGCAATAGGCTTCCGTTTTGCCCGTTGGGTACGGAACTCTAAAAATACATTATAATGTTTTAACTAGAAATAGCCGGTTGCCTTAGCCCAACCCTAGATCTACTTTCTGCGAGTATTACAGCACAAACTACAAGCACACCGCAAAGCGCGCCGGGTAAGTCCACGTAATTCCACCCACTTTTAGAATCTGCAAAAGGATTTTTTTAAATAAAACCCTACAGCAGTTTAAGAGAGCAACTTTAACGGGATTACAAAATGTTTATTATGGAGCAGGATTATTAATGAAGGAAATGAACCGGAAGGATTATTAAGCGGCAGTCTTATGGTTTTTGTTTTTGCGCTCGGAAATTCTTGGTTTATTTATGAATTTTTCGTGGTTGTAAAAGACCAAATTAAATATTATACTGTGCGATCAGACGGCATAAGAATTATTAAAACTTAAAAAGCAAAGGTGATAACAAATTTAGCAATGTAAGCTTGAGGCAGCGATATACGTCGCTGTTGTTGTATGGTTTATTTACCTAGATAAACCGATTTGTATATTTTTTTTAACAGAATATATCTAGGGTTGTTCCAAAAAGACCGAGTTTACTTTTTACCGGGAGAAAAACCTACTAATCCTTTTTTGGTTAACAATGGCACATCACCCGATTGCGTACCCTTTACCTTAGTGTGTTTGTATGTATGTTATATTGTTTAGTGCTTTAAATGTCATGTTTTAATAAGTGTTATATCCTTAATTAAAAATAAAAACTTTATTATGTGTGTGTGTGCGTATGTTTCTGTATTTTATTATTTTGTAATGTGCTGTTGTGTCCAAAATAAATGTTTTTCTATTCTATGTTTCTACTAATATTATAAACGTTTGTGAGGTTGTAAGTCTGTTGCTTTCCCACGCAAAAACTATAGCATGGATTTCGATGAAACTTTACAATAATATAGCTTACAATCACAATAACAAAAAGGCTACTTTTAACCTCGGTAAAATATCACTTTTCGCGAAAAGTAAACAAATATGGCGAGCAAATCCGCGGGTTTAAAGCAATATCTTTATGACGTTGTTTAATCGTAAGAGGAAAGCTTATCTAAAAGTGGCAACAAATTACCATTAAGAACAGAAGCAGAATGTAGCAACCATTCATTAATTAAGACTCCAGTCACCACAAAGCAAATGAAAGCCAGACAGACAAACAATCCCGCTCCAACACAGCAAGTTTGTAGCTAAACCGCACACAATAATCTAATGAACTCCTACCACACGTAAAGCTATAGTTCAACTGCGTACATACGTACCAGAGGTCGTAAGGCTTGGGACTTTGTAGTACACTGTTCTCAGCAATGGTTCTTGATAATTTATGCAGCACGATTTTCATTAAGGACATAATTTATGAATGTTACTACTAACAACGGTTAACAATACCATGTTTATCAACCTCACAATAAGAGACACAGATGGAGGGTAGACCGTTTCGTTTGTGAATAACTGTCTGCCTAATAGATAACAAATAAATATTTCCTGACAATCCACACAACAACATTATAACACCGTGGTAAGCTCTGAAGCTTGTGTTACTGGTACTAGACATTATACTTGCTATAATAGACATGCATATAGTATATATAAATATAAACATATAATCGAAAGGACAATCAGTTTATGCCGTGGTCATGGCGCTTGCTACAGCGTCGGAACATCGGAAAACTCGAAATCATCAAATCATGGTATGTCAAATATACTACTAATAATTTCACCCGTTATTTAGTAATATCGTTAAAAACCATTTTCATTTTAAACGTTATTTACCGCCTATGTATTAAAATGTAGCCTATGTATTATTCTGATATGTAGGTACCTAGGCTATATTATTGTCAAGTTTCATCTAAATCCATTCAGTAGTTTTTGCATGAAAGAGCCACAAACACACACTTACAAACTCACAAACTTTCGCGTTTATAATATTAGTAGGATAAAGGTAATTTCCAACGTTTTAACATTCTCTAATGTAAAAATTAATGCTTAATTTGAAAGTTAGCAAAAAATTGGCTGTTATTTACGTCCCTTCATAATTGCAATTTCACATTGTGTCGAGTGAAATCGCCTTAAATCCAGTTATTGCTGGCAATAACAATAAAAATAAATTAACTACTTCAACACGCAGCCCCATTTAAAATTCGAGCATTTAAGGAAAAATCTTAAATAGGATATTATTTAAATTTTTAGGCTTAACAACAAATCAGCGCCTTAAGGCATTAAATTGCAAAGTTTAATTTATAGGAAGGGAAATTTTCGCCAGAACAAACTACCTAGCACTAAGTTCGTAAAATAAATAAGAAAAGTGAAAGCACAGTTATTTGCAAGAATACATAAAAAAAAATAATACATGTGAGATCTTAAATAATAGTATTTGTAATATAAGAGAGTAGTAGGTCTTATTAATCGGTTTATTTAGTCTAATTAGCGTGCAAAAAACATATGTAATCGCATAAATCTCTCGACAAACAAATACCCTTTTTCAACAGATAAAAATAATGCAATACGCTCAATGTGAAATTAAAAGAGATTTTTCACCAACAAATGCCTATATTTTAGAAAATTCGAAGACTTGGCAGCGAGAACTGGTTACGAATATTGGTTTCACAATTTTGCGAGGTGCCGGACTGAGAAAAATCGGCAAACTTTCCGGATAATAGTTTTTCTCTGAAACTCATAAGGAAAATATATTTTCTACTTGGTCTAGCTCTACACCACACTTATAACGAAATGCAAAGTAATAATCGTTGAGGATCAAGATTTTGTGGTAACACGAGCACCACACTAATTCGTTTTTATTTCAAACTAGCTGACCCCAGCAAACGTTGTTTTGCAAAATGAAAAATTGATAGTAGCTGATTCTCCAGACCTACTGTATACGCATATAAAATTTGGTAAAAATAGGTAAAGCAGTTTCGGAGGAGTACGGTAACTAACATTGTGACATGAAAATTTTATATACTTTTGATAGATATGATCTTTGACGTTAGGAACACACCTACATTGCTTAGACAACAGTGAGTGCTTGTAATTTAATATGAACTTTATAACATAGCAATAAAGCTCAAATTGACTACGTTTTAGTTACAAATCATTTGTATGGGAAAAAGAAAAGGGCTATTTTTAAGGTTTTTCCAGCAATAATTCTAATTTTTCTCGCCGTAAAAACCATTCTTGAACTTCAACGAACATTTTAAAAAAGATTTGGCCAAATTGGTCCAGGCGTTGTTGAGTTATGCGCTTACCAACACATTTTGCGATTCATTTTTATATTATAGACTATCGGCCCGCCCCGGCTTCGCACAGGTAATTATTAGATTTTTTCTTGCCTCTTAACCTTCCCTAGACCTCCACGAACATTTCAAAACCAAAATCAGCTCAATCGGCCCAGCCTTTCTCGAGTTTTAATCAGACTAACGAACAACAATTCATTTTTATTTATATAGATATATAGATGATTACCTACCATATGTCATAAGAATAAAGTATTTCGAGTAAGTCTTAAATGGCAATCAAAAATTCGTTTTCCACCTTCAAATCGCATTTGTTGGCAACTTCGGGATGTCAGGTAGGTAATTAATCAGCAGAACGGTGGAATGCTTCGTTACGCGCGAAATTATCCAAACTTCCCACAGTTTGTTCCAATTTCAAATCTATGAAATGGCGAATGTAATTAGTGATCTCAGGATCGAATTTGATTTGATTCGATGGATCAGGTTCAGAATCGATTGTTCGATACTGTGTGGGGACTTCCCACGGTGGGGAGCTTTTATACTAGTAGTAGCTAAATTATGTTATATTATTGTAAATACATATGTTATAAATTTATAATACATCCACCATAACCATTAACCATTGTACCATTAATATTTTCACCTTTGCGCCATTTATTTAATGCGTTGTCGGAGTTTTTTGACACAGGTCAACCATATTTTGACAGTTAGGTATAGCGCGTAACTACCAATTTGGCATGCTCGATATTTGCTAGAAGTGAATCACTACATAATAATAATAATATAAGTAGTATAAAGCAAAGTCGCTTTCTCTGTCCCTATGTCCCTTTGTATGCTTAAATCTTTGAAACTACGCAACGGATTTTGATGCGGTTTTTTTAATAGATAGAGTGATTCAAGAGGAAGGTTTATATGTATAATAACATCCATTAAATAGTGGAGAAGTACAGTTATTTTTGAGGTTTCTAATGTGATGTCGTAAATAATTTCATTTTTTCCGCTTACATTGCAAACGCAGGCTGAACCCTACGAGTTTTATCAAAATAATGTACTAAGTATTGTACACATTGAAAAGATCTACAGAAAAGTCCTTGATGGTATATGTCTATCTCTTATGGATAACCCACAATAACTTTTTTTTGTCATTTACTTTTTACGACAAATAATGGCTAATTTTCGAAGCGATTTTAACCAATACAGCCAATTACAACCAATTAAATACCTTGAATACAATGTTCATTTTATATAGATCTATATGGCCCTTTACACCGTATGATTTAAGTGATTATTTTCGAAGATATTACAGATTAAAAAATTGCGGGACGTAGCGTTTGCGGCGCCGGCGGTACCGGCCGGCCGCCCGTTGCGGCAAGAGCGTGCCTATAAATAGCGCGTCTGAGGCCGCGGTTTTCTCAAAACTACTGGATCGATTTTAATCTCATAACATAGGCTATATATTTTATACCCGTGCGAAGCCGGAGCGGGCCGCTATGTTTTTATATACAACGTTCACAGTTTTTCTGTAGTGTATTTTTATCTACTTATGTAAGTATTTACAAAAAAAAAAAAAACTATGTAGTATATCAGTCACCAAACACCCATAGTACAAGCTCTGCTTAGTTTGGGGTTAGGTAATGCTGTGTGAGTAGTCCGTAAATATTTATTTATTTAGTATCAGCATTGCACCCGTGCGAAGCCGGGGTGAGTCGCTAGTGATTGAATAAATTAATGATAAAAGAGAAGAAAATAAATTACAAGTACAATAGGCGGCCGTATCGCCAGTATACAATATATAGGTACCTAATACCTATATCATACTTTTTTTGTTTTGGGCATTTGGTTCTGCGTTTAGCTTTACTAAAAGCTATCAATTCAAAGCAAAATGGAATTTAGAATCCAGCACTAAATCTCTCACATTGCTTGTTGTCAGCTGCAAAGGTCGATTCAGCTTTCATTGTGTAACTGGAGGCTTCTGAATGGCCGTCGATAGGTACCTACCGTAATAGGTGACTACGGGTACTATCATGCATAAATACTCTAAGCGAAGTTACATAATCAAAATAGTTTCGATTTCGGCTGAGGAATCAGTATCAGTATATATTTGTATGTTTGTTAAGACCAAGTGTACAAATAGTGTGTATACTTGTAGATATAGTAGGTTAGGTACCCGTAAAACATTCTTGGAGCTTGCCACGAGACTAGCTGTCGCTGTGTGTAGTGCCCAGCAAAATTTATTTACTTACTATTTTACTTTATAATGTAAAATGCTGAAAACCAGCGGTTTATCATAGTGTTATATATGGCAGATTAATTATGCTGAGCAACATGTGTAAAGGGTCCGGTTTGACACATGTTGTCATAAGTAGGTTAAAAGTAGTTGTAATTATTAGTTTTAGTAATCTGTTATAGTTGTTGGTTTGTGTTGTGTATATAACAATACATATATATATATATAATTTTAAGTTAAAAAAAAAGAGCAGTGTTAAGAGAAAATAATGATGTTAAACATACCTACCTAGAACGGAGTAATAATAATCATAATTTATGCATGAAATATGGTACAGATAAGATATTACATTTAAATTCGTTTCACATATTTGAAATACAAAAAACATTAGCATGCAAAAATTTTGTACAATAAAACATAATAAGTCAAGATTAAATTAAATGTCAATCACAGCTACTCAATCATGGTTCATTCCATCAAAAATAAGTAAAAGAAAATAAGTAAAGTAAAAATAAGTAGTAAAAGTAAGTAATAAGTACTATGAGCAGACAGACTTTTCTGACTATCAACATTCAACCAATCTATTTTCGTTAGTCCACCGATGGAAAGCCTGCTATAATCGCCACTGAGCCTATTCGCCCTCTACACATACGCAAGTCACGCCAGCGCCACCTAGCGGGCGGAACGAGCAACCCTCGCATGTTGCCGACTCACGGTGCCTCAAGCATGCGGCATAGTGGCGAGCCTACTTCAGCGAGCTTCTGAATAATCCGAGGTATGTCTGTCTCTTTGTTGCATAATCATATTATCGAATGGAATTTATCTTTCAGAGGGTAAAATTAAGGTTAGTAGTTTATCAAGTTACTAGCTGTGCCCCGCGGTGCTACCCGCGGTATAATGGATGAAGTACTCTTAACCAACAACATATTTAACTTAAACAAATTATTTCGACCAAATTAGGTACCATAAAAACGGTTTTTGTGAGTTAATCTTAAAAGATAGACAATATACTATCGCGGACTGTTTTTCAGATCATTAAAAGAGCTGTTATTCTTTAATACATATTTTTTGTATATCTTGAACCGTTTTCACGGCGCACGCAACGGAAGGCTTCAAAGATGAAATAATTTCTCCCGTTTTTTCCACATTTACCACTATATCTTTGCTCCTATTGGTCGTAGCGTGATGTTACATAAAAAAATAATAATACATGTGAGATCTTAAATAATAGTATTTGTAATATAAGAGAGTAGTAGGTCTTATTAATCGGTTTATTTAGTCTAATTAGCGTGCAAAAAACATATGTAATCGCATAAATCTCTCGACAAACAAATACCCTTTTTCAACAGATAAAAATAATGCAATACGCTCAATGTGAAATTAAAAGAGATTTTTCACCAACAAATGCCTATATTTTAGAAAATTCGAAGACTTGGCAGCGAGAACTGGTTACGAATATTGGTTTCACAATTTTGCGAGGTGCCGGACTGAGAAAAATCGGCAAACTTTCCGGATAATAGTTTTTCTCTGAAACTCATAAGGAAAATATATTTTCTACTTGGTCTAGCTCTACACCACACTTATAACGAAATGCAAAGTAATAATCGTTGAGGATCAAGATTTTGTGGTAACACGAGCACCACACTAATTCGTTTTTATTTCAAACTAGCTGACCCCAGCAAACGTTGTTTTGCAAAATGAAAAATTGATAGTAGCTGATTCTCCAGACCTACTGTATACGCATATAAAATTTGGTAAAAATAGGTAAAGCAGTTTCGGAGGAGTACGGTAACTAACATTGTGACATGAAAATTTTATATACTTTTGATAGATATGATCTTTGACGTTAGGAACACACCTACATTGCTTAGACAACAGTGAGTGCTTGTAATTTAATATGAACTTTATAACATAGCAATAAAGCTCAAATTGACTACGTTTTAGTTACAAATCATTTGTATGGGAAAAAGAAAAGGGCTATTTTTAAGGTTTTTCCAGCAATAATTCTAATTTTTCTCGCCGTAAAAACCATTCTTGAACTTCAACGAACATTTTAAAAAAGATTTGGCCAAATTGGTCCAGGCGTTGTTGAGTTATGCGCTTACCAACACATTTTGCGATTCATTTTTATATTATAGACTATCGGCCCGCCCCGGCTTCGCACAGGTAATTATTAGATTTTTTCTTGCCTCTTAACCTTCCCTAGACCTCCACGAACATTTCAAAACCAAAATCAGCTCAATCGGCCCAGCCTTTCTCGAGTTTTAATCAGACTAACGAACAACAATTCATTTTTATTTATATAGATATATAGATGATTACCTACCATATGTCATAAGAATAAAGTATTTCGAGTAAGTCTTAAATGGCAATCAAAAATTCGTTTTCCACCTTCAAATCGCATTTGTTGGCAACTTCGGGATGTCAGGTAGGTAATTAATCAGCAGAACGGTGGAATGCTTCGTTACGCGCGAAATTATCCAAACTTCCCACAGTTTGTTCCAATTTCAAATCTATGAAATGGCGAATGTAATTAGTGATCTCAGGATCGAATTTGATTTGATTCGATGGATCAGGTTCAGAATCGATTGTTCGATACTGTGTGGGGACTTCCCACGGTGGGGAGCTTTTATACTAGTAGTAGCTAAATTATGTTATATTATTGTAAATACATATGTTATAAATTTATAATACATCCACCATAACCATTAACCATTGTACCATTAATATTTTCACCTTTGCGCCATTTATTTAATGCGTTGTCGGAGTTTTTTGACACAGGTCAACCATATTTTGACAGTTAGGTATAGCGCGTAACTACCAATTTGGCATGCTCGATATTTGCTAGAAGTGTATTTGCTACATAATAATAATAATATAAGTAGTATAAAGCAAAGTCGCTTTCTCTGTCCCTATGTCCCTTTGTATGCTTAAATCTTTGAAACTACGCAACGGATTTTGATGCGGTTTTTTTAATAGATAGAGTGATTCAAGAGGAAGGTTTATATGTATAATAACATCCATTAAATAGTGGAGAAGTACAGTTATTTTTGAGGTTTCTAATGTGATGTCGTAAATAATTTCATTTTTTCCGCTTACATTGCAAACGCAGGCTGAACCCTACGAGTTTTATCAAAATAATGTACTAAGTATTGTACACATTGAAAAGATCTACAGAAAAGTCCTTGATGGTATATGTCTATCTCTTATGGATAACCCACAATAACTTTTTTTTGTCATTTACTTTTTACGACAAATAATGGCTAATTTTCGAAGCGATTTTAACCAATACAGCCAATTACAACCAATTAAATACCTTGAATACAATGTTCATTTTATATAGATCTATATGGCCCTTTACACCGTATGATTTAAGTGATTATTTTCGAAGATATTACAGATTAAAAAATTGCGGGACGTAGCGTTTGCGGCGCCGGCGGTACCGGCCGGCCGCCCGTTGCGGCAAGAGCGTGCCTATAAATAGCGCGTCTGAGGCCGCGGTTTTCTCAAAACTACTGGATCGATTTTAATCTCATAACATAGGCTATATATTTTATACCCGTGCGAAGCCGGAGCGGGCCGCTATGTTTTTATATACAACGTTCACAGTTTTTCTGTAGTGTATTTTTATCTATGTAAGTATTTACAAAAAAAAAAAAAAACTATGTAGTATATCAGTCACCAAACACCCATAGTACAAGCTCTGCTTAGTTTGGGGTTAGGTGATGCTGTGTGAGTAGTCCGTAAATATTTATTTATTTAGTATCAGCATTGCACCCGTGCGAAGCCGGGGTGAGTCGCTAGTGATTGAATAAATTAATGATAAAAGAGAAGAAAATAAATTACAAGTACAATAGGCGGCCGTATCGCCAGTATACAATATATAGATAGGTACCTAATACCTATATCATACTTTTTTTGTTTTGGGCATTTGGTTCTGCGTTTAGCTTTACTAAAAGCTATCAATTCAAAGCAAAATGGAATTTAGAATCCAGCACTAAATCTCTCACATTGCTTGTTGTCAGCTGCAAAGGTCGATTCAGCTTTCATTGTGTAACTGGAGGCTTCTGAATGGCCGTCGATAGGTACCTACCGTAATAGGTGACTACGGGTACTATCATGCATAAATACTCTAAGCGAAGTTACATAATCAAAATAGTTTCGATTTCGGCTGAGGAATCAGTATCAGTATATATTTGTATGTTTGTTAAGACCAAGTGTACAAATAGTGTGTATACTTGTAGATATAGTAGGTTAGGTACCCGTAAAACATTCTTGGAGCTTGCCACGAGACTAGCTGTCGCTGTGTGTAGTGCCCAGCAAAATTTATTTACTTACTATTTTACTTTATAATGTAAAAAGCTGAAAACCAGCGGTTTATCATAGTGTTATATATGGCAGATTAATTATGCTGAGCAACATGTGTAAAGGTAGTTAAAAGTAGTTGTAATAAAAAAAGAGCAGTGTTTAGGGAAAATAATGATGTTAAACATACCTACCTAGAACGGAGTAATAATAATAATAATCATAATTTATGCATGAAATATGGTACATATAAGATATTACATTTAAATTCGTTTCACATATTTGAAATACAAAAAACATTAGCATGCAAAAATTTTGTACAATAAAACATAATAAGTCAAGATTAAATTAAATGTCAATCACAGCTACTCAATCATGGTTCATTCCATCAAAAATAAGTAAAAGAAAATAAGTAAAGTAAAAATAAGTAGTAAAAGTAAGTAATAAGTACTATGAGCAGACAGACTTTTCTGACTATCAACATTCAACCAATCTATTTTCGTTAGTCCACAGATGGAAAGCCTGCTAATTCGCCCTCTACACATACGCAAGTCACGCCAGCGCCACCTAGCGGGCGGAACGAGCAACCCTCGCATGTTGCCGACTCACGGTGCCTCAAGCATGCGGCATAGTGGCGAGCCTACTTCAGCGAGCTTCTGAATAATCCGAGGTATGTCTGTCTCTTTGTTGCATAATCATATTATCGAATGGAATTTATCTTTCAGAGGGTAAAATTAAGGTTAGTAGTTTATCAAGTTACTAGCTGTGCCCCGCGGTGCTACCCGCGGTATAATGGATGAAGTACTCTTAACCAACAACATATTTAACTTAAACAAATTATTTCGACCAAATTAGGTACCATAAAAACGGTTTTTGTGAGTTAATCTTAAAAGATAGACAATATACTATCGCGGACTGTTTTTCAGATCATTAAAAGAGCTGTTATTCTTTAATACATATTTTTTGTATATCTTGAACCGTTTTCACGGCGCACGCAACGGAAGGCCTCAAAGATGAAATAATTTCTCCCGTTTTTTCCACATTTACCACTATATCTTTGCTCCTATTGGTCGTAGCGTGATGTTATATTATAGCCTATAGCCTTCCTCGATAACTGGACTATCCAACACAAAAAGAATTATTCAATTCGAACCAGTAGTTTCGAAGATTAGCGCGTTCAAACAAACAAACTCTTCAGCTTTATAATATTAGTATAGATGAACCAGTAGTTTCGGAGATTAGCGCGTTCAAACAAACAAACAAACTCTTCAGCTTTATAATATTAGTATAGATAAATGATACATCGCATATTTATTTAATTGAAAATTATAAATTATAGGGGATTATTTGAGCCGTTTGCCGGATGTGACAGCCCTGTCACAACCATTCAATACTTTAATGAATAATTATTATTAGACTCAATACTAGCTATGAAATAATATATTTCCGTATATCTTTTGCCTCGTCCAACGCATATTTTTTAACTATTAGGTCCTTACATATGAAATTGGCGTTTTGTATGGGAGGAACAAAAAGTCGAATATTTTTTAATATAATATATTTAATTAATCAAAGTATGAACCATTATTTTCTATGCACTTTTGCCATCTTATAGGTAGTTCATTGATCCCTTTACTAAAAAAACCAGTCGGACGGGAATCAATAAAATCTTTGAAGGCGATTTGGACTGCCCCATCGGAGTTGAATTTTTTCCCTTGCAAGAAGTTATCCAAATTTCGAAAAAAATGGTAATCTGTTGGAGCAAGGTCCGGGGAGTACGGAGGATGTCTTAGACTTTCCAATTGAAGCTCTTCTAATTTAGTAGCCGTCTGTTGCGCAGTGTGTGGTCTAGCGTTGTCGTGAAGCAGCAGTGGCGTGGAGCGATTGACCAGCCTAGGTTGTTTAGCCGCTAGCTTTTCCATCATGGTTTGCAATTGCTGACAATAGACATCAGCCGTAATAGTCTGGCCAGATTTGAGAAAACTGTAATGAACAATACCGGCACTAGTCCACCAAACGCTTACAAGTAACTTTTTTGGGGTTAATTTTCGCTTGGGGCAGGATTTGGCTGGCTGGCCAGGATCCAACCATTGCGCTGAGCGCTTCCGATTATCGTAAAGAACCCATTTTTCATCACAGGTAATGATTCGGTTTAAAATACCTTCATTATTGTGCCGGTTTAGTAATGTAACGCAGCAGTCGACGCGCGTTTGCCGGTTTGCTTCAGTCAATTCGTGAGGTACCCACCTTTCAAGCTTTTTAATCTTCCCAATTTGCTTCAAGTGAATTAAAACAGTTTTATCACTAACACCGCAGCCTGCAGCTAACTCGGACGTGGTTTGCGATGGATCCGCTTCCACAATAGCCTTCAACTCTTCATTATCAACTTGAGTCTCAGGCCGTCCACGGGGCTTGTTCTGCAAGTCGAAATTTCCAGAACGAAAACGTTGGAACCAAAAACGAACTGTGTTTTCTTTTGCAACACGACCGCCATACACATCATTCACCCTTCGAGTTGTTTCCGCAGCACTAGTGCCACGGCGGAACTCGTACTCGTAAATAATGCGATATTTTAAGTTTTCCATTTTGTAAAATGAGTGACGCAAACAGAAAAAAACAGAAGAAAAAAAACAAATGAATGACGATCATCGAAGCACAAATACATGAGTCTATAGCTGTACAAATTTGAATTTGGAATTCCTTACCAAAGAGGAGAAATTTGTGATTAAAGTGGCCAGTACGAAAAACGCCAATTTCATATGTAAGGACCTAATATTTTATTTTAAAATATAGGTATGACTGTCACTTTGTTGCATAATCGCATTATAGAATTTACCTCTCAGAGATAAAGAGGCGAACTCTAATGTCTTTAATAGGTAAGGTATTCATGCACGTGCGTTAATAATGACTGTATTAAAAACCGCCATGTTTTTTAATAAAGAGATTAACTGTGTCTTATGTAATTAGTGTCATGATGAGCTTGCTTATGTTGGTCAGTAACTAGTTTTAGTAACAATCGTTAGTATGTTCTGCAAGCACTTTTTCCTTGGTCTGGGTATTTAATGCTTAATAAAAAATATAATTATATGTACTTGTTTATCAGATGTCTAGTACCCGTAACACAAGCTTAGAGCAAAAGCTTGTTGTGTGGATTGAACAAAAAAAATTATTCATTTACTATATCGTCGGCTTATTGCAAGAAGTCATTAACCGACAAATCCAAAAGTGTGGCAAAATCAGTTTTAAACTTTTTATGACTTTAAGAGCCCATATCATCAAAACTACGGCAGTTATCAATATAATTTAAACGCCAATATATAGTGATATTTAATTATTATATAAAAAGCTGAAATCAGTCTAAATTTAATCATGGCAATTTTTTTAAAAGCTAAAAATGCAAAGATAATGATTTCTTGCGATAAAAAGTTTTGACTAAACTGGAGTTGAGTATTTCTGCAACAAAGTTATTAGTGGCCTCTTTCAAGTAATAAAATACAAAATAATCTTAAAAATAACGTCTTTTATTACTAAAAACTTAAGGGATTACCTTGTCTTAATAAAATAACTAAAATGGCCACAGAAATCAATCAATCAGGAAATATTGATATTTCGGTAACTGTCACCTCATCGCTTCCTTTTTTCCCATCAACTTCAGACCACAGGTAGGTTCGCTAGGTTTAGGAGCCTTGGGTGGTTGTTCAACTTTTTTGCAACACGTAAACAACATAAATCTTCGATTGCTTTATCGTTAAATATTCGTATTAATAAAAATAGAAATACCTACTTAACTATTTAATGTAGAATTTGAAACCAAGATAGATTAGCTTATTTCTCAAATTGTAACGAATTAAACAAGTTGGTATTGAAACTTTAAATAGGTACCTAACTGGGTAGTAACCTAGGTATGTACATTATTTTATGTAATAATCATCTATTAATGAGAAACCAATATTCAATGTAATTATTACTACCAGTTTTGAATTGCATCTCATAGCTCTAAAATCATAAGTGTCTAAGTTTTGTAAAACCAAACTATGGAAATAAATGATTTTGTATCTTGTATCTCATAAGACTCGCCGGCAACTTATAAGTAAACAAGCATTACATTGTTGTCTTAAAATGTATGTGTGCAAAAGTCATTACATGCATTTTCCTGTATAATTTTACAATAACAAAAATCACTAATAAAACAATACATCATTCAGGCGATTTCAGTCTTGTATTAAATTGTTTGCCATGTTTCGGCAAAAGTAATTAATGTGTATATAATGAATTCTATAAAAACGTTACTCGTTTTGATAGAAATCATTAAAAACCGTTAGTATTTTTTTTCCCAAATAGTATGATACGTCAAAACTAGTTAAGTGCAAATAATGAATTCAAGCAAAACTTAATCCACGGTTTGTAAACGTAAAAGCATTTTTAAAATGTTGATATGTCACATAAATGAATTATGTATGAAAATAAAAATGACAATTGTGTTTTGTTTTCTTTTGGTAAAATACCTATATTAATGTAAGTTAATGAATTTTATGAAACCAGATTGACCAAAAATGCAGTTATTGACTTTATTACCAAGCCATAACTTCTAAGTTTGAAGAGCTACAAATTAGTGAGTTTTACCAAAATGTAGAGCTCATCGAGACGAACACGTATCTATAATATGTATCTAACGCAGTTAGTGACTTCTTGCGACTAATGACTTCTTGCAGTAAGCCGACGATATAAATCAAACAGGAGATCTAGTCAAAATAAATATAAACAAAGCTAAGAAACAGTACAATATTTGAAGTTTTCCAAAAGGACTTCACTTCAGATTATAATTTTATTTAAAGGTTTTGAAAGCGATTGTACAATGTGGTTATTCAGGATGCCTTTCTTCGATTCATTTGGAAATGGTAATGGCGGGGTGTTAATGTAGCAAAGGTCTGACTCGCAAATTATTGTGGTCACGTAGACCGCTAATTGATGGTTCTTTGATTTGACCCGCACAGCCTCTGCAAATGTTGTTATTTCGTTTGACTTTCAAAGTTTGCACAGCCAGAGGTAGATTGGAAACAATAGGGATACCTTTTTTACAGTAAAATTGTGACATTGTTCAGCAGGAATTCGTACATATTAGAATTATATTCTGGATTGGTTCTGCAATTAAATAAAAGCTAATTTAATAAGAGCAGCTCAATTATTTTTATGTTTTATTTTCAGCATGTCATGATTGAGAGAAGTCCCTTTCTTGTGATAATGATGCCATGATAAAGTATTAATAAAATAAAACATTTTAAGGGTACTTAGTAGATTTTATTCAAGCGAATTTCACTTAGGGAAATTGAATTAAAAATAGCAGCCAAAAAGTTGCGAGAGTACCGTCTCTGTATTGGGGAGGTAAAACCGAACAACTTTTTAATAAACAATTTATTCACTATAGGTAGGTTAGACTTAGAAAGTAGCTAGTTGATTTTAAAAGTTTTGTGGCAGCTGGTGTACCTATTTGGTTCAAGTTAAATAAATAATAAAAAGAAAAAAAAACTTCTTTATAAAACGCCCTAAAGTAGACATTAATATTCTCACCATTATTCATTTGAAAAAAGATTACAACAAACATGTAGTAGTACGTACCCCTTAATCTTTACTTTTGATTGTCACTTCTCACTATCGTTATGAAAACGCCACTTATGCTAAACTGTTAAACCCTACAATTACACTCAGTTAAAGCCCCTACAATATCACTAAAACTACCAATGAAAATCAAGACTCATATCAAAGGCACTCAACGGAAACAATCAAAGGTGGAATTAGGTAAATAGAGCAACATTCGCCCGTGGAAATAGTCCCTGCCATAGTTTGGTACAAGCTTTTGCACTCCGGAAGAATGATTAAGTGGTACTTTCAGTGCAATAATTCTTTTGGCTCAAAGAGGGTGGATGTGTTGGTAATGTCCATCCATCATGATATCTGTGGGTAAAGGGGGAATGATCTAGCGGTGGGCAAAGGAAATGTGGCTTTTCTAACGAGTTTATCTAATCTTGGTGCTGAGCTATATTAGGTCGCATGAATATACTCTGAGAGCTACGAAAAGGGCTAAGCTCGTGGTTTCTTCACTATAAAAAAAAACTTTAATATATTAACTTAATTAGATTATTATTCAATCTATTAGATTTTTCGATATTGTTTCTAAGATTTGTAATACAAACAATGGAAAAAAATATTTCGTATCTTGTATCTCGATAAACTCTTTAAGTCACATTATTTTTATTAGGAACCTTAGTTATTTCTCGAATTAAGACTATCAAAGCAATCCATGAAATTCAAAAACCTTGCTATATAAAACAGACGCAATATCTGACGCTGGCAAGGAAATTAGAAAGCTAACCCAGTTAGTAACAGCAATATTACACTCTAGTACTCTATTACTAGTCTAGTTTCAAGTGTATGCAAACAAGCGGGGGTAGGGTAGCAGGCGGCGCAATAGAACCACCTTCTAACGAGATCTAATTCAACTTGATTCCCTCCCATCATCAGATTAGATTGCTTCAAGGCACCTTGTTCCTGCAGCTACCCGGCTAATGGCATGTAATTTTCTCTTTTCACCTATTTTCCCGACATTTTTCCGTAAACTTGTTGCATAAATTTCATAAGTGCTAAGTTTCTCCACAATTCTCCCTAAATGTAGGGAAATTACGTAATATAGCGTAATGCCTTCGTGAATTTGGAATCATTTATATTCAAGCTAGCTCTATGAGCGTGTATGTATTGATGTGAGTAGCTGATTAATATTAAAGATACGCAGTCGAGACTTATCTGCTTCAATTCGAAGAAGATTTATGTAAGTGCCTAGTCTAATACCGATTAGGAGGTACCTAATTTATACCACGTGTCAAAATAATATCAACTCAATAAAAAACATTAGGCATATCATTAGGATCTAGAAAAAATATTAAACTTAATGATTCATTTCAACTTTGTATGCAAGAAATGGAATAATAAATCGTTGCAGGCATTGACAATAGTTCAAAGCACGCAATACAAATCACGTACCTACATACTTACTTTTAAGTAGTGTTAATTACTATAATACCTAGATAAGAATTATGAATCAATTATCGTTTTATCCTACAACATCAATTATTCATTTCATTGACTACTAATTGTTAAAGCGTTTGTAATATTAAATTTGTGTAAAAATAATGAGATGCGTTCCTTTAATTAAAGCCTTATATTTAATTTGTGTAAAAAATAATGAGATGCGTTACTGTAATTAAAGCCTTACAAGTAATTAAAAAAGTTTTAAAACCTACAAAAACTATGGTTTGATTATTCGTCGTCTAATCAACGTTTTTCCGGTTTCCAACGTTAACCTTGGCAATACTGACGTTCCCAACTTTCGAGCACCATTGATTAACAATCCTATCAAAGTAAAAAGCAAATAAAAAGCTATAGGTGAATCCTTTTCGGAGCATTATTCTGGCAACCCCTGCTAATCCTACATTCAAATTCCGGTATCTCAACTGCTGTTCTGTGTGGCAGTTGCCAAAACAAATGCTCGTTTAGCAAATTAATGAATCGCTGGAACGAAGTATGAATTTAAATGCTACCTCTGTGGTAATCTCATCACAAAGAACTCGCCATGGCTTATTGTTAGATTGATTATATCTGCCTACGTACGAGCAATTAGATCGGTGTTTTTAGTGTCCGTCAGGATGGCGTGTCTCATGTCTGAATAGTCACAGGTTATGCACCAAATAACTGTACCTAAACTGTACTAAACTGTACCTATATTAAAAAAAAACTGTACCTCAAGCAATTAGATATAAAATACATTGTGATATGGACACGCCATTCTGACGTCAGGTTGGCGCGCATAATCGTGTATCTCCCCAACGTGTGGGAACTATGCTCTGGAACATATATCAATAAACTGTACCTAAACTGTACCTAATAAAACTGCCAACAAAAAAATTGTATTCACACGCGATATCTGTCAAATCAAGAAAGAATTTTTACTACTCATTTATTTGATTTAATGGCATGACGCAATCATGTTTGCCGATCAATTTGCAGCAGGCGCTTGTTGTCTCGTAATAATTACATATAATATTATTAGAATATAACATTAAATTCACATATACCTACATAAGAAGGAAAACTATAACTTATTTTTAATTAATAGAAGGATATATACTTAATTTTTCATTAATTTCAAATCAAACTTATTTCTAAGGTTCCGTACCTCATTTGGAAAAAATGGAACCCTTATAAGATCACTCAGTTGTCTGTCCGTCTGTATTGGGAAATTTGGTGATAAGCAAGGTTTTATAGTACAAGAATTTTATAGTAAAGGGATAATTATCAAAATAAAAAAATAATTGGTTATTAGTTACGACCGTAGTATTTAATTTAAATCCGTCAGCACAACCTACTGCAATAATGTAAGCCGTTGAATCGAACGCACAAGTGTTGGATACCATAGTTTGTATTTTTCCCGTTCTCGTTACTCGTTACCAAATATTATTAAAAAAAACTGATTATACAGATGAATCGATATTTAATGAGTTTCCTACATTAATTGAAAATTGGAAAGGTTTGGGAAAAACAAAGAAACGAAATCGGAATACCTTTAAAAACATGAAGAAAATAACTTTATTAGTAAATGGCACAGTAACGAGAACGGGAAAAATACAAACTATGGTATCCAACACTTGTGCGTTCGATTCAACGGCTTACATTATTGCAGTAGGTTGTGCTGACGGATTTAAATTAAATACTACGGTCGTAACTAATAACCAATGATTGAAGAGAAACTTCTATAGAATCGTAGTGATTTCAAACCGGATGCAAAAAGATGAAACGGAAATGGTAAGAGACACAAATACAATGCTTTATTTAATCTCTTTGCGCGATACTTCGTAGTCTCAACTACGAAGTATCGCGCAAAGAGCTATTGCTGTATTTTATTTATATTATTTTGTAACATACTTTATGTAATACGCTTTATTGAAGTAATATAAATAATCCGAATAATTACAGATATATGTTTGTTTCTCTTATCATTTTAGCAGATGCGTTCATTTACCCTTTTTTTCTATTCGATATATATCATAATAATTATAGTTCGTAAGTAGTAGACTCCAATCGTGCGTCATAGCTGACACACACACACTTTTTTTTATTCTTCTTATTCTTTCGTCGATTTACTGAAGTTTCACTTCTATCGTGTGTGAATCGCACACACACCTTTTTTATTTTTTTATTTTTATAATTATCCCTTTACTATAAAATTCTTGTACTATAAAACCTTGCTTATCACCAAATTTCCCAATACAGACGGACAGACAACTGAGTGATCTTATAAGGGTTCCATTTTTTCCAAATGAGGTACGGAACCTTAGAAATAAGTTTGATTTGAAATTAATGAAAAATTAAGTATATATCCTTCTATTAATTAAAAATAAGTTATAGTTTTCCTTCTTATGTAGGTATATGTGAATTTAATGTTATATTCTAATAATATTATATGTAATTATTACGAGACAACAAGCGCCTGCTGCAAATTGATCGGCAAACATGATTGCGTCATGCCATTAAATCAAATAAATGAGTAGTAAAAATTCTTTCTTGATTTGACAGATATCGCGTGTGAATACAATTTTTTTGTTGGCAGTTTTATTAGGTACAGTTTAGGTACAGTTTATTGATATATGTTCCAGAGCATAGTTCCCACACGTTGGGGAGATACACGATTATGCGCGCCAACCTGACGTCAGAATGGCGTGTCCATATCACAATGTATTTTATATCTAATTGCTTGAGGTACAGTTTTTTTTAATATAGGTACAGTTTAGTACAGTTTAGGTACAGTTATTTGGTGCATAACCTGTGACTATTCAGACATGAGACACGCCATCCTGACGGACACGTGTTTTTAACGTCGAATTCATCGAAAACGTTTTTACAGTATATGAACGAGTATCCATACAAACAAATGAAACCACTTTCAATAAAACAACTACAGAAACGGCTCGTCCTCTAAACTCGTAGAATTTCATAAAATACACGTCATTTTGACTGATGCTCGAAAACAATCATCGCACGCCATAACCATAAGTTTTCATTTAATTTAAGCGGAACTTAAAGCGGCTTTCAGTCAGACGGTAGGAGCCAACGCAGCTATTAATCTTGGGGATAGTCGGAACCTTCCCGAACAATTTATTACTCACGTTGTTTACAGACTGCTGATGGACGAACAACGAATAAGATAGATGAATAAGGCGGACGAATTTTTAAATCAACATGAGGTATCATAGCTTACTTAATATAGTTTTCTTTTTTATATTTTATTTTTAGTTACATTTGCAACTGTCCTAAGACTGGCTTGGAATGAAAGCTTAGCAACCAGCTCTCGTAAAGAATACAGAATTTGTATTAACAAATATATGTGCATTCAGATAACTTATTCGAAGTTTATTGTACATTGACTAGCAATAAGTTTATACATTGTCTGCCCACGAGTCTAAACCAGCTAACCCCAAGTCCTATCAACTTGTCAAGATTAGGGTCAGACAACATATTCCGATTAACAAACTATCAGGTATATTGTTGTGTGCGTTTGAACTACCCATATGGGTAGCCATTGTTCGAAATGCCTGTTTCCTGAAAGGTTGTGTCATATAATTAATCATCTGTTATGCTTCTTGCTTAATATATCTTAAGAAAATATCGTCATAATTTCGGCCAGGAATCGTCCACTATTAACCAGGAGAATACGTAGATGTAGGTTTGGTTTTGTTTGTATATGAAAAAGCGACCGTGCTGCGGCAGCGGCCATTGCAGCGCCAGATAGCCTTGTCAAAGTTTTATTCGTTATGTTTGTAAAAATTATGCATAAACAGTGTTAAAAATGTTACGTTTACTTAAATAAGAACAAAAAAAAATTTATGCTACTAAATATAGACCGTATTAAATATCCGCCTATAGAGCCGGAGTATAAACGTGGGCAAATGCCTACCGACCCCATTGATTAATTTAGATTAAAGAATAAAGAAATCAGCATAAGTCCTAGAGTAGGTATACAAGTGCACACAGTACACGGATTATATCTTTGCACACACAGTTTCGACTGAACTCGGGAAGAAATATCTCGATAATGGCTAAGTAGCCAACTGTCAGTGGCTCATCTATAGTAAGACAATGATCTTAAAATAAAAAAAGGCAACCATTCATATGCATTTCCTACATTTTAGCGTTAAAATACCTGTATATTCCGATCCAAAATTATATTCATCTTGTAAGAGTACAATAGCCAAACCGAATTAACACGCACACCAACTTTACAATACGGGATGATGAGACGTCAACAACGGGCTGGGAGTTTCCGAAATGTGTAGAACTTAAAGGTTCACGAGGTACTTATCCCAAAGAGGATTATACCGACTCATGTGTGTAATTTAAGTTGAGCGCTAAACTTCGCGGTTACCAAATTGCATTCTCAGGCATTGCTGCAGTGGTTTAGTTTAATTAGTTAATTATATCAACAGTGACATAGAACAGCTACATTTAGTGAATATTTTCGATAGAATTCCGACTAAACTGAATATGTTATTGCACTGAGTTTTGGAGACCGGTTTTTTTGCCGTCGCTTTGCCTTAGAACTTCTTCTTGATTTGGACTTAATGACCTTAGTGCTAGTGTAGAAATTAACAGAATAATAATACTAAATTTAGACTTTATAGCAAATAACGATAACCGGCTCGTTGCTGCACATACATTAGGTACATTTTAGTAATAAAATTGTTTATTGGACTTTATGATTACCTATTTAATGTCTTTTACTTTTGATTGTGTCACTACAATGCTTTGACAATTTTGGAACTGTAGCAAATAGACACAGGATAAAGAGACTCACTTAGATCTAAGTAATGGAGTACCTGACCTGATGTTCTGAGGCTTAACTCACGCGACAGGCACTATTTAGTTCTATTATTATTCTATTCATTAGGTAAATTGTAACAATATGATGTTATATCCTGCGCTTCATATCCGTCGTCACAAAACCTCTTTTGAAAATGAATAGGGTATCTCACGTTAATTTTGAAAGTGATAAAGGCGTCGGAGTTGGATTCTTTAGTTGGATATTAGAAGTTAGTACACGAGTTCTAACCATTCACACTTGTTCACGAATCATTAAACGTTTACT
This sequence comes from Gymnoscelis rufifasciata, assembly GCA_929108375.1. Taxonomy (NCBI): domain Eukaryota; kingdom Metazoa; phylum Arthropoda; class Insecta; order Lepidoptera; family Geometridae; genus Gymnoscelis; species Gymnoscelis rufifasciata. The sequence goes on from OV815303.1 coordinate 2,307,435, forward strand.
TACACTCGTGACTGCCAGGTCCGCCTGTCATAACGTCTGGTCAAGCCGAATCGAATCCGGACGTGCCCGGAATGAAGACGTCAATTGGATGGCATTACCTATTCAAGGGCAAAGGTCTTGTGAAATTGTGACTTTGGAGAATTAGCTACATCTAAAACGGTAACTCGTCAAGCTACAGGAAGGGATTCAATTGATTTATGCTGACCAAGAGAGCTATTCTGTTCATGGCATACGTAAGAGCCATCTGTGTACTGTGGCATTTTATATGGACCGTAAGCCATGCCGTAAGCGTTTGGTCAAGATTTCGTCTCGAATCAAACTTTGGCTTAACAATAACATTCCAAAAGGTTGAAGTCATCTTAGATTTCAATGATGAGTTAATAAAATATTTAATAGTCCTCCTGAATAATACTTTGCCTAATATGTATTAAAAAGATCAAGTTTTTTAATATACCGTTTTAATAGTATTATTTTTTATTATTTTATCTTAAATTATTATTAACTTGACTAATTGAAATTGTTATAAGAAAATATATATTAAACTTTTAAATGTGTTGGACCCTAGTCTGTAAGTTCAATAGAGTATTTAAATAAATACATAAATGCCAATGCAAATGCCGTTAGAGAGTAGCAGTATTTTTATAAAGCAGTACCTATAATATTGTTACAAAAAACACATTAATAAACAGATTGTACAAATGTCTATAAAAAGAACCTACATTCCTGCCATTTCCCATAATACACAAAACCTTTCATAGCAACGCTTGGAAGTACAAAAACTATCCTGGTAAAACCCTTTCAATAAGAGCCCTCAAAGGTCCTTTATCACAAATTTGTCATCCATCCCAACCAAACACATTTCAGCGCCAGATTTAATCAATACAGACGATTGGGGCCGAAAAAATCAACGATTTGAATCGACCAAGACAAATTGAAACAATAAACTCAAAAGAAAAGGTGTCAAGTTCACCCGTCGAAAAAAAAATAAAAAGAAAGATCCAAGAACAACTCAGTGAAATCAAATTAGACTCGAGCAAGGAAAATGGAAACTAAAGAGCCGTTGGTGTAAGACCTTTCAGGGTTAATCAAACGAGCAATCTTCCAGATTATGGCTCCAAATTAGTCCCACTTTGGCACAACAAAGAAACCTTCAAAGGGGAGACGGTATGATGGAGTTTTTAAATGAATTAGTTTGTTTAAAACGAGTTGTGCTTCGGATTTTCTATTTTATAAGCGATGGGTCTGCGAAAACTGAACTTTAAATGATTTATTTAAAATGGAGCCTTGTGTATTGAATTATCTTAAGAGAAATCGCATGACATGATGATTTTATGAGACAATGACATAATGTTATAATAATATAGGTACATGATATAATTATTTTTGATATAATTATATATGTTAGTAAATATAAAAAAAATCGCTTCACATCGTAGTTAATTGCATGCACACAACCATAAAACAAACTACGGATTTCATTCTGCCTTAATGGTAATGCTATGCTGCGCCTAGCACATAAAACGTGTTTAAAAGTATTTTATAAATATTGTTCAAGCTGCAAAACGACAAAACCAATTTTACGTCACCATACAAAAGCACCTGTGCAAACAATAGGTAGGTCCTACCTACGTAGGATTAAAAAGCAAACTACTATCGGGTAGGTATAGAACAGAAGGCGTATTTATACAGTTGATGAGACCGCCGCACTGGCTTTAATTACGGGACCGAGCTGGACCGAGGTGAGGCGACTGATTCAGGTCACCTGTAGGACTGGCTCGGCATACGAGGAACTATTTCTCTGGCACAAATTACAGTGACCATTATTATTTTTAGAAGAGAAAATATACTGCGCCTGCTTTTCATCATCGTTTTGTTAAAAAGGTAAAAAAGTTGGTTCGAAAAGCAATCAAAAACATGTAGAACCTTCAGGGATCGTTTGCCATAGGTGCAGGATTCTGCTGAGTAAGTTTATAATAAATACTTATAAGTTTATATAATACTAGCTGACCCCAGCAAACGTTGTTTTGTTTATATAAAATTTGGTAAGAATCGGTAAAGCCGTTTCGGAGGAGGCTGGTGGAACTACGTTGTGACATGGAAATTGTATATATTAGATTAATAGATTTCATCATTTTATCAATGGGTACATTTGTTTCCAATAAGAGATACCTATATGCTTAAACCAATAATATTGGTACCTATGTATCTGTGACTCGCTTTGTCGAAACATTTCTAACACTGAAGCACAATCGCCCGTATATGACGACGGAATGAACGCCATAAATGCAAGTATTTAATGTGAAATAGTTCACCACCGTTGCTATCTCATTATTCAGTTTAATTAAAATCGTCATAGAACGATGGAGTTTAAAGACGTGTTTAAAACGAATAACGCGTTAATATGATATCTAAGTACATACATACAAGCTCGTCTCTCTGTAAATTATGCGTCTGTACACAGAAAATAAAAGAAATATCAAATGCAGACACCTACTCCCTTTAGAAAGCTTTTACCAGTAACTGGATGAGACCACTCCACCTTAGTAATAGTATTTTAGAGCACCTTTTAGAATCGGAGTGACTTTTTAGTATAATTCTCGCAAGTGCATAAATTACTTGAGTGATAGGTTGATTTTATTCACCGTGTCATTTGTACCTACATTTTACCTAGATACGCTTTGAGGTCACTTTATTATGAATACGACTATGACATCTTCAGTGCACATGAAGGTAGGAATTTTGACTATTTTGTATGGGTGGTCACAAAAAATCATCAAACACCAAGTAATCATAATCACACCGTACATATTAATTCGTAAATTTTTCAAAATAACTAGGGATTTCATAATACTTATAATATCCTACTTGTAGCATGAAGTTACAATACCCAAGACTCAGAAGCTTTGAAGTAGGTTAAGGTACCCATGAAATATGAACATGTTCCTGAAAAGTTTTAACACGTAAATAGGTTTTAACACGTAGTAGGTAAGTACCTACCTTACAATAGTTAAACCCATAAAACCCGATACCCGTGTTTCCTTCAGCTCGCATTTCCCTAAAAGATTCAACAAAAAACATCCCTGTTAAACAAATCTCCCCAAATTCAATATCTGAAACTGTCAATGGGGATACTGAACTTTAATAATAAAACAGCGAAAAGACAGGTACTTGCACTGAAACTCAACCAAATGAGGGTTTAGAGATTTGTTTCGGTGGATTCGGCGAGATACGTTTATTAAAGAGGGGAATAATGGTATATTCAAATTTAAGAGAAGCTCTGTTTGAAAACGATCTGATTTGAGCACACCTGCGTCTCGATACCATTTTATGCAAAACAGTGTGTATAACACAGCCAATTTCTTGGTTACACTTTATATAGGTATGTAGGTATGTATTCTTAATTGTTTAAACTTCATATACCTACCTACTATTTATGCTTGGACGTAGGTGATTGATTTATGCATCATGCGAACCCTTAGGTCGGGTTAAGATTAAGGATTAAGATAGATAATTCGTCGAAAAATCTTTAATGCTGCCAATATTGCATTAAACGCTTCTTTCTCTATTGATAAAACATGAACAATACAATTACTATGATAAATAACCACCTCAACCAGTATGATGTTGGAAGTTGGAGCCCTAAACATAATAAATATGGGAAATATGTTCTGAATAAGAGAGTGGCTACTTGGCATTAGAATTGTGTCGCTGTCGCAATAAACGTCAGATAGAAAGGACGTGGAACTCGGAGAAGCTTCCTGGAAGGCAAGATAAGGAAAATAATTTTCAAAAAGTACGGTTGATCTTAAGTCACGCGGTTTTAACTATACTCTTTTAATGTTTTATTTTTTTATATCTCCAATATTAATTGTTGACGGAATCAGGTAATTAATAACAATATAATAATCATTCACTGCATAAAATATAAGTACATATTAAAATTGAAATTAAGTTCTCATACTTCACCAAAAACATTGGCATGCATATTATTTTAACAATAAAATAAGTCAATAGATTAAATTTATGTCAATTCTGCGCGGAATTAAGCAACATTATAATGTAATGTAATTCTATGAAAATCGTTTTGAATTACAAATATTAAGCTCTGCCTCACAAATAATAAGTCCAAGCCTCGATACAAAATACAATTTACGAAACCATTACATGCCTGAATGCAAAATTCAATGGGTATTATCGTCCCCCTTCTAAAGCAGTTTAATCCCATGGATAAATAATATCAAATCCCTATCGAATTAACAATAAATTGCGGGCTGCTAATGCCCTGTGCCATTATGAAGCAATTAATCAAAAACCATGAACGAACTCCCAAAAATGAGACATTCCCACAAATGACAAAATCAATATTTCCGATTTCCAATTCAGAGCTTACGGTGCATTTTATTTCAAATGAGTCTTGGTTCCGAAGCACCTAAGTACGACGCCGATGGTTTCACGAGCTGCCTAAACTATGTTTGTAAGCATTTTTCTTTATATCTCTCCCTTCGAAGAAAATCGGCTGATTATCAAAAAGCCTCCCACATAGATTTAAGGGGTGTTGCTATACTCACTATGCTTGGCAAGTGGGTTGGAGTGTGAAGCATAAGGTATGTGCTGCCCATCTTCTAGTGAGATTGTATATAATTAATGCGTATTAATTACTCACATAAACTTAGACAAGTTAATATTTAACAGTACAATTGACATTCTAGTCCTATTCAGTAAATATCTCAATTTTTAAGATTAACATTGTCACAAGTTTAACCAACATTAAAGTGTAATAAAAGAAATATATATTTGTACCACTGACACCTGATTCTGGGTTTGAGTATTTTTCATTACAATTTTTAGATTCTACGCCTATTTAAAAGATCGAAAAATATGCCCTCACATTTTTTTTTACAGAAAATTATTGAATAAATTTTACAGTACAATTTTAAAATTATGAATTAGTCTTATTCATAACATTTGTACATGAACAATTTTCACAGAAGGATCTGGGTAAATCTTGGTATGCATGATGGGAAAAAAATGGATCATTTATGAAGTGAGAAGGATTCTGGATGCAGGAAAGGATTTGATTGTATGGATTCAGAATCCTGAAATCAAATAAACATTGTAAAAGTAAACAACAAGTATATTACCTACTTCAAGAATGAAGAAAGTATGAAAAGATGAAAATTGTTAAATACCTATATTGTTATGCAATATTTGGGTACCAAATCACTCCAGGCATCATAATTTAGTTTGTGAGAAAATGTGTAGGTAAGTTTATTCTTTTTGTTAGAATTAATATTTTCTGAAATTTAATTAATGTATGTACTTAGCTATATTGATATTTTTATTTGTGCTACATTGAAAAACTGAAAACATTTGAGTATATATTTTGAATTTCATAGCTTGTATAGAGCACTTGTACTCGCAATAATATATTTTTTGTGTCCAAAATTACATTTGCACAAATAAGTATCATCTAGAGCACAAATGTAAGAAATAAAATCTTCAGTAGTGAGAAAATAACACATATAATAATCAAAATCGGTTCATAAACGACAAAGTTATCTGCGGACATACATAAAAAAATAATATATATATACGGTCGAATTGAGAAACCTCCTTTTTTTGAAGTCGGTTAAAAATAGCAGTCAGTACATAAATAAAGTTTTTTATTTTGATTTTAAATGGCAGCTACTCTGTCACGCTCAAGATTAAATTTATTTATAGAGCTTAGAAGTAAATATAATACCAATAGTGGTACCATGGCGTTTGGGTAATAGTTGGTGGACCATTAAGTGAATGCAAGACTCAATGTGAAAGTGACTTTGTTACTTTTGTGTGTGTTATGTTATATGTCCAATAAGAAAATTTTAATATTATGTTAATTTGTATAATATTTTTGTAATACAAACATCATGGTAAATGTAATGAATGTTTTTAATCTAATATCTAGATAATTAATAATGGTTAGCTCAAGTAATGCAAATTCTTACTAGCTCTTCCTCAGTTTGGAATCGTTTATTTAAATCGAAATCATCGAAAATAGTTTATTATAAGGTATATTCCATGTAAATAAACTACAAAAAATTCTATGTTTTTTTTTAAATTGAATAAATAAATCTTGGACAATAAATTTGCAAGTATGATTGGTGGGTTTGTTTATTGTAGTAAAGTTATTGCCTATAAACCAATATAATATTACCGAGATTTGGTATTCATAATAATTATAATCTTCCTAGAGGTTCCGTAAAACGTTAAAACGTAAGTGGGAGCTCGCAGGTCGCAGGTGAAAGTTCTCTTGTGGATAAAACGAGATATTCTTGAAAACAAGGTAACACATGTTTTACAAATAACTACATATCTAAATCAGACTAAAAGAGTAATTGTAGTTACGAGATAATAGGTTATATTCCTTCTAAAAATCTAGGGAATCAAATTAATATTTTTCACTATCGATCGGCTTTGTGCGAGCTCGTAAGAAATCAATGTGAATGGAAGGTTGTACTTACGTATGGCAAAACGGTTGCTATCTTACAGCGCAGGGCAGTCACTTATACGAAACAGGGATTTACCGTAAATGCTTTGATTTAAAACAGTTTTAGATTTTTCACTTTACGATTTTCACAGAAACATCAGAAACAAAACCTTCCGCGGCGACGAAACTGAACTTTTTCAGTATTTTTAATAGATGGCGCTAGTATCGGTTTTGAAATATTGACAGCAGCCTGTAATGTTGCCAACTGAAACGTGAATTATTGCTATTCTGGAAATATTTCAATTTGTGAATATTTCACGCATTTCATTTTTATTTTTCATACTGATCAGATGTGAAATACATGGGACAGGATGGTAAAATGAAATTATCATAATTTCAATTTAACAAAAAAATATATAGGTAGATATTAGTAAATTTCTATACCACGACAGAAACTTATATAATATTTATTAGTAAAAACCATTTTATGTAACATACCATATGTAACATACATTGAAAAAATTGTTTTAAAAAAAAGGAAAGTAATTTACATGTTTGTTTTATTTGAAAAGAGCATGAGGCGCACGGTAATTTCTAACTGATTGATTTAGAAATCAATGCCAGAGTTTTGTGTCCAGCTGTGCTGCAGTAAAAGCCGTGTTGGCTAAGTTAGCTTTATATAGGTGCTATAATGGTGAAGGCAAATATCGTGCGGGAATCGAAATTATTCTGAGAACTTTAAAGATTTTGAAGGACTTGTGGCATTCACTAACCCGCGCTTGGCCAGCGTGGTGAATAAAGGCCAATTCTCACTCGCCAAGAGAGAAGTCCCTGTCCTAGGACAGTGGGAACGTTAATAAGGTCATAGAATAATAAAATACTACTAGGGTAATGATGATGTGCTGCAGCCATTTACAAAACGAATAATTTTTAGGTTAATAAATTCCGTTCAACATGTATAACTTACTTATTTTGTTCAATGCATTATATGCAATTCCTTTAACGCACTCGAAATATTAGAAGACAAATTTAAAATCGGTGTATTCAATAACACAACGTTTATTGCAACAGTATTGTATGTACATTAAGTTTTTTTACAGATCTTTATAGGTCGATCAGATCGACTCGATCTATATATCTATATATGACAGTTAGGTATGATCTTAGTATGTATAAGTAGACTCGAAATCAGTGTTACGTAACAGCAAAGCCTTTAGTAAAAAAATACATTAGTTTTTTTTTCACTAGAAAATACCAAGTGTTTATGTTTTGACAGGCGCGGACGGGACCCTCCGTCTAATTTAACCTAAAGGCGTATTAAACTAATTTTTCACAGGTATTTTTAGCAGAGTATAGAAAGCTCAATGTGACCACGACCGCTCTGTCAAGAGTGAAACGACAGAGAAGAAGATAGAAAGCTAAGATTCAAAAGTGGACATACCTAATTATTAATAAAATATACAGATTTACTACCTACTTTTTACAAACCTGATACGGTCACAAATTTTGTGAATTTCAAATTCAAGGAATCAAACAAATGGGGTTTTTTTAAGATTATTTTATGAAAATTAACTAAAGTGATAAGAATCGTCAGTCTTTCATAAATGCCATAAAAATAAATAAAAATTTACATTTAAATATCAATAAAATTTAACCTTATTTCTAAAGTTAAATGAAACATTATTCAATTATTACATTAATTATGCAAAGTCAACACCAGTGTCGAGTAAGTCTCTTATTAGCACCGTAGCTTTGCGAGGCAAAACCCTGAGCAAGTGACCTAGCCCTAGTAAATGTTTGGGCACCGATGCTTCTGGGTAATTCCGACGAACGCTGTCCAAGATTGAACGTGCGGCCTCTATTGGTGTTATGGTTCCAAAATAGCTTGGTATTCTGAAATGTAACACAGTTATTAGTAGTAGTAGTATGTACCTAATATCAATAATAATCAGTTGTAAAACAATGCTTGCATTGACTTTGCCAATTTAGTAAAAACATTATTGACTGCCTCAGTGGCGCGGTGGGCGTAGATCCACTTGCGGCGCAAGAGGTAGCGGGTTCGATTCCTGCCGAGGGGTCAAGTTTTTGTATGTTTTGCTTCTTGTATGTTTTTATATATCAGATGCCTAGTACAAGCTTAGAGCTTACCACGGGGCTAGATGTTGTGTGGATTGTCCGGGAATATTATTATTTTTATATTATTATTATATAAATTTCAAGTTAACAGTAGTGAACTAATAGTAGTAGATCAAAAAAAAAGTGTGTGTGCGATTCACACACGATAGAAGTGAAACTTCAGGAAATCGACAAAAGAAAAAGAATAAGAAGATTAAAAAAAAACTAAAAAAAAAATACTATGCAAAAAGATTTTGTTCGGGCGGTCACCCATCCAAGTACTGGCGTCGCGCAAAGTTGCTTAACCTTGTTAGCGTTTAAGATTGGCTTACCCGACAGGTAAGCCAATCTTATTTCCATTTCCGTTGCATCCGGTTTCAAATCACAACGATTCTAAAGAAGTTTCACTTCAAAAATGCAAAAAATAATAATTTTAGGTTTACTTAATTGTAGGAAAATGGGCTCATTACCTTAATCTTACTAGATCCGGCATGTCATCACTAACTATAAACGGATAGATGTGAGTAAGAGTTACATGCACTCCATCTATTTTATTAACTCTCAGATCTTCCATTAAACTCTCAGCTAGGCCTTGTACTGCAAACTGTGCTACACTTAGAGGCATTTGATCCTTTATGTAGCTCAGTCCAGCAACTGATGTCAAAGCCACAATGTGTCCATGGTTCTTGGCTTTCATTTCGGGCAAGAAATGGTCAATCAACTGCAAAAATAAAGAAATTTTTTCATATAGTACCTTTTCAATTGATTAATTATATAAAGGATTTGCTTTTGATGAACCCTTAACAAACAACACTACAAATTAATTTATATTAATATGTTCTTTATATTATGGATCTCTTGCATAATTTTTAAGAAGTTATTATGTTTTTTTTCAATTAGTAAATAAATAAAATTAACAACTAACATTATTTATACTAGAAAATATTTATGACTCGGGTTGAAGTTTTTTAAACTGACAAATTACATTAGTACATATATATCTTTATTAAAAAAAAATACATATAGACATTGTTTTTTTGTTATTTTGCATTAAAAGAAAACAATCTTATTTTTCAAAGCTTTAAGAATATGTTGTATCTACTTTATCACTTATCAGTCAATAACTTAATACCTTATTTAGATAGCTATTGCTATCACCAAGTAATCCACAACTTTATGTTGGTACCTACACAGATGGCTACAGCTACTACTGTTACTATGACAGATAAATTGGTTGAGTCACTTAAAAGTAAGAAATTCAGAACATACCCAAAAGTAGGATGTTAATGTAAGATCCAAAGTAACATGAATATCCTGAGGTGGTTGTGTCAACAAGGATCTTGGGCTTGGAATGCCACAGCAGTAAAACAGCATGCTCACAAAGCCAACATCTTTTTTCACAAGGTTCGCTAATTTATGTACATTCTCTTTCTTTGCTACATCACAAGTGTAAAGAGTAGCTTTGCCTCCTCGCCGTTTGATATATTCCACAGTATCTTCATTGGTGTCTTTGTTTTGATCAACACAGAGCACGGTTGCTCCTAGTTGTGACAAATGAATAGCTAATTCTCTACCAACTCCACGGCCAGAACCAATGACCTAGAAACATTTTTTTTAAATTACTATATCTGAATTAGGGAGCAAACTCAATTTAACATTTTATAATAATTTATTTACAAAGTTATAATTACTTACCAATGCAGTTTCTCTTTTAACGCATTTCAATGGTGGTGGTTTAATTAAAGCATAGGCAGCTTGAAACACCGCACAAACAGCATTTACTACCACCCAAGCTATATCAATCATCAAAATGCAGAAAGAATAAAATCGCAGCAACATTTTTATAGGAAACATAAGATTTAAAACAGTACTCATAAGTGTTTCAACAATCTGGGATTCCTGAAATAAAGTGAAAAAGGTAACTATAATTAATAAAAACACTAATTTTATAGGATTATTGTAATTAGTTTATCACATATTCTAACCCATTACCTATGTGATATTATTTTAGTTTAAGTGGTAAAACTTACCATTGTTGATTTTTTAATGTTTCGAGTCGTCATGTTTCACTCGCCTAATCATGTTCACTGACATTGAACATTGATTTAAAATGAACAGTGCAACCTGATAACCGTTTTTGATTACTTTTAAATAAGTAGGTACTTAGATAACATTGGTTCCGGCTGTTATTGTTATCATATCAACAATGAGATATGAAAAGAACGTGTTCCGTGTTCCTTTAAATTAACATTAAACAATTAACATGAATGTTACACAGGGTTTCTAAACTTAATCACAGTATTTACATTACCATAACAAAACAATATTTTCTTGTAAATTCGTTTGTTTTGCCACACAAACGGATAAAAAACAACAACCACCCATCGAATCGAGCTAAATTGACGGATTGTAATTTTGACATTTCGTAATGGCGATTTAATAAAGTATGACGTTGATTGAATTTGTGGTAGATATTTAAATACAAAAGCTGGTAGCACTATGTTTAGCACACACACTCAAAAAAATTTAATGTCACTATAGAAAAAAACTGGATGTCAATGAATGAAGTCAAAGTCAAAAACCAAAGGAACCCACAATACATCAATAATAAATAGTACCTACTGTAATCTTCAGAATGTTGTTTTGTATTGTACGAAACAAAGAAAAGAAGAAGTAAATTTAACACAATAAAAAAAGTACCTATTGTGTTCACGTGTTGTATTTGTTCTTGTTGTACAATACAGTAAAAGTATTGTTGTGTCATGTAACTTTGTTGATTTTTTTATTTGAAAATAAAAAAAAACTTTGATTTTTGTATTATTTCCAATTGGATTGTATTAGCTATTGTTAATTTCAGTAAATACAGCTAATCAAAGCAACTCCATCGTGAAATTTTATACACAAAATAGAAAGATCAAAGAACATCCAGAGAGTATACTACTCACTACGCTACGTACGTCAGTACCTCAGTTCACAATCGAAAGTGATTATAAATTTATCATGAGGTGTTAATGAAGAATTTAATGGAATAAGTCCATTTCATTTCAGTGAATCTTATTCTAAAATACTTATCTGAAAAATGGCATTTGTATATCAAGGAGACCAAGAGCTAGAAACAAAGGCCAAAAAAGGTAAACCTATTAATTTATCTATTACTAGCTGGCTAGTATCACTCTACATATTACAGGAAACCGCATAATGATCCGTTCAGTTTCTGAATTTTTGTCGGCATAGCCGAAGATGATGATGTCCTCCGTGTCGTATCCGACAAAGGCGAACCTGGACTGTTAATATTTTTTATAGTGTGCCCAAATGTGTCTGGCGAAACCAAATTTAGAAAAGAAAAAATTTTGTTCGAAGATACAGACAGGAAGAATGACAGATGCGCCGAGGCACTTAAATTTATAATATGAATAAATACAAACTATTTTGTTTTAATTTTGCTATCTATTAATGAAATATTATTATTTTATAGTAATCACACCATATAATTTATTTTCAATTGAACGAAACTCAAAACTTTTTTTACTGTTTGATTAGCCGCAGAAAGGATTTCAGAGAACATGCACATAGTAGCGAATGAACCATCACTAGCGCTCTACCGCTTACAAGAGCATGTGAGGAAAGCGCTACCTCCGATGGTGGAGAGGAGAGTTGAGGTCACAAAGCTTCAACATGATCTGCAAGGCAGGTGCTATGATGTGGAGTATGCTCTGAGGTAAACATTTTTTTTAACTTGTATTATAGAGTTCCCATAGTCACTGGAAATCTTTGAGGTAGCCCTCCCTCAAGTCTAGTACTGAATGAGTGATGACACTGATGATGGTGTCTCTTTAATTGAAGAAAATTATGAGTATCACAATCATAATTTTAGCTTAAGGTCACCCACTACAATAAAAATAATATAAGTAAATTCTAGCTACTGTTGGCAAGGCACCTGTCCTGTCCCATATTGTTGGTGTCCTCACTATAGATAACAATTTCCTGTGACTATTGTGTATAATGTATGTTGGTTGGTACATGATAATATTACGCCCTGCCTGCCTGCTGCCATACTTGAACAAGCAAGTCTACATACTTGGCTATGTCTTATTTTATATTAAATCCTATAGTTAAACTCCAAGAATTAAACACTTCATAGCCCTTAGGCAATCCTAAGCCACTATTATGAACCATATTCCATTGATATCTGTAATAGACATAATTCATATAATTTGATTAAAATAAATTGTATTATCAATCTATCACAACAATCAATGAATTTTATTATTTACATTCAGAGGCATTTAACAATAAAATTGTGTAATTAACATTTATTTATTTCCCACATTTCAGTGCTGTAAAATCAATGGATGGAGCGGCCACCAGCTTCCAAAACATACAAGATATGCTAAAGCAATCAATATTCTTAAAACAACAGCTTAAGTATGAAGAAAGTAGGAGAAATAAAAAGGATTCAAATTCAGTTTACAAACGTCTCTCTGCTCATATTGTTTTGGACCTGCCTGATTTGTCCGAGTTCTCTATGGTGCGGGAGACAACCAATAGGATTGAGAACATCATGGCACAGGCTAGAGGATCATCTAATGAGTTGCACAGATCTCACACCACGCTTCACTAAGCTAAATTATCATTGCTTGTACACTATGCAGAGATGGGTTTCACACTGACATAATAACTGCTTATTAAGGTATTAATTATTTTCTAATCATTTCATGCTTCTTAGGGCTGATTTCTTTAATTCTCTAGTTCCTTAATATGCCTAACTGTCAGGTAATTGCATTGAAATAATGTCAAATAAAACCTACCTGACAATAAAAAATCAGTCTTAGGTTAATAAAAATCTACAAATTATTATTAGTGTGCATATAATACCTTGTCATCTGCCTAAACTCTTTCAAATTGTTGTGCTAACATTATATCACAGACTATAATTTTTGTACCTATCGGGACAGTGTAATGTTTATAGTGGTTGGTGTTGTTTGTAAAATTTTAATACAGTTCAATGAAAGCATGTACCCATGAAAGAGTTATCTACATTTTCCTGTGCTAGCACTGTGAAGCCTTGCTTGTTCCTGTTTACACATAATATGATGAAGAATAAATGGTAGAAGGTACTCATTCATAGCAACTTTTATTAACTGCTTCTCTTTCATGCAGAAACATGACAAACTGAACAAGAATTTTAGAACATCGAAAATGCGAGAGCGCTGATTAAGGAAAAGTAAGTTTAATTATAATTTAAACGCTTATTATCGAGTTCTGAGGTTCCTGTTTGGTGCCATACCCAAGTACATAGTTACCTTTACTAACCAGTAATGTAAGTAAGAAAGGAGGAACCTGTTCATTGTCTTTTCTTATATTATCCGAAGTAAATACTTATTCACATTAATTCAATTCAATTCACAAAGAAAATATTATATAAATACTAGCGGCCCGCCCCAGCGTCGCACGGGTATAAAATTTTCACGGAAATTATTAGAATTTTTCTCGCCGTAAAAACCATCCTATCTCTCAAGTTGGATCGAACTGCACATGGTGTGCGAATTTTATTATAATCGGTTAAGTGGTTTAGGAGTCCATTGAGGACAAACATTGTGACACGAGATTTATATATATTAAGATTATATTCGGAAAATAGAATAAAATCGGATATAGAAGGAAAGACGGAAAATAGAAGCGGAAATTTAGCAGTTATTTTATAAATAACTGCTACATTTCATAAAGCTGTGTATAGACAGCTCGCGGCTGCGGCGCGGCATTGTTGGGCTATCTGCAAACCTATATCCGCTCATCAATGTTCGAGTTGCCTCGCGGCAGCGCGGCACAGTATTGTACAATTGAGCCAATGTTCGATGGTTTGCCCCATGAGGTCAATACGCAGCTTTAGCGTCCTGCACATGATGCCGCCACGCACTGCCACCGTGCACAGTGCCGTCGCACCTTTATACTGTAGATACGCGCCGCGGGAAGCACGCCGCTTAGGTCCTTACATATGAAATTGGCGTTTTGTATGGGAGGAACAAAAAGTCGAATATTTTTTAATATAATATATTTAATTAATCAAAGTATGAACCATTATTTTCTATGCACTTTTGCCATCTTATAGGTAGTTCATTGATCCCTTTACTAAAAAAACCAGTCGGACGGGAATCAATAAAATCTTTGAAGGCGATTTGGACTGCCCCATCGGAGTTGAATTTTTTCCCTTGCAAGAAGTTATCCAAATTTCGAAAAAAATGGTAATCTGTTGGAGCAAGGTCCGGGGAGTACGGAGGATGTCTTAGACTTTCCAATTGAAGCTCTTCTAATTTAGTAGCCGTCTGTTGCGCAGTGTGTGGTCTAGCGTTGTCGTGAAGCAGCAGTGGCGTGGAGCGATTGACCAGCCTAGGTTGTTTAGCCGCTAGCTTTTCCATCATGGTTTGCAATTGCTGACAATAGACATCAGCCGTAATAGTCTGGCCAGATTTGAGAAAACTGTAATGAACAATACCGGCACTAGTCCACCAAACGCTTACAAGTAACTTTTTTGGGGTTGATTTTCGCTTGGGGCAGGATTTGGCTGGCTGGCCAGGATCCAACCATTGCGCTGAGCGCTTCCGATTATCGTAAAGAACCCATTTTTCATCACAGGTAATGATTCGGTTTAAAATACCTTCATTATTGTGCCGGTTTAGTAATGTAACGCAGCAGTCGACGCGCGTTTGCCGGTTTGCTTCAGTCAATTCGTGAGGTACCCACCTTTCAAGCTTTTTAATCTTCCCAATTTGCTTCAAGTGAATTAAAACAGTTTTATCACTAACACCGCAGCCTGCAGCTAACTCGGACGTGGTTTGCGATGGATCCGCTTCCACAATAGCCTTCAACTCTTCATTATCAACTTGAGTCTCAGGCCGTCCACGGGGCTTGTTCTGCAAGTCGAAATTTCCAGAACGAAAACGTTGGAACCAAAAACGAACTGTGTTTTCTTTTGCAACACGACCGCCATACACATCATTCACCCTTCGAGTTGTTTCCGCAGCACTAGTGCCACGGCGGAACTCGTACTCGTAAATAATGCGATATTTTAAGTTTTCCATTTTGTAAAATGAGTGACGCAAACAGAAAAAAACAGAAGAAAAAAAACAAATGAATGACGATCATCAAAGCACAAATACATGAGTCTATAGCTGTACAAATTTGAATTTGGAATTCCTTACCAAAGAGGAGAAATTTGTGATTAAAGTGGCCAGTACGAAAAACGCCAATTTCATATGTAAGGACCTAATATATTGCCCGTTCCAGTAATATTTTCGTGCGTACATTGCTAGATACGTGCAATCTTCGTAACTAGCAATCGATTACTAACAACAGTTTAGTGGTCCGGTATTATTATGCTTTGCTGGCGCGGACTTTAAGCGGCACGTATCTTCAGTATAAAGGTGCGGCGGCGGCACGGTCGGTGGCAGCGTCATGTGCAAGAGCCCTTAGACACCACAAAAATCCAAATTGTCTCTGCAATTAACTTTATTACCAAGCTTACTAACTACTAACACTGAACTTAAAAAACTTAACATATTTTTCGTGACCGTTCCCAATGGGTATAGTATGTATAGTCTGCAGCTGGTTTTTGCCTCGACGTGAGAGAAAGAAAGCTAACTAAACAATCAAAAATTCATCTATGAAATATAACCGACCACGGCAGATCGGTCAATTTCGTTATTTCAAACTTGTTTTCGAAGTTGAGCAGTCGGTTGATAGCGGCTGGAGTTGCTTTGTACTTGAATTTATGACGGGCCATAGACGAGTAGTAGTGGGCGTAGGCTGAAGCTCCTCGCTCGCCGTGGACGAGCGTGTTGTAGATGTAGTCCATGGTTGTCACTGTCACGATGTAAGAGTACACCTGCTGGTTCGCCTGTTTCAGCGCTTCCATCTTGTGGAAGACAGTCGCCCAGCTCAAGTTTCGATCTAGTATCTGTACGTTTACCAATACCTGTGATACCGTACAAAACATTTAATATAATGTAAGTAAAGAAATATAGCAGCTATTCAAGAATCTTTAATAACTTTGGTTTTGAAGTCTGTAGATATTTTTTTAATTGAGACTAGGTGGACCAAATTATTTACTACACCTATGTATTAGATAATCTAAGTTTATTCCCTGCAGCTTTCGTACCAAAGCACTAAAAAGTGACAGTTTTTTTTAAATAATCTGTGCTGCCAAATTAATAAACGGGCATCATTCTCCATTGTTACATCAAATTAAGTCCCCAATACCTCAGTTGCATCATTGATGTCGAAGTTCACAAAATGTTGTCTGAACATCTCTGCAACGTCGATCTCGTCCTTCAGATGAACAACCACTGTGTATCCTATGTCACTGTATCGGTTCACCAGGTTGTCCACCGTGTCTATGTCGTATAAATGACCACACATTACGAGGGCCATGCGATCAGTTATCGGCATATGACTCTCCACACTGAAACGACAAAACACCTATGATAAATTGATCAGTGATTGATCACTGCTTCCTTTAAGTCATGTTAAATAGAGTATTTGCTTAGAGTATCTATCTAGTATTTGACTCTCAAAATAATATGAAACAAATAGTTACTATATTACTAGTTAATACCTTTTAACACGACATAACAAACACAGTATTTATTTAAAAATTAAACTTACTCGCTAGATGATACAATAAGTCCATGCCCCTTCTTTCTCAGATTGAATAAAATGTTGTATATGGCCCTACGGACAGAGAAACTTTGGTGGGCAGTGCATTCGTCGATCACTAGGATCGGCGGCGCGCCCACCACCGCGGTTGCAAAGCGCACTCTGGCCATTTCCACGCCATGTATTTTCGCTATTCGGACGTTTTTCCAGTCTTCCAACTCTGTAGGCATAAATTGTATTGAAATGGTTGCTTATTATGTGCAGAAAATACGAACTGTGGGTACACCAAAACATGGTTATCATGACCAGCTTCTATTATTCTAATAAAGACGGAAAACGTCAGAATGTAGTAGATGTAATGGTGCATCTGGAAACTAGTGGCATGTGAGCTACTGGCTTCCAAACTGCCTTGATGCGGTTTAAGACAAAACCAAGATAAATAAGAGTACTCCAGAACGTCTAGTCACACATCTCATAAACCTCACCCAATGCTTCAATCACGTTCATGACTTCTGTATTCACGTGACTTTCCGGAACCCCTCGCAGCCTCGCAATCATCCACAGTCCGTCGTAGACCGTCATCCACTTAGGTAAGGTTTCCTGTTCACAGCTGTACGACACTTGCTGACCATACTGCAAATCAGAATCTACTATAGATCGTGAAAATAGGAACAATTGGAGACAGTTAATAACCCATAAGTTATAGGTCACGGATTCAAAAGTTGTTTTATTGATGCAAATTGACCGAATTCAAATATTTCTATTTTTCTTTGCTGTTTTCCTGTCACACTGACGGTCAACAGCGTAACTGTTCGCTCTGACCGCTTAGTACTTACAGGTCACAGCCCAGCGCTGATCTAGGCATACGGCATACGCAGCGAATTAGCGTGATTAGAACTCCTTCGTCTAAGTTCAAACTTCAAGAATGTACCTTCGGTTTGCTTACATTATGCGGTGCTCTATCTTGTCTCCATTTCGACATACTCCAAACTTGGCCAGCACTAGTCATTGTGACACCAGCGAGCAGGTCGCAGAGAGCCAGCCGACCCATTTTCTTCAGGCCCGTCAGAGCGATTACCTCGCCCTTACCCAGGCCAAGGTAGATGTGGGATAGAGTCGTGGATCCCCAGTAATCAACGGTTAAATCTTGAGCAAGAAGATACTCCCCGAAAGTATCTATCATCTGACCTTTAGGAACATAATTAAATAAGAACTTTTTAAATTATCATGGTTTTTAACAATATTAAAACTTGAAACGGGTAACATACCATGAATATCTATCGAATCTATAGACTATCGCGTCGAAATATGGGAAAACAGAAAAACAGTCTAATCATGGTATGTTACCCGTTTCAAGTTTTAATATAATTAAAATAATATTCTTAAAATAATTAGGTATCACAATACATCACGGAATAGTTTTGGTGCTATCTTACGAAGACACAGTAACCACATAGTAAGTTGTTCAGTCACACGGTAAACTTTTGTGATACCTACTACAGATATAGTGCGTGTTATATTTAAGAAATGGATAAGAACCAATCAAGTGTGTCTCAGTAACGATTTCCATCCTATCTCACTATATTTCAAGAACAACCTAAGTTAAATTAATAAATATATTCGTACAATCCACACAACAACATCTAGTTCCGTGGTAAGCTCTAAGCTTGTGTTGCGGGTACTAGACAGCTGATATACTCAATATAATAGACATACATACTATAGTTACTATTATTATACTTATTTAACACCCATACCAAGGAGAAAGTGTTTGCGGTACGTACAAACACTTTAACCCTCGCCCACCGCCACTGAGACAGTCAAAGCAAGCAGGCAGTTATAGTGTACTCGTATTTGTTAAGATGCTACTAATAATCAACTGACCTTTGCGTTTCGAGTTAATCTTCCGTGCATTTACAATCTGATTCAATTTATTTTCCACATCCGCCTTCTCTTTTAACACTCCAGATTGCATAATATTTATAAATTGAGATCGGGAACTGATGGTCCATTTTAGGAATATTCGTCTCCAAAGCCTTGCGAACAGCTTGTATTCGATCAGCAAGAGTATAGTCATGTAGACCGCTGATGTGACGCCCAGCGCTATCACCTGGTTCGTTACCTTGTCCAAGTAAGTCCTTTTGATGAAGCATTTTTGAAGTACACCGCATTTTTCTGATAACCAGCAAAATATAGTGTCAATCTTGGGGTCTGTATACTTCTAAACTAAACCAATTGCTTTGCTAAACGATTAGCTTTGTGTCAGATGAAGACAGTTAGGTGTTACCATTAATAAAATATTTTCAAAGGACGTGCAAGACTTGAAAGAATATGCCCTTTGAAAGTCAGCTACAGCTTGCATCTTCTTTGGGCATAGATGGCAGGGAAACAATGGGGTTTAATATTAAGCCTCGTTGAAGTCAGCTGTCGATTAATGGGTGGCTTGAAAACATATAGCCTTCCAAGATTTTGAAGAGTCTGTTACACAATTCAAATATAATACTTTGACAATTCCACAAAGTTTTAGACGTTTTATAAGTTATAGAGAAATTATTGAGCTGTTGATGTATTGTAAATTCAAATACATATAACGATTATGTGTGCCTATTGAATTTGGAGGTACTTACGACAGCATCGGTGCATTGTTTTTTTTAAACAAAGGTTTCGCATATTAAATATTTGGCATTCCGTGTTATATAGAAAGGTCACTTTGATCTTTATCAAGGCGTAGGCCATGTTGAACTGCGGCGAAAGACTCATGAAGTACATCAGAAAGTTCAGGGTATCCCCAAAAAATATGTTTGAA
The DNA here is from genome assembly GCA_929108375.1 of Gymnoscelis rufifasciata. NCBI lineage: Eukaryota > Metazoa > Arthropoda > Insecta > Lepidoptera > Geometridae > Gymnoscelis > Gymnoscelis rufifasciata. The sequence continues at coordinate 2,327,477 of OV815303.1, forward strand.
ATTAATGTTGATTCACCTGTTGGTGTAAGATTTATTACTTATTAATTAGTTTTACTGAGTTAAATACAAAAATATTTTAATTAAATGGTATTCAATTTTAATTCATTTAATTAAAATATGGTTAAATAATTGATGATTAAAAATCAAAAGCAGTTTTAGACGGACAAGCAAATCATAAGTAAAAAAATAAAATAAAAATATTTTAAATTAGTTTTCATAGAATAACTAGCTGACCTCAGCAATACATAGTTGTTTTGCAAAATGAAAAATAAATGTTGGCCGATTCTCAGACCTACTCAATATGCTCACAAAATTTCATGAGAATCGGTCAAGCCGTTTCGGAGGAGTACGGGAACGAACATTGTAACACGAGAATTTTGTATATAAGATAGTTGACATCTATGCATAATTATTATCTAATCGGAATACCATTAAACAATTTTATTTTAATAAAAAATCATAAAAATTTTGGTCATTTGTCTATGTTAGCATAAGGATAAATTTAATTAAGTATAGGCTAGTTTTAGCTTTAGCATTAGATATTAGGTATTTATATTGTTTAAGCCACCGTCCATAAAATATGTAAACTTTTTTCTCTCCATCCACGGTTGTCTGGAAGAAATTGCTTTTAGCAATAAGACCGCCCATTACGCATTCTAGGTTTAGTTTCAATTTCATATTGTATTGTTCATTTGGTGTGTAATAAAGTATATTCTATTCTATTCTAATATATAAAATTCTTCTGTCACGGGGTGCGTATGCGTAATCGAACTCCTCCGAAACGGCATGACCGATTCTCATGAAATTTTGTGAGCATATTCAGTACCAACTAGATGGACGGACGATCAGGCTCGCGGTGGTTGCAAGCTGCTACCGAACGAAGTCACTGGAAGTAATTGAAGGAGGCCTATGTCCAGCAGTGGACGTCCTACGGCTGAAATGATGATGATGATTCAGTAGGTCTGAGAATCGGCCAGAATCTATTTTTCATTTAAAAAAAAAAAAAATTTTTTTGCAAAACGACGTTTGCTGGGGTGAGCTAGTCATATATATAAATTTCACCTGTCACAGTGTTAGTTACCATACTCCTCCAAAACGGCTTAATTGATTATTATGAAATTTTATATGCGTATTCAGTAGGTCTGAGAATCGGCTACTATCTATTTTTCATTTTGCAAAACGGTTGCTGGGGTCAGCTAGTAAATTATAAAGTCCCGAGTCCCTATGTACGCAATAAGCATAAAAACTACTAAATGGATTGTCTCAGCAATTAGTAGAGTGCTTCAAGAGAGAGGTAGTAGCATCCGTGCAAAGCTGCAACGGGCCAGCTAATAGAATAATATTTACCAAAAATTATGTTGACAAAGATAAATGTTATGGAGTTAAGAGCAATGCGCGGGCCCAAGCTGAAGAGATACGCCTGAGGAATGCAGCCGAACCCGTAAATGGTCAGAATGTACGGTATCACCAGCAGATCGTAGTATTCCACGTAGTTTCTCGGAGCCATGATAAAGATCGCTAGCATCATCATCAGCGTCATTATCGCGACCATCATCAGGTAAACGATCACATCCCACACATACAAAATTATCCAGTAACGAGCCGGTGAGAAATCCATTCCGTGGCTCTGAGTGTGTCTTATAAACCCATGCTCCATTGAGGGGATCAGTGTTATATGGGATATGGTCAGTATGAGGAGTATTTGTGTCAGCAGCGGCGGTGTTTTCGCGTATTTCAGCCACGGAGTCCTGTCCAAAGCCAAAGGGTTATCGACGACCTGAATACTAGCTGTGTAAGATCCAGTGTAGTGGCGTAACAGCGCAGTGAAGGCTTTGGCCATCGATCGAGCTGCAGCGCTGTAGTCTAAATGTAGGGGACAGTACATTGGGTTCACTTCTAAAGTTTGGTTGGAGTTAGTGAATACATCGAGCCCGTAAGCGTACCAGAAGATGTATCTTTGCGGGGCGTCTATGGCTCGCATGACAAGGTATTCTTTTAGGCTATCCGGTTGCTTTAAAGCGAGATAAGAAATTTTCTCCACCTGGCTTTGAGTCGCATTCGGCTCGGAAAATATGTAAGAGTTAGCTATAGATAATGCAGAGTCAGATTCATCGGCACGCATCACCAATCTTGTTTTTCGGTTCGTGAACTCGACGGTCAGAAGCTCACCGTGTATGAGATGTTCTGTGGCGAATTCCCTTTCATAATTTTTTAGCAAACTTGAAAAGGAGACGCCTATTTCAAATCCTGCCCCGAACGCAGATAGTATGACCAATAGGAGAATAAGTTTGTGGTGCTCATAGAATGTAAACACCTTCCATCCGACCACTTTGAATTGGGTCATAAATTTATGAAACGGTGTTCTTTTTCTTGTCCATGCTGTTGGTTCTGAAATGCAAATATTACAATACTTCATTGTCTCAGTAAAGTGTTCAGGAGAGGTTGAGATATTAGTTAAGACGGACCTGCCATTCTTTTCAATGCAAGTGTAGTGTTTTCTTGTTCCATAATTGTTTCTGTGTCATATATTGTTCTCCTTGCTTCAGTCACGGCCCTGAAAGAGGGAGCAAACTCTTAATTCGAGAACTAACTTTGGTACAACAACGGTACCTAGTTTGTGTCGGTTAAGTTGGAACCTTCGAAACAGCTCCTCACAATCGGCCACGCTGATATTCATGGACATAACTCCATACTTCCACCGATTGTCGTGCACTTCGGTGACCAGCTTCGCTACATTTTCGCTTGGGGTGACCGCCATCTGGAAAAAGATTAGATTAGAAATGTATAGTCTAACCAAAGACTTTCCAGTTCCCGACTGTAAAAAACGGTTTTAATCTGTATTAATAGCTACTATAATCAATAACGTTTATAACAGCAGAACACCCAGGATTTTTAAAGACAAATAATTTTTACTACTATAAACATAATCTAAACTAAGAAAGCCGGGCTAGTTTAGGTCCTTGTGTAAGTAGGTACATATCTAAGATACCTGTAAGATCAAAAGTGAGCCGAAATGGCCCCTGACTTTGGCACCAGCTTCTTCGGCAGTTTTCAACAATGCCTCAATGCTATCTGATGAGTACGCATCCACGAGGTCGGAGCGAAGTGTCAGTCGGACTCTGTATTCCCGGCCTGAAATAAATATTATTTATTTTCGGCGCAAAATGTCAACCGACTAGTCACCTACTACACTGCGCTATAAACATATCTGTAACAGGGTAAGGCAGAAGCAACAGACTAAGCAGGGGAAGAGTACAGTGGCAGCGGATACTGCTAAAGCTATTCATTTTGAAAACGGGTTTTACTCACGTAAACTGTGACGATAGGTATCATTTATATCCTCCGAAGTCCATCAGGGAAGCGGGGCTGGGAGTGCCTTTCCTATAAGCTCGCGTGCGCGTCGCTGAATAGAAATGTCGGAGATATAATATCGCCACACGTTTACGTCAGTAAAGTTCGCGTTAGTTTTAAAACTGCTTAGGCTGTTAATCGCCACCGTTCACACGTATTGAGCAGAGTTCTAACAATGGCTGTTGGCTGTGGTCAGTAGCCCACTAGCGCCCGAGAAATAATTTGAAAACCCGGGCCATAAAATAATAAATTACTACGTAACCCGGACATTCGTCTAAAACTAAATTACATAGTAATTAACTAGGCGCGTTTCTAAACTCCCAACGTCAAGACAAATTTAAACAAAGTTTCTGTTTTAACCGTATTTGAAGAAGAAGTAAGCGGGAGTTCCCCCGAAGGTGAGCGTCTTAGTGTCGAACAGAAATGCTCTATCGGCGAACTCTAGCTGATAGCTCGAGTGACACATCTTCACTATAGCGATGTACTTACGATATTTCTAAAATAAAACGTTAATTATTTAGTTACATCGTTTAAGTCGTAATTTGATGATTCTGTGATAAATATTAATTCTGATATTTAGAGTTTTAACTTTGAGTTACTGGGACTGAGAGACTTACCGTGATTTTGTCTCTAATAACTTGAATGTACGCAATGGGATCAATAAAGTGGGATAGAATTAAAACCTGCAACAAAATTTATTTATCATTATATGTAACCATAGACTAAACATGAGTTAGGCCTCTGAGAAATTCTGGCTATGCAATGTATTTATTTGAAAATTTTTAATTTCTTTAACAGGAGTGACGACTATAAAGTAATTAGTACTTACGTCATTAAAATGATAACAAAAATGTACACGTATTTGCATTCAATCCTGCAACGTCACACTTAGATGCGATTTATTGTTAATAGATAGCGATTTTTTCGTGTTTCGTAGTGTGGCCCGGAGAAGCCACCTTCTTGGTCTTCATGTCCCATCTTAGACCACATCGTCACCTTACATCAGGTGAGATTGTGGTCAAATAAAGAGTTATCGATCATAAAAAAAATAAAAAAATTGATAGTGATATCACAAGTCCCCTCCGGAACTTTGATGCTCTTTAACTTTGTACTTTTTATGAAATTGTTATTGTGAAAAATATGAGTCCAGTATTTTTGTAAAGTCACCTAATTATTATCAATACCTATTTGTATTGTGTTTAGTCGGTCTGTGTAGCAGCCATGTATTCGTTTTACCTATCGTAAATGCATCATTAGACGTGTTTAATATACCTTAGGTTCCAGTAGAACAGCGATGGCCCAGCATAGCTGAGCCTTATAGTAATAGTCCAGGTCTTTAGTCCTGCAGTGTTCGACATCGCGAAGGTCACACTCGTTCAGCAGGCCCTCGGTCCTCACGTCACTGTACTCCAGGATCTCCTGACGGCTTTTCGACCACAGCACTATCTGGAAGATCATCATTAATTGTAAATATAGAGTGGAGCCCACCCACCGCCCAGGATGAGATGGTGGGACGAACTTGGCAGCTCGAGTGGAGGGAGTAAAGGAAGTCCTAGAACAGCAGTGGGAAAGCTATTTAAAAAAAAAAAGGTGTGTGCGATTCACACATGATAGAAGTGAAACTTCAGTAAATCGACAAAAGAATGAGAAGAATGAAAAAAATAAAATACTATGCAAAAAGATTTTGTTCGGGCGGTCACCCATCCAAGTACTGGCTTCGCGCAAAGTTGCTTAACCTTAATCTTATTTCCATTTCCGTTGCATCCGATTTCAAATCACAACGATTCTAAAGAAGTTTCACTTCAAAAATAACGACTGCCTAATATAAGCATTAAGCAGGTTTCGTACGTAGACATGAGACTGTATAAATCTTCGACCACTGAGACAAGAGGGTATTTGATTTTATCATTCAAATATGAAATACATTTTTACTAAGTAGTTTATTTTTAAGTTAATATGTTCCCAACACCTTCCAAAGTTGTTTACTGAAATTAATTGTTGAATTTTTATTAAAATGCATTATTTTTACCGCAAAATTGATGTGGTATGTTGTTAATAATGTAATATGGAATAATTTAAAACGGTTTCCGAGGTGAGTAAAATAGCATATTGGGTTCAGTATAAACATAACAGCAAAAGCTCTGCTTAGTTTGGGGTTAGGTGATGCTGTATGATTAGTCCGGAAACAATTATTTATTTTATATATTTAATGAAGCACTAACATCAAAGTACAGAATGAAATGCTCCCGCACAGTGAGGTCGTCGACGAGGAAGGCCGCGCGGTGGCAGTACCCCATCATGTGCGCGGCGGTCATGTGGTTGTTCCTCTCGGTCATCTCTTCACCGCACACTCTGATGTGGCCGGAGTCGGGGGCTGTTATACCTGAGGATTGCTTGATTATAAGAGCTTATGTGAGCTGAAACGAAATCCCACTGAATTCGCTGGCTTGGCCACGTATTGCGAATGGATGAGGATCGAGCCGCTGGGAGAGCCTTTGAAGGTGTGCCGCACGGTCGACTTCCTGTCGGTCTACTCAGATACAGATGGAAGGATGAAGTAGAAAAAGACCTTTTATCACTTCAAGTTTCGGACTGAGAGGCGGCGCATGTCAGGTACCACTGGCATTCTTTTGTGTCGGAGGCCAGGATGAGTCCTGGCATCATCGTGGCGCATCGACCCCGAAGGGAGCTTCGGGGTCGATGCGCCACGATAGAAGTATGTGAGCTGATGTTGAGATGACGGGTGATAGGGGAAAATGGTAGAAAAACACATGTTGTGCCGACCCTACATGTTTGGTACAAGGTCCTGCCCTTGTCCTAAATATGATGATGATGATATGAATCACATTTCAAGCATATCATTATCTAAAATAAAGTCAATATACATATTGCTGGTGGTTGAAATAACTGGAAGTTATTACGACCGGTCTATCACGCAATAATTTGAGGTGTTTGTAAATATCAAATTAGAATAATATAAATAAAACTAAAACCTTGTAACTTACTCTTACAATACTATACTTATGAGTTATGTGTATTGTTAGGGTTCTGTAATCGAGATGTACTTTTTTCGAAGAAGTTTTCATTTGGTACAAAGAGTGCTACTATTAAACATCACTATAACTATAGAAACTTACCGGTGAGCAAATTTTCTATGGTGAGAAGAAGCTTCGATTGCATCCTTTCTGCAAATAGCATCGTGAATTCGCCTCTGTAGATGTCCATAGTCAGGTCTTTTATCACAACATTTCCCATTTCGCTCTGAAACATTAATTACTTAAAGTTGCCTTGCTTAACCAATACAAACCATGGAAATTAACACTTTTTGACAGTTTGCCTAATTTTTTTAAACACTGATGATGTTGTTAAGCAAAAATATCAAAGCGCCTTTTTAATTCTAATTAAAAAAACATTTTGTCTGTGTACCTTTGTAACATTTTCAAAACTGACGGCTTTACCGACACGATCGTCTACTTCCTGCAGTTGTTGCCGCTCCTTCCCCGTCGGTTGCCTGATGATATGCAGTCTGTTCACGTCCTAATAGTGACAGATAAATAGTATACTGTACAACCCTCTCAACATCATCATCATTCGCAGTCCGATTTCACCCACTGCTGGGTATTTTATTCTCCTTTTGCATTAAACTAATTTTTACCGTCCTGTGTAAAAGGGATATTACTGCAAAGTTCTCGGGCCAGAGTTTCTCGATTTTAAGTGAGGAGTTTTATCTTTGACAAGTCCTAGGAACGCGAGGTTATGGGAAAAGAGTTTCTTGAACATAGAATTTACTAGCAGCCAGTCGCGAATTCCGTAAACCATAAAAAGAAGACAATGTTTACTGTATATGCTAGTGGCAAAATCTTGAGTTTCGCGTAATGTAGTGCATCCAGTTACGCCCAGCTAGAATATTCGAGCTAAACAATAACTCGCCTTAGCTTTCTTGAATATAATAGACCTCCAGGACACCTGGCCGCCAATAGCCCTGTCCTGGCTGATTGTGTGTTGGAGCAACATCAGTATCAGGAAGCAGAGCACGCTGAGCACACCCCAACAAATCAGTGTGTACAGAATCACTTCTGAATCGTCCTGGATTTCGCTGCCTGCAATAAATTAACAATGAACAACAAGAATATTACAATATTTTGTGACGACCTCTGTGGCTCGGTGGGCGAAGGTCCGCCTGAAGCGCAGGAGGTTGCGGGTTCAATTCCCGCGGGGGGGACCAGATTTTGTATCCATCTACAATTTCTGGTTTCGGGTCTGGGTGTTTTCTATGTATCATTATGAATGTATTAACAAAAAAAAAATATCTATGTAGTATATCAGTCACCCACCCATGCTCAAGCTCTGCTTAGTTCGGGGTTAGGTGATGCTGTGTGAGTAGTCCGGAAATATTTATTTATTTAGAAGTTGGAAATATGCGACATGTATGCCATACAAGATAAGATAAATATTCTTTACTACACATTATATTAGGTCCTTACATATGAAATTGGCGTTTTGTATGGGAGGAACAAAAAGTCGAATATTTTTTAATATAATATATTTAATTAATCAAAGTATGAACCATTATTTTCTATGCACTTTTGCCATCTTATAGGTAGTTCATTGATCCCTTTACTAAAAAAACCAGTCGGACGGGAATCAATAAAATCTTTGAAGGCGATTTGGACTGCCCCATCGGAGTTGAATTTTTTCCCTTGCAAGAAGTTATCCAAATTTCGAAAAAAATGGTAATCTGTTGGAGCAAGGTCCGGGGAGTACGGAGGATGTCTTAGACTTTCCAATTGAAGCTCTTCTAATTTAGTAGCCGTCTGTTGCGCAGTGTGTGGTCTAGCGTTGTCGTGAAGCAGCAGTGGCGTGGAGCGATTGACCAGCCTAGGTTGTTTAGCCGCTAGCTTTTCCATCATGGTTTGCAATTGCTGACAATAGACATCAGCCGTAATAGTCTGGCCAGATTTGAGAAAACTGTAATGAACAATACCGGCACTAGTCCACCAAACGCTTACAAGTAACTTTTTTGGGGTTAATTTTCGCTTGGGGCAGGATTTGGCTGGCTGGCCAGGATCCAACCATTGCGCTGAGCGCTTCCGATTATCGTAAAGAACCCATTTTTCATCACAGGTAATGATTCGGTTTAAAATACCTTCATTATTGTGCCGGTTTAGTAATGTAACGCAGCAGTCGACGCGCGTTTTCCGGTTTGCTTCAGTCAATTCGTGAGGTACCCACCTTTCAAGCTTTTTAATCTTCCCAATTTGCTTCAAGTGAATTAAATCAGTTTTATCACTAACACCGCAGCCTGCAGCTAACTCGGACGTGGTTTGCGATGGATCCGCTTCCACAATAGCCTTCAACTCTTCATTATCAACTTGAGTCTCAGGCCGTCCACGGGGCTTGTTCTGCAAGTCGAAATTTCCAGAACGAAAACGTTGGAACCAAAAACGAACTGTGTTTTCTTTTGCAACACGACCGCCATACACATCATTCACCCTTCGAGTTGTTTCCGCAGCACTAGTGCCACGGCGGAACTCGTACTCGTAAATAATGCGATATTTTAAGTTTTCCATTTTGTAAAATGAGTGACGCAAACAGAAAAAAACAGAAGAAAAAAAACAAATGAATGACGATCATCGAAGCACAAATACATGAGTCTATAGCTGTACAAATTTGAATTTGGAATTCCTTACCAAAGAGGAGAAATTTGTGATTAAAGTGGCCAGTACGAAAAACGCCAATTTCATATGTAAGGACCTAATAATTTAAACACACTATACATAAGCACTTGAGAAGACTCTGGGACAAATGGCCCTAAGCCGACCAAGAAGTCATAATGTTGTGTTGAGTTAGCAGCGCCTACGCTGTTGTTTTGCGATAGATTTAAGTCCCGGGTTTGGTTGTATAAATAATTAATATTTGTTGTGTTTATAAATAAAGCTAGCCTAAAATGGAAAAAAAATAAATTATTATTTTTTTTATGCTCGATAAGCCTTCATTTGACCACAATCTCACCTGATGTAAAGTGACGATGTGGTCTAAGATGGGACATGAAGACCTAGAAGGTAGATGGCTTCTCCGGACCACATTACGAAACACGAAAAAATCGCTTCACGCACTGGCCCAGCACGGAAGGTGGTGACAAGCCGCGGCCGAAGCCTCCCACCACCCAACTAGCACACTAGCGTTAAAACAACCTATATATGACTCGTATATGGGTTTCATTCGAGTATCAAAGTGTTAATAATACCCCTTACAGTGGAGTTATAGCGTGCTCTAAGTTACTTATAACCACGAAAGAGGCCCACGATTTTACAGGTAAAGGTTATAGAAAGCCTGTAGAGCAGTGGTACAACGGTGGTGTAGAGCCTGCACAAGAGTGTTAATTCGTACTCAGCTACTACTTCAACCGGTATAATAGTGTTTGTAGATGGGTTTGTCAGAACTAGAGGTAATATAAAAACGTCGGCTAAGAATAATATAAACACTTTTAACTTCATTAGACCTATTAAAAATAGTTGTTTGACACTTTGACGCGTAAGAGTTATCTGAGAGTTTCATAAGAGTATAATTATGATACGTGTGTTTATTTTGTGACAATCACCGAATGGCCAAGAAATAATAAAGAAAGTAAGTACTTGAGTTATTTTTGTTTGCGAAGTGAAAACAATCTGGCGTTGTGATTTTACGGTAAGTGTATACTATGTTTCCCATCTCAATTTTAACGCGCTCTGGATTTAACAAAGATTTGAAATAAAATTTATGAAGCATAAATTAGGCAACTCAAATTTGTATCATTTTTTGATGTTTATTCCTAGTCAGTGGCATGATAAGTTAACTAACATCAATGGAATAACAAAAGTGACTTATAAAATGGAGTATTTATTGTCAAATATTGAATAAACCAATCAATTTATAGGTTATAGTTTACCAAAACAATGGCGAACTTAAATTAAAGCTATATTCTTCGTTTAAGTAACCTATAACACATATTGAGTTACAACATCTTTAGTCAAGAATGTTGTGCAGGCTTTAGTACACATAACAGTGCTTTAATAGACTTAAATTATTACACTTAGTTTCGCCAAGACAATATTACCGGCTAAGTATTTAACGAACTACGAGTAGATTAGGGTTCTTCAATGAAATAGGTAATCAAAACCTGCAAGTATTAGACAGTTACAAAAAAACATTTTTTTATAAAAACTTGTGAAGTATTTTGTAGGGGGTATTTTTATTCTCAATTCTGGACCCCGAGGGTATAAACTCTTGATATGTTTTTTTTTTAAACTCTGCCTAAGTAGATACTGACTTAAACACCTATTTTGTTAGAGTTTTTTTTTAGGTAGGTAATAGTAGTTTTAGTCTGTTTTTGGGAACATTTCTTAAAACCCTTGTGCAAAAATTTACTGGCTCTTTTTTCTTTCAGATGGGCAGTATTATTTTGACTAATCATAACACAGACTCAGCGTCATCGTCAGCGGACTTGCCGATTGAATTGAACTATGACGTAGCTTATATCGAGATTTAAGCAAATTCAACAAATAACTTATCGAATAATACTACGCCTTTATCACAGGATTCAGTCAGCTTTTACATAAATAAAATATTGTTTTCTATAAACTACGTTTTTAATTTTTTTGTTAGTGTAGTAATTTTTGCAATATCACTAGATTTTTCTTCCGTTTCTGCTTCTGACTCACTAAGTAGAATCGTATCGAAAAAATTGTGATGTACTTGATCTTCTTCTTGTTCTCGTCTTTAGAACCCTCTTGTGCATCTACTCGAACTTGACCAAAATTACACGTATCATGACTATTTATATTTTATGTTGCAGCGAATCTTCTTTATTTTTCGTTATAACTGGAATATCAGAATCTAATCGGATCATCACAACTACGTGATGTGTTTGTGTCATTTGACCATTATTAATAGAAACCAAAAAAAATCATTCCTGTCGAATCCTTTTCTTACTGCACCTGTTTTCTTTTGTTTACTCCAAGTTTGTAGTCTTTTCTTTTTAATGTTAATGAATAATACTCGGTTAAAGTAATTTAACCAAGCGAACCAAACCTATATTTTATATAACACGATTTGTATAAGATTGCCTCTGAATGATAACAGCGATCCATCTTTTTTCTAACACCATTACTCTCACGATGCCTTTATAGTGTATCTGCTTAGCACAATAAGTATTAGTAAAATTAAAATTACAGCTTGAACCTACACAAATGAGTTATTCGAGACTTTTAGAGTTTGTGTCTTTTGCACTCTTGATAAACTCTGATTTACAACCCATGTCTGCACCTTATAGTCAATATTATACCTAAAGACATAAAAGACACTTCACTGTAACAACTAAACAACAATAAGTATTGACGAGTGTCAACGAGCACTGTTGTATAGATTGAGGTGCTAAAAACAGGTTAAAGCTATAACATCTTAACTATACTTGCTGTAATTAGCACTAATATAACCCTTAAAGCTATATAACATAGTTCATTAAAGTTCTAGACCCACTATTGGTTCTCAATTTATTTTCTAACTCCTTTATAACGTTATTAGTTGGAACTGAGATAATTATAACTCAATTAAACAGACAAAAGTTATAATAAAACCTGTAACTGACACCAAAATGTTAGTTGGGCAGAGACTGTTCTTAGCACCACCCGGAGGTCACGTGTAAGGATTCAGAGGGTTACCACTTACGGACGTGAACAGACAAAACCTCCAAAACGGTTGATCTTGGTATACGCCAGAGGCGGTGTAATGTAACTTACGCCCAGTCTGCAGCAGCGCGAACCTGTTGAAGGCATGCACCAGCCCCAGCGGCGGCACCAGCACGTTGAGCGCGAAGGTGAGCGTGTCGCGCTCCCGCCCGTACTGGTGGTGGACCAGCAGCTCTGCCACGTACGACTGGAGGAACTGGAACAGCGCCGTCCACATGACTGCTATCCAAGCTGGAATATAATAATAATAATCATTTATTTCAGGCATCTAAGGCCCATATATATCTTATGGACTAACATACATAAAATATAAATAAAATAGGAATATGTTCATTTTTATTGGCTAGAGTAGAGAGAGTATAGAACTTTTAAAACAATGACAATACAGTTGTTTCCGTGATCATGGCGCTTGCAACAGCGTCGAAATATCGGATAACTCAAAAACCGTCAAATCATGGTATGTTACTGCTTGCTTTAACGAATGAGAACCATCTTTACCGGCAACCTGCTATGAAACTTATGATAAACGCGTACTACCTGCTCAACTGCCCATGGAAAATTAACAGGAACTAATTTAAGAATATTTTGATTATCATTTTTCAAAAACATAGATACATAGATACAAATATTTAATTACAAACCAAACAAAGAAACAATACAATAAGAAATTAAAACTAAACCTAGAATGCGTATTGGACGGTCTTATAGCTTACTTACATAATTAAAGTATCTTGTACAAAAAAATATCCAAGCTTAATAATTTTTAACACTTCTTGTCGTTGTTCTAATTACATGCAATTTTACAAAACATATTTCTTACACATAGTCTAACAAAATATTAAAGTGAAACTTCTTTAGAATCGTTGTGATTTCAAACCGGAGGCAACGGAAAAAACGACAGGTAAGCCAATCTTAAACGCTAACAAGGTTAAGCAACGTTGCGCGACGCCAGTACTTGGATCGGTGACCGCCCGAACAAAATCTTTTTGCACAGTATTTTTTTTTTGTTTTTATTTATTTATCTCTTCTTTTGACAATTTACTGAAGTTTCACTTCTATCGTGTGTGAATCGCACACACTTTTTTATGTTTACTTAACTCTTTTTACCATTATTTAAGTTAAAATGACGGTACCTAAACGGTTAGAGAAGCTATACTTCCGTGCTAGTCGAAAGTGTGTTACGGCAATGTAATGAATCCAGGCCCATACAAATACAGGTCATACAAGCGTGAACAAAAGTGTCTTCGTAAAGCGTACTGCGTTGAAACAACAGGATCCGATCAGGTGACTTTTTTATATTGTCTTCCTTCTTTAGAATCCCTTGGCCTCCAAGAATAGAAATAGAATAGGAAATACTTTATTAAGTACCAAACAAAGAAACAATACAATAAGTACCTAATTAAAACTAAACCTAGATAAGTAATGGTCAGTCTTATTGCTAAAAGCTATATTTCTTCCAGACAACCGTTAAAAAATTTCAAGTGGACGGTGGCCAATATAAATTTTATAAATTAATGCTAAGCCTAAAACTAGCCTATAGGTACTTCATTAAATTTATCCTTATACTCGACCAAGGCACGACTCAAGAGAAAAACGTAGAATTTATACACGATGTAACAACGATTCCTATCTAAGGTACAATTTAACCTGAAACTAACCTTCACTTACTTAATTAAATTTATCCTTATGCTCGACCAAGGCTCGACTCAAGAGAAAAACGTAGAATTTATACACGATGTAACAACGATTCCTATTTAAGGTACAATTTAACCTGAAACTAACCTTCACTAACTTAATTAAATTTATCCTTATGCTCGACCAAGGCTCGACTCAAGAGGAAAACGTAGAATTTATACACGATGTAACAACGATTCCTATCTAAGGTACAATTTAACCTGAAACTAACCTTCACTAACTTAATTAAATTTATCCTTATGCTCGACCAAGGCTCGACTCAAGAGAAAAACGTAGAATTTATACACGATGTAACAACGATTCCTATTTAGGGTACAATTTAACCTGAAACTAACCTTCACTTACTTAATTAAATTTATCCTTATGCTCGACCAAGGCTCGACTCAAGAGAAAAACGTAGAATTTATACACGATGTAACAACGATTCCTATTTAGGGTACAATTTAACCTGAAACTAACCTTCACTTACTTAATTAAATTTATCCTTATGCTCGACCAAGGCTCGACTCAAGAGAAAAACGTAGAATTTATACACGATGTAACAACGATTCCTATTTAGGGTACAATTTAACCTGAAACTAACCTTCACTTACTTAATTAAATTTATCCTTATGCTCGACCAAGGCTCGACTCAAGAGAAAAACGTAGAATTTATACACGATGTAACAACGATTCCTATTAAAGGTACAATTTACCCTGAAACTAACCTTCACTTACTTAATTAAATTTATCCTTATGCTCGACCAAGGCTCGACTCAAGAGGAAAACGTAGAATTTATACACGATGTAACAACGATTCCTATTAAAGGTACAATACCCACCTTTACTATGGAACAGGCTCATGATGAACGCGACCAGCGTCATGCTGGCCACGTACGACATGATGAGCACAAGCGCCTGCAGCAGATGCACCCAGCGGAAGATCAGCACCAGCGCCGTGGCCGCCAGCACGCTGACCGGGAACGACGTCACCAGGCCGTACACCAGCCAGCCGGTGTACATACACGAGTACGATACGTCGCGGAGATAAAGCGCTTTCTGTAGGCAGAAAGATTGTTGATTATCTTGATATATATAAATCTCGTGTCACAATGTTTGTCCTCAATGGACTCCTAAACCACTTAACCGATTATAATAAAATTCGCACACCATGTGCAGTTCGATCCAACTTGAGAGATAGGATGGTTTTTAGGGCGAGAAAAAATCGAATAATTTCCGGGTAAATTATATACCCGTGCGACGCCGGGGCGGGTCGCTCGTAAATAAATAAATCCACACATGATCTAGCTCCGTGGTAAGCTCTTTAGCTTGTGTTACGGATGCTAGACATCTAATAAACTTAATATAAGAGACATACATAAATTATAATACATAGATACTTTTTTATTAATGTATTATATTTAACACCCAGCAGTTAGTGTATGTGAACACTACGTGAGCTAATACTACTGTTAGTACACTGTATGCGGCTGCGTATTACGAGCAGAAACACGCCTGTCTACGCCTGTTTCTTAGATTTATCGAAAGCTTTTGATCTGGTGGCGTATGACAGGCTGTGGCCGAAGCTATCTGGCGATACAGAGCTGCCGCCTGAGATAATTATGCTCTTAAAGTATTGGTATGGTAATCAACGTAATGTCGTCAAGTGGGCAGGATCGTTATCGTCCGAGTACAGGCTGGAATGTGGTGTGAGACAGGGCGGGATAACTTCTCCACGAATTTTCAACCTGTACATGGATCGTCTGATCCATGAGCTCAGCGGCACCGGTATAGGCTGTTCAATAGATGGCATGACAGTAAACAACATAAGCTACGCCGATGACATGGTGCTGCTGAGCCCATCGATCAGTGCCCTCCGCAAACTGGTAAAAATCTGCGAGAGCTATGCGGAGGCTCATGGGCTCAGATACAACGCCAGCAAAAGTGAGCTGATGGTTTTTAAAGCTGGAGCAAAGACGTATTCCGCATTCCCATCAGTTTCAAAGCAATTTTCATTTTTGTATTGTTTTATCTTGGTGTAATAAAGAGTTATAATATTATTAAAATGTTTATTACAAGTTACATACAACCGTGTGCATTATACAAGTGAGACACGGTACGACATAGATACTGTTATTTATTCTGTGCTGTGACGTACGGCTACTGTGATGACGTGTTAGGCGATAAACTTTCTCGTTGATTCCTTAACTAGATGTCGCTAGTGAAAACTGGTCGAGCTCTAGATCGCGCTGACGAAAACGCGGGGCAGAGAATGACATCCCTCCGGTTTATTTTAGTTGGTATCGCTTCTCGGCCTTTTGGCTAAGATCAAAGTGTAGTATCTGTTCTTTTCAGCTTAATATCTGAAAGTTCCCTCACTGAGGGACCAGTATATTAAACTGATTTTTGTCAAGCGACGGGATGTTCGGAGCTCGCTCCACTCCCGTCACGGGTCGGCCCGGCATTGCAGTGCCGCCGGGATCGGCCCACATAATCTAATTGATAATTATCCCATTGCACATAGACAATGTTTGTGTTCAATTAACATAAATCTAAATTTAAAATATAAGAAAAACCCCCGATTCCAATGCCTTAATTTACTTAAATGTAAAAAAAACAACGTAATATTATGTAATGTGGACGCGATGCGCTTTCATTTGATACCCCACACTAGTATATTTGCAGATTTTCTGTTTTCCTTCCCCACTCTCACCCCCATAACTTTTAAACGGCTTAACCGATTTTCATGAAACATGTCTAAGAACACCCGGGCCAAACTCACCTTTCATACAAAAAAAACTAAATTGAAATCGCTCCATCCGTTCGGGAGCTATGGTGACACAGACAGACAGACAGACACGTCAAACTTATAACACCCCTCTTTTTTGGTCGGGGGTTAATAAACATGGTGGTTCATGTTAATTTCAATGGTTAGAGAAAACTGTAAACGCCGCTGGCTTGGCGTCTTTAAGAATCTTCCCGTGACGGGAGCGGAGCGAGTCACCGAACACCCTTAGAGCTGCGCTTAGTTTGTGGTTAGGTGATGCTGTGTGATTAGTCCTGAAATATTTATTTTTATAAAACTTTAATGAATCCCCTTTATTAAAGAGACATAAACAGAAGTTTTCCATTATTGTTATTTTTTATATTTTAATTTGAAATTCGGGGTCGGTTAGGATTTTTGAACCCCGACACGGGGATGGTTGGAATAAAAATCGAACTGCCTGCAGGGGAGCATTTGGGAAAAAATAATAATTAGCCGAGTTCTTTATCGTTTGCTTGGTCGCGTCTAACAATTTTTTATCGATAAGATGATATGGTCGCTCAGGCAGTCGCTCCTTGTTTGTTTTTAAATATAATCTTATAAATAAAAATCTCGTGTCACTTTGTTTGTAATCTTATTCCTCCGAAACGGATCCACCGATTTTCGTCATCCGCAGCATGCCTAGCGGCCAGGGCGGAGAATCGGACATCTATTTTTCATCCCCCTAACCTAAATGTTAAAGGTGGTTCCGGTCCAAACCCAATTATTTATTCTTAATTAACCTTAACTTTTCTACGATTTACCAATATTTTTTATTTGCTACTTATAAAGATTTCAAGTAACGAACGATATGAAGTTCACCGGGTCAGGTAGTAATTATTATTATAAGGATAATCTTTGAAAAGATGTTATGCGTGTTTTAAATGGAACACGATCCGAGTTCCACTCAAAACTAATGTATTGTTGTAAATTATTTAAGAAGGGGACAGCGCGTACGCAGTCCCCACTACCAAAAATAACGCACCCGAGTTATCCACATTAGGGATAATCGCAGAGGTCAACCCAGCCGCAGTGCAATGGAAGGACCTCGCTCTGGGGGAACCGCCTTATTGATCACGGTGTCCCCTGTGCCAGGTAAGTATGATTTCTTCACACCGTCGCAAGAACCTGACTCGAACCCTCGCATTTTCGTCATCGCGATCTAGAGCTCGCTCACTCGTCACTAGCGCCATCTAGTTAGGCGCTGCTGGTAAGCTTGAGTGACGTCGTCGCTGTCTACTGCCTAGCCTAGCACATTATGCGTAGTCCCCTTGTATTAATAATGTACACACGAAGGCGCGGATTGGAATCCTCGCCGCGTCAACAATTAAAAGGTTAAGTCTTTGCATGAAGCAGACATTATATGAACTATACCTGTTTTATGAATTAGGTAAGTTGTTTATAAAATTGAGTACCTGTTTATACCTATTATTCATATTCATTTATTTTAATCAATAGTTTGCATACACAAAACTTAGACAGGTCAAAAACATACTATAATAAAGTAATTAATAATTACCTACTTACAAATTAAATAATAAAGTTATATAAAATAAATCTAAATTTAAAATTTAAGAAAAACTCCGATGCCATAATTTCCTTAAACGTAAAACAACATAATATTATGTAATGTGGACGCGATGCGACTTCATTTGATACCCCACACTAGTATATTTGCAGATTTTCGTCGTTTTCCTTACCCACTCTCACCCCCATAACTTTTAAACGGCACAACCGATTTTCATGAAACATAACCCCCGACCAAAAAAGAGGGGTGTTATAAGTTTGACGTGTCTGTCTGTCTGTCTGTGTCACCATAGCCCCCGAACGGATGGAGCGATTTCAATTTAGTTTTTTTTGTATGAAAGGTGAGTCTTGCGCGAGTGTTCTTAGACATGTTTCATGAAAATCGGTTAGGCCGGGTGAGAGTGGGGAAGCAAAACCGAAAATCTGCAAAATATACTAGTGTGGGGTATCAAATGAAAACGCATCGCGTCCACATTACATAATATTAGGTCCTTACATATGAAATTGGCGTTTTGTATGGGAGGAACAAAAAGTCGAATATTTTTTAATATAATATATTTAATTAATCAAAGTATGAACCATTATTTTCTATGCACTTTTGCCATCTTATAGGTAGTTCATTGATCCCTTTACTAAAAAAACCAGTCGGACGGGAATCAATAAAATCTTTGAAGGCGATTTGGACTGCCCCATCGGAGTTGAATTTTTTCCCTTGCAAGAAGTTATCCAAATTTCGAAAAAAATGGTAATCTGTTGTAGCAAGGTCCGGGGAGTACGGAGGATGTCTTAGACTTTCCAATTGAAGCTCTTCTAATTTAGTAGCCGTCTGTTGCGCAGTGTGTGGTCTAGCGTTGTCGTGAAGCAGCAGTGGCGTGGAGCGATTGACCAGCCTAGGTTGTTTAGCCGCTAGCTTTTCCATCATGGTTTGCAATTGCTGACAATAGACATCAGCCGTAATAGTCTGGCCAGATTTGAGAAAACTGTAATGAACAATACCGGCACTAGTCCACCAAACGCTTACAAGTAACTTTTTTGGGGTTAATTTTCGCTTGGGGCAGGATTTGGCTGGCTGGCCAGGATCCAACCATTGCGCTGAGCGCTTCCGATTATCGTAAAGAACCCATTTTTCATCACAGGTAATGATTCGGTTTAAAATACCTTCATTATTGTGCCGGTTTAGTAATGTAACGCAGCAGTCGACGCGCGTTTGCCGGTTTGCTTCAGTCAATTCGTGAGGTACCCACCTTTCAAGCTTTTTAATCTTCCCAATTTGCTTCATGTGAATTAAAACAGTTTTATCACTAACACCGCAGCCTGCAGCTAATTCGGACGTGGTTTGCGATGGATCCGCTTCCACAATAGCCTTCAACTCTTCATTATCAACTTGAGTCTCAGGCCGTCCACGGGGCTTGTTCTGCAAGTCGAAATTTCCAGAACGAAAACGTTGGAACCAAAAACTGTGTTTTCTTTTGCAACACGACCGCCATACACATCATTCACCCTTCGAGTTGTTTCCGCAGCACTAGTGCCACGGCGGAACTCGTACTCGTAAATAATGCGATATTTAAAGTTTTCCATTTTGTAAAATGAGTGACGCAAACAGAAAAAAACAGAAGAAAAAAAACAAATGAATGACGATCATCGAAGCACAAATACATGAGTCTATAGCTGTACAAATTTGAATTTGGAATTCCTTACCAAAGAGGAGAAATTTGTGATTAAAGTGGCCAGTACGAAAAACGCCAATTTCATATGTAAGGACCTAATATTATGTTGTTTTACATTTAAGGAAATTAATGCATTGGAATCGGGGGTTTTTCTTATATTTTAAATTTAGATTTTTTAATAGATATCTGGACAAATTCTACTTGTGCTTAATTACACTTTTTTTTAAATTGGCGACATTCTATATTTACTCTCCGTTTTGTACCACCAGATAACATCTTTTCATTTATTGTTCACGTACCTACACTAAATCCCCAAATTATTAGTCTGCGTACTAAGAAAGCGAACACTTTTAGAATTAGCAAAATAACGCAGTGTAACGTTTGCGTTTTATATATTTAATTGCGTTCAATTCAAACATCGAACGAAAACAAAATGCACGAGTTGCTAATTTGGCAAATTTAATTTGATTGGCTGTCGAATTGAGTAATTATATTACACTTCTTCTTACGTACACCTACTAGATTTCGTTAAGTGTGAAAGGGATGACAAGTATTCTTGTGAGGCTACACGCGATACTGTGATGCCATTGCATCTTTCGTTATGTTACCTATTCATTGCATACAGAAAGTGAGCTTAACAAGCAATGGTTATCATTTATTTGAAGTGTTTGTTATTTTCATGTTATTTCAATTGAGTGTTCTACACATAGATAAAGCGTGAGTACTCTGTTTCCGGGCGAAATTTCAAAATGTCTCGCGGGCCGGGTCCAAAGTCAAGGCGGGCCGGATCCGGCCCGCGGGCCGCTCGTTGCCCATATATTATGGTCTACATGTTGGATGCCGAAGGTCATTGCCATACCTGGTATTATAATTGTGTGTTGCCGACAATGTTAAAATTTACAAGAAGTCAATCGTTTTAGTATTATGATAATGACTTAATGAAAAAATTAACTTATTTAATGTTCTCCTCTATATTGGATTGTTTTAAACATCCTGATATTAAAATAAAACAGATAAATTTCAACCCACACCTTGCCAGCGTGGTGAATTAAGGCCTAATCACTCTCGCTAAGAGAGAAGTCCCTGTGTCCCAGTAGTGGAGGGATGATGAGATAAATTTAAAACGTCTTAAAATGTCTTACGCCGAATGGCATATCAACTAACTTCAAGCAGTCTGTTTGTAAGAGGCGTAAATTGTACTTATGCCATAACACAGTTAAAACTAGCACGGGACGTACAGTTCAATTCTCGAATAAAACTATCCTATTTTTTTGTATTTCTCTTGAATGTTTTTAATATTTTTTTGAAAGCATTTATTGTTAAGCCTAGTATTAAGAAACCTATTTACTGTTGTGAAATAAACTATTCTATTTTAAATCCTATGGGTTTACACCTATTTAATAACAATACAATACAAAACCACTTTATTGTGCACCAAAACAAAACAATAGTTAGAAGAAGAAGTACAGAGAGCGGCCTTATCGCTTAAGAGCGGTCTTTTTCAGGCATAATAGTTGATATAAGTATTGTTCTCGTTAAAAAAAATCACAACAGTCCATTATTTATTATATACATATAAAAATCACAACAGTCTATTATGAATTTATGACTATTATGACTATTATTATTTTAAATAAGAAAAGTATGAAAATATAAATATGTAGGTACTTTCTGCTTCAGTGGCGCGGTGGGCGAGGGTCCGCCTGCGGCGCAAGAGGTAGCGGGTTCGATTCCCGCCGAGGGTGAAAGATGATCTGCAAGCACGATCTCCTCGGTCTGGGTGTTTAATATGTATAAAAATATCTATATATGTATGACTATAATATTAAGTATATCAGATATCTAGTACCCGTAACACAAGCTTAGAGCTTACCACGGGCACAGAATACATAATAGTTGCCACGGGGCTAGATGTTGTTGCGTGAAATGTCTGGAAATATTTATCCCATCAAAAAAACCAAGTCGCGCAACTCAGTTGTTCTGCGGTAAAAAGTTGTGAGATCCAAGTAAATCCAAGTCTTCAAATTTCGTCTCAAAATTCTTTAATGTTTTATATAAATATATTAAGACTTGGCCATCGCACTAAATAATTGAATTTACACGTGTTTTCAGGCGATCCTGTTTTTCGACCGGTTTTTTCTAGATTTTTTAGTTTTTCCTTGATTCATACACCAAACACTACTTATTTTCCAAATGCTTCTAGGTCTGCTAGAAGTGCCTTAGAATTTTGATGATCGGTGAGTCAGTCAGTCAGTCAGTCGAAAATGGCCTGAATTGCTTCGAGAAAAGGATGGTACGGCCGTGCCGCTTTTTTGCTCGACTTGGTGGGGGCACTGCCGTGCCCCCAGATTTATTTATTATTTACTTTGAAATTAGCAAAGATAAAATCATGATAAATTTGCACTAATTACAAAATGTACTCGCGCGGAAGTGTCCCCGCCGAATCGATTAGCTTTCTACCATTCTATAAAAATCACAATGAAATGAGATTAAATGATTATTTTTAGTTTTTAAATAGCTTATCGCGCATGCACATTATTACCCCATTACGCATGCTAGGTTTAATTTTAGTTTTAATTAGTTTGTATTTTTGTATAACATAATGGTGTGTGTAATAAAGAATTTTCTATTCTACTAGCAGCCCGCCCCGGCGTCGCACGGGTAAAAAAAAAATCCCGGTAATTTATAAAGTTTTTTGTTGAAATTAAGTTATGTCAAAGACAATTTTATTCACAATGAAGTACTCTTAACCAACATCATATTTATTTGAATAAAGATTAATATTATTATGTTGATACAACTTAAACAAATTATTTCGACAAAATTAGGTACCATAAAAACGGTTTTTGTGAGTTAATCTTAAATGATAGACATAATACTATCGCGGACTGTTTTTTAGATCATTAAAAGAGCTATTAATTCTTTAATACATATTTTTTGTGTATCTTGAACCGTTTTCACGGCGCACGCAACGGAAGGCTTCAAAGATGAAATAATTTCTCCCGTTTTTTACACATTTACCACTATATCTTTGCTCCTATTGGTCGTAGCGTGATGATATATAGCCTATAGCCTTCCTCGATAACTGGACTAACCAAGACAAAAAGAATTATTCAATTCGAACCAGTAGTTTCGGAGATTAGCGCGTTCAAACAAACAAACAAACAAACTCTTCAGCTTTATAATATTAGTATAGATCCCATTCTTATCAAGGAAAAGTTGATTAGTCCACTTAATCCAAATTGTGAGTTATGTTATTATCTATAAATAATAACAAGATAGGTTAATGTTATGTAGATGTTTTAACATAGGTAAGTTAATTTACCCCCTCCCCACATCCTCACAATCGCGTTGTGTTGAAAAAGGAAACAAAAAAAGGTGTTGATAAAATAAAATAATCCAATGTAATATAATTTTGAGGCCTTTGCCCTGCAGTAGGACGGAATGGCTAATAAATAATATTAATATAATTTTCGTTAAAAATGAGATTAACTTCCGCACTTTCGTTTCATGTTTATTTGAATTTCAATTTAATTAATACATTTTGTACTTCAAATTCATAAAATATGAATGTGTGCAAAATGAACGTATGCATTTTTTTATATTGTAGATAGAATAGGATTATAGAAAAGATGATTATGAAAATCGTTTGAGAACATCTCTAAGAATTCTGGTGAGCGTAAGAAAAAAAAAATACAAAACCCAAAAGTTTAAGGGGGCAAATGGGATTTATTTGTTTAAGGATTTGTTATTTATATTCTGATAGTCTTTCTCAAAAAATCAATAAGTGCATTTATTATTATTAAATTTTTAGTAAAAAATTTGTTAATGTCTTTAATTATGTGCTGTAATACAGTTTTATACTAGCACAGTGGATTATAATAATAATGTATCCTTAGATGGTACAATAAATTGTAAGTATTGATGTATTTTAGTTTTTAAATTTATATCCCTAAACAGATGTCAAAAAAACTATCATTTGTTTAAGCAAATGGTACAACTTTTTTAAAATAAACTTTCCTTTTTTTTAATTTTTAAATACTTACACGTTCTTTCAATTTAATATAGAATGAGAGTATTGATGCTATACATTTTGTTAGTCACTCCTGCCTTAGTACTTTATACGAATAGAGCGCATGCGCGTGTACGTGACGTCATCCAAGATTACTAACGCTTAACTAGATGTCGCTAGTGAAAAGTGAGCGAGCTCTAGATCGCGATGACGAAAACGCGAGGGTTCGAATCAGGTTCTCGCGACGGATTTAAAAAATCATACTTACCTGGCACAGGGGACACCGTGATCAATAAGGCGGTTCCCCCAGAGCGAGGCCCTACCATTGCACTGCGGCTGGGTTGACCTCTGCGATTATCCCTAATGTGGATAACTCGGGTGCGTTATTTTTGGTAGTGGGGACTGCGTACGCGCTGTCCCCTTCATAAATAATTTACAACAATACATTAGTTTTGAGTGGCACTCGGACTCGGTTCGTGTTCCATTGAAAACACGCATAACATCTTTTCAAAGATTATCCTTATAATAATAATTACTACCAGACTCGGTGAACTTCGTATCGTTCGTTACTTGAAATCTTTTTAGAGCAAATAAAAAATATTGGTAAATCGCAGAAAATGAAAAATTACTTTTATTATTCCTGAGTTTACCCTTGAAGGCTTAATCTCAATAAAAATGTAACATTATACCTACTCAAAACGGCCACAGCTACGAATTTTCTTAATGTTTATTTCTGTTTAGACGACAGTTAGCCGTAGCCATGCAAGTGAAAAAGAACCTGTTTTTCCTAAATGCCCCCCTATTATAGGACATATATATTATGTCCTTATACATAATATATGAAAAAAAAATTGCCTATTTTTTTCGATAAATTTGTTCAGTATCGTGGTCTGAACCTCCCCTTTCATTTTTCGATAGTAGTCTAATTACACCCTGTACATAAATTTTTGTCCCAAACATCCCCGTGTCTAGCTAGATAAATTATTCCTAACCGACTATTACATAGCCGTATCAAAACAAAAGTAACATAGTAAAAATTACTATGATTTAAAACGGGTAACATACCATGATTTGACGGTTTTTGAGTTTTTTTGGAAGCCATCTTCACGATATAAGTTACGTTTTAAATCATAGTATTGTTAAAAACCATGATAATTTAAAAAGTTATATAGTAAAAATTTCTGACGAATTATAAAAAAAAGTTAAAAATATTTTTCAGCCGAAGTTCACTAGTCTTACTTCACCTATGAAGCCCCAGCGCCATTGTAAACAACAGCTGGATGTAACTTGACGCACTCGTAACTAGAAGCACCTACCTTGAAGCGGTCGCCAGTCTCGCGCACGACAAGTGCCACTGTCTCCAAGATCGGCAGTACCAGCGCCATCGTGAAGCACAGCAGGATGTAACTTGACGCACTCGTAACTAGAAGCACCTACCTTGAAGCGGTCGCCAGTCTCGCGCACGACAAGTGCCACTGTCTCCAAGATCGGCAGTACCAGCGCCATCGTGAAGCACAGCAGGATGTAACTTGACGCACGCGTAACTAGAAGCACCTACCTTGAAGCGGTCGCCAGTCTCGCGCACGACAAGTGCCACTGTCTCCAAGATCGGCAGTACCAGCGCCATCGTGAAGCACAGCAGGATGTAACTTGACGCACTCGTAACTAGAAGCACCTACCTTGAAGCGGTCGCCAGTCTCGCGCACGACAAGTGCCACTGTCTCCAAGATCGGCAGTACCAGCGCCATCGTGAAGCACAGCAGGATGTAACTTGACGCACTCGTAACTAGAAGCACCTACCTTGAAGCGGTCGCCAGTCTCGCGCACGACAAGTGCCACTGTCTCCAAGATCGGCAGTACCAGCGCCATCGTGAAGCACAGCAGGATGTAACTTGACGCACGCGTAACTAGAAGCACCTACCTTGAAGCGGTCGCCAGTCTCGCGCACGACAAGTGCCACTGTCTCCAAGATCGGCAGTACCAGCGCCATCGTGAAGCACAGCAGGATGTAACTTGACGCACTCGTAACTAGAAGCACCTACCTTGAAGCGGTCGCCAGTCTCGCGCACGACAAGTGCCACTGTCTCCAAGATCGGCAGTACCAGCGCCATCGTGAAGCACAGCAGGATGTAACTTGACGCACTCGTAACTAGAAGCACCTACCTTGAAGCGGTCGCCAGTCTCGCGC
Organism: Gymnoscelis rufifasciata; assembly: GCA_929108375.1. Lineage (NCBI taxonomy): Eukaryota > Metazoa > Arthropoda > Insecta > Lepidoptera > Geometridae > Gymnoscelis > Gymnoscelis rufifasciata. The sequence goes on from OV815303.1 coordinate 2,353,425, forward strand.
ACGACAAGTGCCACTGTCTCCAAGATCGGCAGTACCAGCGCCATCGTGAAGCACAGCAGGATGCCGGACAGCGCGCGGGTCACCTTCTCCTCCTGCATCAGGGGTGTCACCGGCATGGATACCAGGGACATCTGAACACAGAGAGATTTATTTTTATATCATATATATGTTGTCAGACACTAGTCTGCTAGAATAGTTTGAGCATAGTCCTTTAAACCAGTTGTGAAAGTGTAGTAGGAAAATTAAGATTTCTTCTCTATCATCTAGTTGGCACTTAGAGTATCTATCTATAGAGTTGGCATCTATATTGTACTCGGTCTGTAGTGTTTTATACTTTTTAGTGATGTTTAAATAGTAAGAGAAATGAAACAAATCTAATTCATTTGTCATAAGTGCCCTGTTTTTGGATAGATTTTCAACTAGGCCAAAGAACATAAAAGTGTTTTTATTAACCCCCGACCAAAAAAGAGGGGTGTTATAAGTTTGACGTGTCTGTTATAGCTCCCGAACGGATGGAGCGGTTTCAATTTAGTTCTTTTTCTATGAAAGGTGAGTTTGGCCCGGTTGTTCATGAAAATAAAAAAAAATAAAAATACAAGAACATGTTTCATGAAAATCGGTTGAGCTGTTTAAAAGTTATGGGGGTGAGAGTGGGGAAGGAAAACAGAAAATCTGCAAATATACTAGTGTGGGGTATCAAATGAAAGCGCATCGCGTCCACACTACATAATAATCGGGTGTTTTTCCTTAATTTTAAATTTATATTGAGGTATATAAAATCCAGTATAATTTTGATAACCAGAACACAAATTTATCGTCAAATCTATTTTTAGCACACTCAACATTCACTCAATACCTTCCGTGATCACGCGACCTTCCTTTACCACGACGCGACGCAGCTATGTAACAACTATTGTTACATCTGTGACCTTAGCTTGTACTGGTTAACTTCAGCTATTTCACCATCGCCGAAATAGCTCAGTTGGGAGAGCGTTAGACTGAAGATCTAAAGGTCCCTGGTTCGATCCCGGGTTTCGGCAATCTTTTTGTATTTTTAAATTTTTCTGATATCTTCTAACAGACTGTCTATTGATTTAAAATGTGACTATTTTTATGTGCTTTTTTCGTGGCAAGAATTATTATAAGAAAATGTCCTCGACTAAAATAAATATTAATAGTATGCAAAATATTAGTACATAATACATAAAAAACATTTACATATTTGAAAATCGATAGTTGTAGGTCCAAGTCATCGCGCAACTTTTAAAAAGGGTTCGAATACTATTTTGTAATTTTTAAAGGTTTGTATTGATAACTTTGTAATTTAAAAAAATTTTGTTAATTTGTTAAATAAATAAATAATAAATCGATATCCCAAAATCCGAGTAAACTGTGCAATGGTTAGTTATATTATTTATACATGTCATTGATTATTTAGGTCAAGCGCTATGTCACATGTGACTGAACAAATTACTCGGAGATGGTGAAACAGGCCCTAAGGGTGATCAATAGAAATAGTTATTTTATAGAGCCTTACTGAATTCTAAAAGCAAAATCACTATTATGAAAGTATACTCATTCAGGTGTTGTGTACATATACATTTTTTTTTATCAAATTGCAATATTATCTTTATGTGTTTTTTCTAGCTGGGTTTTAAACTTAGCTTCACATTATAAATCCTTTTTGTTTTGTAATTGCAATTGTAATTTAAATAAGCATTTTTAAGTTGTGTCATTCTTTATTAGCCTTTTAATTTTTTATAGTTAATATTTTTTTCATTATTCAGAGTTTCTGCTCACTAGCAGATGTCTTCAGTGATTGGTGGTAAAAAGCCGTGTTGGCTAAGTGGGAGGACACTCGACTTTCATTCCGAAGGTCGTAGGTTCAAACCCCGCCTCGCACCTCTGGATTTTTCTTCAGAAATTTATGTGCGATTTAAACACGTGCTTTTAACGGTGAAGGCAAACATCGTGAGGAAACCGGCATGTTCTGAGAACTTTAATGAGTATGAAGGACATGTGACATTCACCAACCCGCACTTGGCCAGCGTGGTGAATTAAGGCCTAATCTCTCTCGTCAAGAGAGAAGTCCCTGTGTCCCAGCAGTGGGAACGTTAATAGGGTGATGATGATGATGATTGATAGAAGCTATATTGATCCTGTAAGATAAAAATGTATATTAGTAAAAATCATTAACCAAATAATACTTAACAAACTCGATATGCCCAGCAAGTCAACTATTTAAGATAAATAACTATAGATTATATGTACCAATAAAGTAAATAATTACTCACTTCTTTGGATTATAAACATTTAATAGATTCAAACTCTTGAGGATTCTGAGGTGGATAGACAAAACTATTTTGTATTTCTTAACATACTAGGTGTATATACAGACCAGTCCTAAGTCAAAAAAAATGTTTAACAAGTTTATATATAATAATAACTTTAGAGATAATAAAAATGTAAGGTATTTGCAAAACCAGGATTTATTATTTTATCATCTGTCCAGTTGCATATTACCTGTGATATTACTAGCTTAATTTATTTATGGTCATTACAAAAATCGTTATATTTATAAATCTTCTGTATGTGTGCTGATCATTAAACTCCTCCTATACGGCTGGACACATTTTGATGAATTTTGTGTGTTTGAGAATACGGTCAATGCGAAGTGGGGGCAGACTGCAAGTGTTATTATAAACTGTTGATTCATAGTGATAAAATAATACCTACATACTAACTTTAGATATTTATGATAATTGAGTTACCTATTTAATTTTAACAAAATGTTTTTGATATAAATCATTTTAATTTTTACTGACAAAAATTTAATTAGGTTTAGTGACAGTTATCATTAAGAAGTTGAATAACATTCTCCTAACTGTTCCTAGATTTAAGTTTGACATATTATGATATAATTCTAATTGATAAGTACCTTATTATTAATTGACATACCTTTATCAGATAATTATTCAAGTAGACTTAAACACTTTTGCAGTGCCGCAACAGGGTGCATGCACATGTTGACTTAAGCTAGTAATAAGCATACAGTAATATGTATGCATAAGCAAATTATATAAATTTATAAACATTAAGCAGTGTAATATCCTAAATATTTACATAAATATAATAAAATATATCATGTAGTTGCAAAAAGTTTTCCTAAAATTTTAATTTTTCAGTGTTATAGCTGTTTATGAACTCTGATATTCTGGCCTCAATAAGATTCAGTATTTTATTCAGTAGGTACTTTTTTGTCCTTGGGCTCTTTCCTGGGTTTTAAAAAATAACTTTAATTTGTGAAATACCTAAGCATTGTCTTATAGATATATAACATTAATATTGGAAAGGAATTGTGTATCGAATTTACGTATATTATGATTAAGTAGGTAGGTACAAACCTGTACCCATCTAGTGCTAGATTCGAATACTCTCGTTTCGCCCGTTTCTTCATATTCTCCTAGCAGTTATTGAGTACATGGGATTCCCTCGGACATACAGAAGTTGCAGCATTAAATCGTTTAGCGATTTTGCACCCTTCTGCTTGCGCTTTTTTAATGAAGCGGTACCACCTGTTTCTTCAGATACTTTACAAAAAATGTTCTACCACTCATTCAATCAACAGGTGCTAGATAACGTTTTGATAACAATTTTAAAGAAACAAGTTAATACAAAAAATACATTTTCTTTCACTTGAAATTGAAAACTGAAAATACCGCCGCCACCTACAACGAGATTATTTTGACAAGTTGACAACTGTGTTTTTGGTAGTTTGACAATTATATTACAATATTTAGTCACGGGCGCCATCGAACAAAAAGAAGAAGACGACTCTCTAAAGACATAACGTTTCATTTTATAGAGGAGGTAGGTGTATGTATATCAGATTATGCTATAAGCTTGTGTAACGTGTATTATAACGTTACACAAGCTTAGAGCTTACCACGGGGCTAGATGCTGTTGTGTAGATTGTCCAGAAATATTTATTTATGTAGGTATTTTACATAATAGCGTTATTGCAATCAGTTGAACTTTTTTGCGTGTGGTGGAGAAATCAATAGCCCGCATGTAAATCTAGAATAATATCCGTCATTTGATTGCCATCTGGCTGGTTGAACTTGGTTCAGTAAAACTGACTTAGTTAATACTGTAATGTGTTTTTATTTATTAATAAACATTGTACTTTGATATGTAGCTACCATAAATGGTGAAATTGGTCCTTAATCTAAAAAAATCTATACCAAGGAATACCTAACATTAGAGAAGAGCCAGTCCAGCCATAACATTTTCCTTATCAGATAAAAAAGGCAGGTTCAGAGTATCTTACATCAATGGAACTTGTCAACACTATCTGCAGAAAGACACTCATCTTTATTCGTTTCACAATGACCATGACCACCATCAATGACCATGACCACTCAAGTATTGTCTATGCGTCGGTTTTTGGTGCCCTGTGCCTCCGTAAACTCAGTGAAACCTCATAGTTGTGTTTGTAAATACGGTGCTCACTCATTCAAACTGTCAGCTAGCATAAAAACAAGTTTTACAAGGAACCCTTACGAATATAGAACTTGTTATTCAATTACATTGATATCCAGATACTTATGATTGCTACCTATAGGTATGTTTTATACTTTTGTACCTCACATCAAGGTCCTTAAATTTTACCCATGCATGTAATGTGATTGCAATAAACTGAAAATGTATTTCATTATGTTAGGTACTTCAAAAAGTACTTGCCTCATACTTCGGATCCTGAATTTGAGCTACAGTTTCAATAATAGCGCGGCTGATGGCCATTTGCACAGCGAGGAACCCCGACCGAAGATGTGGGTGAGAGTACGTAATGTCCGTGCCCGTCTCATGCGCCGCGCGCTCAGTGCTGCGAATGCAGAACCTCCACGTATCGTTCACCTACAAGATAATATTGATAATATTGTACCTAGATAGTATGTATTGTTTTTGGAGTTTACTCCATAAGAAACGATTTGAGTTACAAGGCCCGGTACGGGAATTTTATGAGGAGTAAAATCAAGTGTAACACGAAAAGTTGAGGCGTAACGTAGAAAGTGACAAACATATATATCTGTAAGATTGAACGTGCAAAAGAATGAGATGGAATACATTACACAGCGTATCTCATTCTCGGGGTCTCCTCTTTGCGCGATACTTCGTAGTCTCACTGTATTTTATTTATATTATTTTGTAACATACTTTATGTAATACGCTTTATTGAAGTAATATAAATAATCCGAATAATTACAGATATATGTTTGTTTCTCTTATCATTTTAGCAGATGCGTTAATTTACCCTTTTTTTCTATTCGATATATATCATAATTATCGTTCGTAAGGACTAAACTCCAATCGTGCGTCGTAGCTGACACACACACAATTTTTTTTTGGAGGTTTTTCTGTTCACTTCCGTATGTGGTAACCCTCTGAAGCCTTACGGGCTTGAAGCGAAATTTCTCGTGTTTCGTTATGTGGCCCGGAGAAGCCATCTACCTTCTAGGTCTTCATGCCCCATCTTAGACCACATCGTCACTTTAAATCAGGTGAGATTGTGGTCAACTGAAGACTTATCTAATTAAAAAAAAGGATAGGGGATTAGAGCATCGGGTATCTGCACAGCTAGGAAGCTGGGGCGTAGATGCAGATACCACCGTTCAATTCGTTCGCCACATCGGAACCACATCTAAATAAATTTCTAATGATCCGTATTTGACAAACTTATTTTATTTTAATATTTTCATATTCTTACTTGAGGTTTCCATATGATCCAAATGACAGGAGCAGAGATGTTGGTCATTTTCGATTGCGTCACTAGATAGTTGGTCAGTTCTTCTTCTGATGGGGCGCCGAATATGTCTAGAAAATTTAAATATCTATAGTTATTACACAATACCAATTGGCACGTCTTGTCTGTCACCAAAACGTCCAAGGTATATACAATAAGGCCCACTCACTTGGTCTTTTTCTGCAAGCAGAAAACATAGACATTATGTGCATGACTGAAACTTTTCTTAAGGAACATATTATGCCTGTATTTTGCATCGAAGGATACACAAAAGCGGCTTCTTACTGTAGAACCGGGCATGAAAAAGGAGGTTGTCTAATTTTAATTAAAAATAACCTTAAATTTAAAGTTAGGAATGATGTATCCCATTTGTCTGAAGATTTTGTCTGTGAGCTTGTATGTATAGAATTGAAAGAGGTTATAATTGTCGTAGTATACAGATCACCTTCAGGTAATTTAGAGCTATATCTAAGAAAACTAGAACAATGTCTTAATACAGTTACTTCTAACAATAGTAAAATAATCATAATATGTGGTGACTTTAATGTAAATTTTGTAAGTAAAAGTAATGAATGTTCTAGCATAACTGACCTTATGAGTAGTTTTTTGTTAAAACAGCAGGTATTTGATTATACTAGAGTAACCTCAACAACAATGTCTTGTATTGATAATATATTCACTGATGCTCTTGAAATAAATAATGTTAGAGTAATAAATGGTGTTAAGTCGGATCATTATGCTCAAGCTGTTAATATTACTATGAAAGTACACAAATTAAAGTCTCCTACAATGATGATAAGACCACTAAATGATTATCGGATAAATCTACTGCGAGAAAGTTTAAGGCTTAATTTTAAAAATGAAAATAATAAGAACTATGACGAATATTTTAAGTACTTACTAAGCAGTCTAAATTCATGCATGCCTGTTATAGAGAAAACCTGTTCAATGACTACACATTTTCACAAGTGGGCTACTAAAGGAATTATTGTGTCAAGGAAAAGACTGTTTGATCTTTACGCATTACGTAATTTGACTGAAAGCTCAGGGCTCAAGTCATATGTAAGAAATTACAGCAAAATCTTTAAAACAGTGTGCATTTTCGCGAAACAAAATTTTGTAGCTAATAAAATAGAAAACTCTGACAATATAGTAAAGTGTACCTGGAAAATAATTAAAGAAGAGACAGGAAAGGAGTGTACATATAGTAATAATATCTGTGATAAAATACGCTGTGATACTAGTAATAAGTTTATTATGGATAAAATTGACATATCAAATTATTTTAATGATTATTTTACAAATATTGCTAATGATGTGACATCTGATTTAATATGTTCAATTGAAAAATCAAAATACTATTTAAATCAATATGTTCCTTATACTAATTCTAATTTTATTTTACGACCACTTAATTTGAATAGAGTTATTAAATTAATCAGAAGCCTAAAACCTAAAAAATCTAATGATTTTTGGTATATAACTCCCATCTTGTTAAAAAAGATTGAATCGGAAATTGCAGAGCCTATGATGCACATTATCAACAACTGTATAATAAGTGGGACCTTTCCCAAGCAAATGAAAATAGCGAAAGTCGTCCCTATACACAAGAAAGGAGATAAGACTTTGTGCAACAACTATCGTCCAGTATCCGTACTACCTAGCATAAGTAAAATATTTGAAAAGTATATAGCTGAAGAACTTACTGACTACATTGAAAATAACGAATTATTTAACAATAGACAGTTTGGGTTTCAGAAAAATAAATCAACAAAGCATGCTATTACAAGACTAATTCAGGATATTTTTACAGGCCTGGAGAAATCACAGAAAACGTATGGTGTATTTTGTGATCTGTCCAAAGCCTTTGACTGTGTCTCACACTCAATTCTCTTAAATAAGCTTGAGCATTATGGTGTAAGAAACAAAGAGCTTAGGCTGTTTGAGTCTTATCTATCCGATAGAGAGCAAGTTACTGAAGTAAATGGATGTAGGTCGAATGTAGAGAACATGTTAATAGGGGTGCCTCAAGGTTCTACGCTAGGTCCATTATTATTTTTAATGTACATTAATGACGTATCAGTAGCATGTAAGGATGTTGACATAGTATTATTCGCGGACGACACCAGTTTAATTATTAAGAACAAATGCAGTGACAAACTAAGTCATAACTTAAAAGAAGTTATTTGTAATTTAAAACAATGGTTCTCAACCAACAATTTAATGCTTAACGTTGATAAAACACATGTTGTGAAATTTGGACTAGGACCAAAGGGAAGTATATCCAACCCTGTAGTGGACAAAGCATTAGACGAAATGCATGTACCTAGAAGTAAGGAAATCAAATTTTTAGGTATATGGTTAGATGATAAACTATCTTGGGCCACTCATATAGATGTTTTATCCAAAAAGCTGAGCTCCGCAACATATGCGATTAAAAAAATCAAGGAAATAGGTGGAGCGAAGGCTGCAAAGTATGTGTACTTTGCTTACTTTCACTCTCTAATGAGTTATGGACTTATGTTTTGGGGAACTGCAGCTGAGTCAAACCGAATATTTGTTCTACAAAAAAGATGTATTCGGAATATTCTAGGTCTTAAATATAGAGACTCCTGTAGAGGTAAATTTAGTGAACTTAATATTATGACTCTGTCTGGAGAGTTCATATATCAAAATATTGTATACTTATTAGAAAATAAGGAAAACGTCGTGACAAATGCAGATGTTCATTGTCATAATACTAGAAATAAGACAAATGTAGTAGCCCCTAGGACTAGATTAAGTAAAATATTAAAAAGTTTTCAATGTATAGCTGTTAAATTATATAATAAAATACCTCTTGACATTAGACTAAAAGATAACACTGAATTGTTGAAATATGTAAAAAATCAATTAATTAAAAAAGGTTATTATACAATTGATGAAGCTCTAGCGGATACATTTTTATTTTGTGAAAAATATTGAATATTTTTGTCATTATATTTTTTTTTTATTATATGTACATTGTGTATTAAAAAATGTTGACATGTCTAAGTGCTTATAATAAGTTTACAGATGAATAAATGACTATTATGACTATTATGACTTGTGCTCTCAGGATCATAGGTCAGGTTAATCCCGAGACCGGGTTATTTTTGCACCACTTGGTTTCATTTATTTATTTGTTTATTTCAAATACATTATGTATATTACTATAGCTACCCGCGGCTTTGTCCGTTAATATTAGAATTTTACGCGGAAACTGGTATTTTACATCGGTAAAAGTAGCCAATGTGTTATTCTGGTATGTACCTAAGCTACATTTTTGTGAAGTTTCATCAAAATCGCTTCTGTTATCTTTTGTCGTGAAAGAGCAACAAACACACTTAAATCATCACAAACTTTCGAGTTTATAGGTAATATTAGGAAGTAGGATATTGCGCTTCGAATAGGTCTAATCCAGAACTTTCGAACATTCTCGACGAACTAGACCACTTTCAATCTGATGTCCAATGCGTCCTTAAATCTAAAGTGCTAAAATTTTCTCAGAGAAAAGCGCCACCAGCCGTCTGTATTTTCTTTCCGTTCATTTCTGTCTGGTCTGGGTGTTTTCTATGTATCATAATGTTTGTATTTACAAAAAAAAAGTATCTATGTAGTATATCAGTCACCTAACACCCATAGTAAAAGCTCTGCTTAGTTTGGGGTTAGGAAATGCTGTGTGAGTAGTCCGGAAATATTATTAATATTATTATTTCAAAGTCTTTCTTACCATGTCCCAATAACTCGGCAGCGCGCTCCATAATCTGAATATAAGGTTGGGTCGTGGGCGCAAACCCCACGATATTTTTCCTGCTCAGGGAGTTCAGAATGTCATTGGTGGTCAACGGAGCCTCCGGTTCTGGTCGCAAGGCGGTCAGGAACACTGGCTTTGCGGTGAGCACCGCTATGGTGAAGCATATACAGGCTAATACTGATTCTAGTACTAGCAGGCGCCATCTTCGCCTAGAAAGAGGAGGTTGATATTCAGTCTGCGATATTTTGTTTGTCGTTTTTCTTAAACGACTACCATAGGTAACTCAAAGCGAAGCAGACCAAACATTATTTTTAGACAACTTTCATGATAAAACTATAAAACTTTTAAGAGTATTAAGAATAATATTTAAAGGGCTATTTAAATTATAACCTATCATTTGGCGTAGTTTGATAGTAAAAAGAAGAGTAAAATAATATTAATGCAAGTACTCCTATAACTTTCTACTAAGTATAATGTAGTTATTAGGGGTTAAACCTTAGAATGAAATTACTTCATGCCAGATTAGTGTAAAATTGGAATAAAATGACAGAAAACTAGAAAATACTAAGTAAAGATACAAACGCGACCCAAAATGCAAAGTTTTACATCCCGAAAAACCACTTATATCGCTCGTGTCGTTTTATACAGTTCATTTATCTACTATGGGGCGCTAGGTGAATGATATCTGCTAAAGTACACTGTTAAAAATATATTATGGTGAAAATATTTAATAGCTTACTGCCTCTGGATGTAAGACTTCCATATAAGTATTTTGATATGCCGTATTGATTTATTCGGAACCACTTTCGTCTCTTCCACATCTTTGGTCCTTAGAGGCTTCGTTTGAGTTTGATATTTAAGATCATGCAGCATAATAGTAGTCTGTATGCTTTCGAATTCAATAAATATATTCTAAGAATGTCATTTTATTTATTTCTTAGTACCTATACTTATATAGATAGTTATTGCTATTTTTTTAAGTTAAATGAACTTTTAATACAATCTGTTTTTGGTGATTTTTTTCGTTATATTTGACAGTCATGAAGTTGAGTCATTGTTATTAACTGACATGAAGGCTACTTTTAGGTAGGTAATTCCATTAGTATACTCTCTGGGTAATTCAAAAATTGCCGCGAACACTGAAAGGATCTGGAGGAGGGGGTAGTTGGGACCCGAGAGGGGTCCTAACTACTGACGAAAATAACAACATTATTCAATCATAATAAGTTTCAATCATATTGTATTTCAAATTATAATTTTAATGCATGCAATAATAATTCATTTGATTATTTAACTTGACATATCAAGCTAATATAACTTGAAACAAACTAAAAATGTATGTATCAAGAACACAGACTGACCTGTGAAACTCTTTATTAGTTATGGAATAAAAAGGATTTTTTTATTTTATTTTATTATTTATTTTATCATGAGTTAAGGTTTACTTGTACAAAGGAGATTTTAAGTACATATCTATAGCCACACCTACTTATAGAGAATATAATAGGAAAATTCCTTATTATATAACACATGCCAATGAACATAAATAACAAAATAACTTAAAGTAAGGTAACACCACAGATACCCCCTAAAACCTCGTAGGTATGCGAAATGGGCGGTCTTATTGCTTAAAACAAATTCTTCCAGACAACCTTGGAATTAATAGAATATAAAGAAGGTCGTGGACTCATCATCATCAACATTGTTGTTTCTTTTAAACCCAATCTTGCATTATAATATGTCTCATTTCCATTCTACCTTTAGAAGCGGTTCGCATCCATACTAACGTGTTAAATAAATGATTTATTTATCCCGTATAAATAATATACTTAACAGACTATACATACACATATAAATCTTATATGCAAATATTATAATCGTGTCAGTATCATGATTAAGTACCTACCTACCAATATCATCGAATCTACGCACTTATCACTTCTTACAGAACAATATACCTCTACCTAATTTATTATTCTATGCCTCTACATTATCTATTTCCGTGTATTATCATTATCAATCACATAATTATAAATTAAAGTAACCTACCCATCTCTAAATGTAAGGAACTGATTTTCATATGTTTTTAAGCAATAGCACAGTAAATAAAAAATACTTTAAAAAAATTTGTTAATTACCCAATAAGAGCATGCAATTTCATTTGTGACATAAAAAAATCATAATAATTAAAATAAAATAAAAAAATTAATCAAATAATTAAAAGTTAAAAGTAATTTATTAATCAGTGTACAAAGATAGTGTTATAGTTACATGGTAGTACGATGAAGTTACAAAAGTTTTACAACTGCGGAGTTTCTTCATCGCCCTCCTCCAGGCTTAATAAAATTATAATTAATTTATTAAAAGTATTAACAATTATATGATTAAATTATTGATTTACAAATCTTAAAAACTAACATGCAACAAATTTACAATAAAAGAAATATAATATAGATATTGGAATAGAATAGAGTTTATTTAATGTTATTATTTGTGTATATATTGTTAATATTTAAATGAAGTGCCCTAATCATTGAGGACATCGGGCTCATAAGAGTCCTAGAAATAATAAATTGTAATGTAAAAATTTGTCAATATACCTAGTCATTTGAAAATTCTCTGATTATCATAGTAAAATTTATCTACTTAGTAATATTGCCTTCAGCCTTTTCTGAAACATTCCTGTCGACAAACGTGGTGCTTATTCTCTTTGGTTGAACCCGTGAAATATTGCATCAGTTATTAAATATGGGTTATTTAATAACTTATGCAGATTTAACCTTAAAATAATGACCTGAATAAAATAAAAAACTTAGCAGAAAAAAATATTTTTCTCTATAAAATTGTTTTTTAGATATCTATAAATTACCGTTCTAATGATATTGACATAAGATGAATGCCCCACAAGGTGAATCAGCGGAGTCTCCGAAGACCAATGTTCTAACTCTACAAAAAATCATTTGTTTTCTGCTCGTTGTAATTCCCCACACTGAGCAAACATGCGCAAATTCTTCAAACCACGCTGCTTTACAACTAAGAAAATACTGATCATTATTACGTACAATATACCTACTTAGTGGAAAAGTATGAATGTTTGTGTGTTCAAAAAATAACTTTCTAGGGAACTTTTCTTCTGGTCTTTGTCTCCTGTAGGCTTTCCACAAAAAAGCCTAATGTAATTTCGGAACGCATGTTGAATTAGATAGGACCTTTTTCTATGTCGCCAACAATCTGACATGTCTTATCAGTAGCACTGTTAGATAGCCTATTTATCGCAGAAGGCTATAGGCTACTTTTTACCTCAAGCAAATACAAAGTCCCCGCGGGATAATCAAAAAACACGTATAAAGCTATCAGGTTTATACTTTGCACCTTTTTATCCTTGGTTATTCTTGCTTAGGCTTTTCTTCCCTATCCTAGCCGAAACGCAACATTTTTACTTTTCCACCCCAAGGCTACCTGACCCAAGCCCAAATAACTATCCCAAGTACTGCACGCGTGTTTCACATGAAAAATTCTATCAATTTCGCCACAAGCGAAGTCGCAGCTTCAAACTACTAACACAGACAAACAGTCCGATAATGTAAACATACTCCTTGTGTTAAAATTGTCAGGGAGGGTCAAATTGACCGCATTAGCTGACAATATAAATTCTGGTGTTGTTCCGTACTTGTCAGTTATTAGGAATTTTCCAACATGTCTCCATACAGTGTCCTTTGTTTTGGATTTGCTATTTTACTTATCGTTTATGGAAATGTGAGCGATGCTGGTAAGAGTCTTGTTATGAATACTAGGATATTTTTATAAAAAATAACTGTTGTAATGAAACACGCGTAGTTGGTTAAACACTGAATTTATTTCCATAGGTATCTACCCTCACATTATTGCATAATAGCTAACCTACCCACATTAAGTATATATACCACATCTTTCCCCTTATAGAAAACAAAACATAAAATACATTTATATTCCCTTCACCAAAACAAAAATAAAGAAATAATAATACAATTGCCTTATACTAAACACCAACAATAACTAATATTATAGTACTTATAATCTTTATATACACTTTTCTATAAATTTCTTTGAGTTCCATTCTTTGAATCCCACCGCTGCCACCATGTTGTAATGAAACACGCGTAGTTGGTTAAACACTGAATTTATTTCCATAGGTATCTACCCTCACATTATTGCATAATAGCTAACCTACCCACATTAAGTATATATACCACAATAACTTTATGCTTTATCATTATCACTTCTGCATAATACACACTTTGAATTTGTTGTTTTTGTCTTGTGTTTTTCTGGTTTATAATATTATGCTAACATACTAAAATTACAAGAAACAAAAGGCTGAAATTGTGATGATCGTCATCACACAAGAAATAATAAAATAATTGTGAGCATTATAGGTTAACTAAACTATTTCTTTAATTATCACAACTTGGTCACATGCAATGTTCTAATTAGAAGAAGGTAGAAATTACACCAAATGGCGCGCATCGGAGCCCACTTACAAGGTAGTAAAAAAAGTATTTGATTGACAGTTCCTAGGGTTGTCATTTAATCAAAACACAATAGAACGCACGGCGCGATTCAGCGCGCTGCGGCGGAATTAATTACGACCATAAAAAGCTGTCAATAAATACATATTTATTTGCGGCATTTAAAGTGCGTATCGTCGCGAGCCGGTCTGAGGAAATCGTACCTAAGTCTAGAGGTTGAGGAATTCTAGTACCTAATAGGTGGTTAGCCAAATATAAACAAATAAAACATCCAAACCCATCGACGAAACTCTAAACGGGATTATATTTGTCATTTCAGCCAGAATAGCAAGATCACCACAATTCGGTGGTGGATTCAGCCAAGCACAGGCCAGTGCTCAGGCTGGGCGATTCGGCTTCAACCGACCACGATTCGGACCAGGATTCGGCCCGCCAGGCCCCAATCCTTACCGGCCAGGATTCGGCCAAGGACGATTTGGTCCTGGCCAAGGCGGTTTGAACCAGGGAGGTTCTATTAGCATATCGAAGAGCATCAGCATCAGTAGAGGCGGAGCATCGCAGTCCAGCGCGCAGTCGTCTGCTGTTGGGAAATAAAGATTAATGACTGACGGTTTTGCAACTTATCATAAGAAATAAAGTTTTTTTTTATTATTTGAATACAATTGTTATTCCTTAAAATGTGTTTTATTTGTTTGTTCTTGTGTTCTTAAGTGTATTTGATAGCACTATTCTTTAAAATGGTCGTAAACTAATATCTGAGTAAAAAATATAAATGATTATGTACCTACCTATTACGAGTACCTATAGTACATGCATGAATAGGTATGAGTATAACTAAGTAGACAAGTACCATGTATAGTACTTCTCTACTTACTTACTAACAAATGTTTCGGTCAGTATGAGAAGGTCTGAAAATATAGGATAGGAAGACTTGTTCTTAGGAACCATGTCATCGATATTAGCGAAATTAAAAAAAAATATTATGCATTTACACATTTTAAAAAACTTGTATTTTTTATATTACTTAGATAAGTTTTTATTTGACCACAACCTCACCTGATGTAAAGTGATGTGATTTGTCTAGCTATGTGGTCTAAGATGGGGCATGAAGAAGACCTAGAAGGTAGGCTTCTCCGGACCACATTAAGAAACATGGAAATATCTTGGAATCGAACACTGACTTTTTTAAAAATGAAAAAGTCACTTCATAAGAGTATTTATATTGTAATTTAGTTAGAAATGTTGTATTTGGTTAACTGAGTTGGCGTTTTTGAACTGATGGAGGAGGCCTTCACCCAAAAAACGGGTTTCCAATTAAAAAAGGTAAAAATTCCAGTAAAAATTTGACGTATGATTGAATATTTGATTTGTATTTCATTTGATCATTGGAATCTCATATAATTGGATCATTGCACTAAATAATAATAATCAATAAAATAGACTTAAAGCACTGAAGGTTTACCTACTACTGTTCTCAGGGCGTTAAAATAAAAGACAGTTTCGTAACACGACACAGGAAAAGTATTTTTTTTTATTTTTGATTAACCTTCATTTGACCACAATCTCACCTGATATAAAGTGACGATGTGGTCTAAGATGGAACTTGAAGGCCTAGAAGATGGCTTCTCCGGGCCACATTACGAAACACGAAAAAATCGCTTCACGCACTGGCCCAGCCCGGAGGGTGGTGACAAGCCGCGGCCAAAGCCTACCACCAGAGACTGTTCTTAGCACCACCCGGAGGTCACGTGTAAGGATTCAGAGGGTTACCACTTACGGACGTGAACAGACAAAACCTCCAAATTCCCATATTAAAGTACACTAAAGCACATGAAACTGCAATTAAAACACTCTCAAACAAAATAGATCCGTCGCGTGATTCCGTCCGACTGCCTTCCCGCCCCACTTGCGTTCCCGAATACCCCTTGCGAAGTGAGAGGTAAGCGCGCGTTGCACTTATCTCAAACACCGACCGGCGCTTTTCGCGATCGAAACAAATAAGGAGCTTCGCGCTATAAAGCTTCTCCCGCATTACAGAGTAGATTTTGTCATTTACTGGAAAAAAGCTAAGTTCGTGCCAAATTTGATCTAAATCAGGCTTAACTCGCAATAATTTATATTACCGCGGTAACTAGTATTTTACCAAAGTAAATGGCCTGGTAGCCTATTTGTTATTTTTCAGGCACTAGAGATTCCGTGAAAACCACCGAACCGATTTGAATGAAATTTGGTACACAGAATCTCTAGAGCCTCAGAAAGGACATAGGCTACTTTAAACCGCGGGAAAGTGTACATTCCGCGGGCAAATTAATTAAAACGCGTAATTACATATTTTCCCGGGAAAATATGTAATTACGCGTTTTTATTCCGCGGGACAATACATTTAAACGCGCTATCTCGCATGTGACAAGTGACTAGCGAAATCGCTCTATATTTTAATAACCATTGTCTTATTTTACTCGGACTTGGTGAAACAGGGCCCTCAGTACCATGAATTTTGATTACAGTACAATAGTGTAATGACGTTGAACATTAAATTATATTATCGCTTCTTAGACTAATACAGCCTTACAAATAAATGAACATCCAAATATATCGCGATAATATTAAAGCGATAATTTTCTACGTATTGTATAATTATATAACATTTTTTTTATGCTGGATATGTCTTCATTTGACCACAATCTCACCTGATGTAAAGTGACGATGTGGTCTAAGAACGATGCATGAAGACCTAGAAGGTAGATGGCTTCTCCGGCCCGCATCAGACAAACTAAGTATAGACATAGAGTATACCTACATAGATGCAAGTACCTAAACATAGTGATGTTTGCCCTCTTTCGATACAGGAGTAAAAAAATCCTCAGAAGCTGTAGGTATATAATTAGAAAAGCGGCTTCATTCATTAACAGAAACTGATCGCTTTTGACAGGAAAACCAAAAAAACTAGTTACTTACTTTTATAAAATGAGGATCACCTCATTTAAAAAAAGTAAATAGGTAACTAGATTTCTTTTCGAAAGATCACTTTCAGAACGGTTTCCTGATCGTTCTTGTCTCAAATTCAAAGTCAAAACGTTTATTTCCTTGCTTGCAGGGCATACATGGACAGGTCAACTTAAAATAAATAAATATATTTTTTAAACAAAAATGATCAAGGAAATAACATTGTCTTGACGCTCAAATGTATCTGGTGTTCTGAAATCTTGATTAAAAGTGACCATAGTAAAATAACCATAGATCATAAGTATCCCTATCGTCATTTCCATAAGCCGATGTGTAGATTATTTCTGGATCATTGTATAATGGTACGACTTTTTAACCCCCGACCAAAAAAGAGGGGTGTTATAAGTTTGACGTGTCTGTCTGTCTGCATGTCATTTATTTTTCTAAATCATAAAAACAATTAAATGTCTGAAAATGACTTGTCTTTAGTTATTAACTATAATCAAACAATATAAAACTTATGCTAAATGTGTACTTATTAAATAATGTGCAATTTTTTTTTTACATGTCACGGTAAACATCGTTCACGCGGGAACTAACATGAGTTCTACCACGAAGGTATAATAAGTACCTGCGTCAACCGAGAACCCGCGGCTTATCTTGTCATCCTTTAATCCAACCATGTGGACGTCCTACGGTTGCGGTAGCAACACTTGACCCATCTATACCCAGAGCGCTACCACTGTCAGTCAGGAATAGCGGTTCAAAAAAGTGACTATGATGAATAATTAAAAAAATCTTGGTGGTTCGAGGGAATTTACTATCCTCGAATCCAATACTCCACTCGAATCCACAGGTAAGCCAGAGCTAGCAATATGAACAATTCAAAAAAAAAAATCTACCTATTCTTTTATAATGACTGGTTTTACCAATCTACTTTTGTGTATGCATGAAAAATAAACAATCTGTGCGAACTAGACGATGTGTGCTGTGTACACTGTCAATTTGCCACTAATAATTTTGATATTCCATTCTTAGAAGCATGTTATCACATCCTTCTGTATGGTATAAAGGTGCGAGCTTTTGCCATTTGCTTCAGATTAATCCTAGGCAAGATGGAGAGAACTATTGTGGTATTCCTGGCTATATTTTGCCTAGTGCAGTGCGCCTCATTGAAGGGAAAAGGTATGTAAAGCAAATATGTATATATAACCTTATTTTGTTTTTCAAGTTATAACCATAGCAATTTCGCTGGGTAGAAATTGTAAAAGGATCCCTTTTTATTAGGTATATTATTTGTATAAAAACGATTCCTATATCGAGTTAACCATTAGTATTCTATTCAAAGATAACATAACACTTAGGTAGGTATGTAAATCTCATCAAAGTTCTCAAATTCACATATTTTTTTTACAGATGATCACCCTCATGAGCCCAGTCATAGCAGAGGCAAGCGCTGTGACGTCTGTGGCGACGGCCCGCCACATCACGGGCCTCCACACTTTGGGCCTCCACCGCCGCCGCCACCACCTCCATTCTTCCGATCCCTTCAATACAGCGGCCTGGCCAGAGGCAACGACGGAAGCCAGGGCATATTCAGCGGAGCCGCCGCAGCCGCAGATCTGAACAACCAGGCCGCTGGACAAGCTTTCTCCGTGGCTTCATCTTCAGCTGGTGCCGGCGCCGGCGGATATGGTGGACAATCTGGCCAATCAAGCTATAACAGACAGTTGGGGCAATCAAACAGCTTCGGAAAATCAAGCAATGAAGGACAGCAAGCTCAAAGCCTAACAAATGGCTTCGGTTCGTCTGGCCAATCAAATGGATTTTCGGGCCAGTCTAACTTGCAAACTCAAACAGCTAGAGGTGACGGTGGTCTGTCTTCAGCAAACTCGGCCGCTCAGTCAGGAAATGGAGCAGGATACGGTCAAAAACAGATCAGTGGATCCGGTACCTTCAAAGAATCTCACTACTCGTTCCAAAGTGGCGGGAACAAAGAATTCGGAAGCGATGGAGGTAATGGTGGGTTTAATGGACAAGGTGTTGGAAACCAGGCTTCAAGCTCCGCATATGGTGGCCAGCAAGAACAAAGAGGAAACAGTGTAGGATTCCACGGTACTGGCCATGGATATGGCCATGGACCTAAGTCTGGTAAACAAGAGCTTGGTTTCGAAAACCAACAGCAACAGTCTTCTAGCAACGGACAGTGGGAGAAAATAAATGGGAACCATGGATTTGGAAATCAGCAACAACAACGGTCTAGCAACGGTCAATGGGAGCAAGGAAAGAACAACGACGGATTTGAAAACCAGCAACAAGTTCAATCTTCAAACGGCCAATGGCAAAAAGGAGACTCGAGTTCAGCTAGTTCGAGCCAGAGTGGGTCTGTCAATGGCAAGTCAGGTTATGGTGCTGGTGGGGAGTTTGGGGTTGAGGCTAATGGGGGTGCGCAATCCACGTTGAGTGGAGCCCTAGGTCTGGCGTCCCAGGGTCTGCAGGCTGCCCAGCAGACCCAACCGGCTTGCAGCACTTGCGGCAGCGGTAGCTACGCGCTCAGCAACGCCAAGAGCAAGAGTGGAAATGCTGTTGCCGTGTCCATTGGTGGTTGAATTAGTTGAAGCATTTGTTGGATTTTTGTAAAAGTCTGGATATAATATTCCGTTTTCTTTTGTTATTTACTGAATAAACCTTTTTTATTTCATTTATTTTTATTACTTTTTCGAAAGAATATACAAACATGTATGTATAAGACTACAAAAGAACTATTAAATACTCTAATCAAAACAGGAAAGTATCTTCAATTCAAATCTGTTTGTTCATCATAAACATAACTTTAGACACTATTTTTTAAATACAATTATCTAATAGTTATACACAAAGATGCATCAATGCATTGAGACTACCGAAATAACTTGATCTCTATGTCCAGTAGGGGATACAATTATTTTATTCAATTCAATTCATTTTATTCAAACCATAGGTACAATACACATAGTTTCGTCAAAAATTACAGTAAAAAATTATAAAACACAAATATCTAATCAAGAGGCATGTATAGTGGCCTTGTCATATTGTATAAACTTAATTTATTAATAAATTTTTGGAGGTTTTGTCTGTTCACGTCCGCAAGTGGTAACCCCCTGAATCCTTACACGTGACCTCCGGGTGGTGCTAAGAACAGTCTCTGGTGGTAGGCTTCGGCCGCGGCTTGTCACCACCCTCCGGGCTGAGCCAGTGCGTGAAGCGATTTTTTCGTGTTTCGTAATGTGGCCCGGAGAAGCCATCTTCTAGGCCTTCATGCTCCATCTTAGACCACATCGTCACTTTACATCAGGTGAGATTGTGGTCAAATGAAGGCTTATCAATAATAAAAAAAAAAAAAAAATATCACTATGACTTTAATGTATATAAAAATGTGTTGTTAGGAATGTTAAGCCGAGGAGGTAGCAAGAGATATAAATTCTACTAGAATAGTTTAAATTATTTTAAGTGACATATCCCTACAAACCTCTGTTTTGAGAATTCGGTTAAAACCTTATTTTAGGTCTAGGAGTCGCCAGAACTAATAATAGTTTGGGCAATTCAAAACGAGGTTTATTGTTTATATATTGTTTTTTTTATGTATATATGTGTATGTACCTACATAATATACTATGCATACTTAGGCTTTGTAGGTGATTAGCCAGATTACAAGTACAGATTACAAGTACAGAGAATAGTTAGGGGAGTAAAATATTCCGTGATTTTTTAATGTTATTATATTATATATATTTATTGTTTATTGGTTAAGACTAGTTTGAACTAATTTATCAAAAATTACAATTGTGAAAGTTTTTTTTTCTTATGATACTTTTATTGAAGTTTAAAGTTATAAATTGTTTTAATGCAAGTACCGGCCACTATTCACCTATGTATGTGCCAAAAATCACGACACGTATTATTTTTTTTCTCAAAATATCAGTTTTTGTAAAGCAGTCGGAAATACAAAAAAAAAAAAAAAAAGTTGAATATCTCCGAAACTATAAAAAAAAACGGGGAACATACATAGGGCTTAAATCGAAAGGTATTTATTTAGTTCACCTGTCTCCCAGCTTTTGTTAATCCGTGGACTGTGTTACCACCGTGTGTGGTATATAATATGTGTATTCATATACTTATTGCAAAAATTCACCAATGAGTCGATTTAATTAAAACAAAAAGTAACTAACCTATATCATATTTGAAATGAGGCGGCCTATTAAGCTACTCGAATAGCACTTGAGCTTTTAAGATAGCGTAATTTTATGTTTCGACCGCGTCGTCTATTATTTTTAACCGACTTCAAAAAAGGTTTTCTCAATTCGGCCGTTTATTTTTTTATGCGATTTTAATCGATTATGTCGATGATCGATTTATGTCGTGTATCCGCACATTTATGGTCCGGGAGACAGAGGACTGGACTGCTCGTCTACGTGTAGGACTTGCTTGCCCACTTAATTGGTTTTTGTTTATTTCAAAGCAAGCAATTATTACAGTATAATTATGTTTCTTATAGTCATCATTATATTGCCCTTATCCTTCCTTAAAGTGGGATTATAAAAATCTAATCCAAAAACTGCCCAAGAGAATTAAAGTTAATATATTTGCAATGTAACCGCGCACTGCGACGGTAGCTACTTTTCTTCTTTACGATTATTAAACTCTCTATTTACATACATGTTCAAATAGCACGCAAAGAAAATCAAATATTTCACGTGGTTGTGAAATTTTTCTTTCGACTTACTACAATAAAACAAAATAAAATAACCATGCCCGCCGTTCAGTTCAGTTTCTTTTAATTGGACTTTGCGCTTGAAGCGACAATTTGCCAGTGTCGAGTTAAATAAAATTATAAAGATGTTTCTCAGTTGAACGCCATTTTGCGTATTTGCCCGCCGTTCCTTCCGCGGTTTGTGAATGACACTGACATATTTAAAAACCAGAGAGACAACCAGTGGCCGTAGTGGCGATATAGCCATTGAAATAAAAGAAGAAAAAGACACATGAAGAATCTCTGAAATGTTCTTCCTAAAAAAATTATGTGGGCCTCCAAAACACGTGATTTAATAGTGAAGGCAAACATCGTGAGAAAACCGGTATTTTCTGAGAACTTTGACGAGTTTGAAGAGCATTTCGTTGGAGAGACTATAATAAGGGCTACTGAAAGGCAGGTTGCAATGACTAAGTTGTTTGTTGGAAAGAATTGTCCAGCAGTGGGACATACAATACAAAAAATATTTAATTCAACACCACAATGTAGGAACATACATAGGAGATACATATTACATGCAGTGACACAATGGGAGGCCATATCACTAATAGCGATCTCTTCCAGGCAACCTGTGGATGGATTTGATTTTTTTTAATAAGAGAGAGTAGTGGCGTTTACACATATTGATACATAAAAAGTGTATGTGAAAGTAGTACTGATATCAAACACAGTAGGAGTGAGTAGACATATTAAACATATTACTGATTTGAATTTTTTCGAGGTTGAAAGAAAATTACTATGATGGTATATTACTTTAGTAAAAATATAATAAGACATGATTTATGTTCTAAGTAGATTGACAAATTCATGGCTAAAACAACAATAATGTATACTTCTTCAAAAATCATTGTAAATTCAAAATAGAACATCGTATAATGTAATCTCTCCCGATGGTAGTGTCGATGTGGATGGATCACAAAGATCTGGAAGATAGTTCACTCTTAAAGACACTCAGGTTGTAGTTATCGGGAAACACAGCAGCAGGGTGCGTATTCCAATTCGTGCTGTGCGAATTATGAAGGTGGATGAGAATCGCTTAGCGCGAGCAGCGCGAGTTGATGAAACATCGTTAACTACAACTCTGTGAATTTAAGTCAGTTCTTAAGAGCCTTAAAAATAATACTTAAAACTTCAAATCATAGATACGTATCAATTTTAAGCTTCATTTTTTTATGTAACTAAATATTTCTTATCATTATCATAGATAAACTTGGCCCGTCAATCACCCAGACCAAAGGAAAATTGTTTACAGCTAAGACACCTCAGCGAATTGAAATAATGCAAATGGAAACATCTATATTTAGATACCTATTGTTAGTGTGTATTACAAAATCAAATCAAAACATGGAAGGAGGGAATCACCTAGGTTGTTTGCTTTACCACTATACCTAGCTACTGTAGTGTTACATTATGTAGGTATATGTTGTGATTTGCACAAACAATTAGCGCGTCGGTATGAAATCTCCGTATTTTGGATGATGTTTGATCTGCGATACTTTGGCGGTATAAATTTGTATCAAGTTGGTAACATGTGATCATTATTAGTATCAATATGTGGCGGATAGGTTTGCTGGTCTTGGCTGTGGTGGTTCAAGTGTTTGGAGATGTTAAAAGTGAGTATTCACTTTGTTGTGGCTTGATAAAGTCCTGTTGTTATAGATATATAGATAGATATACTTTATTACACACCAAACAAAGATACAATTCAATTAGAAATTGAAACTAACGGGCGGTCTTATTGCTTAAGCCTTAAAGCAATTTCTTACAGACAACCGTGGATGGAGAAAATTAAAATATAAGATTTTTTTCGATTTAGTATCGCTAATTTATTTAAGTGGCCGAATGCGTTCTAGATATATAATGTGTACTATAGCGTGTAAATACGCTTAAGACAATAGAATTTACAATATCATAATATCAGCCTTAGAGCTTTGATTCCAGATAATTTAGGTATGTCGGTGTTGTACCTATTTTCCCTAACGATCAAAACAACAATATACCATTGTTTTGTAAAAAATAAACTTCAATTATTTCTTTACTACTCGATTAAGCAATTAAATAGTTCGAACACCAATGCTCTATATGCATAATGCATAATAGCAATGCCATTCTCACCGGGCACTTTGGTATGCGATTGCGTAATGCAAATAATGCGGTATATATATGAGATTCTGGCTCACCCTTTAGTTTTTAGATGGAGATTTAATAATAGCCATGCAAAGGTGGTACCATTTCCGAAACGATGGAACTACTCTACTAATTATTCATAATCACTCAATTAACGTTTCCACTGCTGGGACACAGGGACTTCTCTCTTGACGAGAGAGATTAGGCCTTAATTCACCACGCTGGCCAAGTGCGGGTTGGTGAATGTCATATGTCCTTCAAACTTTTTTTTTAAAGTTCTCATAACATGCCGGTTTCCTCACGATGTTTGCCTAACCAATTATTAACTTTTCATAATTATTTTCCAGCTGGAGTGAATCCAGACCTAGTCCAGCGCTTGCGACGCTCACCGGGATACTACGACTGCGGACCTCCTGGACCACCGCCCCCTTCTCCATACTGGCCACCTCCCCCACCCCCGCCGTTCTGGAGACATCACCACCACCCACCCCCGTGGGAGAACGACCAGTACCAAAACAACCAGAGATACACCCAGGCAGAGAGCAACGCCCAAGCTAACAGTAACGGGAACTCCAACGCAGCAGCCAATGCAGCGGCGAACAGCAACGGTGGAAACCAGCCTTGTACAACTTGTGGCGGCAACGGCAGCAACGCGATCAGTAATGCTAATAGTGAGACCGGGCAAGCGGTTGCTGTAGCGATTGCTAGAGCAACGGCACCCGCGCATTAGATTGAAATTGTTTTTAAATGGACTATTTGTTATGTTTGGTGTATTATAAAATTAAATTTAAATATGTTTTAATTTGTCCATCGATCTTATTTTTCATGGCCAACGGGAAATTATTCGCTGTAGGTGTACTTTAAGCTATAGAAAGAAAGACATGCTCATTACTTGCACGCTCTAAGCTTGTTCTATGAACTCCTCATTTGTAATTAGATCTGTTAAGAAATTCCGAACCGTTTTCTGAAACACTGGGTCTATTCCAATGCCATTGGAAAATGAAACAATTAATTATTCATTCCTTCTTTGGGAGGTCCATTAGTGAAAATGATTATGATACTGACTATAATGTATCTATTACCGAAATAAATAAATAGCAAACATCCTCCTCGTTTAAACAAAATATCCATGAATAAATAAATAAAATTAGTTTTGTTCGAAAGTCTACGTCAACGCACCTGTCATGTGGGTTTCATTAATTAAACATTATTAATATTTACAGTGCGATAACAAGCTGGGATAATTATTATAATTACTTATAGCATATCAAAATCAGTGCCGACCTGCTTTGAGAGACACTTTCTAGGCCAAAGGTGTGTCCGTCGAAGCATGACTATAAATATTATATAATAATTCCCCGATCTTGATTAGAGTTTAGTTGATAATTTTATGACTAGAAACTTTTATAGACGGTAAATTCACCAGTGAGTAAGTTCAAGTTCACACAATTCAAGGTAGCCTATGCGATTGTTAACCAGTAAGAACGTAGCTTCGCTATGATATATTGTGATTCAATTTATGTATTCACGAATAGAAATAATGGTTTATTTTAAGTTTATATTTAAGTATTATTTCGCACGCGAGTACCTGAGGTGTGCTTAAAATATAATGTTGTAGGTATACACATTTAGAGTTTGAGGTGGTTTTTGAAAATTGTGGGAGAGATAATACGATGCCCCTAATTCCAATTCTATAGGGGGGACATCTCGTCTAGGAGTGTTTTGTGTATTATTTTATTTTTGGTTTATTTTTGTAAACTCACAAGTAATGTTTCATTTACAAAACCGACCGACCGACCACTAGTGTTACGGGTCAAACCGGCCTACTCTGTAGCAATCATCGATACACGATGGTTGGAGGAGGTAAAATGAGAAGAAGAAGCGGTCTGGTAGAGATCGCTCTTGAGCGATAAGACCGCCAATTGTCGCATAGTTTTAAGAAAATTATTGTGATGTTTGTGTTATAATTGTGTGCACAATAAAGAATTATTATTATTATTATAATTTGATGGAAAATAATCAAAAACTAGACGAGAAGAAATAGTTTCACTCTTTTCCAAGACCCCCTTCTACATTTATCTCATTTATTTATTTATTCAATTAATTAGCACGACTTACAAATCAATTACACTAATTAATATATTTATACATATGAAATAATAAAGATAAAATTTAATTAACATAAATCATGATACATCTATCTCTCATAAAAATAAAATAAATAACCCACCTAAATTATTTATAATTTAAAAAATATCGCTCTCTTTGTAGTAAAAATATAAATCATTTTATTTAAATTATGAGCTAGCTAGCATAGCTACATAAAGTAACTCTTCAAGTGGATACAATCCTGTCATCTCGGCACACCCACGCGAAACCTTCCTCTGTTTCTGGCAAAACCCCGGCTAGTACAAAATCCTCAACTGAGGAAATAGCTTCTTCCGCAATAATAGAATAATTTGTGCAAAATTTATGTTAAATCGCTTGTTATTAGGTAGAACCAGTAGAACTTTATGTAGATTATACTAGGTATTGTTTATTATTATAAATAAAAATAAATAAAATAATATTCATTTATTTCGGACAACATATATTAAGTTGAGGTACATATTATATAAGTAAAAATTAACTTATACTAGTAATCTATTATTCTATGCTTAGACTATGTTAGTCTTCAAAATTTGTCACAATAAATACATTAATACCAATATTATATATTAGTTAAAATGCAGGTTTCTTTGCTAGGACTCGTTTGTTAGGTCCTAGGGAAATTATGATGGATATCTAGATGGAATCTGGTATAGGTAAGTCATGCATAAATTAATAATTAATTTAATACTAATATATCTACACAATTATTGTGTAGATATGTGTTTAGTATTCAGGGATATGTTATTGAGACCACCAGTATAGAGATAAATCATGTTCATATTTAAATTTTAGGTAAGCCATCTGCTAATAGTGGATATAACTGCAATGTGCTCGGGACAGAGTGCAGCACTAGCCTAGATAGCAAACAAATAAAAAGAGTTTCTTGATAGGTAAACAGTTTTATTTATGATTCCCAATAACAAGAGGTTACGAGAAGAGTTTCTTGATCTAAGAGGTTACTCAGAAACGTATTATAAATTAATAACAATAATAACATATATAAAAGGAGGTGTTTAATGTATGTATTCATTATTAAAAACATAGATAATAGCAAAGAATTGAAAAACGACACGTCAAAATGAAACCACGTAAACGCAGTTTGTTTTGAATACAAACTTAGGGTACTACGAGTTGATGAGTACCTAGGTATGCTCTAAATGTAACTAATCATTATAGTCTGAATATACCTAGAAACGTGCACAATGGAAAAAGTTAATAATATGTTAAACTATGCCTTGAATGTGCTAGGATGATGAAAGGATAGGATCAAACCCAAGAGAACCCGCCGGTGTGTCTAGTAAACTATGCAACGGGCTTGCTCAAGAATTTTTCCGTTAAAACACCTGTTTTATAATGATTACCTGTTAGATAAACATGTCTCCATAATTAATTCGTGTTAAATTTACAGTTTGAAAACACGATCTATCCCAGCAAAAAAGCTATTAAGATTGTTGTAGATACCGAAAGTTTCATTTCATCGAGTTCTAATAATGAGTTTATTGACTGGTGCAAAAACATATAAAAATCTTCCTGGGTTTCTATAGAGAGAAAACGTATTGAAATATAATCGTATTATAAGATACCATTACACTGAGGGCTTGTTTCACAATCTCTGAGTATTTATATCAATGGTTAAAACATAGATTGTTGAAAAGATAGCTTGCTCTCAATCTCGGTGAGTCTCTTGACTTGATTCATACTAATATTATAAATGCAAAAGTAACTCTGTCTGCCTGTTTCTCTTTCACTCAAAAACTACTGAACAGGTTTAGATGGAATTTGGTACACACATTTTCTACTGCCTGAGAAAGAACATAGGCTTTCATTCTTCGGGAAAATCCATTATAACGCGGGTCAAACCTTATACAAATACAAAAACACTTTATTGTGCACACAGGAAATTATAATACAACAACACGTAGGAAAACAAATGTACAATATGCGGCCTTATCGCTAAAAAGCGAAATAATAACCATAGCTTAAATATAACTATTTAGAAATTTAACTGAGAGATCGCGAAACAGGCCCTAACAATAGATAGAATACATCAGACTGGTAAAGCTCAAAGACAGGAAGTTACTCTAATTCATCATTGTACATTTTGGATTTAAATCTTCGCATTTTACTACTTCCGTGGGATTTTGCGAACCAACCGAGTGGGGCATGACCTCGCGATCTCGACCTATAAAGTCTTCTTGACCCAAAACATCAACACAACACAACAACTCACAAAATGGGTCGAACGCTCGTACTTTTTTTTGTAGTCATCGGTGCCGCCCTCTGCTCAGGTACAATCTGATTTAATCTAAATTATACTGCTACGCACGGCTCCGAAACCTTCCTATTAGATTACATTACCTACTGCTGAAAACGCATAAAGATCCGCTCAGTAGTTTTAGAGTAAATGGCGAACATAAAGAAAGACTGACGCGGCGGAGGACTTTAAATGATAATATGTGAACTTAGAAACGGAGATCTAATTAAGTTTCTCTTACAGATGCAGCGGAATCGATTGTAAGAGAGCCAAGGCACCTGAAGAAAAAGCTGTGCTTTAAATTAGGTTTGTGTGGTGGAGGAGGTTATGGTGGCCATGAAGGTGGCTACGGCGGGAACCAGGGCGGCTATGGCGGCTACCCTAACCCCATAAACATCGCCATAAGCCAATCTCAGTCCTCAGCTAACGGAGCGGACGGTGGTTTCGGAAACGGATTCTACCCTAACAATTACCAGTACAATGGAAACTACAACCAAGGCTATGGTGGATACAACCAAGGCCATAATGGATACAACCAAGGCTACGGTGGCTACAACCAAGGTTATGGTGGATACCCTAGCAAATTAGGTTTCTACGGAAATGGACAAGGTAGCAACAATAACCAGTTCAATGGGAACTATTATGGCGGTCAAGGAGGAGGCTACGGTTTCCAGAGGCCTTATTATGATGATGATAATAGCAGCGAGGAGGAAGGATTTGGCTATGGACGATCTCTCGACGCAAAGAGCAAAGCAGAAGCATAATGCACCTATGAATATCTTTGAGAAGTATGTTTCATAAACTGTGATAAAATTAATTTAATATAGTGAATCGTGATGTAATCTTGTTAATACTAATAAATTATTTTTTTCTGAACAAGTTTTCCGATCATTTGACTAATTTTATGGACCTATCTATCTTTCGTGGGATGATTATGGAATCGAGATGTTTTTTATCGTCTATTTTGCATATCATAATATGTATAATAGTTACCAACAGGCTATAAAACGTGTCAGACATCCTGCAGAGTTGAGGTAAATGCTCTCACATAAAATTAAAAAAAACATCAGTGATAAATGCCCGATATCCTGACCAAAATTAGCGATTTTGCATAATTTTCTCTAGGGTTTTTGACCCGATCGAACCTACAGCTTTAGCAAATTAAGGAGAATTCGTAGATGAGTCATCGTTAGTTTTTGATAATTTATGATTTTATGTTAAGTTAAATAATTATATTATACATTTAAATAAACTAATGTACCTACGATAAATTCGTTCTAGTATTAAAAAATATTTCCAACTTTCAAGTAAGAAATCTATTTTCTGTATTTTATGCCTAAATTGTCATTTTTCTTTACCCACTATCACTTTAAACTAGAAAAGGAGTTTTATTTCTAGTGACTTTCTACCTCTATAAAATCAGCTAATACTTTCTCGACATGTTCTTGTCTAAATAATTGCCTGATAATTATTACTGACGATGATTTGTTGCCGAACCGAAAACAGGTCCTCGGCAGTAACTTTGAGGAGGCAGGTTCTGATTATTCCCATAGATCAATTATATAGCATCTTTATGGGCAATTTCAGCCACAAAGTTTAGATGACACTGCCTATAAAATTTATGGTATCAGGACCCATCAAAAACGGTTCACAGTGACCGGCTAGATGAATATAATTTACGAGTGTCAATGCCTTCGGGTGTTTAGGTGATCTGACCCAGTACCCGGTAGTGGGGGGAAAGATGATACCGGTATATAAGCTTAGAGAAATGAATCAAGAATATTCATAAACATCAGAGAAAGGTACAAGCATCCTGTGGTAGAATGTCTTCCAAATTGTTTGTATTAGCGGCGCTGCTGGCCACCTGCTGCGCCAAGCCGTACTTCTACTCCGGTGAGTGAGGTCACCCCATTGTTTTAGAAACAAAGCTATTGTAAATCACACATTATCATCGATTGTTTCGCGGTCAAGAGGTCAAGTGGAAATTACAGTTTTGGAGAGAGCCGAATTATTGCAAATTTTATTGTTATCATAAAATTCTATCTATAAAAATATATTTGACTAACGGATTTTACGGAACCTATATGGGCAGATTTGCATTTAGATAAGATGCATAGATTCTTTTCGCCCATAAAATTATGTATTTTGATAAACTATGCTTAGAATATTTTTTATCATACCTATATTTTTTATTTCAGTCTTTCCTGATGTGGCGTATCTGAGAGAAGCGCGAGCTCCTTCTATCGGATACGGTTTTGGCAGTGGCTACGCCGCTGACATCGCCGGTGTGAAGAACTCCAACAGCATCGGCGTCTCCTTCCAGACCGGCGACGCGCAGGCCTACGGCAGCGGCACCGGCTCCACTGACGGCAATATCTTCGCTAACGGAGTCGGCTACGCCAACGCCAACCCCATTCCAACACCTCTCGCCTACCGCTCCGCCCCTGTTCCCTACTCCGCGTACCCCTATTCCGCCCCTTATTACACCTACCCCTACAACGTTGGATACAACAACTACAGAACCCCCATTCGTAACTTTTACAACGCCCCAGCCGCCGCCGTCCCTACTGAAAGCCAAAACATCGGATCCCAACTTCGTGACAGCTACGGAAACTCTATCGCCTTAGCACAAAACACCGGAAACCTAGGAAACTCAATCGCTCAGTCCCAGAACTCGCCCTTCGGCTCCACCGCCAGCGCCATCAACGTCAACAACAGAAATGCATTCGGAAATCTAGGCGGATCTGTCATCTCCTATGCCGTGAGCACCCCGACTGGTTCCAACTCCAAGTCCTTTGTTCAGTCGTATGATGAGGATGGCGGTTTGACCGGAGCTTTGGCTGCTTCAGAGGACGATAACGGTGCGAAGGGAAGCACCAGCCAGACTTTCCAGCAGAAGGGCAGTGAAGTCATGAACAGCGGGGCCACGGCCATCGACGGGCCTGGCATCCAGGCCTCCCACTCCCACTCCAACAACAACGCCAATAAGAACGGCGCCAGAACTTTCTACTAATCTAAATGTTTGTGATACAGGGAAAAGATATTGAAACGACCGCAAAGCGCTTGTCTCGATACCTTTCTAATGTGACCTTAACTTGCCTACTCGTAAGGTTGTGATGTCAATAAAGACTGCGATTTTATTTATTATCAAAGTTTTATTTATCTAATCACTAGAAAATCAGTTATGAACTTACAACTACAGTTTCTTACTTGGACGTGATTCAACTTTGGCATAGGCCTGTCCATTATTGCCACTGGCCACGGCGACTGTTCTAACACTTCCACCAAAGTTGGCTTCAGGACGGTCATAGGCTTCTATGTTTCTGAACCAGTTGTTCAGTTGGAACGCGTCCAAATTAGGAAACATAAATGGGACCAGGAATGGATTTGGTTCAGCGAATTTACGGCTTTTTGTTACCTCCTGTTGATTATAATAGCCTGGTAATCCAGAGAAACTTTGACCTGAGTAGCGTCCTTCAGGACCATATAAGTTGGATCTCAGTAGACTTGCATCTGGGTTAATTTGTTGAGAGGTGTACTTGTTTAACCAGTATTTCTCCACTTCAGGGTCTGATGAGGATATAGCAATCACCGACTCGCCATTTGGGGTGGATTCTGCAATAAATTAAATAAATATTACAGCTTTCCACTTACAAACACAAATAATGTTTATTTTCTGTACCTAAATGTTTTTAATAAGTATTAAATTCCTATTAAGAAACTGTATATATAAAAACTTAGAAGATTTAATTAAGTTTAAATACAAAAGCTTACCAATTATTATAAAAGAATTAGTAACAAATTTAAAACTTTAATGCTTTTAATTTAACTGTAAATTTTTCTATTAATCATAATTAAAATTTATTAGACCATGGTAATATCAATCGTAAAGGTTTGGTCATAAATTACGTTATAAAAAAAACAAACCAGATTTAAACGCAATAAAACAAAATAACACACACCTTTAAAAACAAAAGGCACTGAACACACTCCACTTAATCCAAATGCTAGACACAGTACAAATAAAATTGAGACTGACATTTCCAATCAATAGAAGTACTCTCTAAAACTAATGTATTTGAATGAGGCTAATATTCCTTGACCGAAGGCTTATAAAGCCTATATATACCTATAATAAAGCTAGTACATGAGTGATAGATTACTCGTAGCAAAGTCGGGGCAACGACCCGATTTGCAGGATTTGAAGATAGATAGAGTCGATATATTAAGTTCCGATCGTATTGATAGACTGTTCTTGCAAAAACTTAAAAGCTTACAACTTTGTGAAGGTTTTACATGGATAACTAATAAATAAACAGTTATGATGTGAACACCCAAGTGCTAGAACAACATTTCAAGAAAAAAATATTTTAAGATTTCATTGAGCTGTGCAAACAATAATTCCGACTAAAACTTTCATACTGAAAGAGACTGACTACAGCTGAGTGGTCGAAACAAAGGGAAAAATAAACAGGTGAAATCCCATAAAGCAATATCTAGCTCCGTAGTAAGCGACCTATAATCTTATTACTGAAAAAACTTATAAAACCCATATTAATCAACATAATAAACACTGGACCTTAACCTGCGCGGGAATCGAATGCCACTGCGCCACTGAGGCAGCCCGAAAACAAATTTATTTATTTTATACAAAACTAGCCTAGACTTGCGGTGTCGCCCGCTCTAATCTTCAGTGTAAGAAACGTGTATTTTAGGATAAACGTCCTCCGGGTAAAGTACTTTTTCAGAATGAAGCTTGTCAACTGTTCGCCCTAGTACGAGTATAAAATGTAGGTATAAGTACGCAAGTTTTGAAGGATGACTGCTAAATAAAATATATCTATTTTTACCGAAGAATCTTTCACATTTATAGTTATTTCTTAGTTAAGATTTCCGAGCCTCAGTTACACGATTAAAGACTGCCCACAGATTAAAGTAACATAATGCGATGAAAATAATGATAACAAGCATAAATAAATAAAACTGCAAAATGCTTTTATAAGGTTTGTTACGAAAAGTGATCTTAAGACAAGTTCCAGGCCGAGACATGCTAGCCCAAACACGATGGGGCTCCATCCATTTATAACGAAAGTTTCAATCTCATCGGAGCAGCGCCATTATATTATTTCATTGCATTTCAGCATAATCGGAAGCCATTTTTTTTTATAGACCAAAATGGGGATAGGTAGGTAAAAATAAATAACAGCTTATTAATAGTTTTTATTTTTTGTATCACATGTTTATTCTTGGTTTTGTTAATTTCTCACCAACACAGAAGTAGCAAGACGGTAAAACCATGAGTCTCAGTGAAATTTCCTTGGTGAAGACCGAATTATTTCACTCAGTATTACTTAACTTAAGAAAAATAAAACAGCTTAAGGTAGCTTTTTAATATAAAATAATTATACAATGATTATGTAAGGTAAGATAATTTTATCAGAAATTAGTGGATACCTTTGAGGGAGGGAGTAAAACATACAGTAAGTATTCAGAAATGTTGTTTGATTAAACATTTATAATAATATAGCAGTACCCCGCATCGTGAATTTTCCCGCGAAACAACTTACTTTCCAGAGATTAAAATTAGTCTATGTTCTGATCCAATGTATAAGATAAGCCATCACGATTCCAAATATCACGCTAATCGCTTCAGCCGTTTTGCCGTGGAAGACGGAAAACAAACCGACACATTCATACGTTTTCGCATTTATAATATTAATGGAATTACCTACTACAGTCATTAAAACAAGTGTAGAGGGCATGTTTCACCATCGCCGACTAAACTATGACAATGGTTAAAATATAGAGCTATTTCGCTCAAATGAGAATGTCAAATTGAGATAGCTCTTGTTATGCCAACCTAACCATTGACACGTATTGTTAACGTAACTAACCATTGCTTAGTTTACTCGGAGTTTGTAAAACAAGCCTTTATTGTTGCTGGCTTGCTGTAATTAACTATGCGTACTTTCTCTCGTGTGTGTTTTTAAAATTGAATGAGAACATAATTTAAAAGTGATACTAAAAAACATAAAGTCAGTAAATTAGCGTCAACGTTATAAGTGGTTTCGTCGGGTTTTGCTCATTTTTCATTCGCCATACATGGTAGTAATTAAAACTGAATTCGTAAAATCTCTTCCACTAATGAATTTTACTGTAACGCCTCTGGCAGTCTACACTTTTAAAGGCTATTAAACACACCCATACTTAGATAAATTAAACACACCCATACTTAGATAAATTAAACACACCCATACTTAGATAAATTAAACACACCCATACTTAGATAAATTAAACGCATCCATACTCAGATAAATTAAACACACAAACGTACCAGGTATAACAGTAAAATGTTATCAGGCAGAAAAGTTGTTTGTCCAAATATATGTCATGGATATGTCATGGTTATAAAAAAATACAAAGAACAAAGTCAAAAAAAACCTTAATTAGTTACTAGCTTTTCATGACAGGGCGTTGCCGGTGTTTTATGGATTTTTCCGCGGTAAAATGAAGATAAATATCTAACAGTGAAATAAATAATAATTCAAATCGGACCAGTAGTGCCTGAGCTAAGCGCGTTCAAACAAACAATCAAAAAACAAAAGAAACCGATTACATAATGATATTATGTAATCAGTCGTATAGTATAGATACAACATACTGATAGAGACAAATCATACAAGCGCAAACTCAATCTGTTTTATCCTTTTATAACGGAGTTCCAAATTGAATGGCTTTGCCAAGCAAAGAGACACGCCAGGCTAAATAAAAAATTAAAATAAATTTGTTACAAACGTTTTTAAGGTTTGAGACTACTACATTTAGTGCATGGCAGCTTAGCCTGGCAGCTATTTATCTGTTGCCTCATCGTTTATCTTTTGTTTCTTGCGTTTGTCTCAGCTATCTACTGTGTACTTTTTGCATTTAAGTACCACTAAATGAATTTTCTTCCTCCTTTAGTATTCCTACCAGATCCTTCATCAGATCAGATCTATGACTTCATATTATTACATGGTCATGCGTTTAGCATAATATGTATGCACAACTTAATTAAAAACCTATAAGTATGGAAGTATGTCAAATTGTATTTACAAACAAACATCGGATTAGGCGAAACTAAATAAAAGCTTGAAATTAAGACATTTGTTAGCAATAATATACTTAAAAATAAGTCAATTGTGTATCGTAAAAAAACATTTAATGCAAAAACTATTCATAAGTCCGTGGACTCAATATATCGATAAAACTGTTAACTTTAAATTAACATCTAAATATACACCTGGACTCTTTTCAAAATCGATTACAACATTACAATTATTTCAAATTGTATTTTAATATGGCGTTACACTTTTACACTCGATAAACGAAACATTGTGACAGGCCAAAGCTATATTAAGTTTTTGTGCCGTCCATCACGTCTATAGCTTCATTACCAACAAATTATCCTATCAACAAAGCGAACAAAGTAAAACGGCAGTTCGACGAAGTACTGTTAGAGCTGCCTCCCGAACTCGCCTCGCAACAACTACTAGCGGAGCTTGACACATTATCACGATGGAAATTAATCAAATTTCTAATTTATCGCAACTACATTAACTTCTTAATAATAGAGGAATTACTAGCCGAAAATTGGTATGTCGCCTATTTCTATAAATATTTATTAAGAACCGTTTTGAATCGCAACCATAAACAAGGTATCTTGAGAATGAATCGCGGATATAAAGTGAGATTTCTGTGGAGGACCTGCATTTACTCATCCACGTTCACAATGAGAAGGTTCCTAGCTGTGGTGGTTTGGTCGGCGCTGGTCTCTGTGTTCGCAGGTACACAACCTGTTCTACTAGTCCTGTCCATTAAACGAGACAACTTTTTGCTATTACTTTTACTTGATTAATTCTACTCTTTTTATGTATTTTTTTTATAACGACAAAATTATGTTTATACTTTTCTGTGTTGAACAATTATAATCTCTGTTGTGATGGTAGAGATTGTAACTTTCTTTAACTAACTAAACAGTATGGGTGGAATTAGCATACCGTCATATTAAATAATGTCCCAGTAATAGATCCTCTTTATGACACATTACTCTGTGTATCCAAGTTTCTAATGTTTTTCTTTATTTCCAGAGGAAGCACCACAGACAATCTACAAGACGTTCAGAACAAACAATGGCTTTGGAGTCGCAAGTGTAGCAGGGATCACATCCAGGAATGGGCGTGTTTCTTCCGTCAGCGGCGTGAACTTCTTCCCATCCGGCACTGACCCGTTTAACTTCCCAGCCTCCAGCACCGGAGAAAAGATACCACTACCCCTCAAGTTCACGAAAGAAGAAGACGGAAGGATCAGCGTAGGGGAAATCAAATACGGGCCTGGTGGTTCGGTATCTGTGTCCTCAATCGCTAGATCTGTTTTCCCAGAGGACTCTACTAAAGTAAAATCAGCCTTAAGAACTCCTGATGGAAGTTACAAGGCAAACGACTTCAAGCCTGCTGATATGGTCTTTCAGGATCCGTTTGCGGCGTTTAGCTCGCGAAGCCTCAATCCTTGGTTCCCGTACATGTTCAGGCAGCCTAGTTTCCAGAACATTAACATGGGTAGGTCAGGATGGCCCTACCCTAGTTTCAACCCGCTGTTTAATTATTGGAGAAGATAAACTTTTAATTTGGAAATAATATTGCTCTGAATGAGAAGAAATTCTTCTTTTCGTTTTGATTTGGCGCTTGGATTTGTTTATATAATTCCATAGACAAAACATTTAGGTGATGAAAGACTTCGTAAGTTTACGAATTATGCATTTATTAGAATAGTTAGTTAGTTTTAGGAATAATTTAGTTTATTATTTTATGGAATGTTTATAAATCGTTTTATTATAAAATTGTTGTTTTATTTTGACCCAAATAAGAATAAAAATGTAGGAAAGGTGCCCATGACCATATAACTCATCTTTACTTAATGGACAAACATATCTAAAATGGATTCAACAAAATGCCTTATAGAGATATGCCTATGAAATTCCTCATGATAAAATCCTGAAATCGAAAATAAAAATAAGCTAGTTTCAACAATATCGAAATGCGTCGATATTCAGCGCGTTGAAATCATTTGCATCAATATTTTTGAATATATTGTTTATTGTTGCCACTATGGGTTGTAAGTAAATAACGTTGACATACTAACCTGCTCTTATAATATTAATTTAGTTGTGCCTGTAGGTAAACGATCTTGACCTAGAAACACGAGGGACCAAGGATGGTCAGAATAGCCCATAGGATAATTAAAGACACTCATAATTCCATAATTAAATAATTAACTAACAGATTATTTGTAAACATTGCAAAACATCTACTTGGCTGGCTATTACGTGATGTGTCCTTATTGAGTCAACCTCAACACAAGGTGCACCAGAATGTTTACTATACTGATTCATTTGTGAGATTAAAAAAAACATAATTAAATTGAGTTTTAAAATATGAATAGAATATTTTGATTTTGATGTATGAAGGTATAATCATACCAACTTCTATTAAATGGGTAATTATGCCATTTTTAGTATCCGTATTGAAAGCGTAACCTATAAAAATGACTTTGTCGTCTCTTTGTCTGTACAACTATCACCAGGCTGTATCTTAAGAACCGTGCTAGATAGAGAGATGATATTTTGATATATGTCTGTTGCCGCAATAACAACAAATAAAAAATGAATATATAACACTACACAGACAAACTAGTTCAATTTAATTTTAACATAATCTTTCTACGCCAAAAAGCCTTTATACAAACTTTTTCCCAAAAATTCTTCGAAATCTACACTTTTGTTTTTAGAACAATCATCTCCAAGTTAGGAGTCTTGCTAAATATCTTTAGAAGTATCCGAGTTTAAGTGTCTGCTATATTAGCAGGGCTGTCGTCTGTCGTCGTAGCCAATAATTCAGATCATTACACTTAGGTACTATTATAGCAAAAATACTTTTAAGTAAGGGTAAGAAAATTAGTATTATTCATAAAATACTTTAGTTAAAGCAATACCTTACTTCGTATCACCCTATACAAATATGTCGCCATAGAATCGCGTGGGGGCTTCAACGCCCCAGTTCTGTAGTAAGACGACATCAGGCGCGATGCGAGTACCGTTGCTGTGTTTACTGCTTCTTGGAGCCCTGGTGGCCGTCAGCGGAGCACCCAGGCGTGGACTGGATATTGGAAATATAGGTATCAATACTCATTTATAAATTCTTACATTCAAATGGTAATAATACCACGATTAGAGCGGTATAGGGTCTCGACGCCCCAGTTCTGCAGTAAGACAACATCTGACAATATCCGCGATCCGTTTTTTTGTGCTTCTTGGAGCCCTGGTGGTAGTCAATGGAGCACCCAGGCGTGGACTGGACACTGGAGATAGAGGTATCTCTGATTAATATAGACTTACAGCGGGGAACATTCGATGACTTGATACTTTTGCCAGCGTCAGCAAATTATAA
Organism: Gymnoscelis rufifasciata; assembly: GCA_929108375.1. Lineage (NCBI taxonomy): Eukaryota > Metazoa > Arthropoda > Insecta > Lepidoptera > Geometridae > Gymnoscelis > Gymnoscelis rufifasciata. The sequence continues at coordinate 2,392,259 of OV815303.1, forward strand.
AGAATGTAAAATGTCTAAGTCCTTTTTGTTAAAAACCTTTAGATAAATAATAATTGTTTGTGTTGTATAGTAGTTACTTCTATTGCTTGACTAATTTTTACATAACACAGTTTTGATTCTGGACATAATATTAGCCAAGACAATGCATCTTTTCATTTATTAAGGAAATCTTCTCTGTTGTTACTAGTAATTTATTATTATATGGCTTGTTTATTTATACCTAACACACAAACTCTCATAATATATATAATATAAGTAGCATCTAAAGCAAAGAACAAGTACTCACATAATAATAAATACACAACTCACAAACTAAATACAAAAAAAAGGTGTGTGTGCGATTCACACACTATAGAAGTGAAACTTCAGTAAATCGACAAAAAAATAAGAAGAATAAAAAAAAAACAAAAAAAAAATACTATACAAAAAGATTTTGTTCGGGCGGTCACCCATCCAAGTACTGTCGTCGCGCAAAGTTGTTTAACCTTGTTAGCGTTTAAGATTGGCTTACCCGACAGGTAAGCCAATCTTATTTCCATTTCCGTTGCATCCGGTTTTAAATCACAACGATTCTAAAGAAGTTTCACTTCAAAAACGAATCTCTTGTGCCGCAGAAACTCTCTGTGCCATAGATGGTAATTTTATATTGCGGTAAAACCTACTATTAAGTGTAAAATATATATCAGAAACGTTATAATATTTCAAAGACATCAGATAACCAAATATCTTAAAAATAGGTAAGAATATTTCTATCGCTATGATGCCTTTCTATTATAATCTATTTTTAAATGACAATTTTTATTTTTACAGTTTTTATAAATTAATTGAAATTTCATGTCTTATTTAATAACCAATATTTAATGTTATTTCCATTTTATTTGTTATTTTATTGGAAAAACGTAGATATAATTGAAACTATGTACCTTTATACAAACCTGACCTGTAACCTATGTTATCAATAAAGAATCTTGAATCTTGAAAAATAAAGCTATTATACTTAGTAATTAATATAACAGATTTCTTTGTATTGGAAGTGGGACAGTGACGTTTATCTCAGATAAGGATTAAAATAATATCCTAACAGTGAACATCATTTATATGATTATAGATAAGAGGCGACAGTAAAAAACTTATAAAAACACAATGGCTCATTGATGATATCATCTTTAGGACACAAATAACCTACTTTTGTCGTGTGTATGGAGCATCTAAATATAAGGCCATAGACAATATCCACACACATTGTGCATATCCACACAATGTGTGTCGTGGGTGAAGCTCTGAGACAGATAATTAGTCATTTAGCCTTTTATATTCTGTGCTTATAACCTTATTTTAGCTATTTTTATTATTAATCTTTGAATCAAGAAGTCTATTGTAGGGATCCTGAGATATGTTTTGCCATTTCTTCCTATACGTCCATCCGAAAGACGAAAAAAATAAATAAATGGACATTTATCATAATATATACATATATATATATATTTATCATTTTTGGTACAGCAAATACACAGTACAAAATACCTACAGCTGATATTGTAAATACTCAGTAAGTCAATAGCTAAACTAGCTAGACTTTTTACATCCAGCCATTAATTAAAATTACATGAACTAAAAAACATGAATAAAGAAAAAATGCCTAAGATTTAAATTTTCTATAAAAATCTGTTAAAATAAAATGTTAGATTTTAGCGTGGAATAAAGTAATAAAAATTTGACCATAAAAATTTGAGAGTAATAAATTAAGGATGATTGCCTGTGGGTCAAACCCATTATTGCACCGGCTTTAAAAGATTGATCAAATAAGGATACAGTTATCCCAAACACGAAAATACTGAACTTGACTAATCCTTTGAAGTGTCATAAACTTGGAGTTCTTGGTCGTAAATTACATTAAGCTTTCACTAGTAAATACCTATTCTTAACCGTTGTTTAATTTAAATTATAATGGGTTTCTTTGTTGTTGTGAACAACAGTAATAATTTTATCGTAGAAAGTGACGATTTAAAAAAGCCTACAAAAATATCGTCATCGTTCTCTCTTACGTATTTTTAAAGCGACTCAACGTGTATTTATAAGTTTGAATACTTTACTATAAAGAAACTCTCTGTCTAAGGTTTTAATGATTCCCTTGTTTGTTCCTGATTATAATTTCCCCTGTTTGTTTTTAAACCATAGTTTCGGAATATCGGAAGCACTAAGGGCCAACCCAAACGTACCATAACTAAACGACAAAACGACGAACCACATCGCAACGACAATAATAGAAGAATATAAGATTATTCACTCCTACCAAAATTTGTAGTGGTTATCGTCAACTGTGTTGACACTGGTTATGGGGCTGAGATGTCGGTGAGTTGTCGTTGCGATGAGGTTGTTTTGTCGTATGGTTGTGGTACGTGTGTTTTGGCTCTAAAGAAAGCTTTTAGATAGTCATATAGTCATTTTATTGGTAATAATTCATAATTACATGTCAAATTTTAGAGATAACAGAGATCAGAAATGAATTACAAACCATAAAAAAGTCGACGGAAAAATTAACGCAGAAAATTGAACATCAAAATACTGATATAACAAAAATTAAATTAGAAAACATTACGACTCAAACTAAAATCAACAATATAGAAGCGGATTTGTCCAGAATAAAAATTCAATTAAACGCTGAAAGCTTGTCGCAAAGTACTTCATCAGTTGCAGGCACCGAAAATGTATTTTATGAATTAAGAGATCGTGTTGAACGGGAGAAAAATATTATTATCGTGGGAATAGCGGAAAAACCCGAAAGTAATTTCAAGCTAAGACGATCTTATGATGATGCGGAGGTGCTTAAATTAATTACCTCCGTTAATAAAAATTGTACAAAACCGATAAGATCAATTCGTCTGGGTAAGTACAACCCAAACAAAAATCGTCCTATTAAGGTATGTTTCAAAGAATCAATTGTTTCAAAAGAAATATTAAGATGTAGATCACAGCTGCCTGATGATATTAAGATATATCCTGACCAAACCCCAACACAAAAGCAGTACTGGATATCATTGAAAGAGGACTTGAAAAAGCGATCTGAGAACGGAGAGAAAGATCTGATAATTAAATACTTTAACGGAACCCCAAAAATAATAAAAAACAAAGATGTAAATAGCACACAAAAAAACTAGTAAAGAAACATATACAAAATGAAAACAGTCACAAAAATATTAAACAAATATCCCATCACCTGGCGGATAACTACACTGATCTACAGTTACAAAGCTCATCACTCCGTTTCTTCTATGCCAACTTGCGGAGTATTTGCACGGGAGGAAAGTTCGATGAAATACAATGTATTATGAAATCTTTGGATAAAACTACGCATATACTAATTTTCACAGAGACCTGGATCAAATCTGAAAATGAAGCCAAATTATATCGTATTCCTGGATACTCACATATTTACAACTATAGGCCGACGGACACTAACTTGAAGAATAAAGAAGGCAAGGACGAAAAAAGGAAAGGTGGGGGTGTTTCTATATATGTACACCAAAGTATACACTTTGATGTTACCGAGGACTTATTTGAGGACGGAAGTCATTATTTATGGTTAAAGATTGACAAATTATCATTAAATATAGGAGCTATATATAGACCTGGAGACTGTAACTTACAAAATTTTACAAACTTAATTTCACAACAAATGGAAAGAAGGAAAAGGTCTATCATATTTGGAGATTTTAATATAGATTTATTTAGTCAAGAACAAAAAGTTAAGCAATATGTCCATGAAATTAATGAGAATGGGTTTTCAATTGTGAATAAAATAGATACTAAATTCAGTACGCGCCAAACAACTACTTCTAATACAATAATTGACCATGTGTACTCAAACTTAAACAACCACTTACTAAGTTTGTCTTTAATAGATTCATCTTTATCAGATCATAAACAGATTTACCTTGAAGTTAGCGGATTACCTAAAATTTACAATAAACAAATAAAATACCAGGCACTAAATTATGAACAATTTAAAAACAGTATTAAACAAATAGATTTTACAAAAATAAGCAATAACTATAAAGATCTCGAAAATATTTTACTAGAACAAATAAGAAAAAATAAAGTCAATAAAGTCAAAATTCAAAATCCCCCCCAAAATGAATGGATAAATAAAAAAATTATAGATTCCATAAATTATAGAAACAATTTATGGCATATGACTAAAACTGACGCTAATAATGATTTAATTTGTGAGAATTATATTATGGAATGTAAAAAAGTCAAAAATCTTATAAATAATGAAAAAAAGGAATATTATTATAATCTTTTTCATGACAATTCTAACGATCCTAAGAAAATGTGGGACATCATAAGCAATTTATCACTTAATAAGGTTAAAGACGGTTTATTACTACCTAAACTTGAAACTGTTGATGGTGTCATTACAGATGGCCTACAAGTTTGCAACATTTTCAATAAATTCTTTTCTTCGATCGGTGCCGAACTAGCAAACAATATACCAGGTAAATATCATACAGATAATGTAAATATATTAACATACGACCCGAATTACAAACATGAAATAATAATTAATGAGTTTGAACCATGTGACTATGACGAAATCTCTAGTTTAATAGATCATCTTGACAGTAACACGAGCACTGGTTTGGATGGCATTAGTACCAAATCTATCAAATGCATCAAAAGCTTTATTATTGATCCGCTAATGCAATGCATTAACGCAAGCCTAGTAACCGGTATTTTTCCCGACTCTCTTAAAATTGCTAAAGTTAGTCCAATACATAAGGCAGGGGATAAAAGCAATCCCAGCAATTACAGGCCGATATCGGTACTACCTGTAATCTCTAAACTATTTGAAAAGATTATATACAAAAGATTAAACAAATTTCTCACGGCAAAAAACTTTCTTATAGATAAACAATACGGCTTTCGAGCAAAGTCGAGTACTCTAACAGCAGTTGTTGACCTTGTGACTAATATCAAAATTAATATAGACCAGAAAAATGTGGCTTTAGGTATATTCATTGATATGAAGAAAGCCTTTGATACAGTGAGTCACTCAAAACTACTTTTAAAACTTCATAACATAGGCATCAGAGGCAAAGCACTAGATATTTTCACATCATATCTTACAAATAGACAACAAGTTGTTAAGATAGACACCTTTACTAGCAGTGTTGAAAGTATTCACTATGGAATACCACAGGGTTCAATACTTGGTCCATTAATGTTTCTTATATATATAAACAACATAAATTCAATAGGTTTACAAGGGAATTTAACTCTATACGCCGATGACACCTGCCTTTTCTACTATGGAAAAAACATAAATGATTTAATAGCTGTAGCTCAAACTGATCTAAACTATTGAATGAATGGCTCAAGTATAATTTACTAACAGTTAATACAGCAAAGACATCATTCATGATATTTAAAGCAAAAAATAAGATAATTCCGTGTTTCCCACCACTAATCATGAATAATGACATAATTAAGCAATCTAACGTAGAAAAATATTTAGGTTTGTTAATAGATGACAAACTATCATGGACAAGTCACATTGAACACGTTCGAACAAAACTTAAATCTTTGTTAGGAGCATTATACAAAGTTTCGAAATGTATACCAAAAAAAGTGCGTAACACTATTTATGATTCTCTAGCAAAATCACATCTTGAGTATTTAATAGAAATTTGGGGTACGGCTGCAACTACGAATTTAAACCCACTACAAAGAACCCAAAACAAATTAATAAAAGTGCTATACCATTATGACTATTTAACACCAACTACCGAACTGTATAAAAAAACTAAAATTATGAATATAGAAAAACTTTACAGTTATAATACATGTATTTTAATTAAAAAACTCACAACAAACTCTATTCAATCAAAAATAAAACTGAATATACGAGATATTAGATATAGTTTTAGAAATAAAATTAAACTACAGTTACCTAAAACGCGCACAAATTATGGCAAAAACACAATACTGTTGGAAGGTGCTAAATTATTTAACAACTTGCCAAAAACCATAAAGGAATGTGATCAATTGAAAACCTATAAATTGAAACTTAAAGAACATTTGTGTAACCTATAGCTTGAAGTATCTTAAAATCAAATTTAATTATTAGTAGTTTATAGTAAAATGCATTATTTTTATAGTTAAATAAGATAAATAAGTTGTACAATTATTTAAGGTACCAGAGGTTAAGTAATATTTATGTAAAACCTAGATTAATTTTATCATGTATCTCATTTTAAGTGAACCATTGTGTTTTTATGAGAATAAAGTTCTTTAAACCTAATTTTGATGAGATAATAATTTAAAATACAAAAAATAATTAGGTAATATATAAAATAATATAAATAAAATATAAATAAAAAGCCGTGTTGGCTAAGTGGGAGGACACTCGACTTTCATTCCGAAGGTCGTGGGTTCAAACCCCGCCACGCACCTCTGGATTTTTCTTCTTGAGAGATTTATGTGCGCTTTAAACACGTGCTTTAACGGTGAAGGCAAACATCGTGAGGAAACCGGCATGTTCTGAGAACTTCAAAAGAGTTTGAAGGACATGTGACATTCACCAACCCGCACTTGGCCAGCGTGGTGAATTAAGGCCTAATCTCTCTCGTCAAGAGAGAAGTCCCTGTGTCCCAGCAGTGGGAACGTTAATAGGGTGATGATGATGATGATGATGATAAAATAATCCAAATTCATAACAATATAAAGAGTACATTAATTTACCTCTTATGTACATAATCTATAAATGGCCAATAGTAATTATAAAATAAAACTAATTATAGTTAAAGTTGTACACTACAGTCATTAAATTAAATAGAATATTTTTTTGAAGTCTTTCTAAACGACCACTGTTATTAAAAGAGGTCTTATTATTAATTCCTTACTGAGTTCTATATTACTAACCACCATATCTGTGTTTTTCTTCCAGACAATGAGACACCATTCGTGGAAGAAGTGGTGGTGGAAGCCCAGTTGCAAGTGAGGAGTCCATCCTCGAGGCAGGCTCGCACTAACACCAAAACCAATCTCCAAGACGGCACGAGGATCCAGGAAGCGAAGCCTCTTTCCTAGCTCTTGCATTGACCTTTCCAAGACTGTACTATAAGTTGTTCTGTGTTGTAATTTATGTAATGCAGCAAGTTCTCTCTCTAATGTATACGTACTATAAAACAAATAAAAGAAATAATAATAAACAAACTTGTTTATTTTTTATATTTTGGTTCGTAATGTTATCAGACAGGGTTTTGAGCATTTCTAAGATTTTTGTTCCCCTCTGTACTTTGTTGTTTTGTGCACAATGTATAATTAACATTATCTTAATTTATAAGTCATAAACTTTTTTATGATAAAATGCAAGCAGAAACCGGTTTTATAAAATATTATAAATATACCGAGTATTTTATTTCTGTTTATATCCTAGAACTTGATCACTCGTTACTTTGCGGTTTCCTTGTGGTTTCCATGCGAAACGATATATTATTTTGCAAACGTTCACAAATTATTAAGAATTTTATAATATCAATGCATGTATTACGTATTTTATCAGTTTTATCACAAATCCTATACTAATAATGAAATTGGTAAATGCAAGTCACTGTTTGTTTGACAAAAAGGCTGACGAAACAAATTTTCCTTAAATTTAATATCATTTTTTTTTTTATATTGTTGATAAGCCTTCACTTGACCACAATCTCACCTGATGTAAAGTGACGATGTGGTCTAAGATGGAGCATGAAGGCCTAGAAGATGGCTTCTCCGGACCACATTACGAAACACGAAAAAATTGCTTCACGCACTTATAGATTCACTTATAGATTATACATGGTTATAGATTTGTATTGGAATAGAACTTAGGCTACTTTTTACCGCGGGAAAATAAGTCATTCGGGGAAAAAATATTAGTGGGGGGCGCTGCTTGTATTATAAATGGGAAAGTGTGTCTGTTTGTTTGTCCAACAACGCTCACGAAAAAGCGGAGCAACGAATTGACATGGATTGAAGTAGAAATAGTTGAATAATTGATGGGGAGTGACAAAGGCTACTTTTGAAGTGATAAAATAATTTGAAGTTGTAAAACCAAACTATGGAAATTTTGTATCTTGTATCTTGATAGTGATAGTCCTTTAGAATCTATATACCCTTCACTTAATTAGATAAAAAAAATTGGGCTTTAAGGAGAGAAAACCACCTGACGGCAGATTTCTATTAAGCTTTAGAAAAGCTTTAAAGGTTGCAGGGTGAACTTATAAAATCAACACATCATCATCTTACCCTATTGTCCATGGACAATAGGGTAAGATGACGAAAAAATAGATGAGTTCGACATTTAAAGTATTTAAAAAAAAAAAAAAAAATTTTTTTCCTATTAAATCGATAAAGCGAACAATAGGTGACCAGTTTTTTTTAACCACGTGCGCCATTTTAATGACTGAGCTAGCTAAGGATTTTATAATTTAACCACAAACGCAGCAAAATTTAACATACCACTAAGAACCTCCTTGGGGTCCTTAATAAATTAAAACTATTACCTGTAGACGCATTCTGTAAACTCATTTCGATCCTTACTAAGCTGAATCCGCGGTGAGTTTAAAGTTTTGTATTCTGTAAAACTCGATAGCGTCTGTAGCGCCTCAGTGACGAGCGTTCGAAGTGAGCTCGGTCACTTGAGTGATTTCGAGTTCGGATTCGATTTTTTACAGAATGCGTCTGCTGTACCTCCATGGAGCCGAATTAATCATAAACTTTTTTGTTTTGTTAAAAACTTTGGCTCGGAACCTCCTTGTTGCCTCCGTCATAATAATGTTTTGAATTCACAAACTTATGGCACATCATGTTTTAATTAAATTTACCTAGTCGGATAAGAACGGCTTTTGTACTCAAATATCGAAGAGAAAAAATATTCAAATTGCTAACACTCATAAACTCATTAATTTATCGACATGGGCTGAACCTACTAATTTTATCAGTTTATAGAACCCCAGAACCAAAACAATATCACGACCAAATAAATGATGTGAAATTTATGTGAAATATTAATATTTCATATTATATACATTGAGTGTCATAGGAACCCTATTATGCAAGGTAGGTGACATAAGACGGTTTCTGAAACGAACACATCATTTTATTATATGAAATGTCATCCAAATCAGGAAATCGATTGCCAGACAGTGGGACAAAAGAATAGGATTTGTGAAAATTAAAGTATTTAATATATAGCCTTAGCCCAAAAGTGGAACACAATAATAGGCTAACAAAAAATTGGATTTAAAAAGTTATATTAATTAAATATTAGATCATGGATACGTATTTTAAAGGCGAATTCGACATTTATTTTCTTATGTGGCGTTACTACAAGAGTGATAGAATGAATTAACTTAAAATAAATATAGCCAGTCGTACCTTGGCAGCCTTTCGAACTAAAAAGGTATTAAATAAAGTCGTCTATAAGTATAGCATCATCACAATTAATGTATTCTCCAAATAAAACGTGTTTATGTCACTATTTTCCATGCACACGTAAATAAGCTTATTTCTGTGCATTATAAATTTGTATATACTTAGGTATATATAGAATTTGCGCAGTAGACATCAGGTAGACACATAAACCTGTATTTGGCACTTTAAACGGTCTTCAATAAACCAAGCTGTCTGATTCGCGGCGATGAATGGCGCATTTATTCACAGAAATACTTAAATATATTTCTCGTATTTCAGTCAAGGCGGCGCCTGCGCAGGAGTGCATGCAAACATTGTTGTATTATAATAGTTTCGCTAAGGTGAACCTTGTCTAGTATATTTTTTATGTCAATTATATGTTCATGATATACAAGGTAGTATTTAAGAACTTGAAATATAAGATAAAGATATATTTGTATAGTATAATATTGATTAGCATTGTTGTTAATAATAGTAATTCCTTAATATGTATTATGTACAATAATGTCCAATAAAGGGGCAAAAAATGTACAATAAAGGGGGGGGGGTATAGGTACGCCATCACACAGGCTCTCCTGGTTTGGGTACCTATGTCATCCATCCAGGAATAGTATTATCTTATCTAGATAACCTATTTGTTACTATAATTAGCTTAGTGATGTTTGTAGTTATAAAATAAATATTTTTTCATTTTTTTATTTTTCATTTTCAAGGTATTTCAAAATTGGTATATAAAGCGGAAGTTAAAAAACTGAAATAAAATGTTTAACCACTGCTTTATTAGTGATTCATATTATAATACTAAATGAGATAGGTAGGTTCTACTTGAATTAATTGCTCCCAAGATAACCAACTAAAATATATACCTACACTAGTGCATTAATTCACATAATTATAGTCAATTAAGCTTAAGAGTGGCGAAGCGAGGGAATAGGAGGGGATAATATTTTATCAATATTAAAAAAATAATGATTATCTATTATTTCTTTGTTCTAAGAAATCTCTTTTCTCTAAGAAAAACTTTAAATAGGGTAGTTGACTAAAAAAATGTAATATGTTCGTTTTTAGATTTTATCAAAATATTGTAGGTAACCTACCCGTGTTTTTAAACACGAAACAAAAAAATATTTCTCAGGTCAGAGGTCACTTGACCTCTGATACAAAGGGGTAATTGATAATATTGACAGTTTAATTAGGCTACATATGACTTTTCTACGAATTATTAAAACAAAACTAACTAAAAGTAACCTAAACTTCATCCAAACATTAACATTTTTATAACCCCGCTACCATTTTCATGCAAAAAACTTCTACGCGCTCCGATTTCCTTCTGAAAATGCACAATGTACATTTACGTCATTCCTATAATTTTGGATAAGTCACTGGTGATTTACGAACAAAAATCATTGTCACGTACAGACAAACATACGTAAAGCATAATATTAATTCGTGTCTACGTAATCTTATTCAGAGCCGTCTGCGCAGTGCATAGTGATGAGGGAACGCGCACGCGCGACGCATAATACAGAACACTATGTGAACACGAATCATAGTGATTTAGTTAAACTTTATAGACTTACAAGACTTGTAATAGAAAAATATAAAAAAAGCACCAGAAAGTTTGTTTTCAATATTATGTGAAGGCATCTGTAAAATAAATTATGAGTGATAGTCGCAACGGTTTTCTCATATTGTCATTATATTTTGTAACATGAGAACTATTACTCTTAATCCCAATAGTGTCCGGTGTCTAGTACCCGTAACAAAAGCTTAGAGCTTACCTTGGGCCTTGATGTTATTGTGTGGATTGTTCGGATATTTTTATTATTTTACTACTCCGTTTAGATTAGTAAGTAGCACTCCGCCAGTGCTCGCTTAATCCATAATATCCTAATAATATTTTATGATAATATTAAAGACGCGAAAGTTTGTGAATGGATCTTGATGAAACTTCACAGTACCTACTACAGCTTATATATCAGAATAACACATATGCCTCTTTTTACTGCGGTAAATAGCACATTTCGCGGAACAAAATCTATTATTGCGAGTAAAGCCCTATTTGGATCGAATTTGACACGGACATTACTGTTGTAAATATCTGAAGCTATTATTACGCGGGTGAATCCGCGAGTGGAAGCTACCAATATACCATGACGTTTTTAAGATTTGTTAAATCAAACGATGGAAATAAATGATGTTGTATCTTGTATCTAATAAATGCTTTGATGCTACAAAAAACTCGCGTGAAACTCGGTAAATATTGATATATGCCTATTTTAAACAGAATAAGAGTTAATTCAAAATCACACTGCTTTATTCGCCTTTAGTACAAAACTTTCGTATTTTCTATACCCTCTTTGGGACGAGTATTATAAGAACATAAATGTTTACCTTCCTACAATGACCTGATAATCTTTTATTGTTCTAAATTAGCATAAGTTATCGGCGAAAGGCGGATCTATTGGCTAGCTTGACCCCAAATGGACACGATTGAATAACGGCTCCGAGGACAATAATGAGAATACAGACTAGTGATTTAACAGAATGAGTTAGTTTTTCTGTTGATACAATGAAACCTGTATACAAGTAATAGTCAATAATAATATTTAGGATGATTTTGGGTATGCCTCGCTTCTGTAGCGTATCGGGGATGTTTGCTGAATATGGCTTCGGTGCTATCATTCGCAAAAAAAAACACATCCCTGATTCGCAGAATGCGTGACAGTCACAATAGCATCCTGAAAACCATAGCGGATAGATCACCATAGCGGATAGACTCATCACCGCTATGGACAAACCTGATTCGCAGAGTGATCCCGGGAATAGTCCCACTACTCTGGCGAGATCACGCAGGGAATAAGTCTTGCGTTAATGTTTTATTAATTGTAAAAAAAAATTAATCTCGATTTTCTTATTTACCATTTACTGTATTTTATTGTGTTACGAGTAAGTACTTACCCCCTATGGATCAATGTTGTCAAAAATAAAAGACTTATTTTATTTTATTTAATAGTTTTTCCAATCGATAAGTAGTGGAACAAGACGGAAAATTAAAAGGTGGTTCGAATATCGTGATAGTTTTTATATAACTTGTGTATGTTCCATTGTAATTAATTAATTAAAATGTTATTTTCCACTGTCGTATTGGTGTCAAACTGGAATGGCAATGTAAAAGTGTTATGTAAATAAATAAATAAATCAACATCATTCACTTGAGAAAAGCAACGACGATTTTTTACCCTCTTTTAAAAAAAAGATGAGGTCTTCTATTCGCCTGTTAGTAAGTACAATATTTTTTTATGAATGGTTACCGATATTTCATCTCTTGTGGTCCGATTTTTTAATAGTATTGGGGTTGCTACCCCAGCAGACAATTTAAGGGTTTCCCGTCGAGTAGTTGCGTATTTTAAAGATAACTGAAGGCGTCGGAGGGTGAAGATGTTGAAAAACCTGTTTGAATAGATTTTGCTAATTAAACTGAAGGGAAGGACTAAAGTGGGAGCTCACTAGTATTTCATCCCGAAGGTACGTGGGTTCAAACCCAATAATGTGCGCGGCGTGAAACACATGCTTTCAGGTTTCCTCACGATGTTTGCCTTCACCGTTAGGTGACCGGAATGAAACCGGCATGTTCTAATAACTCCGAAGAATTTGAAGAACAAGTGGCAATTATTGTTCACCCGCATTTACGCGGTCAGGCCTAATCTCTGTGTCCCAGCTGTGGCAACGTAAATAGTTGTGCTTATGCTTAAACTAGAGGACGCACAAACAGAGAGGGGTGTTGGCCGATTCGTGTACAATTAAAACAATGTAGATAAAAACAGACCTTTGTTTTGGGAAAAGATTATAAGATTTTACAAAAATTCACATTTTGTACGGTAAGAGTATGAAGATTACCTTGGATATTTTTTTATAAATTTGATTTATTTTTGGAGATTACTTACGGTCAGCAAAAAATACTTTGAGTCAATATGAAAGATTGAACGAGTATTTATAGTAAATTTTTGAGTTTGTACTATTTTTTATCTAATTACATATCTACGAGTCAGTAGAATATCAGATTTTGTGAGTATGTATAGGTAAACATTGATTACAAAAATCCCTTAAGTATTTATTATCATAAGTAAGACACTATTAATAGATATAAATTATTGCATCTAAGTCAACATAAGATAAACAGACTGGGCAACACTAGCGATAATGATTCATTGTGAACAATTTTACTCTAAAAGTTCATTAATTGATTACAAAAATCCCCTCAAAGCTCTTATCACGACCTACTGACAAAAAGAAACAGACAAACTAAAATTATAAATAAAAGTTCAATTAAAATTAAGAGATATAAAAATATGTTTATGGTGTAGCCTTAAACATTAACATTTAAACCATAGTTCTACACTTAGTAAGGTACCATAATATTGATGCATGTATTGCAATATTTTTGACTTTGTATTAGCGGGTGATTGGCCAGTCTTGTTTAAATAATAATAATAATTTGCTGTAGTAAATTGGCTTGTTGAGGAGTATACTTAATTTACATTTTATAAAAAAAACTCGTGGCAGTCTGCGTCTTATATTTCACCAAAAAGTTAAGACAACTTTTATCGTATACGTGAGGCGATTTTCTCGTGTTTCGTTACGTGGTCCGGAGAAGCCATCTACCTTCTAGGTCTTCATGCTCCATCTACCACATCGTCACTTTACATCAGATGAGATTGTGGTCAAATAAAGGCTTATCCAGCATAACAAAGTATTATTTTTTATTTTTCCTGGACTGCGATGGAAGGTAAAATACGTTTTTTGGGAGTATTATTTCTACTCGAATCTATGTATATTGTTTGGCACGCTCTGCGACCTGAATGACTCTATATATTTTAGCTTATTTTACCATAATAGACTCTCAAACAAATATTACAAAAAAGTATGTGTAAGAAAAAACCTACCCATTTATCGCTGTGAAAGATTGCACCTATATGACCTGTGATTTAATGATTTAACTAGGCACATTACATGCAGTTTGTAGATATTCAATGATAAAGGTACTTTACTTGTGACTAATTTCATAAAATGTCTGATCAAATTTACTGATAACAATGTAGTAGGCAGTATAAATAGACATTAAACAGCAAACATAGTATCATACAATTCCTAGACAGTTATAAGAACAACAGTGAAAGAAATTAAATTATATAGTACCTAACTTGATTACAAATTTCAAAAAGGTAAGTTTTTAAACAAAAACATGAATTTATGTTAAGTTCATGCACCTGACATAAAGTTTCCTGCTATAAAATTAGACATTATTGAGTTTGCTTAATTTCATTTTTATTTCTTTCAGATGATATCCACAACTGTATCAATGGTCATAATCCTGGGGCTTGTGTATAGCGTGCACTCCTCGGTGATTGACCCCAGTTCACCTTTAGCCAGCCAGGAGCTAGCCGGCTCAGATGTAGCCAGCTCGGAGCATGATAGCGGGGAAGAAGCCAGCCCGGCGCTGAGCGGCCTGGCGGTCGGGTACGGGGCGGAGGAGCTCCCGGACTGCGCCCTGGCGGTCACGGAGGACCTGGAGACGCAGGGTGACGAGGAACTCGCTACACCTGGTACTAGAAACAGGCTTCTCTTCAGGTACATCTAAATAAATCTGCGAGACACAGATTTCTCTCAATAATCACCTATATATATTCGTTTCTTATAATATTCTTACCTATTAAAAATGTTTATGTAAATATCTACTAGGTATATTAAAACGCTTGCGTGTGGTTGCAGGGGTCAGTACATTAGATCAGCGATACCGAACACGGTGCACATCCACACCCAGCAGTGGCGCGGCTCGTCCGTGATCACGGCGGTGCGCGCCTGGCAGGTGGGCGCCAACCAGGGCGCCACGGCGCGCGTCACCGCCGGCGGGGTGGGCGCCACGCACGTCACCGTGCAGCTGCGCTCGCTCGTGGGCCGCGGGTTCAACATCGTGCTCGAGGTCTACGGACGCTAAGTTTAAGTGGGTGGGCGCTAACCTGGGAAAAGTCCACATTACATTTTTACTTATTTTTTGTTACATTAATGAAGACCGTTTCATAATTACAGAATTCAATGTATTTTAATAGACATCATATTGAGCAAGATTTTGTAATTTTATTTTTTTGTTACGATTTTCAACAAATAGGTAAATAATTATTTACTTAGGAAAACAAAAACTCTGTAACGATAGCCTAAAACAATATAATTGAAAAGCAAAAACTAGCTCTATCATTTCTTTTGTTACTATTAGCTCTCTGGACCAGGTGTGATTTGTCGTGTCTCAAAGAGACGAATATATAAATTATTATACATTACAAACTACATTCGCTATGGGAATAAATATTACTGGAATATTGGGATATGCCTTGCAGGCGGGAAGATATTCTGAGTTTGCTTTAAGTTAAAGCTAACAAGTCAAATTTAGTTGGACTTATATTAAACCGTAATTTTGATTACATCTAAGCTTATGCTAAGTTTCGTTGAATTCCTAAATTAAATCCACAGACTGCATACTCGATATTCGCTGCTCGTTTGATTAGCTCTTTTAGGTGGGTAACTATTATCTGCGGCCGACCCTACCCACACTATACCCACAACAACAAACAGAATCTGAGTATCAAATTTCAGTGCACTAAAATGTTTCTTGTTAATGAAAAACTTACGTTTTAGGAAGTTAGATCAGAATAGCTTTAATGTCATTTTTAACCCCCGACAAAAAAAGAGGGGTGTTATAAGTTTGACATGTCTGTCGGTCTGTCTGGGACGTCATAGCTCCCGAAAAGATCGAGCGATTCTAATTTTTTATTTTTGTATGAAAGGTGAGGCTGGTGCTTGTGTTCTTAGACATGTTTCATAAAAAATCAGAAAAATCGGTTGTACCGTTTAAAAGTTATGGGGGGTTAGAGTGGGTAAGGAAAACCGAAAATCTGCAAATAAACTCGAGTGAGGTATCAAATGAAAGTGCATCGCGTGCTCATTCCAGATTAGGTTTTTTCATAAATTTGTATATAGATTTAAAGCCTTATGGCGTCATTTCAATATGTTATAAACAAACTCAGAATTGCCACTAATATTGATCAAATCATTTTCATTTGTTAAATTACTGAGATCCTATACATTAATGTACCCTATTGCAGCCTTCCTCAATAAATGGGTTATCGGACGCTGAAAGAGCTTTTCAACACAATATTGGGTTAACCCCAATATTGTGTCGAAAGTTTCGTTTATTTATAGGTATCCATGGCAACTTACATAATGTTCTTTCAATAAAATTTTATTTAACAAGACACACATTACCATACTAAAATTATCTTTAAAAAAATATATCGACGTTTAGGTTGTCTATAAGGATCAACGTACTAATTACATGCAACATTATTAACTTTACCGGTCTGTAGGTTTTATTGGACAAACGATCAAAATATTGTGTTTTTAAAATCAGGCTCTTAAAATCAAAGTCAAAGTCAAAACGTTTATTTCCCTAGACGCACATGGCATACCTACAGGTCAACTCAAATGAGTGTGTCCATATTAGGCCGTATTTTCCCTAGCCTTTGAGTAAATTGGTGGCTAATGCTTAGCTGCCAACAACTAGGAATGTATGGACCCTTTCAAATAGATTTATACCTGTTCTAGATATTTCTTTTACAATCTTCTTGGTCCTTGGTTATATCCTCGTTAAAAACAAAATTCTTCCAGAAAAGCAAACAGCAGCCTGTACAAGAGCACATGCTATCTCTATTTTTATTCGGTTTAGTAATTAAGGCTTTCCTATATGTATAAATATAATTAAAATATTATACAGGTATTATATATTCAAATTTATAAAATATAAAAGCCATATGGCTCTCGCATTTATTAAATTAACAGGGACTTTAAATAGGGCTGTAAAATAAATTAAATACGATGTGTAATTTCTAAATTGTATTTATGTATAGGTACCCTAAAAGTTCTTATTGGTAAGTTTTGACATTATAAGCTTACAGTCTTGTTGAGTATCAGTACAATATTATGGAATACATTATAATGTAAAATCCTTGTTTGCGCATCGCTGCATCTACCGTCCGTAGACCTCGAGCACGATGTTAAACCCGCGGCCCAAGAGCGAGCGCAGCTGCACGGTGACGTGCGTGGCGCCCACCCCGCCGGCGGTGACGCGCGCCGTGGCGCCCTGGTTGGCGCCCACCTGCCAGGCGCGCACCGCCGTGATCACGGACGAGCCGCGCCACTGCTGGGTGTGGATGTGCACCGTGTTCGGTATCGCTGATCTAATGTACTGCCCTCTGTAAATGAACATCAGCTAATAAGCATTAGGCCTACCTTTTTGTACAAAGTTTTAGTTCAAATAAAGTATTTAAAATAAAAAATAAAAAATTTATTAATTTATTTATTTATTTTTAAATACATGGAGCTCTATCGTTACAGGTATACCCTAATTCAATAGAGCCCATTAAAATATAAGTTAAAATTAATTAAAATTAGGCATAAAATTTAAATTAAAATAAACATCAAAACATTTTAAATACATAATTCAAACACAAAATTAATATAAAAAATAAATAAAATAAAAACAAAACAAATTAAATAGATTAAATTATGTCAAACAGATTTACGCATAACATGAAATTAATGTCACAACCTTAACAAGTTCGCTCATGGGACTATGATATATGTCAACCCTCCTCAAATATTTAAGTTATTTGCTTTTGTGTCATTTCGGTCAATAATTCCATTTAGATATAAAGGAACCGTAGCCTTGAATTGTTTGTAATGTAAGAAAGAGACCTGAATGTATATTTAATTTAAGATTTACCTGAACAGAAGCCTATTCCTAGCACTGACTGCAGAGCCGTCCACGAGTGCCCCGTCACTTTGCACCTCCAGGCCCTCAGTGATCGCCAGGGCGCAGTCCGGGACCTCTTCCGCGCCGTAGCCGACCACCAGGCTACGCAGTGCTTGGCTGGCTACTTCCGAGTTATCTTGCCCCGAACTGGCTACATCTGAGCTGGCTTGAAGAGAGCTGGGGTCAATGACCGAGGATTGCACCGCAGAAGCAGCCGCCAGAATTATGAACATTGACATATTTGCGTAATTCATCTGGAAGAAACAAATGAAAGCAATAAGCAGTAAATAATGATTAAAGGCAGGAAACCCCGAGGCGGTTTACTTAATTCAAATGGGTATAATTATACAGGTGCATAAAGTACACTTTTATTCACCCAGGTGTTCTCGGGTGCATTAAATTTACTATTTCAGTAGGTTTTATTCGCACACGGGGATATGAGATAACAACAGGGGAGTACTTATGCATTGGGATTAATACCTTTTATAATTTTTTTTTATTCACTAATGATTTATTTCCTTGGAATATAATAGTGTTGCCGGGAACGCTTTGAAATTTTATGATTCGACGTTTGATTTTAATTGCTATTTATATTTACTACTCGGTTGTTATCAATGTAATTTAAATCAGATCTAATAATAAGTTAATCATAGGTAATGTCCCTTTATCGTTGGCCCAGAATAATAAATTACTATCGTTGGTTATTTACAACCTGCATATTTGCATCTTTGGTGTGAATTATTTCGATAACTAGAAGTAATGCTAATTATAGTTTTAATGATAGTATGTCCACCGTTGGCCATCTTGCGGCTGACAAAATGTTAAATTAAAATAAATTTCTCAAAAAGGAGAGTATTCTTTGTGTCTTTTATATATCATATCCAAAAAAAATCATGAAACTTGCACTTATTATTTAAAAACTTGTGGGCTTGGTAGACGGATATGCAGTATAATGCAGTTTTCAACATAAGGTAAAGAAGTTAAACAGGAAGGTTTAAATGTATAATATGCTACGGATGTCTGAGAATAAGTTGAATTAACTATAAGATAAGAATAAGTTCGATAAAAATTTGGATACTACTGATACGGAGAGGGCGTTAATATACGCGACACAGTTATAATACTAAATGCGTATATTTTCGTTTTATTGTGTACCTTGTGTACCCTATGTTTAAGTTTTCCAAATAAATAAATTTTTATTTATTTATTTATACCAAAAAAAAAAAAAATATGATGATCATTGTTAAAAGAGTCGGAAAAAATGAAACATTTTCTTTAAAAATATTGTTTATTCAAAGTTATCCATGGCAAAACAACGATTGCCAGGTCAGCTAGTTTTAAAATAAAGGCCGCGGTTCCATAACGGTTCCAACCGTAATAACTGTTGCGTACATCCCAATAATAGCTAAAGGATGTTTGTATAAATAAAAGTATGTAATATTTATTTTCTATAATTTTAAATCCCAATCAAAGATGAAAATATATTTGAATCTTATCAGTAAAAATATGCCGCTTTAAACAATTAGTAAACATTTTAATCAGTAATTTAGTTTTATCTCGTTCTCTGTCAGTAGGTCATGATAAAAACTTTCAGGGGATTTTCATAATCAAATAATGTTTATTTTTAGGCACAACGTGTTTTTTATCAGTGCTAAATCTCAAAATCTAAAATGCTAGTTTATTTCTAGGTAATTGGGTAAAAGCTTTACTTATCAATTTTCTGGTATAAATATAGCCTGCTGTTAATACGAATAACCAGAAACATTTTGCTTCTGCCATCGTGTAACGAACGACATCATTGCAAACAAAATACAACAACTCTGATAGTCAAAGGTAGTCATTTAATTTACATGGATTAAATATTATAAGAGTCTTATTTTATTCCTATAACAACTTTTAAGATAATTTTGATAAAACTCAGTGGACATAAGATACTCCACAGAAGTATTTTTGCAAATGGGGAGTAAAGTTCACAGTAGCCTTCAGTGCTGTACGGTATAAATAACTGATCTTAATCATACTAGGGCTCAGATCCCATTCCATTGTACATGTTTAGTTATGTATGTGAATATTTTATTCCTTCAGATGAAGTCCACAACAGCAACAGTCTTCTTGACCCTGGCAATGGTATCTGCCGTGCACAGCTCGGGGATCACCTCCAGTCCAGAACTAGTCAGCTCAGATGTGGCCAGGCCCGAGTTAGCCAGCACTGATGTTGCCGGTCCGGCACTGAGCAGCCTGGCAGTCGGCTACGGAGCGGAGGAGCTCCCGGATTGCGCCCTGGCGGTCACGGAGGACCTGGAGACGCAGGGTGACGCGGGGCTCGTAGATGGCTCAGCACTTGGTGCTAGGAACAGGCTTCTGTTCAGGTAAATTTCAAGAACTTCTGGCCTCGGACATAAGTGTTTTTTTTTTTTGCTGGATAAGCCTTCATTTGACCACTATCTCATCTGATGTAAAGTGACGATGTAGACCTAGAAGGTAGATGGCTTCTCCAGACCACTGGCTCAGCCCGGAGGATGGTGACAAGCCGCGGCCGAAGCCTACCACCAAAGACTGTTTTTAGCACCACCCGGAGGTTGGGGTGTACACGGAACGCGCAAAGCGAACATATTTTGTTCTACAATTTTTCGATTTGGAATCCCATTTGTCGAAAAAAATCTTCAAATAGTAAATCGGGTTTTTTATGAATAATTTGACAGCCTTAAATATATATTTTTTTAATGCATTAAGTCGAGAGGTACCTATTTAAGTTAAGCCTATCTAAGGTAATTTTCACTTACAGAGGGCAGTACATTAGATCAGCGATACCGAACACGGTGCACATCCACACCCAGCAGTGGCGCGGCTCGTCCGTGATCACGGCGGTGCGCGCCTGGCAGGTGGGCGCCAACCAGGGCGCCACGGCGCGCGTCACCGCCGGCGGGGTGGGCGCCACGCACGTCACCGTGCAGCTGCGCTCGCTCGTGGGCCGCGGGTTCAACATCGTGCTCGAGGTCTACGGACGGTAGATGCAGCGGGTAGGCGGGAACAATCCCATTTTATCCTTAATTAAAGACTGTTCGATATATATGTATAACTATACTTTGTAATTAGTTTTTAAGTAAATAAAAAATTGTGTACTTCGGTATAATTCTGTTTTATATTTCTGTATTAAGTACTAATAAAATGACACTGTGACAACTGATACAATGGGCGGCATTATTTATCGGTAAAAGCGATCCCTTTATAGCAACCTTAGGATGGAAAACGCTTTTAATATAAATCTGAAGAACCCCTGATTGAGAGGCATTGGAGCCTTAATTTCTTTAAAAGTAAAACACCATAATATTTTGTAATGTGCAAGCGATGCGCTTTCATTTGATACCCCACTTGAACATATTTGCAGATTTTCGGTTTTCCTTCCCCACTCTCACCCCCATAATTTTTAAACGGCACAACCAATTTTCATGAAACATGTCTAAGAATACTCGCGCTAAACTCATCTTTCATACAAAAATAAACTTAATTGAAAACGCTCCATCCTTTAGGGAGCTATGATGTCCCAGACAGATAGACACGTCAAACTTATAACACCCCTCGTTTTTGGTCGGGGGTTAAAAATAGAAAGAAGGCATAGGTTTACAATACTAAATATACCTCTATATCAATTTCGACTATACATTAATAAAATATAAATACAATCACCTTTATATTTCTAATCCATTTAAGTAGCAAACGGAAGATCAAAAACATTACGATAAGTGTGCGTGGCCGATAGAAGGATGTGGAAAATTAATACATACATTGATAATTTATTTATTGCACAACGATACTTACAGACTTACTTAATCTAAATAAACAATTAAAAGCCATATTATTAATTGTACAATCGCCGGCCTTATCGCTAAAAGCGAACTCAACTCAACCAACCTTTATTAATATATGAAAGAACTCACATAATCTGGGAAAGGGCCACATGATAACATCTATCCCCTATTTGGACGAACACGTCCGCAATTTATTCAGCTAATTATTCGTCAAGTTCACTTTGATTTCGTCCTTCATGCAAAGCAATCTTTAAAATATTCTCTGCAAGTACCATTGCATTGTAGAATGCAAACCAGCTCATTACTAGTCCGCTATAATTTATGTGCGCATCGGTAATTTTTGGTATTGTTTAGCTAAATTTATTGTCATGTTTTGGTTACATTGGACAGAATCTTAAGCTACGTTTTTAACACCTAGACTAAGAAGGTGAACAAAGAAGTAATGTTGTTGGCAGAATGTCGAGGTGTTAACAAATGAATTGCTAAAATGTATTGCGAACAAGAAAAAATATTGTTATTTATAAATATCTCACCTATCCAAGTGCGATGGGATGATTGTAACTCTGCTGATGATTGAGTCTGAGGGAGCGTATATACTAATATAAAGCTGAAGAATTTGTTTGTTTGAACGCTGTAATCTAAGGAACTACTGCTGGCCTAGCCAACCGGCATTCGCTACGAAGCGAATCGATTTCTACAATCGTCATGGCCTAAGCGATAGCGTAGTTCGATTGGTAGACAAAGTAACATTCGCATAGCGATCGCCATTTCTACTCGTTCGATCGCTAAATACGAGTTTTAGTCTATGGTTGTCGACATCAAACGTCAGATGTGTCATTTGTCATTTATCATAATATTGTGTTTCTGCTTGCTTGATGCTTCGTTTCGTTTTCTTTTTTTATTGTTGAAGGAAAATGCCTGACAAAATTAGTGCTTATTAGTGTTAAATACAATCTGCATCAATCTACGTCTGCATGCAGAGCAGAGAGAGTTCTCAGATTCTTTGGCCACACTGTAAGGCGTGACCCGAACAGCCTTGAGGTTGAGGGGTTGATAATTACTTTCACTGTGGAGAGAAAGAGAAGTCAAGGCCGCTCACGTGGACCCACATAACGCAGGACGCTACAGGTGCCTCTCTCCAAGCGTCGATACAGTTGGCTCAGGACCGGAGTCGATGGAGAGTAGTGGTGACAAAGCTGATGAGACGCCATAGTCACGTCCCTCAGTCATGAGGTTACAACTAAAAAGAAGTGATAAATAATATTTTTCTTGGCGTCAGTGATAAACATACTTTAAGTACCTATTTAATAATGAAATCAAGGGCCAGTGGTAAACAATTTTCAACTCTTTTAGAGTGGAAGTGATATAAAAAATAATTTAACTTTATAAGTGCTTATTTTACCTAATCCTAAAGGATTTTGATTTAGATTATGTGTAAAGATGTAAGCAGGTAAAGCAAATGTGTACCCAAATAAAAAAAACAATATTTGTAACTTTAACTATGTATTTTTATTTATAATCTACTTAGAATTCAC
Organism: Gymnoscelis rufifasciata; assembly: GCA_929108375.1. NCBI lineage: Eukaryota > Metazoa > Arthropoda > Insecta > Lepidoptera > Geometridae > Gymnoscelis > Gymnoscelis rufifasciata. Next base: position 2,415,928 of record OV815303.1, read on the forward strand.
ATTCTCATCACAACCTGTTGATTAAGTGATTGAGCATTGCTCTGCCTCGGATAAGAACTCTGTCTTTAGGTAAACACCTCCAATGAAACTTGAGCAAACCATAGCGACGCTCAATGCAGTTTCTGGCTTGCATGTGGTGAGATTTGTATAGCTCTTCTCGAGACCCAAGTGCAGCATTTAAAACAGGGGTCATCAGCCAGGGTCGCAGTGGATAACCAGAATCCCCTGCAAGAAAACAAACAGCACTTATTCACATTGGTTTTAATGAGTAGGTACCTGACCTAACTAAATTTATTAATAAATAAATAAATAAGGTTCTCTTACTGCTAATCAAATAAAATGTTTATTGTCTTACCCAGCAATCAAACATGTTTTCCACTTTCATGAAGGCCTTGCATGTATGGCTCTACTATACTTGCAGACAATATGTGGGAGTCATGTGTGGCACCACCAAACTTAGAATTGATGTTTATTATTTCTAAGTTGTGGTTACATAGGTACCTATAAAATAAAACTCCATTAAAGAATATCAGTAAAAATAAGTGAGTTAGATTAGATGATGTTATAAACAACATTCACACATATGTAAGTAGCTAAAGTTAATATGTAATTATCATCTGAACATATAAAGAGTGATAAGTATCCTTTCCTATTATAATAAAAGACATTGATTGCACTCATATTGCAATTGTAAAGCATCCACTGGCTTTACAATTGCAATATGAGTGCAATCAATGCACTCTATCAGCCCTGGCCGACCATGTATCCTTTCAAACCTGTTAAAAAAATGAGTACCTAGGTAAAGGTTGGTTCTTAGTTAAGTAGCAGGTCACAGTGGTCTGCTTTATCTTTTTGTTACATATGTACCTATTGAACTCTTGGTGGGAACATAGGTATAAAATAATAATGTACTAACATACAAACAACCGCTTACCCTTCTTTGATTTGAGAACATTCTTGTGATGTTTGAGGGGAAACAATCCATTTTTCCACATCATTTGTCATGGTTGAGAGCATGATGTTGTCCGCTGCGTCAAATTTTAGATAACACCCAACAACTCTTTGATACGACCCTGTCGCAAAAAAGTTAAGGGCGCAAAGCACCTGAAAAAAGGAAATACCTCTATACAATTGTGTATTGATAGGCAGATACAACAAAAAATATTTCACCTATATTTACCTTTATTTCCAGAGATATCTCTAGATATCCTTTTAGCGACGTTGAAAACCTTCATCACAACAAAGTTTTCTAAAAAAAGCTTTGCTGAGTATAAAGTGCTCTATAAATAATGTTTCTGGTATTAGATATTCATCAACACTTTCCAATGTATCTTTTGTGGCGTATATGCCAAACATTTTCATTTTGAGCTGAACACAGCAAAGACTTTATAATTTTATCTAACTCGACACTGAGGCAAAGTCCAATTACAAGAAACTGAACTGAACACAGCAAACGCAGCATAAGCGTCTTGAATTAAGTATTTAACACTTGGTAACACGAGCACTAAAATTATTTTAATACCCAAAAATCAAAGCATGCATTATGTAATTGATCCCTATTGATATCTTTCTACAGCAGCTGTTTGTATAAAAAATCGCCATTTTGTTTCGATAACTACAGGGTCCTAGCGTTCGCTGGCCTTTCCATCAAGAGAATCGACTACTAAGCGAATTCGCTTGTCAAAAGTGTAACTTGGCTACGCATTTGCATGAAATAATCGTTCGATGTTGTCGATTCGTTTGGTGGAATCGAAATTTATGTACATTGTCTACCAATATTCGTTACGTTAGAAACAGACCACGTGACTTATCTAAGACTTATGTCAATCCCATACATTTTTGGACTTTTCTACTATCGCTTTCGCTAATCGAATGTTACATTGTCTAGGCCCACTGGCCTAGCCAACCGGCATTCGCTACGAAGCGAATCGATTTCTACAATCGTCATGGCTTAAGCGATTGCGAAGTTCGATTGGTAGACAAAGTAACATTCGCTTAGCGATCGCCATTTCTATTCGTTCGATCGTTAGATACCCGTTTTAGTCTATGGTTGTCGACATCAAACGTCAAATGTGTCATTTGCTATTTAGCCCGTCTCGATTACGTTCCAGTCTGCACAAAACTAATATAATGTTTTATTTTATTTATGAAAGGTTTTTCTATTTTTATTACGTGTGTAGGCTTATTATATTTAGTTTTTGATAATTTGAGTGGGGTACTCAAACTCTACGGTATAATTAATACTTTGAAATGGAAATAAAAACTATTTAAGTTTTTGAAATATCTTCTTATTATTATATAAAAGTCTCAGTCAGTTGAAATGAAACGCAGTATATTTGCAGAGAAGGAAATCATTATCATCATATCGCTGCTTTGCAGAAAGAACGTCATAACTCAAAAAACGTGATTTTGGGGTTGAGTATACACCTAGGCTCCGAAAAAAATCTAGTTTTTTTCTTAAAAAACGTCGTTTCTATAAGGGGTAAGGTGAGAGCAGGACAGAAGATGTGACGCTGTTGCTCTGTCTCATTTTGTAACGTGGTTTGCGGTAAGAAGGTCATTACTCAGTAGTGGTGCTAGTGTGTCCGCGATGAGTTGTGCATGTTCTCTTCAAGGAAGACAAATTTCCTGTTTTGACGTTCTTCGTGAAAAGGTTAGTTGAATTTATTACGTATTAGTTTCTGAAATAATGTATCTAAATGAAATGTGTCGTTCTAGATCAAAATATGCATATGATTGCATGTGTATTTATTTTGCGTTATGTCATTTTAGCAGAAAATAGTAAGAACTACTAAAGTATTATTATAAAATATGACGAAAATGACTGTAAACAAAACCCAAATAGATGATTTTAGTTAAAAATTAAGTCAAAATGGATCATTTTTGCTAAAAAAAACATTGTTATTTTTGTATTTATTAACGATTATTTTAAGTTAAAACGTTTTAGGTAAAATAAAAAATATATTCAGTGATCGTATTTTACGTTAAACTATTATTTTTGCAGACTATTCGTTACAAATGGCGATGCCATGGAGAATGGCATCGCCATTTGTAACGAATAGTCTGCAATGGGAGTTCAGGAAGCAAAAAAATATTGGCACTCGTCGATGTTGGGATCTTCCCGGATCTCATAAGTATGGCAAGCTTGTCTCTCTTCATAAATCTGGTATTCAATTTGATCTTGAAAATTATCGGCCTATCTTAGTTCTTCCGTAATGAGTAAAATCTTTGAAAAAAAAATATTTTAACACAACTTTTAATAATTTTGATCGCAACAGACTTCTGCATAGCAACCAGTTTGGCTTCCCCGAAGGTAGGTCAACTACTAATGCTGAAACATTATTCATAAAGCACATTTTAGAGCGCAGAATACTATCGACGTGTACTGTGATCTCTCCAAGGCCTTTGATTGTGTCTGAAAATTAAAATTATAAATTAAATTCTTGTTAAAAATAAAGCATTACGGCATTCACAGCAAAGCCCTTGAGCTTCTATATTCCTACTTGACCGATAGAATTAAAATGGTTCAAGTAGGTAATGAAAAATCAGGATCAAAAATTCAATTTAATGGTTCCACAAGTATCAATACTTGGGCCTCTTTGTTTTAGGTATATGTAAATGATCTCCCGTATTTTGCTAAAGACCTTTGTGGCATAGTCTTATTTGCTGATGATACTTCTTTCTTAAAATGATGATATCTTCTTTCGAATAAAAATAATTCGGACGATGTAAGTAACTTACTGTCACAAGTACTAAATTGGTTTACTGTTATTAATTTACTGCTAAACACAGAAAAAAAAAACTAAATGTATTACATTCAAACTCCCTAATGTTACAGAATTTGCTACAAAAATCATATTAAACGATGGAATTCTCGAGCTCGTTGACTCAACAGTGTTCCTAGGTTTACATATTGATTCTGATCTACAGTGGGAACTCCAAATTGCAGACCTTGCAGGTAGACTTAATGGAATATATCACAGATGAGGGTACGGCTAGACTGGTTTACTTAGCCACTTTCATAGTATTAACACGAGAGGTAAGGAAAAATTGCTAATTCCTACCTTCAGACAAATAAAAAAGAAAAAACTAGGCAAATAATTTATGAACTATATTATTATAGTTAGTTATAAGAACTCCAAAATTTTCCAAAACCCACAGAAAGCTGTAAGACATATTTTCAGTCATTAAACATATTAACGTTGCCGGGGCTCTACATTTTCGAGGTTTCCGTCTTCGTTAAATGTAACCTAAATTTATTTGAACAATACCGTCACACACACGCAGTAGACGGGATGAACTGCGCCAGTGCCCTGTTAGAGCAAACACAGCACTAGTGAGCAAAAGTTTTTTAGGAATGGCACCTAAAATTTACAATAAAATACCCAAAAATATAAAAGAGTTACAATTGACAATGTTTAAGAACGAACTCCATAAACTTTTGACCCTTAAATGTTATTATCACGTAAATGAGTTTTTGACTGATAAATAAAATTATAATTGAAATTGAATTTAATTGAATCTGACATATAGAATGATTTTACTTATAATTAATTTTCCGTAATTTTATCTGTTTTTCTAAATATTTTCCTTGAATTATTTACATAAAATATTTGCATGCTCTAAATAAACAAAACATGTATGGAACTGTAACAACTGAACATCTATTTGTAATTAAATTGTAACCCATGTTTGCAAATAAACATTATTCTTATTCTTAATTGTAATAACTACAAAATTGTAATAACTGATAAAGCTGTGTTGTTCGATTTGCTTTCTCAACTCAGTATAAAACATTAAAGCGAACTGTCAAGACAATGTTTTTTTTCATGATATTTTATTTTTGTTTTAAAATAATTAGTTTTATTAATTTTAAGTTGACCCGTCCATGTAGGCCATGTGCTTCTAAGGAAAAAACAAAGGTTTTAACTCTGACTTTGACTTTGCTGCTAGAGTTGCTTACACGACGGTGCCTTAGCCTAGTCTCACGCCTTACTTCGACACAGCTTGAAGCCCCTCATGGGAAATGATCAGGCTGATAATTTCGAAATATCCTCGTTCTTATAACGGTATCCCCTCGTAATGAATCATCGCCCCTCATGAGCAATGATCGGGTTTATAATTTCGAAATATCCTCGTTCTTATAACGACAAAACCCTCGTAATCAATCATTGCCCCTCATGAGCAATGATCGGGTTGATAATTTCGAAATATCATCATTCTTATAACGATGTCGTTGATCCTGGTGGTTATTTCAATAAATATTTGTTCGTATAACGACTTTCCACTCCGGCTGAATCACCTCCCACATGGATATGTACGGGGGACCGGGTGATGCCTGGTTCAACTGTCTCGATATGTCTGAAACTCAAAATAAACGATTGAGCTGTTGTTCGATACATGTATAGAGTTTTCTGTATTACTAGTGGGCCGCCCCAGCCTCGCACGGGTTTTTATTCAATTTCTTTCCCCGGCAATTATTCGATTTTTTTTTTCGCCTTCTAAACCTTCCCTAGGCCTCCACGAACATTTTAAGACTAAGACAAGAAAAATCCGTTCAGCCGTTCTTGAGTTTTAGTCAGACTAAAGAGCAGCAATTCATTTTTATTCATATAGATTTAATAATATTGAAACTACTATGTTATGTACCATGTTATGTCTAAGTTTTGTAAAACCAAACTATGGAAAAAAAATGATTTTGTATCTTGTATCACACATACGTCTCTCCACATGGATTACTTACACGAAAGTACATACCTGTCTCAAATATGTGATGCACACATGTGACACACACACGTGATGCACACACGCGACACACACATGTGCTACACACATGTGACACACACATGTGCTACACACATGTGACACACATATGTGCTACACACATGTGACACACACATGTGCTACACACATGCGACACACACATGTGCTACACACATGTGACACACACATGTGCTACACACATGCGACCACACATGTGGTCACACATTCGCCACACTTGTGACACACATGTGACACACACACGACACACATGTGACACACACGCGACACACACGTGACACACATGTGACAAACACGTGACAGACATTTAACCTACATAGACCCACAGACTTATGTAGACATTTGTATAGGTAATTAATTGATCAAAGTCAAGAAATGTATTTTCTTTGCAGCAGAAGTATGCAGACTTAAACAAGTAAACATTAAAATTTATTAAATTTATGAAACTTAAAAATTGTTGAAATTAAGATTAAATGAAATACTGGTGAGAAACGGTTGTATACAAATGTTCTCTATTTTTATAGCATAAAAGCGAACTTTGTAGATTTGCGACACTGCTGGGAAACCCAAAATCCACAGAATCAATTTCAGAAATGATTTATCCGTTTTAATTCCGGCGTTGGTAGATCCGCAAAAACATTAAAAAAACCATCACTCAGTAAGATTTGCCATAATTCTACAGCTCACCGGTCAACTCATTTTTCTAGTTATGTATTAACCAGAAAAGTATTTGGAGCTATTGAAATTGCTAATTGACAAATATTATTATAAAATTGACGACTTTTGAAATGATAAATTTTAACTTTGGACTAACATGTAGGTATTTATTTTGATATTAATTTAAAAACTTATTTGGTTATATTTTAGTGACTTGCATGCCATTTATCATAATTTGTACACCGAAATTGGTAATACATGTTGATACCGACACATATATTTTTGACTGTAAACCATACATTTACACATGTTTCTGCAAATAAATGATATTTATCTTAATATATTAAATGAGAAATAAAATAGATTTTTAGAAATTACGCATTTAAATTTTAACGAATTGCTTTGTCTATGCGCTGCAGGTTTTTGAGAAGCTACACGACCGTACCCCTGTTTTTATAAGACTTAGACTTAAACACAAACTAAAACTTTTACTTGAGTGTTGCTTTGCGTTACGCAGTAAAAGGAATAAGGTATAATAAGTGCTAAGAAATTAGTTATGGCGAATTATTATGTCTTCGAAATACCCCTTTAAAACCCACATAATTCCGCCGCCCACTGGCGTGATGAAATTAAGGTAACCTAGTGTGCAAGTAAACAATGACCTAATAATAGGTTCAACTGTGTTTATATACAAGCAAGATTGAGCAGTCTTACAAAATTATTATTTTTTTGATTAGTTGAACAATTTACGTTTACTTTAGTACTAGAATTGGATTTTCTTTAGCATGATATCAAGACGACATTGTCAGAGGCAATTTGTAGGCAGGCTGCCCAAGTGATTTTTGTTTAATATTTGAGGCTAATTGATATGCAACTTACAATTAGAAACAAGAATTAGTACTTCCTATTTATCATAGCAAAAGATTAAAATGAACTTGAAATGAAAAAGTAAAAGAAAAAAAAATGCTAATATTATTATATTACATAAGTCATTGGTACACAACTTTTTGTTTGCCATTAATTATGATATAGATGATAAATCTGGACAAAAATCACGAGTGCTATCCCACTTCTGAGCTATTAGAGGGGTATTTATAGGTTACTAAGTAAAATTACGTAAGACCACTCAAAAAATATATGAATCACTTTTACACAGTTTATTACAAATTAGTGTCTAACCTTAAAACAGTCTCCATCAGCACACCACTACAACACTTTTCACTTTTAGAGGTCTAGTCGCTACGACGCGCAGAAAACAGAATGTTGTGCTGAAGTCGCGAGTCGTTATATTAGGTTAGGTTTGACAACCGGAAACGACTCAGTACTACAGCTAACCATTCACTTAGTTTTAATAAATTAAGCGATACATTTAAAATTAATTAACTATTGTATAAATAATAACATAAATACTGAATATTTATGGTTACATTATATACATTTTATTGCAACAAAATCTTTCCAACCTAATTTATTTTTAAATGATATCGTTTTCCAACTATTTAAAATGATTCATTATCGGAATAAAATAACTTAGTACAATGGATTCATTATAAATTCTGCACTTAATTAATAGTTATCCTTACAATAGGTACTTAAACAATTGTGTATTGATAGGCAGATAAAACAAAAAATATTTCACCTATATTTACCTTTATTTCCAGAGATATCTCTAGAGATCCTTTTAACGACGTTGAAAACCTTAATCACAACAAAGTTTTTTAAATAAAGCTTTGCTCAGTCTAAAGTGCTCTTTAGATGATGTTTCTGGTATTAGATATTCATCAACACTTTCCAATTAATGCTGCCAAGAAATGTATCTTTTGTGGCGAATAAGCCAAACATTTTCATTTTGAGCTGAACACAGCAAGCGCAGCGTATGCGTCTTCAATTAGGTATGTAACACTTGGTAACAATAGCACTAAAATTATTTTACAATAAGTAATTGATCCCTATTGATATCTTTCTACAGCAGCTGTTTGTATATACAATCGCCATTTTGTTTCGATAACTACAAGGTCCTAGCGTTCGCTAGCCTTTCTATCAAGAGAATCGACTACTAAGCGAAATCGCTTGTCAAAAGTGTAACTTGGCTACGCATTTGTATAGAAATACCCGTTCGATGTTGTCGATTCGTTTGGTGGAATCGAAATGTATGTACATTGTCTACCAATATTCGTTACGTTAGAAACAGATCACGTGACATATCTAAGGCTTATGTCAATCCCATACATTTTTGGACTTTTCTACTATCGCTTTCGCTAATCGATTGTTACATTGTCTAGGCCCTCTGGTCTGATTTTAATATTTTTTTACTGTTGGATAGCCAAAAACTTTTAATTGTACACCACACAAATTCATAATAAGCTTTACAAAAACTAAACACAAACCCCTTATTTATTATAGTCTTATGTTATGGTGTCAACATTACTTGTCAGCATTGGGTCTACCCAAAATTATTATTTATTATTATTTATTTACATATATAATATTACCAAAAATAGCAATCCAGCCGAGCTATGTTGACACCATAACATGAGTCTAATTATAAGGGGTTTGTGTTTGGTTTTTGTAAAGTTTTTTTCATCTTTAGTTTAAATTTTAACTGGTATCTTCTAAGATACCAGTTAATATTTAAACTAAAGATGAACTTTGGTAAATTAAAAACAGGGTTCAAAGGGCGGCCTTATCGCTATGAGCGATCTCTTCCAAGCTAGTTATAATTAAGTTTGGTTTTTAAAAATAAGTACATTATGTATGTTAGTTGATTAATTTTAAATTTAAAAATAAAACTTTAAAGGTTTTTTTATATGTGCACACTAAACACCAGTTATAAAGTTTTCATTACTTTCTTTAACCAAAAGAAGCACGTTTTAATAAACGTTATAATTGACAGTTTTATCCACCATTGTTATGGTAAAATTTATTTGACATTTTAAGATAGAACGTTATCTAGGATTAGGATTTATGTGAACTGGCAGTTGGTCCTGTGTCTTTTAAGAGGCTATAAAACGATACACGGAACGCATACTGAGCAGATTCATACACAACAGGTGTGTTTAAATGGGTAATTTTAGTTTTTCGAATATAATTATGTATATTTGACTACCTCTGTGGCTCGGCGGCCGAAAGTCCGCCTGAGGCGCTGCGGGACCAGATTTTGTACAATTGGACCCTGTTATGTTTGTTATGCAGAAAAGATCCAACCAACGCTCCATTAAATGTGGGTTGGATCTTTTCTGCTAAACAGGGTCCAATTCTGGTTTCGTGTCTGGGTGATTTTTATGTATCACAAGAATTTACAAAAAAAAATGAATCTATGTTCGACTGCCTCCGTGGCGCGGTGGGCAAATGTCCGCTTGCAGAGCTAGAGGTAGCGGGTTCGATTCCCGCCGAGGGTAAAAGTGTTTGTATGTTCTCCAAGCACTTTTCTCCCTGGTCTGGGTGTTTAATATGTAAAAATATCTATATATATGTATGTATTAAGTATATCAGATATCTAGTATTCGATTTTTTCTCGTCTTTTAAACCTTCCCTAGACCTCCCCGAAAATTTCAAGACTAAGATGAGATAAATCCGTTCAGCCGTTCTCGAGTTTTAATCAGACTAACGAACAACAATTCATTTTTATTTATATAGATAGATGTAGTATATCAGTCACCTAACACTCAGAGTACAAGCTCTGCTTAGTAACCTAACCCCAAGGTTAGGTGTTGCTAAGTGATTAAGTCTGGAAATAAGTATTTATATTTATTGATAAATAATTTTTAGATAATAGAGCATTGTTTTAACAAGAGCTGTCCCTTCAGTTTTCCTGTTTCAAAAAATGTTTTAATAAGGTCCTAATTACAAAATTGCTTCATTCCGTTAACCGGATTCTTTATGGATTTGTCATGTTTGTCTATCTGTTAGTCCGTATGTCATACCCACTTTTTCCCGATAGATACTATACTGTTAAAACTTGGTCAGTTGATGTAGGTATTATGTGAAATAGATTTATGGGTTGTTCTTATTTTTTCATAAAACCCACACACGCATGCTATGTCGATGGATAAGCCTTCAAAAGTGTATACCTACTTACTTAAGGATTACCCTTTGATGTATGTTACATACTTATCCAATTAATTTATTCTTCTACGCAACATATTAACTTTTCTTACATATAAACCTCAGAGTAATAAAAATAATTAATTATCAAAAGATTCTACATCATATTTATATACCTATGATTTTCCACTTCATCATAACAATGGGCATTTGTATTGTTTAATTATATTGCGGTACAAACATTCGTCATTAATTCATTATAGAGTTGATCTCAGAATTTCAGTAAAGCCAAACTATCCTACTACTAAAGGCGAAAGTTTGAAAGTATGGATGTATGGATGTTTGTTACTCTTTCACGCGAAAACTACTGAACCGATTTAAATGAAATTTGGTACACAGAATCTCTAGAGCCTGAAAAATAACATAGGCTACTTTTTACCGCGGGAAAATACATCATAACGCGGGTAATACCGCGGGGCACAGCTAGTATTAGATAATGGCTTGCCTTCAGGTATTAGGATATCAGGAAGATCCAAAGCATACCTACTGTACAGCAATCACAACGTAAAGGAATTTTTAACTTTGAAATAAGTTCAATTAGGCCTCAAACAGGCTTGATGAGAAGCCCAATAGAGTATCTTTGATATAATTTGGAAATAAAGTGAACAGTGTGGCAAAATGAGTGTTTATGTGTAAATCACCCGAAAGAAAAAAATCACAAGGACCACTTTGGCTTCAGACATTATAAACAACAGCTTAGAAATATCTATCTAATCTATGTTATTTAATTTTATTCAGTGAAGATTCGTTTATGAGTAATCGATGATACCATGATGTGTCATCATCGTCACTCCGAATATAGAGCGTCTGGATACAGAACGCTATTTTGACTTATAAGTTCTAGACAGTGATGTCTCTATCTGAATTTAAGGCATAGATCATGCGAAATGTTATTATGCTAAGTTCTGAAGCCGTAGTCGTTTTGCCATACCAATTTTGACGTTGACGAATTCCACTTGCTTAACTTCACTACCTAACAATAACGTGAACTCAAAAATAGCCCAGTACCTTTCATCCACAGAGAATTTCCTGTCCTTCTAAGTTGCTGCCAAACAGAATATCAATCACCAGGTAGCTACCGTACCCAAAAAGAATATAAGCAGTATGTTTAACCGTATGTAGGGACCTTCTTTTTTTAAATTAATTTGCTTCGGTGATATCTTCTTTATTTAAGATACACTCTGTAACTGACACTTCCAGTACTAGCATTCAGCAAGCGGTGATTGCCATAAAACCAAGAAGAAGACAAAATGTAGGTACATCAAAGTCCAATGCACTTTGATGACGTATTAGGTACTCGGTGCAGACTTAAAACTAATATAACGTCATTTCCCTCCTTTCAATTCAAAAGTCCTGGCAAAGGGTGTATTGAAATGATATCAATCGTATCTTGACGTCAATTGCCGTACAGTTTTCCTGTTCTTTGTCCTAGGCATTAACATAAGACCTATGTAATGTATACTCATTTATTGGTTTGATTTATTAATGTGGAGCAACGCTCGGACTGAATTTACTATTTTTGTCTTTGCCTATTTGTTATAAATTATTTATATAGCGTCTTTGAAGTGCTAATGCTGTTTCATTATTCGTTGTAGAGAATTCTTTAGTTTATAGCTGTGATATTATAGAAGCTAGAATGATAATAAATTACAAATGAATTTAAAAAATAGGTATTTTTTTTAATAAACTTTATTAGAAAATAATAATTAGGGTAAATTCTAAAGTAACCGTTATTATTTCATCATTCAGGGTTATTCGATTTGCCTTCATTACTTACTATTAAAAAAAAAGCGGGATTATCACACTCACGTGGGTTGATATTCAAACGTTTTGATATTCAAATCAGTTTTCATTTTCGAACAACACTATCTTGCCCGTAGACAGAAACGCGAACGAATCCTCATAGGAGACGAAGTTCGCGCCAATACTCACTCCTCTGATGAAGACTTCTCTTGATTTGAAAAACGAAACGTAATTTATCAACTCGAGCTCTTTACGCTGATAAAGAAACCTGTACAACTCGCGATCATTTTGAAAGCGCAATTTGATCACATTACAGATTATAAATTCATGTAAACGGATTTGGCTGTATTCTAAGAACCGATATCTACCTTAGCATGAAATAACGTGTTATGCAAATATCCAGCGTGATGTGAATTCACACATTAACACTATGAGAGGTGTTGTGTGATGGTGGCCACACATGTTTTTACTTGTTTTATATTAATTTTGTTGTGACTAATTTTAAGACTAACATAGTATAAGTTAACTGTTACTTATATAACGTTACTCAACTTACTTAGGAACTCAACTTAATGCTATTTTTAATTTGTAATATTTTCTGAAATAAATGAATTTTATTTATTGTTTTATTATTTCAGCTACGTTTGACATCAACATTACTTTTCAATTCAAAATGCCTAAACGTAACGTAGAGAAACAAAACCTAAAATATTTCTGAGAAATAGGTATAATTTGAACGATATTTTTCTTGATTGATGAATGTTGAATAAAAGGTTTGTTTATTTTTTTCTTGAGAATGAGAAATCAATGTAGATTGTGCTCATTACCTACATTACTAGAAATTGTGTTATAAATAAATAAATAATAATAAATATTTCTCAACTCAATTCAATTTTTAATTAGACTCTGCGCATGAAGCATGAGTTTGCCAGTGTCAAGTTAAATACAATCATAAAGTGAAAAAGATGTTTCATCTCAGACTCAGTTGAACGCCATTTAGGTATAAATTCATAACATTACTTAAACTAATCAAATACTTGTCATAATGAAATCACAAACAGTTTTTTTTTTTTTTTATTTTTTTTTTTTTTTTAACCCCCGACCAAAAAAGAGGGGTGTTATAAGTTTGACGTGTCTGTCTGTCTGTCTGTCTGTCTGTCTGTCTGTCTGTCTGTCTGTCTGTCTGTCTGTCTGTCTGTGTCACCATAGCTCCCGAACGGATGGAGCGATTTCAATTTAGTTTTTTTTGTATGAAAGGTGAGTTTTGCGCGAGTGTTCTTAGACATGTTTCATGAAAATCGGTTCGGCCGTTTAAAAGTTATGGGGGTGAGAGTGGGGAAGCAAAACCGAAAATCTGCAAATATACTAGTGTGGGGTATCAAATGAAAACGCATCGCGTCCACATTACATAATATTATGTTGTTTTACGTTTAAGGAAATTATGGCATTGGAATCGGGGGTTTTTCTTAAATTTTAAATTTAGATTTATTATTATTGATAAGCCTTCATTTGACCACAATCGCACCTGATGTAAAGTGACGATGTGGTCTAAGATGGACCATGAAGGCCTAGAAGATGGCTTCTCCGGACCATATTACGAAACACGAAAAAATCGCTTCACGCACTATTGGCACTATGGCTATTATGAACACTATTGGCGATGCAAAAATTATCCGCACGCCTGTGACGGCGAAATTTAGAAACTGTCTAAGAACGACACTTTGTTTGTTTATATCTGATTTGTATTTATTATTAATCATGTTTTTCCCTGACGTTGAATGTACCGAAAACTGACAAAGTGTCGTTCTTAGACAGCTTCACAATTTTGACACTAGTGGCGCGAGTTAGAGTCTTTGCATCGCCAATAATAAAATGATGCATGGTTTAAGCACGTCTGCTTAGCGATATTATCAGGCATTGGTAATCGTGTCGTACATCAACCCGATTCTCGTGAACCACTAATTTAGTGAAATGCAAACACTCTTTCAAAAATTCACACTCAAATGCTATATAGGAATTCAGTTTCATAAATAAAAAATATATTTTATGAAACAGACTTTTTTTTCTTTAATCAGGCCTTTTTGTTTAATAGGTACAAGATTAAAAAAAAAAGTCTGAAATAGGTTAGTTTTGACTGCCAACTAAGTTTTTAGTTATAGTAATATATAATAAGAGAAGCTTTACAAATACAAATACAAATACAAAATTATTTATTCAGCAACTTAATGTACAGTTTACAGTTACAAGGTTTGAGATCCTCTTTTAAGTAAAATAAATACCTGTGTTAGAGGAATCTCGCTCTGCCGTAAATACTAACATTACAGTAAATTAAGTATAGCTATAAAATTAATATAATATAAAGAAAAAAAAAATCTAATTTAATTGCGCGCATGAAGAGGCTTGAGTGAAACTACTGAGTGTTTCAGAATATGTTGATGTGTGTGTGTGTGTGTGAGTGTGTGTGTGTGTGTGTGTGTGTGTGTGTATGTGTGTGTGTGTGTGTTAGGGGTCTAATTTAGTTTATCAAACAGTGCTTCCGTGTCATCATAGCTTAGGCTTAGTAACCATTCTGATAGTTTTCTCTTGCATTCATAATTATTTAGGATATAAATATTCAGTTGTTTATTAATTATATTATATAGGTGGGCTGATACACTTGTAAATTGGCGAGCAGCAAATTTAGATGAAACAGATTGAGTTTTTATAATTTTATCTTTCCTACGATGTGATATCTTATTGGGGTCATAATCTAAACTTTTATGTAATTTTAATACAGTTTGCAAAATAAATAATTTCCTTACAGTTAGCAATCCCGATTCTATATATAATAATTTTGTTGGAAATCTATAAGGCTTAAAATAAATAACTTTGATTAGATTTCTTTGTGCTCTTTCAACATCTAAGAATGAAGTTTTAATGGCACCACCCCAGACAGTTATGCAATAGTTTATAATAGATTCTGCTAGAGACACGTATATTTTATTCAAAATAGGTTTCGAAGCAGAATGCCTTAGGCTTTTGAAAATCCAGATCAGTTTTCTTATCCTGCTTGTAACGAGTTCCATGTGTGCTTTCCATGATAGTCGCTGATCAATCATAACACCTAGATATTTAATCGATTCAACCTTATTTATTTTAGGACATAGGCACAAGTGGTCACTGCGGTCACAGTTGTGAATCTTAATGTTAAAATTAGAAGGAGGTTGCGAGTTATTGTAGATTGAAAATGTGATAAAATTAGTTTTTGAGACGTTCAGGGTTAGGGAATTAGCACAGAGCCATTTAAAAATCAACGAGAGTCCTTCATCAGCCTTAACTCTAACATCGTTCCACGAATTGCCATTGAAGACTATAGCAGTATCATCAGCATAAGAAAAGATTTTGGCATCAGTGAGGTGAAGGTTGCAGAGATCGTTAATATAGACGAGAAACAATGTCGGTCCGAGTACACTGCCTTGCGGCACTCCAAAGCTAATGTCCTCGTCTACACCAACTACGCTACTAATCTTAACCCTTTGCTTTCGTTGATGTAGGTAGTCAGTCAACAGATCCAGGGGTTTTCCGCGAATGCCATATTTCTCTAGTTTATTGATAAGGGTGGGAACAGAGACCGTATCAAATGCCTTCTTTAAATCTAGGAATACCGTCAGACATTTTTTCTTTGAGTCAACTAGTTCAACTATATGCTTGGTTAGAGCTGCGACGGCATCCTCGGTTGAACGACCATTCCTAAAACCATATTGTGAGTTTGAAAGTATGTCAAATTTGTCAAAATATTTTAGAAGTCGTGAGTTAATAAGTTTTTCCAAAATTTTAAGCTTTGTAAGAAGACTTCGTCGCCGTCGCCTGTCTGTCTGTCACCAGCCTGTTAGATAGCGATTTGAAATTTTGAGCGATGATGTATTTCACATGCCGCTAAAACCTGACTGTAGATACAAGATACAAGATACAAAAACATTTATTTCCATAGTTTGGTTTTACAAAACTTAGACACGTCAAAATAAATTACAAAAAAACAATAAATAATAATCATAGGTAGAGGTATTGCTGTATATTATTTATATTAATTTGTAACATACTTTATGTAATACGCTTTATTGAAGTAATATAAATAATCCGAATAATTACAGATATATGTTTGTTTCTCTTATCATTTTAGCAGATGCGTTCATTTACCCTTTTTTTCTATTCGATATATATCATAATAATAGTTCGTAAGTAGTAGACTCTAATCGTGCGTCGTAGCTGACACACACACACTTTTTTTTTATTCTTCTTATTCTTTCGTCGATTTACTAAAGTTTCACTTCTATCGTGTGTGAATCGCACACACACCTTTTTTTTTATCTGTGGCGCACAAAATTACATCTTAATTTTATTGGCTCTTGGAGATTAGTTTCGATGTACCCCATGTAGATGAAAATACGGCTGATTTGTAAAGAGCTTTAATAATGAGTTATTATATGATGTATAATAACATCTATAATTATACGTTATTAAACGTTGTACATTGAGTATTTAATTATTAAATAAATGTTTACTAAAACACTTGACTTATGTAATTACGCAACGACATATTGAAAGATAATACAAGTACCACTGGTCCAATCGTTATGGACAAAGCCTTACAAAATAAAAAGCAAAAAATATAATATTCATTATTATTATCTGTAACCGATCAATTACACAGAAGACACTGTTCCATTGATTTTATTTTTTAAATTAAATTATCTGCGATTTTCCACTCGACCTTGATTATGTCCAGCGTTGGCAGATGAATCATAGAGTTCGGCGATCATACTAATGATCCTCCTCGCTTCCGGCATTCGAGTGAGCTGATGTATCTTCTGACTTCTGACAGACACAAAAATACTCCTCATTACACTAATACGTATTTAAAATTAAAAAGGGTCAAAATGGCGTTCAACTGAATAATATCTTTTTCACTTTATAATTTTTATTTAACTCGACACTGGCAAATTGTCGCTTCAAGCGCAAAGTCCAATTACAAGAAACTGAAACTGAAATTAAAAAGATCACTTCTTTTTCACTTTATCATTTTATTTAACTTAACACTGGCAAACTGACGCTTGTAGCAGAGTCCAAATAAGAAATTGAATTGAATTGACTTTAAAATGACCAAAGTAAACATTAAAAAAATAAAACTTATATATTTGATGAAACATAGACTTTTTTTTCTTTAATCAGGCCTTAACATGTTTTTTTTTTACACTAAAGTAATTTTTTTTTAAATAAGGACTTTTCAATTATTATTTCAGGCTACTTTTACTCCTGGACATATGCTTACCTCATATATTTCCTGACCCCCTTTTACATCCCCCGTGAACCGGCGATCATCGGACCACCATAGTCTCTATTCACAAACTTTTCGTTCCAACTCATTACAAAAAAAAAGTGAACTTTAGAAGCAGGCTAAACCTCCTTATTTATCTAAACTCTGATGTATTGCCTTGTTACTGTTTGTATTATATTTGTGGTGTACTATAAAGAGTTATCTGTCTATCTAAATTCGTAAACTGTTTTTCTGAGTGCTTTATTGGACAGTAACGACCGTTTAGTCGGTGAATGCAACAGGTGCAGATGTTATCAGCTCTATCAGTCAGATGTGCCGACGATGTCTATCATCTGTGGTAGCTCACGTGCCTCCAAACCCATGATTCATGGGCTACGTGAAGGTATTTTCAATCCATTGTGATTTTAAGCATAACTTGCGAAAACGTTTAAAAAAATCGCCATAATTCTTGGCAACTCAAGCCCTTAGGAAACTTGTTTAATTGTTTATTGGCGTATTTTATAATGGGCGGTTTATTTGATATCTCAGATATCGATTTATTTTAATTTTGACAGTGATTCCAATACATAACCTCATCGCAAGTCAAGCTTGGAAACGAAGTTAAACTGTTTTGTATGGTGTAAAAAAATATAAAGTACCGTACAATACACTATTTAACTATCGTAGTAGCTATTCGGTATAGTTATGTATTTAAACTTTTTGGAAACGGATTTAGAGGCAAAGAGTTTACCTACCTCAATCCTCAAATGTTGTCTAAAGCTGAAGATTTTGTTTGTTTGAACGCGTTTATCTCACGAACTATTAATCCAATTTGAAAAAATATAAATATATATTTTTTCATATAAACATAGGAAGTCTAAAGGCTATTTTACCGCGAGATAACACGTTGTTCCCACGAGAATATTGCATAAAACAACGGGCAACGGTGTGAAAAGCTACAAATAATAATATAAGAAATAAGTTAAATATTAAAATTTTGGTTTACGACAACGCAATCCGTCCATATACTTACTATTGTTCACAAACAACACAGCCACAACTATCATACATACTAGTACTCCCATTTCCAGGAATCTGACACCAAGCTGTCGACCATCAGCTCAGTCATCAGCATAGCTTTAATGTCTGCTATAAACCCATGAATGAGCAGGTGCCGGCTAGTTGGCACGTAGGCGGAGGGTCTGCCCTGCATAATACCACACACAGGATCTTATTTATAGCGCTTTGGATGCTAAGTTCACACGCCTGTCTGGCAGGTTCATAAGGAAAATGCAGTCCCATTTTGTCTAGGATCTTTTTACAAGGAAAACAAAATAAAAACAGTATACCTTATATGTCTATTGTTTTGTGAATAGACACAAAATGGCAAACTTGTTGTTAAAATGAAAAATAATGATGTTTGCTGGACAAGTACCCTTGCCTCGTCCAGTGCCGTGGAAAGCTCTCAGCTCATATTACGATTTACGAACTCATATTTAGAATATTCATACACAATGTCAAAGTCAAAGTCAAAACATTTATTTCATTAGAAGCACATTGCCTACATGGACACGTCAACTTAAAATTAATAAAACTAAATTGTTTAAACAAATATAACAAGGAAATAACATTGTCTTGACAGTTCGCTTCAATGTTTTATACTAAGTTGAGAAGCAAATAGAACAACACAGCTTTATCAGTTATTTATTTTTACAATAGCTTTATAGTTACAATTTTATAGATATTGTGTGTACTTTCGAACCTTGATCAAACGAAATGTGCGGATACACGACATATTAAATTTATCGATAAATATCGGATAAAAAATGTATATGTTGTCTATTCAAAAAAAAAGCCGATTTAATTTTTTTTTTAATGAAAACTTCTTCATCTTGTTTTTTCGTCGTTTCTGTTTGAGAAAAAGGTGTATTTTATTCAAAGTAGTCTAATTTAAAAGCTAGATAGTTTACCTTGCTAAAAATAAAAGAAAATACAATTTCGGTACAAAAGCCTATAACAATATTTGTTTTAGGCACGTAAAGCCACACTGCACGATGATGATGATGATGCAGAATATAACATTCTTACAAAATAAATACTAGTGTCTGACATCCTGTCTGTTCGTATGCCTGTCTCTTAATTCTGTCTACAACTCTTCACTTCTCAAGCATTTTATTGATGATTATAATGATACTAAAATTTGATTTAGAGATAGCGTGCGGAAATGAAATATTATGTTGTCGCAGAAAAAATGTATTTAAGTATGTTATGCCGTAGACGCAGTACTTTTTATCAATAACTACGAGTCAGTACGAGAGTTAGGGTAGGGCGTTAATATACCCGTGTTAAATTTTAATGAATAAATTGTCCCATTCCTGTATATAATTTTCCTACATATGGCTTGTGAGATTAAATTAAACTTTACAAAGCCTAAACAGATTTTTTAATATTGATGAAGGTATACATGTAAATTAAGATAATAAATAATGTAAAACATGCAAAAACAAAACCAAAAGTCCAACGGTTCCTAGATCTACGTGCTGCCAAATCTTCAGTTCCAGTAACGGACTATCGCTGCCGAATAGTGTAAACGCGCAGCAAACGGCTCGTGAACTGAATCCCAATGAGTCCCGCCATACTGGACTATATAACGCGATACTGCTGCCTGATCCTCACAAATAAACCTGCACTACTCCACACTACACCCTTTGGGACCATTTCAAACAGTCTCAAAACTGCTACGCCCATTTGAGTCAGTCTCAAGTCCAGTATACCATTACAGTCTAAATCATGAAGTTAGTGCTCTCTTTCGTTCTGATGAGCTGCGCTCTTTGGGAGGCGAAAGGATACCCTTATAGTTATTATCCGTCATATGGGAATATGGATTCTTGTAAGTATTTTTGTGATTACCGAATATTAATTGTACAAGACTTATTTTTTGACATCTTGTATTGAACAAATTTTGTTTTTTAATACTTTGAGGCAAGATTATATTATAGGTATCAATTTATTTTGTAATGTGTTTCATAACGTTAATACCAAAACCTAGCCAATTTCTAGCAATGGTAGCCGAATTTTAAAACATTTCCAAATGTCTTTTATAATAGCACAATATTTTTTCCCCAGTGTCTTATGGTTCCGTCAACAATGGCCGCGGTGGCATGGTCCTCAGTCGCTACTACAACCCCTACTACAACCCTGGAGGTGCCGGCGCAGGTATGGCCGCCTTCATGTACCGCCCCGAGGAACAAGCCCCTCAGTCCGGCCAATACTACTACCCCGACAGGAGGCGACAAACCGACACCTACGTGCCTCCCCAACAAAACGAGGTCATACCTCCCCAACAGAACGATTACTTCCCTCAACAACCTGAAATAAACCCTCTCATCCCCACCGAAGCTACTGAAGTCGCTGATCCTACTGAGAAGGAGGTCTCAACCACTTTGAAATCAGTGCAGCCTGAGCTAGTAGAGCCTGAAGCCGAAACAGATGTCGAAGAACCAGCACCGAAGAAGAAGACGGTTTCTCGCAAGAAGCAAGTGAAAAAACCAGTTGTTGATGATGAGGACGATGAAGATATCGCTCCTAAGATCCCCGCGAGTGCTTTCTTCCCTATGCTGTTCTACGGAGGAAGATCCGGCGGTGGCTCTGGAGGCCCTACTGCTATAGCCAACGCCTATAGCACAGGTCGTGGTGGAGTCGCCACAAGCCATGCCACAGCCTACGGAGCACCCAGGCCAGAACAGGAAAGGTATAAAAACCACTAAAGATTAACACTCTTTTGTAAAATTTCCGTCGGTCTGTGTTTTGTTTAAAATATGTGTGCCATCTCATGGTGTATTGCTGATATCAGTAGTCGCTTACTCGCCTTTGTTTACTGTATTATATTGAAATGGCGTTGTTGCAAATAAATATTTTTTTACCAATAACAGAGTTTAATTTACTTTACCATCTTGAATTAAGGCTTACTAATGAGTAAAAAAAAATACTGTCAAAATAGGTTTTTTTTACTGAATTTGACCCCGGGACGGACGGACATGAGTTTCGAATCTCATATGTTTTTGGTTTTTTCACCGACCTTTAAAAAAAAGATGGTTCTCAATTAGAAGCGTATTTTCAAAAAATGTAGAGTTTCTGGTTTAGGATACGGATACGCTTGATTGTGCATTCAAAGAAATAAATAAAAACATACTCGTCGAATTGAGAAGCTCCTTTTTACATTAAAACACAGTTAATAGGTAAAAGACAATAAATAGACAAAAGTCAAATAAAATATATTTAGCGAAACAATAGCTGCTAAAATGCGGTAATGACTATTTATTATTATTATTAGGTAGTGACACGATAAACCGAATTTGTGGTGCGGGTTACAAGGTGGTTTCCAAAAAAATACTAATGCCTGCTTGCATTTGTATCCACTAATTAACCTTATGATTTTTTTATAATTACGGCAAAGCTTGCTGTTTGCGTACTTAGGAAATATCCAATTAACATCAGTGATTTGTGAATTTAATAATGGGCTGTGAAAACGTGATAACTTCATTGTAATTGGATGAGCCTTCAGTTTTTTGTTATTCGCTGAATAATAAGTGGGTAGAAAATTATTGAACTAACAAATAACTTTTTTGGGACACAAAATTGCAATAATGAAGCATTTAGAGTTGTATAGTAAAGTAAAGCTTTGCCGTAATTATAAAAAAATCATAAGGTTAATTAGTGGATACAAATGCAAGCAGGCATTAGTATTTTTTTGGAAACCACCTTGTAACCCGCACCACAAATTCGGTTTATCGTGTCACTACCTAATAATAATAATATAATAAGGTGTCATAATCACACAGCAACACACCTAACCTCAAACTAAGCAGATCTAGCTTGTATGGGTGTTAGGTGACTGATATACAAATAATTACAAGTTATCTTATGATGAAATCGTAAAAGTAATAAAAGTGTAAGTACAATAATATTAAATTATTAAAATATCATTTTTTACACATGGTATAAAATGGCCATGGTAGCTACTATGATTTTGCAAATACGATAAAATCAGTAGTTAGGTACCTTGTCTAATTAATAGGTGAAATAAACGTACATATCTGTACTTCTAACGAACAAAAGTATCCGAAACTTCGCCGTTGTTGAAAAACCGTCAAATTATCGTCATCAGTTTATTTACCCGTATTAAACAATCTATATTATTTAAAAAATCAAAAAAATAGCTTTGTTAGTAAAAATACTTGGATATTGACGACATCTTTACTTAATTTAATAATCGCTTATAAATGGATACATTCTGTGCATCCATTATATTCATAAACGCATGTTATTAATTAGTATCAAGTATCTTGCAATATATCTAGTTTATTAAAAAACGTTTATAGGTGAGATATACGCGGATGTGGTTAGAGCCATCATCAAATTGACCCTGTTATGTCGCGAACAATAAGGCTTCAAGGCAAATTGGAAATGTTCTGGGTAGCTACCGTGATTTAAATATATTACATACACAAACGTATTAGAATGTATTGTAGTACCTAGGAAGCATATAGGAAACGCAGCGTAGGACGTCCACCAACGAGATGGTCCATAAATGATTTAGTGAAAAATAATCACCCATTGAATGTAGATAAGAATCGAAGTGACGTCATTGAAAAATTGGTGGCGTCACTATAAATGATTAACATTTATAGTGACGCCACCATGGAAATGAAGTGTGCATACAATTCTTCTATTATTATGCAAATAACTACCTACTTTGCATTTTTTACAATGCTAGGAAATCCCAATATCTAGCTCTCATTATATTCTTTGCCATAAAGTGTTTCATAATATTTTTAGCAGCGTTGTTGTTTCAGAATAATAAAAATCATAATAATTTTCTCATATTTAGTTAGATAACATTTCTTATTAAAATAATGCCCGTTTTCGGAATTCGGATCTAGACGGAACAATGAACCAAATATTTTTATAATTCTTTAGATCCTTACCTACGTAACTATTTCAAAAACGTTGGTAAATAAACATAAATAGAACTAGAGACAAACTCAGTGGCTTAGTAAAAACTTGTATGTGCTATTTTATCCCATCACGAACCTGCTGGTGAGTAGCGGGGCTAATGAATTAAATGATTAAAGAAGAATATGATTGAGTAAATAAATATGTATTTTTTTTATAAATAATAAAAGTTACATTTTTTTTTACTAAATCATCTGGCTTCTAATTATATTGTAAGATTTAGATAACAAAAAGACTTAAAAAAAACAATTCTTAACAATAAACCTTTTACTTCTGTTTTTACAATGAAATCAACAAAATTAATCAGACTTAAAGTAACAATCACTATCACAAAATAACGATTACACACTTCAAAATTCACTAAACACAAGTACAATGGCTCACGCGACCCTAAATCACAACCGACAGAGATTCTACGGACGTCCGTTCGCTATGACAACCGAAAAGCAAGTGGGCGAGCTGGGCGGCCCGCGCTGCTTTTATAGGCGGAGCTAGGCTGCCTACCGAGACATTCCTAACACGGCCTTTCCTGTACACATGTGTCGTCCTCGACACATTATCTGTTTTCAGTGTCGTTACATGTTATGCATGAAACCGAAGGTCCGGCCTCTACTTCAATTTCAACTCCAATTGACGGGTTTACTGCTTGAGGTGGCTCTCCGTCATCCATTAGAGGCATGGATGGACCAAGATGGATAGACGTTGATTCCTTCTCATGTTCATCATCATCGTCATTATCTAAAAAAACAAAGTTTGGTTAAAGACACTGTATTTTTTGCTATAAATGGATATCTTCAACCATGTAACCGTTTCATTCATGTCGTCTTTCAATCAATTCATACGTCTTTCTTTCGATCAAAATAAAAACACTCATTCATCATCTAAAACAAGCAGAGACGTCTCTTTCGGAAAAACCAAACCAATTCCTAGGCCTCTCTGTTATAGCAGTGCGGAATCTCGCACTTCGTAGCTGAGCTCTATCGTCGCTCAGCAATCGCCACCTGTAACAATGATCCGACAAACGGACCAGTTTGACACGCAGGCCGTATCCGTGCACGTGTCAAACCTCCTACACGCAGGACACTTCCTTACACGTGTAGGGCCCTCGCACGCAGGACACTTCCTTGCACGTGGAGGTTGTCTCAACCACGCAGGCCGTATCCTTACACGTGTTGAGACTGCCAACTCGTTCCGCACGCAGGACACTTCCTTGCACGTGGGAGAAGTCTTCACATGCAGGCCGTATCCTTACACATGTGAGACTGCCAACTCGTTCCGCACGCAGGACACTTCCTTGCACGTGGTAGAAGTCCTCACACGCAGGCCGTATCCTTGCACGTGTGAGACTTCTAATTCGTCTCGCACGCAGGACACATCCTTACACGTGGAAGAAGTCTCCACACGCAGGCCGTATCCTTGCACGTGTGAGGCTGCCAATTCGTCTCGCAGGCAGGACACATCCTTACACGTGTTCGCAGCTACGGCATTGTAGCGACGAACCATCCTGCATCACCAAACTTGGCATAGTGTAGTGACTAACACCACAACAGTCACGTTCTGAAACAGAATAACACCAATACAACAACGGTCAACTTACTCTCAAAGAACGCAGCACATGTCTCGGGGCATCACTCGCCTATCCACAGCACTATGTGCTGGGCGGCAGCCTGAGTGGTCTTCCCATAACTACCACTTAGCAATCGCAGTTTATATCGACCACTCGGTAGTATCTCTGTCATCTTATATGGACCACGCATACCAAGTGTGCACGCATACGCACACGGATCAAGTTTTCCTGTTACTGTGAAAACTTTATAACAAACACAAAATCGTTAATCAACTGTCGAGGTGGAGCGCAATTTTGTAGACCCTGTTGTCCTGTCCAGTTTTGTTAATCAGCAGCTCACGGGTTCTACTTCGAGCTAATTCGCGAAGAACCTCCCTATTGGGTGTAAAACCTTCAACGGCTACATCTCGTACCAATGCACGAACAATGGGTGTTGTTGCCTCCGTACGCATATATCGTTCGGCCTGACCTGACCTTCACTAATTAGCTTCCCCAAATATTTTACTTTGGGTTTAGTGTTTAGATGAGTTGCGTTGACCTGTTCGTAGGTATCGGTCTCAGCTTGTGTCAAATACAGTTTGTCTTTAGTACGCATGTAGGTTATACCGTCTCTATTTAATACGTTCGTGCATATGATTATGGGCGCACTCATTAGTGACGCTGGAACGACAACCAAATCTACCTCTACTGCGAGTTGCCAGTTTCTGACCTAGCCTTGACGAAGCACTGGCTCTCGGAATGACCTGGTTTCCCACAGAAACTACATGAATTAACAGGTGATTTAGGGTTAAATTCATTTATTTCCGAATAAACCGCTGAATTTGGATTCATAACTGAGCCACGTTTTGTGCGAGGACAATCCCGTCTAATATGACTCCGATCCCCACACAGAAAACATTTGGGACCTATGATTTCGTTCTTTGTTTTTCTGTTACCCAGATTTTTATGCTCAAATTTATCACGGTTCAGAGTTGGTTTCGTGTAAATTGAGAGGAATGAAACGATCGAGTCGGGAGTCAGATTAGCATTCGCCGCAGCTGCACGCACTTGCGGGCTATCTATACCTCGGATGACAATAAGGGTCCTAAGCTCGTCGTTCAAACCCTGAACTATCCTCAAACGTAACAAAGTACGACGCGCATATTCTGCAAAAGTTGGATATTTGTCGGATGTCTTTATCATCGCGTCGAATAGGATGTTAGCAAAGTCAAGCTTACCAGGACAAAGGGACTTAAACTCTATTTTGAAATTTGTCCAGGTTCTATCGTTGGTAACCCATTCGCTTAGCCAGACCTTTGCGTCTCCTTTTAGGCAAGAAGCGACACGCGATAAACATTCATGATCATTCCAATTATTAGCTACCCGAGCACGATCTACCTCTTCGCACCATGCGTCAATGTTGTGTATGGAGGGATCAAAGTTGGACACGTAATAGTTATGTGACCTAACGGGCTGCATAGATTTGATTGCCTGCATTAACGCAGTAGCCAGACTGGATGATTCTGACGCAAAAACTTTTGAGTCTACAGAAGGTTGCTGCTGAGACGTACTAGGTAAAATAGGGGGCACATTTACTACCACCGGTTCGAGTTCGGAGCGAGAAGCCTGTCTTGCAGTTGGTGCATTAGTGTGAATTCGTGGCGAGGACGATAACCTATCACGAATAATAGTTATGCTTCGAGAACGCGTGCGATCCCTACGCGAGTATGAGCGCGAAGAATGCCTATACCTAGCTCGCGAATGACGACCTTCAGTACCGTGAGAATCACATCGATCTCGGGCACGTGAGCCACTCGGAGAATTACGTGGTGTATAAGAAGCAAGCTGCGACCTACCACGGCTATTTTTCGATCTACCCCCACGATCCCGCGATCTACTGCGCCTTTCGCGTATTTTACTATGACGACCGTGTAAACTTATAGAATCGTGACGCCTAGCCTGATGCGCAAGCGACCGATCACGAGAAATCCTCCTACTTATAGATCTCACTCTTTTGCGCGATCTATTTCGGGTACGCCGTTCACGACTTCTTGAACCCCTTCCCATCTCTAGTGAGAGTCCTAATATGCCTAAATACCGATATCTAAGCTAGTAATCGTTAAAGCGAATGTGTAATCGTTATTTAAAACAAAATAAAATGGAATTTATAACTTTAGAACACGAAATTGAAAAATTCCTTTGTTTACAACAGTAAACAACTTTCTTTGTTTTATTTCTTTTGAACAAAAATAAAAAGTGAGCAAATGAGTTGTTTATCCCACTTCTGATGTAAGATTTAGATAACAAAAAGACTTAAAAAAAACAATTCTTAACAATAAACCTTTTACTTCTGTTTTTACAATGAAATCAACAAAATTAATCAGACTTAAAGTAACAATCACTATCACAAAATAACGATTACACACTTCAAAATTCACTAAACACAAGTACAATGGCTCACGCGACCCTAAATCACAACCGACAGAGATTCTACGGACGTCCGTTCGCTATGACAACCGAAAAGCAAGTGGGCGAGCTGGGCGGCCCGCGCTGCTTTTATAGGCGGAGCTAGGCTGCCTACCGAGACATTCCTAACAATATATATTCTTCAAATAAAACATATGAAATATAACACTGATGATTTTGATTATAATAGTGATTGGTCATTTTGGTAATCTAATTTGGTTCCGAGTTTGACTGCAGCACAATCGTGACCTGTTTATGTATTACGGACAATGAGAAATTACTCAGAACTGCACCAAATTATGGATGCATTTACCCATAAAGATTTATTGACCGCTACGACAGATAACATCTTTGATAGATCCCTACGATTTATGTTTAAAAGTACTACTGTTTGGACAATGTTGTTATTGTTTTAAGGATAGTACAAAAAACCTTGTTGTGCTATACTTGTAAACCTACGTAATCCTATTTAGTAGAAACATTCAAAAACACAACAGTCACTTATTAAGTAGGTAGGTACCTAATAGGTTTAGACCATAAGATTTATTAAGCATGCTTATGTCCTGCAAATTTAAATAATTTCCATTTCTAAACTGAAATGTAATTTCCATATAACTAAAAATGTTCTGAAAAAAGTACCTAAGCCAAGAAAACCCAACAATAATATCAAAAGGTGACTTTAAACCCTTAAGTAGGTACTATACTTATCTTTGATCTTAGGCACTGAATTCTGAAAAATAAAAAACCCAACACTTATTACATATTAATTTTAACATGGTATATAACCGAAATCATAAAAGCGTTACATGTAAATTAGTGTTTGTATATCTAAAATCCTAGCCATTGCGCGAGCACCAACAAAAACCGCGATCCTCGGTCGGGAAGTACCAACACGTATACTCATAAAAACTAATTATTGTTTCTGAGTACCTCGGTATATTCTATAACTTGGTAAATAGTACAACTGGTTTAATAAAAACGATATAAAAGGATGATAATGTTTTGTGGCCGTCAGTTAATTGTCTCAGCGGAGATGGGGCAGACCATGAAGGCTTTAGTGCTGTTCCTAGCTGTGGGATTAGCCAATGCTTCAGGTAGGTCGAAAATCTACGTATATACGGTTTTCAATATTTTTTAAGCTGCATTTTTAAAGTTTGTTTGTACGGATACTTTTGCCGTAGCCTGAGTCCGGAATCGTAGAAAAAAAGTGACCTGAGTGTTAATCAAGATCAGTTCAGTGGTTTTTGCGTGACTGAGCGTGTTCAGTTTGAAGTGATTTGCGTTATTAATAGGTAACAGGTCATAGGAGGACTATAATATTATTCATTTTGTGCAAAAAAGTACTGTATAAAATCATCACTTGTTTTAATGGTTACGAGTCACCTATGTATATATATATATGTCACTGTAGGCCTGTTGGTATCTACCTAACCTGTAAGCTGTATTATTAATTAGACTATTGTCTTCTTACAGTGAGGACAAAACGTGGATATAGCAGTGGCGGCAGCGGTGGAGGATATGGCGGGGGATTCGGAGGTGGATTTGGAGGAGGCGGCGGCGGTGGCGGTGGCGGAGGCGGAGGTGGAGGTTACGGTGGAGGCTACGGCGCAGGTGGTGGATTTGGATCCGGCGGCTTTGGTCTCGAAGGCATCCAAAAGGGAGTCAGCGACATAATAGGAAATGTAGCCTCTGGGTTCGGCTCCCTAGGAGGAGGTTTCAGCGCGCACGGGGCCGGAGGATCCGATAAAACGTACAAATCCGTGCACACGCAGTCCGCTGACGGAAAATCCGGCGGTTTCGCCTTCACTGGCACTTTGGGAGGAGGAACTGGCGGATATGGAGGAGGTGGTGGCTACAGCGGAGGTGGATTGAGGGGAGGCAGTGGCGGAGGGAAAGGCTTCGAAAGCAGTGGCGGTGGTAGCTTAGGAGGAGGAATTGGAGGCGGAAGTGGACATGGCATAGGCTCCGGAAGCGGTGGAAGTGGCTATTCCAGTGGCAGTACTGGCGGTGGCGGCGGCATTGGAGGCGGTTATGGTGGAGGAGCTGGAACGGGAAGTGGACATATACATTCTGGAAGCGGGAGTAATGGACACCTAGGCAGCGGTGGTATTGGAGGGGGGAGTGGCGGAATTGGAGGTGGAGCTGGCGGTGGATATGGAGGCGGAATTAGTGGTGGTTATGGAGGAGGAAGTAGTGGTGGGATAGGAGGTGGCAGTGGCGGCAGCATCGGAGGCGGAAGTAGTGGTGGCTACGGAGGTAGTGGTAGTGGCGGATATGGAGCCGGTGGAAGTGGTGGTCACGGAGGTGGAAGTGCTGGCGGCATAGGCGGTGGATTTGGTGGTGGAGCTGGCGGTGGAGCTGGCGGTGGAAGTGGACATGGCATAGGATCTGGAAGTGGTGAACAAGGAGGTTACGGAAGTGGTAACCACGGAGGTGGCTCTGGTGGCTACGGAGGTGGGACTGGAGGGGGCTACGGGGGAGGGTTAGGAGGTGGCTCATCAGGATCTAAAGGTTTTGGAATATCCGGCAGTTTACAAACAGGATCCAGCGTTGGCTCTGCCGGTGGAATCGGAGGTAGCGGCGGGCACGGTTCTTCAGGATCTGGTGGCTACGGTGGGTTAGGCGGCGGTAAAGGCAGTTCTGGTTTTGGATCTGGAGGCGGTGGGGGTTTAGGTCTAGGATTCGGCGGGGGGATCGGGGGTGGGCATAGCGGGGGATTCGGTGTATCTAGTAATTACGGTAGCAGTGGATCATCAGGATCATCAGGAGGCTACGGGAGTTTAGGGGGCAGTGGGTCGAGCGGGTCAGGGGGCAGTGGGTCGAGCGGGTCAGGGGGCAGTGGGTCAAGTGGGTTAGGGGGCAGTGGGGGCTACGGCAACTCTGGAGGCAGCAGTGGTGGCTACAGCAGTAGCCATGCTAGTGCGTCTGCTTCGGCCAGTGCTAAGTCCTACTCCAGTGCGGGTGGTTACGGTGGAAAGTAATAGCCATCTGGTTTCGAATGTGACTCCTACTGCGATACACAACTACAATGACGAAAAATTTTTATATTGCTAGTTGGAATATATTAATTTTGTATATCAGTTACCAAAAAGTATGTATTTCTATAGTAATGTTATTAAAGTGGCGATGGAAAGATAAAACAATTAATAAATTTTACTAGGCATTGGCCAGCGAAATCGTTCGAAGAGATCAGTGTTTTAACTTAATATTCAGTTTCTAAAGATTTAAATAAACAATGAAATGCATTCGAGCGGGCTCGGTCTACAACAGAGCCTGTTTTATTCTACGATTTAACGAAGACAACTTTGGCCTTATGTTTACGAATGGAATATTCTATGTTATTAAAATAAGTACCTAATATTGTGATACTCTTTTTATTACGGCCATTGTTATTATTATGACTTGAGATTAGTTATTGTTATACATTTATGGTACCAACTGCCTTGGTCTTAGTTAATAAAAATATGCGAATATTCCGTAGTTTTAATACATCCTTAGTTACTCACTAAAGTATCTTCATCATTAACTATATCTATTATTAACTGTATATATGAAGTAATGATAAAGTTTTATCTGTTACAAAAGAATCTCTCATTTATACCTCATTATTTTTTTATTTAATATAAAGCTAGAACGAAGCATTTCCGTTTTTCGAGTTATTCGAAATAAAATTCAGTATCGAGGTTTCTTCTTGAAATTCATAAAACACGTGAATTATAAAGTTATTCCATTTGAATTAAGTTTGAAGTTGTTTATTAAAATTCATGAAATACGTTTAACATCCTTCCAGGTCCTTCCTCCTCCTTTTTGTACCTTCTAGGTCTTCGTGACCCATCTTAGACCACATCGTCACTTTACATCAGGTGAGATTGTGGTCAAATGAGAAATGTATGTGCACTTTAAACACGTGCTTTAACAATGAAGGCAAACATCGTGAGGAAACCGGCATGTTCTGAGAACTTTAAAAGAGTTTGAAGGAATGTGACACTTACCAACCCGCACTTGGCCAGCATGGTGAATTAAGGCCTCATCTCTCTCGTCAAGAGAGAAGTCCCTGTGTCCCAGCAGTGGGAACGCTAATAGGGTGATGATGATGATTATGATGTGTATACTTCTTG
The DNA here is from genome assembly GCA_929108375.1 of Gymnoscelis rufifasciata. Taxonomy (NCBI): domain Eukaryota; kingdom Metazoa; phylum Arthropoda; class Insecta; order Lepidoptera; family Geometridae; genus Gymnoscelis; species Gymnoscelis rufifasciata. The sequence continues at coordinate 2,447,651 of OV815303.1, forward strand.
TGAGTCCATCTCACCTATCGAATTTATATCAACACAGCTAGGTACTGTCATAAAAAATGAATTGGTTTATCTGACAAATGTAAAACAATTATACCTATCAATAACAGAAACTAAGTCAGTTAAGTGAACTAACAATGCATCTTTACATTGTATCTGCACGCGAGCAACAATATCAGTGTCAGAGTAATAAATGTTAGGTGTTAATTAATGTGAGAAACACCGTCTACCGGGTATTGCAAACTCATGTCAGTAAAGCATTTATGCTCAATACAAGTAACTTATTTTACACATTCCCACTTATCTATCACATCTTCTATTGGGAAAGGCTGATGCCTGAACATTGAGAAGAATGCACTGTATAATACGATTATTTGCCTATGTGTCATGCCTACGTACCTACTTACACTTACTTACCTAAACCTACCTACTTGATTTGCAGTTTGGGCTAAAATGATGTTTAAAAGTCCAACATTTTAATTACAGTACTCCACATAATGCTTACCTTTTCTCATACTAACCTGACGACGAAGCTCCTCCAGACTGGGCAAGTACGTGAAACGATTTTTTTCGTGTTTCGTAATGTGGTCCGGAGAAGCCTTCTAGGTCTACCATCTAACTTCTAGGTAATTATGCCCCAGCTTAGACCACATCGTCACTTTACATCAGGTGAGAGTGTGGTCAAATGAAGGATAAAAAAAAACTCTTATGAAGAAGTAGTTTTAAAGATTATCACGAACTTGCAAACAGACCGATGTGGCGGGGATTTTTATTATATTAGAAGTGCTAGGACTATGTTAAAAGCTTTGTTACCAGCAACTATAATCCGGCTTGTATATTATTGTTAAGATATAATAATATGTTAACCTTGTAAAGACGTACTCCTTACGCAAACGATTTCCAAGTATTACGAGCTACTAGGTGCTATAAGGATAAAAAATCAAGTGTATGTGTACCTACCTACCGATGTATATACTTGTAAAATGAATGCATTGTATTGAACCTAGGAAGACCCACGTGTGGCCGTTAGAGTTCTGTATGGCAGTTGTTCGTCAACATCAAATTCAAATTCAAAATATCTTTATTCCAGAGGCAAACATAATGGTGCACTTAGAATAGTCACAAATTACAAAGCATCTTAAAATAAATAGGTATTTATAATAAATTACATAAGTATAAATTACAACAATTACCTACATAGTCAATATTACTATGCATTCCTAAGTTACACCAACCCAGGCATTTTTATCTGAGAGGAAGTCCTTGATGGAATAGTACGCTTTCTTTTGCAGTGTCTTTTTAATATATGTTTTAAACAATTTTCCCTTTAAACTTGTAATACTTTCTGGTAAAGTATTGTAAAACTTAACACAATTAACCGCATACGATTTGCTAACTTTCGAAAACCGGGTATTTGGTCATGATTATCATCATCATCCTGCCTTTGTGCCACACTATGTGACACAACACAACAGTGTTTTTCTACCATTTTCTTCTTCTTTTCTTTCGCCCGTCGTGTCTCAACACTCACTCCTTTCTTACACATGTCCTCTTTCACACAGTCCATCCATCTTTTCTGTATAGCAGTTGTTATTTTTTATTATTTTAGTATATTCATATGTATGTAGCAACATAAAGCCGTATAGTCTTCACTGAGCTTCTGGATTCTGTGACTATTAACATCATTAAAGCAAAGGTTATCTATCATTCACGTTGGCAGATGTCCATGCTAGATAAAGGACAATGGGGAATATTCATGGGGATTGCAAATAACACCCAAAAATGTTGACGTCTTGATAGAAATTGTGTTGTATTTCCAAAGGGGTAGCCAAGATTCGAAATAGATTGAGGCACTATTCGAAAATATATACCTAGATTATATTGTTTAATTTGTGGTTCTATACTTAATTTTTTTATTAATTAAATTACCTATCTTAGTAAAAATACCAGTAAGACCATTCAATTTACAAATGTTTGATGACATTAAATAAATAAAATTTGCTTTGAAACCAACAATATAATATATGTTTGACACATGCCCTTGACTGATATCAAGATGTAAGCAATGTACCTACCTAAGCTACGGTTGGATAAGTTTGTGTGATTTGATTACTCTCGAGCGCGCAAAAAACCTATCGACCACCAAATATGTATTAGCGAGATGTGGTTACAGCGAATATTATTACATCATTGTGGTGTATGTGGGTTCCGTATGATTTGTTTTTTAATTAACAATTACATTCATTAATACCTGCACAGATATTAGGGCTTGCATTCGAATATTCGAATAATTCGAATATTAATTTCGTTCGAATATTCGAATACTATGAATAACATAAAATACCACGTTTAAACTCGCGCGATATATCCATTCAAGACAATACAAGATAAGGTCGTTTGGATAAACAACATGACAATGTAATAGGGATCGGAACGCGGTTCGGAAACTTTCGGGAGTATCTTTCTTAGGTCTTATTTCCAGGGAAAACGTTGACAAAGAAGTCAAAAGTTAGACTTAAAGTGTACGTTAAGTTACGACTTAAGCATACTCTTATTGCTAATTGTATGATTATTCTGTGATTAATCTCTTATAAACGAGAAAAAGTTAGTGGGGAATAATTGCTAATTTTATTATGAGTATATTTGCAGATTTTCGCATTTCCTTCCCCACTCTAACCCCCATAACTTTTAAACGGCTCAACCGATTTTCATAAAACATGTCTAAAAACACCCGGGCCAAACTCACCTTTCATACAAAACTAAATTGAAACTAAATCGCTCCATCCGTTCGGGAGCTATGATGTCCCAGACAGACAGACAGACAGACACAAAGACATGACAAACTTATAACACCCCTCTATTTTTGTTGGGGGTTAAAAATGTTTGTGTACTTATTTACTCTAGTAACTACTTACTATTGTGTTACCGTTACTTCTATTGTTTTACTTGTTATTGTTTAAATTTTATTGAAGATTTTAATGACTATTTTTGAGTAGGTAATAATTTATGGGCAAATTTTATTTTAATTTGATATTTTAATTTAGTTCATAGAAATAACACTTAAAACAATAACAGATGTGATTTTAGTGAAAACATAGTTTTTTTTCTATTATTAGAATAATTCGAATAGTACCCGCAAAAAAAAACAAATATACGAATATGAAAGTTTTCGAATATTTGCAAGCCCTAACAGATATATATTTATGGCCAATTTATTCGCTCTTGGGCCTCTTGATTATGTTACTATTTGACAACTAGCCCATTGCAAATAACTCCCAAACATTTAGAAATTATCCGTTTATATCATTATGTGGAAGCTTAAAGCTGCAATGCAATGCTGCTTTACCTAACGGCGGTTTACGACCCCCTCGGCCATTTAAACTAAGTAGTCTGCCCTATCAAATTAATTTCAACGAGCTTACACATTCTACGAGCTTACACATTCTAGTTTCCTGGAGATAAATGCATAGAATATTCATTGCTATGAAATTTTGATACAATCGCGCGTTGAAAAACCTCACATGCTCTCATGGTAAGTATCTAAAACTTATATTGCGTACATCTATTAATTACGGATATATATATATACCTCTATTATGTAAGTATTTATTTTATATGTAAAGCTTATTTATTATTCAGCATTTATCTTATTTAAGCAATTTGCAACATCCGTCGTTTTTAGTTTTTCTCCAGTCCATCCAAAGGTTGTCTGGAAGAGATCAGTTTTAGTGATAAGGCCGCCCATTGTTACACTTTTATTTAATGTATTTTAGTTCAAAAGCATTGTTCTGTTGTATAATATATATTGTGTTTCAATACAGAGTATTGTATTGTATTGTATGAACAACATTGGCATATTGAACCCTAACAATATTAATAGCACTAAAAAGCAGTGCAAAAAGTGAAGAATCAGTTAAACAGAGGTTAGATGAAGTCACGTCGGGTATATAAGCTCGGGCTGGATGTGGAAGGATCATAAAAATGGCTCGACTAGTTCTCGCTGTGGTGGCTTTGGGCCTCGTGGCTGTGCATGCGGCTCCAGGTAAACAAACAACTTCTTGAATATAATATAACAAAAACAAAAAAAAAACAAAAAAAAAACGAAAAAAAAAACTTTTGTTTATTTTCTGTTGTTGTTTTGGACAATTTATAATACTCGTATCTCGAATGTGTCCGATCCAGCTGATATGATATTATACCAACCCGCATTGGGCCAGCGCGTGGTGGTTTTTGGTCTTACTAACTTATACTTTGAGGGAGGATTAACAGTGAACATACCTTGGCAGAAATTATGTAACATGTGTTGTTGATATCTCGTACAGTATTTAATGGAATTGTAGCCTGCTTTGCTGTTACTAATATGATACTTATCTTAACTTTTAATTTGATTGTATGCGTAGGTTGGGCAAACTGTTGACATAAAAAAATGTAACCTACCATCTACGTACCTACACAGTTTTCGTAATAAATGATCTTCAATACAATAATATTCTAATAAATTTGTTCACCTGAATCTTTTTGTGGAATCATCTGAAACATAAAGCTGTGTGTCTACTTTCAGGAGGATATGGTAGCAATGGAGGCGGCGCATATAGCGGAGGTGGTGGAGGCGGTGGCGGTGGCGGCGGAGGTGGTGGCCACGGCGGCGGCCTCGGTGGCGGCTACGGCGGCGGCCTAGGAGGTGGCGGCGGCGGCGGTCTGGGAGGCGGCGGCGGCCTCGGTGGCGGCAGTGGAGGTGGTCTGGGAGGCGGCAGTGGCGGCCATGGTGGAAGCAGTGGTGGACATGGAGGCAGCGGCGGATTCGGAGGCGGCAACGGCGGCGGCCTTGGAGGCGGCGGTGGCTACGGAGGCAACGGCGGAGGCCATGGTGGTAGCGGTGGTGGCGGCCATGGCGGTGGCAGCCACGGTGGCAGCGGCGGATACGGTGGCAACGGTGGCGGTGGCGGCGGCGGATACGCCAGTTCTGGAGCCAGCGCCCATGCTAGCTCTAGTGCTGGTAGCAAGGCGGGCGGCTACGGGTAAGGAGATTTACTTTCTTTTGACGTATTTCTAATGATCATCAGATCACTTACTATAAAAACTAAGGAAGCAGTCGCTACTGAAATGCATCCCACATTTTCAGCAGGATTTTCAGCCTCGTCGGAATATATCATTCTATAAGATTGTAGTATCAGTATTTTAGGCAAATATTATTCAATAATTACGTAGTTGCATTGTCAATAGTACTACATAAGTCGGGTTACATAAAAATTTTTTTAATTATAATAAAAATCTGTACGATTGAGTTATGAATAATATTACTGCGTTATTTTAATATAAACCAAAACTAATTATTCTTTTTTTATTGCAGAAAATAAGCCAGTCCACCAAAGAGCAATCGACCTGAAGAACAAAAGCGCAAATGTGATATTCTAGAATAAGTTACAAATAATATTGTTGCCATAACATTTATAGACCATATTTTTCATCAAAATTCAATACAGCAAGTTGTTAATCATTTTCAATGTTTTATTTTTTTTACCTCTTTTTATTGAACAAGTATGTAGTCCTTTAAGAAGATAACTTTGATGAACATCTTCCATAACCTTAGCCCACTGGCAACGGCCACCTAGGATAGGCGCATATCTCGTGGTGAATGCAACACGATAGATAAGATAACTCGGTATCACAAGAACCACTTAATGTGGTTGAACTGATATACTTGTGAATATTAAAACAATTTAAAAAATACTAATACCACGTCATGAAAACATTCATTATTAAAAACAAATTATTAATAATTTGGTCCGAAATTTGTATTTTTTAGAAAGATTAATCTTTCTAACAAATACAAATTTCGGTTACCCCTATTATTTAGAATTAGCAACTAAAACTTTTGTAACTAAAATGTTCGTTAGAAAGAGCATACCTAATATTAGCTTATTGCTTAAAATGAAACTAACAAAAAACTAACTGACCTAACATAGGTTTTTTCCATACTAATATTAATAATCTTAGATCTAATAAATAACTATTGATAGGTACTCTACGCGTACAAAAAATGAATGACCGCACTCACAAGGTCAAAATCTTTTGTTTGTTTAATTAGGAACAAAATAATTTACATAGTAGACAGTAAAAAAGTAATAAGCATTTTAAGTGTCGTATTGTTGTGTGGAGTGTAATTCCGTGGCCTAATGAGATAAACTTTAACTATAATTAACTAGGAACGAATATTTTTAATCCTCTCAATAACGCCTAATCGTCATTGATATGGTTACAAAATACAAATGAAAATTTCAAGATACCTTTAACATCATAATAAATCATATTTTTTTTATTATAATAATAAGTAAGAACTCCAAAATTGTAATAACTACAAAATTGTAAAACTGATAAAGCTGTGTTGTACACGTACCTACTATTCGCTTCTCAACTCAGTATAAAAAATGTAAGCGATCTGTCAAAACAGTGTTATTTGATTGAAAATTAAAAAAATATAGTTTGATTATTTTAATTTGACCTGTCCATGTATGCCCTGCGCTTCTAAGGAAATAAACGTTTTGACTTTGAATGATATTGACATAAAAACGAACAAAAAGTAATGTGAATCTATATATATATATAAATAAAAATGAATTGTTGTTCGTTAGTCTGATTAAAACTCGAGAACGGCTGGGACGATTGAGCTGATTTTGGTTTTAAAATGTTTGTCGTAGTCCAGGGTAGGTCTAAGCGGTGAGCAAATAAGGAAAAATTGCCGGGAACTGTTTTTACCCGTGCAACGCCGGGGCGGGCCGCTAGTAATAAATAAAAATCTAAATTTAAAATTAAAAAAAAAGATTTTCATGAAACATGTCTAGAACACCCGGGCAAACTCACCTTTCATAGTAAAAAAACAAAATTGTAATCGCTCCATCCGTTCGGGAGTTATGATGTCCGAGACAGACAGACAGGCAGACACACAGACAGACAGACAGACACGTCAAACTTATAACACCCCTCTTTTTTGGTCGGGGGTTAAAAACAGAATTAGCAAAGACGACATTTCCCCGCGTTTCATGGATTTTCTGGCAGATTATCTAGTTTATAAAGGTGTCATGTAAAACCCTGTTAAAATAAAAAAGCATTCAAAATGCAAATAGTTTTACAATTACTCTGTGCAGATAACTGACACTGAAGGAAGGCTACCTTTCGCCTTCCTTCAATATCAGCTGTCCCGTCAAAATCATTTCAACCCTTACACAAATTAGCAGAGAGTATATAATCACTACGTTTTAAAATTAGCTGGAAGATCAGTCTGCCACACAGACAAACATTTAAAAACTGCTTAATTTTCATAAAATATTTTATAAACATTATAGCTAGGTACCTATTTCATGTTATTAAATGCTCACGAAAAGATAGAAAATTAGGAAACAATTTAGAGTTAACATCACCTGAAATAGTACGTTTCATTAGGACAGCTTAAACTTCCTAATAATCAGAAGAATTCCTAATACTTAATATCAACTGTTTCAGTAATCAAGAGACAAGTTCCTGTGTCCAAGCCGTGGGAACGTCAATAGGGTGAAGCACCCCTAAACAAAGGCAACAAGTTTTCTAAGCTCAACGCTTGAAAAATGGATAAATTGTAGGTACGCAATAACCAGCCAAGCGTAAAACAACACACCAATCCAGACCCAAAACTAATTAAGGCGAATTAAGTACGGAATTACCAAATTTTAGCAATAAAAATGTCAGTGATTCCTTTGTCCATGTGACATTTAACATGACCGTGAGACTTCCGTTGCTGTTGTGTGTCTTCCTGTCAGCTTATATAAAAGTAATCCCATCATATGTAAATGTGTCAGTTCAAACAATTTCGACGATCTTCGTGAGCCAAAGAAAATAAGTTCAAAATAATTACTGAAAATGGTTCGCGCTTTGATGATAGTTGCTTTAGTTTTATGCGTTATTGTTGTCAATGGATTGCCTGGTAAGTTCTTTTTCGCTATAAGTTGGTCTAGTTTAACGACGAACGATTCGCTCGTGTAAAGCTCTTGTTAAAAGCGCACATAAATATTTAATTATGAAAAATCCTAAGGTGCGCGGTGTGTCGTACAGTTGAGCGTGGAGCAAACTAGACTTAGCCAACAAGACAGAAATCTATTAATAGCAAGTTAATCGATAGAAAATAATTTCTAAGTAGGATTTTAAAAAATCGAGACATAAATTCCCATGAATTCCTAGTAATCCTGTGGCTTCGAACAAATATTATAACTCGGACAGTAGAACTTAATTTTAGTACTAAATTATATGTAATATATATTACACATGTCTTCTGTTTCTGATATTTATTATATAAATATTATACATATTTTTCCGTATGTACTCGTAGAATTGAATTTTACCCCGTGTTTCGAGTAAAAATTACTTTCAATAAATCGTAGAGATCAAGCTAGGTACTACTAGCAAAAGATTTAAACGCGCATTATAACAAAATAAACAAGCATGTGGTCTAACAATATGTATGATGTTTTTTATTAAAATTTTAGAGCAGAGAGTAAAGCGTGGCTACAACCCCAGCGGGCATGGCGGCGGACACGGAAGCGGAAGCGGGAGCGGGCACTACGGCCACGGCGGCGGCAGTAGTTCGGAGAGCAGTGAAAGCAATTCACGTGAAGGATATGGTGGCGGAGACAGGTAATCACACTAATAATAATAAGGTGTACCTACCTAACAAAATGTAATGCAGTTTTCAACAAAAAAAATAGGCGGTATGTATGAAAACCGGTATACTTAATTTTGTTTATTCTAGCGGTCCGCCCCGCTTCGCACCTAGTTAAACGTATTGTGAATCAAAACCATTCTCAAACCCACATAAACACACAAAAAAAATCATCTAAATCGGTCCAGCCGTGTAGGAGAAAAATAAGGAAGGCTTGTAATTTCCTATTTACCCGTATAAAAATGTTTAATAGTCATAGCTATTATTTTGTTGCTATTTCAGCTACGGCGATTCATCCTACGGAAGTGGGAGAGGAGGATACAATTCAAATAATAAACGGTATTTTCAACCACGCCACTAAAAACCGCTATGGTTAATACCGCTTGGTGTTATGATGATCTGGATGGATTGCATTTTTGACTTGAAATTATTGTGTTAACCTCTAAATAAAAATACACGTCAATGATCCTGGTGCTTTTATTTATTGTTAATTTATTAATAAATTACTCAACTCTTTTCTACTTATTTTATGTTAGTTATTAACTTACCATAAATTTAATAATATCATTGCTTTATTTTAGTAGGTATCTATCTAATTACCATGTATAAAATATTACTAAAACATAAATTAAACAATTTTTATAATATCCTGTTACAAAAATACGAATAAAACTAAGGAACGTACTTAGATCTAAATTGTTTTAAAATATTCAGCATCTGTAGTTGTATATTATCTGCAAAAGAAATATAAAAATAAAACATGTGATTAATCAATCCTTAGATTGTCGTTAATTTGATGATATTTTGATAAAAATGTGAATGGATTTTATGTCCGAAACTCAGGAAAACATTTTATTATTAGACAATAAAATGTTTTCCTGAGTTTCGGACATCTTGCGGCCTCATTTGCAATAGTAACCTGGCAGATGTATATTCTCCTAATCATAAGAATGCCGAAAAATGAGATTTGTAGCCTGTGAGCTATAAGCGTAGTAACCCTGCAATCGGATCTTAGTCTTAAACATTTTTGTATGGAAGGCAGAATTATTGCCCGCCGCCATTTTGAATAATGTTTATTCTTCTGTTGTAAAGAAGATTTTATCAATAAAGCAGGCACCATGGAATATGGTTCGAAGCGTGCGGTGCGAATTAAAACAGACGATTAAGGATAAGGCGTCTGTTTTGCATGGTGCATGCGTGGTGCATATTGCGTACGGCGCACGGTTATTTGTGAACTATTCTTACCCAGTGATAGCTCCTCCAGTGGACACAGAACTAGAACTGGCTGAGGATTTGGAGAAGGACTGGGCGCCCACAGGGATGCCTACACCGCCGTAGCCGTAGCCGCCGTGGCCGCCGCCGTGGCCATGCGGCCCGCCGTAGCCCAAACCGCCAATTCCGTAGCCCACACCGTACTCGTGGAATCTTTTAACTCGGTCGTCTGGAAATTGAGTTTTGTTTAAAATAATTCGTATTTAAACTCTGTACGAAAATCACCACCATACAACGTTCCCACTACTGGGACACCGGAACTTCTCCCTTGGCGAGAGAGATTAGGCCTTAACTCACCACGCTGGCCAAGTATATGAAAATGCTTTAAATAAAAATCAAAATTACAAAATTACAGAAGCTTTCTTTAATTCAATTAACTTTGTGCTTTATGTGCCTACTGTCCTTATCTTGTTGTATTAATGATTTACATTATTATTTATTTAGTATTTATAAGGACTCAACAAAAATGAAAAGTAAATATTTCAGAACAGACAAGTAGGTACCTCATATATATATAATCATCATTTTTGGACAAACAGCGCCTCGTATTGAGCATATATTTCTTAACTTGAAAATGGTATTTAATAAATAGGCGCCTACTTACATAATATCAGTTTTCTAGGTGATAAATACAATTTAATTTTTAGGATTTTCCCACGATAGAATATTTACAGCTTTCCTAAATTGATAAATTATTGCACTAAATTACATATTTAATAGTTCCTGAGGATAGTGGGTTAAGGTATATTCAGCTTATCAACTTATTGTTATATAAATTTGTATAAATTATAAGTCAGCAATTTTCAATTAATTGAACATTTTATAACGTACCTACTTAATCAGTAGGTTACAAACACGTCAATTGCATATTATCCATTAGGTGCTTAATTCTGCGCCATTATGTTGAAATTACTATAAAATACCTACTAAGTAATTATGTAGAGATAGGTCAATTCCAGCTTAGTTCTTATATAGACTTTTAATAGACCAATTAATTTAAACAACAATACAATAGAGATAAAAACAGGAAACATTTTTGACATAGAACCTATAAAATGTAGCTTCCACTAACAATTTTCATGCGGATTTCAACAGTACCCAGAATGAGTGATTAAATAGGAACACCTTCCTATTTATAAATGTTTTAACCCGATTTATTTACGATTTATTAAAATATATGTATGTTTATATATTTATTATATACCCGTACGATGTGTGTAGGTTTTGAGTTAGCTACGTTTAGGTACACTTACCTGGTGCAGCAAAACAACTTATAACTACAACCACTAGGACAAACATAGTCCTCCACATTTTGGTGAGATTTTGTTGAGTTGAGTTTCCGCAAATCTGTTCAGGCACGACTTGGGTTACACTTTAGTTAAATGTGGCTTTAAAATGTTAAGGCAGAATTATATACAGTTAATAGTGTCGAATCATCTTGATTATTTACGGGAAATCACGGAACCGAAAAAACCGATTGTCATTTGGCCACCCATACCTAACATACCTACCTCGTTGGGAATCGTGTTGAAAGAAGATTTCGGCGAGTTTTTCTACAACAACAAATTAATAACGATCCGTGAGAAGGTGCCTTGCTAATGATAAATTTACCTAAAAATGTACCTACGTAAGAAGTCAGTGAGCGAAACAAGACCATAATTCGATAAACAAAATTTATATACATAGAAAAACAAATAATGGTTATTTAAAAGCATCTCTAAACACTTTGCGAATTTCAACGAATGAAACGATTTTAAATGATGAAAAAAGTTAGCTTAAGTTTCGATACGTTAATTACAAAACATAATTCTTTACTCGTTCTTACTATTTAACGTATGACTCGTAGATTCTTAAGATATCTTTCATTTCTTTTTCTCATCTCATTACCTACATTCCCAATTCTATCATAATTATGTACTGATTATTTATATTTTTTCCTAGGCTAAATTCTATGAAAGCCAAGTCGTGATTCACTACTTTTTCATTCATCTATTGTCTATGGTCGATTCGCAAAATCCAAAACGCCAGCCGCCAGTCAGTTTTTTGTTTATTTGTATGTATTTTCCTTCTACAACTAAGTTCAGTATTTTTGCAATTCATCCTCGTCAAACGTTCTTCCGTTGTAAACAAACAAAAAAGTTTTTTTTTTACAAAAGTAACTATGTTTATGGAAATGACAATACGAGTCGATACTTACCTACTACTTATGCTCTTTGGTAGTTTCTCGGGATCATGGCGCGTTCTATATTTTTGGCGGGAATGAGTGGTGCCACTCTTATTTTTATTGCAATACAAGATACAAAATCATTTATTTCCATTGTTTGGTTTTACTAAACTTAGACAAGACAAAAAAAATGCTAAATGAAAATTATGATTATTGATTGAGAAGAGATTGAATATAGAAACACGTAGTGATTTGATTTTATACTCTCTGAATACATATTTTAAAGATTTCTGATCAACGCAGACATTGAGATAATAAAGGATACCTCATTTTAAATAATTTTAATAAGAAAAGGTAGGTACTTAGGTACCTAATTAGTATTTTTGTTTGGTCTTTTTATTGTGTTACTGATAATGAATGAACCAGCTTTCCTTTTTGTTACTATTGCGGTTTGTTTTACGCCACGCGTGATTTGAAAAGCTCTATTTTATAGGTTATCAATTTATTATTGAAGACACAGGACATCAACACTTGGACTGTCCAACTTTGCAGTTATTGCGGTTGGAAGTGGTATGTATAATGTACATGTACCAACCGAGTACCCGTGTCCTTACAATGTCATCCCTCCATCTAATTTGTGGAAGTTATGCGCTTCGTTATATTATAGGTATTAAAAATTGAGAAAAGATTTTTGTTATGTTTAATTCATTTAATAATTTAGAAATTAATTAATTATTTACTTCAGAATGTGCATGAGTGTGAATAATTATGTTATATTTAATTGTAAGCTTTTTACAATTAAAGATAACATAATTAGATAACATAATTAGAAATAAATAAAAGGCTCTTTTATTTTTATTTTATTTTAATTATGCGCTTCGTTTCGTGGTTCACGGTCTCTATTCGAAATCACTAGGATCCATTTTTCAATTTTATTTTTTCTCACCGGACGATAGACGTAAGCGGTGCATGATATCTGACTGATTCAAAAATCGGCCCTTTGAAAGAACTTTAATCTAAGCCTCTCTCAGATAACGGAACTTAAGGCAGTTAAAATGCAACAAAATATGATAAATCTACTAGGCGGATTAGGTAAGGAACAAAACATAAACATATCTCAATAATTTTTATTTACAAATAATTAAAAAAAAATGCGACCAAAGTCACAATAACAATTCTAAACTGCACCTTACCGTAACAACTAAACGTGACGATACACACTGTACCGGAAATATATATATATATATGTACATGCGTGGCACATAGTTTGCTAAATTTTGTACTACTGTACAAAAACATTTATAATGATTTTAAAAAGTTACTATAGAGGGTAGTGTTATAATTTGTTCTCTTAAAATAATCTAGAACTAATATATGAAGCAACAGCCGGCAACAAAAATAATATGAACGTATAAAGTAATGTAATTAATTACCTACATAAGTTCACTTTAGGATATTTTTTTTTAAATAAACAAAACGCAACTTTACAATAGACTTTTAGAAAACATCATACAATGAAAGCTTATGCGCCACACATTTTGTAAAGTATAAATAATTTGTTTAGTATCTATACGAATAATTGTTCAAGATAAACATATCAATGTACTCACGTACCTGCTTTGGTACATACAATTATGCATAACAAAAATCATGCCATGTAAATCGTTTACAAAAAAAATGTAACATTTTTGGATTACTACAAACGTTACAACAATTACTTTACTATTTACAACAGATCTTAGCTATAGTTATTGAATCAACATTAAATTGTGACCATGGTTTACATTTCTTATAAATAACAGTGATGTTCAGCATTCAGTCATTGTCTGGTCGAGCAGTGGTTCTTAACGTCGTATACTTTAGGAAAACTAACGAATTCATGTGAAAAAGCCAAATAACCCAAAGAGAAATATCACAAAAAATATTCTACATTCTTAATTATAAACAATATTTAATTTATTTTCAAATAGCGTTCATAAATTAGTCTAACTCCAGAGGTATTGTTGGCTAAGCTACAAGGCCATTTTTACACAGAAATCTGATTTAGTACATATCGTGTACATGTTTCTGGGTAGATGTGGCCTCAGGCAGACTAGTTGAAATGTGTTCATTGCGCCAAAGTATTTTACCTTGCAAACATTTATAACACTTATCTAAAAGCTACCATCTTAAACGATAATATAAAATATGTATCATACAATTTATCTAAATTTTAGGCAGAGGTTGTTTTAGATGTAATTCAATATTTTATTAAAGAATTTAGACTAAGTATAAAAATAAAAAGACTAAAACATAAAATGATTGCACACAATAATGCACATAATTTTAAAGGAACATTAAAATTAAATTTTATGTGATGTTTTGTATAACATATTTGATTAATATTGGTTTTTAGTTCAGTGTCTTCAATAAAATATTATAACTTTGAGCATAAATCACTCACATTATCTTTGAATGTTAAATAATAAATATTGCACTTGTGAATATTTTACTAAAAACATAAACCAAAAACGTAGATATTATGATATCATTATCAGTAATCCAGAGATCGGACAAATTTGGGTAATTTTTCGCAATAATGTGGGCAAGACTCCAAAACTAATCAAAATTTTTATGAATAATATTTTAAACTAAATTGTGTAAATGAGTTTCCGATGTTGATCTGGGGGCACGCTAGTGCCCCCACCAAGTCGAGCATAGTTTATACGTGCTTATAAATATTAGGAAAGAGTTATTTAAATTGGTTATCAATTCGTCACTACTTAAGCCTAACTAATGAATAACAAAAATCCCAACTTTGAGGTTATTATCACCCACAACTTAGCACAAAAAAATATTTAAATTCACAAAAAATGAATTATATATAATGTATTAGTTTACCCAATTAGGATCAGTAGATGGCAAGCGAAGCTTACAGCTTTCTTTTTCTGCCGAAAATTTAATAATATTATTTTCTTTACTAAATATAACTTACAAAACTTAGTATATTTTTCTAATTAGGTCAAGTAAGATACTAATTAGATGATACATTATGGAATCATGTACCCATATTATTGCGAGTAATGCCGTATTTTTTTCCGGTCACGTATCACAGAAGTTTCAAAATATATAAAATATTTTACTGGCTTTAACGATTATTTTGTTGTCCTACAAAATTATAATACAATATATTATTAACTGTTTACACTTGGCCCAGCCTTTTCAATATATGTATATTAAATCCGTGAAATTCAAACAATTCATATAAACGACGAGAATAATTGCATAAAACAAATTTATGAAGAAAATCGTATTTATTACCTAACATTATTATGACAAACATAACTAACAATTATAATATTATAATTCATTTACATTGTATAGTTATTTCATTGTGTAATAATTATTCTAAAATATAAATTTCTAATCACTAGCCATGTAATTCGCAATGTAATATGCAACGCTGTGACGTTATGTTACAAATACAAGCTATATTTATTTATGTATATTTCTCTAAAATTTTATATATAACTGTATCACAAAATTATTGTTGTATAAGAGATAATAAAACAAAGCGTTTGATTAAAAACCAATTGTGATGAAGTGATGTTTTATTAAGAAACTGGCACATGCAATTGTTCAATAATATTGATCCCACGGAATTAAAAACTAGTCAATAGATTTATTCAATGATTAAAAGTTGCATAAAATTGAGCAAGCAGAAAGTTCTTATTCAGTTAATTATTACTTTGTGTAAAAGTAAATGCAATTGCTAAATTAAAATGTATAATTCAGTTGTGCAATTGTATCAACCAAATAACCGAATACGGCAAAATAAAACAAAAACAAAAAATGCAAATTCAACATAAAATTATGCAAGCACAATCCCTTTGATATGATAGTAATTAAAAAAATATATATTTATAATCAAAACACGTTTAGCTTTGTTTTCCTCTCAAGTCGATTGTATAACAGTGATAAATATATATAGGTATTTATATAAGCACCTTAACTATGTTCAAATAATTGCACCTAAGTAAAAAAAAACGAATATACTATATAAACGAAAACATGTGATGTATAATTTAAAAGGAATAATTTTAATAAGTTTTGACTATATTTTAGCATTAAAAGTTTTGAATAAGAATCTTTGTCAGATAATTGTTGATGTCTGTAGGAATTATTGGTGGAGTACCAATTAGTTTTAATTTCCACTTTCAGAATCATTCCCGTATTTTAACAACTTTAACATCACTTTGTCGTCAGATTCATCATAGTCGTAATATATGCCTCGTCCCTTTTCACACCCGAATTTATTAAATAAACTTTTTCCTCGGAGACAAAAAAAAGTTTGAAGCGCAGTTTAAAGATGCGCCTCGTATCTGACCATACGTTGAATACCCAAATGTTGAATAACAACAATGAGGGCCAACGTTTTAGTGCTCACCAGGGGGCGACAATGCAGCGTAAGGTCCTCAGCCATACATTTATTTAATATCTATTATATTAATAGGTATTCCACAAAATTATGAATGTTTAATCAAAAAACTCGCGTACGAAGTAAATTTATTAATTGAGTTTCAGATTTCACGCTACGCCAGCGCCCCTAGCGGCGAATACACTCGTTTAATAGTTGTGCGAGTCGTCTATGGATGCAAGTTGAACCCTGTTGTTCTAGAAGTTGGTTTTGTGATCCTCACATGTCCTTAGACGATTATACCGTTGGTAGAGTGTCTCGGTGCGAGCCTAGAGATGCGACTCGAAGCGCGTGTGTCAGAGCTGCGTGTCGGGTGCACGCGCGGCGCGGGCGGCGGGCGCGTCGCCGGGGTTCATGTCGATGCGCCCGGCCGCGCGCCACACCAGCATGTCCATTATGAAAGCGAGGAACATCAGCCCGGCGGATAGACCTGCGGAATATTATATTTATAGAAGTGTGCGTGTGTCAGCTACGACGCACGATTGGAGTTTACTCCTTACGAACGATAATTATGATATATATCCACTTGTACGTCCTCTGGCACTTTTGTGCCACAAAATTTTACCCCGACCTACGTCCATGGTACTGGAAGGCCACACGAGGTTTAGCTCTTTTGGTTTCGGATTTATTTAATATCTATGATGCCAAGTTGCTACTGTCAATGTCAGATGTCGCTGTCAACGAAGAATCGCGCAAAGAGGAGACCCCGAGAATGAGATACGCTGTGTAATGTATTCCATCTCATTCTTTTACACGTTCAGTCCTACAGATATATATGTTTGTCTCTTTCTACGTAACGCCTCAACTTTTCGTGTTACACTTGATTTTGATTTTACTCCTCATAAAATTTCCGTACCGGGCCTTATAACTCAAATCGTTTCTTATGGAGTAAACTCCAATAATCCTGTAGGTATCTATAATTAATTCATGTTTGCACACAGATCCCATTTAATGTCTCAATGATCCTATCCATTCAAGGTTGTCTGTTAGAGATCGCTCTTGTGCGATAAGACCGCCAATTGTGGCATAGTATTAAGAATATTATTGTGTTTGTATTATAATTGTGTGCGCAATAAAGAATTATTATATTATTATTATTATAATAGTATGTTTCGCAACCGGCATATGGATGGGTCTTAGAACACCAGCCCGGCGCATAGACCTGCGGCATTATTATAGGTTTATACAGTGGCAGTGTTTATTGTAATAGTATGTTCGCAACTGGTATATATTTATGGGTCTTAAAACACCGAGTTCAGTTCAGCGCACCACGTTCAGCATAACGTAAGGTGAAGTTTGTTACAGTTGCATTATTTTCTTTGTAAAGTGTTTAATATGTCTATCTCTATTGCATTAAGCATATTAGATGTCTAGTACCCGTAACACAAGCTTTTAGAGAGCACGGGGCTAGATGTTGGTGTGTGGATTGTCCGATTTATTTATTTATATAATTGACACCCATTTACTTAAATTAAAAATAGATATCTTAACACACTTTTAACTACATTGCGCGTATACCTTTAATTAATTACTTTTAATTTTGTATTTTACTAAAATTGTCTTTCTCTATAAAATGTAAACGTATAATATTTTATTAGTACTTTCTATGTATGATTGGATTCATTTGGAAAGAGGTTTCCAAGATACAGGCTGTGCCTAGTTTGGAAACCATTATATTAAGATTTTTTATATATCACTGTGTTGTACAATAAACTTTTTTTTTTTATTTCTTTTATTTATCTACTTTGTAAACCCTCAACACGCTCAAAAGTGTAAATCGTATGTGAAATATCTTGAATTCTCATTTATCACCCCCAGCGCTGTATTGAACACTTACCTAGATAGAGATGTCTGAAACTATCGGCGTCGTAGGAGACGCAGGCGCCGAGCACGCCGCACGCCGCGTCCCGCAGGCGGCACGCGGCGTCCACGGCGGCGCCGAACACGATCGGACACGGCACGTTGCCGAAAACTTACCTAGATAGAGATGTCTGAAACTATCGGCGTCGTAGGAGACGCAGGCGCCGAGCACGCCGCACGCCGCGTCCCGCAGGCGGCACGCGGCGTCCACGGCGGCGCCGAACACGATCGGACACGGCACGTTGCCGAAAACTTACCTAGATAGAGATGTCTGAAACTATCGGCGTCGTAGGAGACGCAGGCGCCGAGCACGCCGCACGCCGCGTCCCGCAGGCGGCACGCGGCGTCCACGGCGGCGCCGAACACGATCGGACACGGCACGTTGCCGAAAACTTACCTAGATAGAGATGTCTGAAACTATCGGCGTCGTAGGAGACGCAGGCGCCGAGCACGCCGCACGCCGCGTCCCGCAGGCGGCACGCGGCGTCCACGGCGGCGCCGAACACGATCGGACACGGCACGTTGCCGAAAACTTACCTAGATAGAGATGTCTGAAACTATCGGCGTCGTAGGAGACGCAGGCGCCGAGCACGCCGCACGCCGCGTCCCGCAGGCGGCACGCGGCGTCCACGGCGGCGCCGAACACGATCGGACACGGCACGTTGCCGAAAACGCCTATTGCAAACTGGATCACTCCCATCGCCATCGCTTTATCTGGAATATGAAAATTACTCGTTATTATCTTCCTACCCTTGTTACATTATATTTTTTACTTCTATGTTCCTGTATCAGATATAACATTTAAATACTCACTCCATTTTTATGTTATTTTTGAGCCAGTCCATTCTTCTCCCGTCATCTCCACACTCACTCCATTCTAATACATGGCATATTTCATACAGTTCATCTAACTTTTCTGTTACAGAAAGGTGAACAGTTTAGCAAAACATTCAAAGGTTTATCCATACGCTCGTACCAGCCAAAAATAAAAATAATTTGCTAATATTTTATTAGTACATCCAAAGGTAGTCTGGAAGAGATCACTTTCAGTGATAAGGCCGCCCATTGTTACACTATTATTTACTTCTTAAGCATTGTTCTGTTGTATTATAATATAATAATGTATTGTATTGTATTGCTAGATAAACATAGATTATTTTGATTTTAGAATGATGGGGTTAGATATTAATCTATCGCCACGCCATCCAAATTCAACATGGCGGGGACGCTAGTGACGCCACCTACTGCTACAATGGTGGAAGCGGAAGCGGGAAAATTATGCGTTAACACTTATTATCACAAAAAATTATGAAGAAAACGTGTTTACCGTGCTTATCCGTGCACCGTATGATGAGCAGCACGGCCCCGACTTCGCCCGAGGAATGCACGAACATCACCGCCGCGAATATCGCCACGAAAAGGTAGATCTGAGTGCACGAACCGCCGCACTCGCCGCTGAACGCGAAACCATCGTCCAGGTACGTAGAGTTGTATAGATCATACCGCTTTATGCTAAGGACAAATAAAAAAAGTCAGTATAAATCAGTCATTACAGATAATGAGAGATGTTAATTTTATTGGATGGAAGCCGTGTTGGCTAAGTGGGAGGACACTCGACTTTCATACCGAAGGTCGTGGGTTCAAACCCCGCCACGCACATCTAATTTTTCTTCTTGAGTCATTTATGTGAGCTTTTAAACATGTGCTTTAACGGCGAAGGCAAACATCGTGAGGAAGCCGGCATGTTCTGAGAACTTTAAAGAGTTTAAAGGACACATTCACCAACCCGCACTTGGCCAGCGTGGTGAATTAAGGCCTAATCTCTCTCGCCTAGAGAGAAGTCCCTGTGTCCTAGCAGTGGGAACGTTAATAGGGTTAGATGATGATGTTAATTTTATTTAATGGTCAACACACTTGAACATTTACTTGTAACAGTACAAGTTTGTACTGTTACTAACAGTTTGTCACAGCATAAATGGACAAACCAAGGAGCTATTGGATGTTTAATACATATAATAAAAAAACTATTTATGTATGATAGTTATATATAGATCTCTTATAGAAAGTATATCGGAGGTTTTGTCTGTTCACGTCCGTAAGTGGTAACCCTCTGAATCCTTACACGTGACCTCCGGGTGGTGCTAAGAACAGTCTCCGGTGGTAGGCTTCGGCCGCGGCTTGTCACCACCCCCCGGGCTGGGCCAGTGCGTGAAGCGATTTTTTCGTGTGGTCATGTGGTCCGGAGAAGCCATCTACCTTCTAGGTCTTCATGTCTCATCTTAGACCACATCGTCACTTTACATCAGGTGAGATTGTGGTCAAATGAAGGCCTATCTATCGTGCATAAAAAAAAAGGTACTTACATGTTCTCTGCTCGCTCACTGCGCGCGTTGTCGTCGATGCAGGAGCAGTTGTAGTACAACCACGTGTTGTTGTCCAGCTGCGAGTGTGAGCGGCAGCCCGCCTGGCACGGCGATAGGTATGTGAACGCGTCCTAGTCACGAAGATACATTTTATTTTATTTTATAAATTTTGGAAAAGTAACAGCTAGGTAACTACATACTAAACACAGTGTGTAACTAACGGCTAATTATAAGTTTCCACAGATATAAGAAAAAGTAAATGTATGTTATAATCTGGAGAAGAACTCACTTGAACGTCACACAGTGCCACACGAGTTTTTGGTTTTTTTATTTCGGATTTTCTTTATTTTCTAATAAGACAAGTTGCTAGTGTCAATGTCAGATGTCATTGTCAATAATTATTCTACTAAATTCTTATTAGAAAAACCCATACCTGGCAACAAAAATTATGAAAAAAAAATTATTTTGACAATAAAGTGAGAGAAATTTTCCGCTATTTTCCTATTTTTCGCAAGTTAATTTCTTTATGATTTACTTGTGATATCTGTATTAAAATTAAATATGTTATTGAAAAAACTAGACTCAAACTCCGTTAAAACGGTACCAAAATAATAATTAAATGTTCAGAGGAAGTATTTTAAATAAATTTATCAAAATAGGTCTCCAAATCAGTCTAAAAATGCTACCATCCTATTTTTGATATTTTTTTAGGAAATGAAGATGTAGGTACGATGATTCATATTATTATTCAAGTTTATATAATTATAATAAAGAAAATAAATACATTTTTGGTTTTGAAATAGGTTTAGTACTTTTTATGTGATAAATAGTTTTAACGGAAAAAACACGGCGTTTTTCACGCTCGGCGCGCGTAACGCGCGCTGGGACGTTAGTCCCTAGTTACGCCGCGGGCGCTGGACGTTAGAGTGGCTAGAACTCATTTACAGTGACACTACAGTCTACATTAATATGACGCTTAGCCCCAATTTCACTATTTTATGCTATAAATCGAGTTCAATTAAACACCTAACTAACCATTTAATGTGACAATGTCAATTTGATCTCAGTTAGGCGGAATAACGATTTTTTCCTGATCTTATCGAGTTTATAGCCTATGGTGAAGTCGGGGCTTAGAGTCTTAACCTTTCCAGTCCCTTTTGAACATTATGTATGAAAAAATAGGACTTGCTTGACTGAGGTGTTACTGTGATGTGAACGTGGCAGTTAGACTCATCTGATCACAAAAAGGATTGAGCTTCAACAAGCTAATCTTATGTACAAAAGAAAAGGACCAACTTCACTAGGACACTACTTACACACAACACATTGAACATTCCACATGCTTTCTGACTTTTTTTTACATTTAATCTCAAGTGCAAAAGAAGAGGTCTTAATGTCCCATCTTAGACCACATCGTCACTTTACATCAGGTGAGATTGTGGTCAAATGAAGGCTTATACTTCAAAATAAAAATAAAAAAATTAAATTAAATTAAAAATTAAAATTAAAAAATTAAATTAAAAATTAAAATTAAAAAATTAAATTAATTAAATTAAAAATAATAAAAGAGGAGACCCCGAGAATGAGATACGCTGTGTAATGTATTCCATCTCATTCTTTTACACGTTCAATCCTACAGATATATATGTTTGTCTCTTTCTACGTAACGCCTCAACTTATCGTGTTACACTTTTTGATTTTACTCCTCATAAAATTTCCGTACCGGGCCTTATAACTCAAATCGTTTCTTAAGGAGTAAACTCCAAAAAAAATAGGCGTCAGTAACAGAGACTTCGCTTGTAAACTTACCTGACCGCAGACAGGATTGAACGGCGCTTTGTCGCAGTAGCAGTCGTTGCTGCACGACAGTTGAGTCCCGTTGCCGTTCCCGAGCAACCTGTACTTCTCTTCGGGACAACTCACGAACATCAGGATCACCATACCTGCACAAAATATAACATTATTAATAACAATAGGCGTGATGAATACATAAAAATAATAACCTATTTTTACTAGATCAATTTAAAAAGAAATATCAGAGATATAGAGCATCAAAGCTATATATCTATATCTCTGCTATTTCTGGAGCGGGAGTTTCGGTGACTGCGAAATTTAGTTGAAGTTGCATGAAAGCGTTACGAAACGCGAAACTTCAATGCACTGGTTTCATTTTTCGTTTGCAAGACCATATAAAATAGGTTTATAATATTATTAAATAAGCTAAATAACAGTCAATTTTTTGACTTGTCCATGTCCATGTATGCCCTGTGCTTCTAAGGCAATCATCGTTTTGAGTTTGTTTCTTTGTACTCATCTACCCTATTACATATCATCAATATTTCAGCCATTCAATGAGGGATGTACATTGTACATCCAATACAATATACAATTGTACATTTATTCTTATCATAGTAACGGAGGGGTTAGCAAATATTCGCCACGATGAACAGGCGGGTTGGTGATCCCAGTTTAAGGTATACTTGCCTAAGAAGACATTCCTGCATCTTTGATCGTGACCTATGAGCCACCAACATTCTTAGGGGAGTGGGAGGCAACATTCTTATGCCCGGGTGATCAGGGCAATTTTTTGGTGGTTTTGGGCTGATGATCTAAGGGCTTTCGTAGCTATCACAGCGGGGGATAGTCGTTACTGTATGAAAACAATATTGATTGTTAACTGACCGGCGCTGTAGATGGCAGCAGTAGCGGCGGTCCAGGCAGCGACTTGTCGCGCGGTCGGCACCAGCTTGAGAATGACCACTCCCGCGGTGATTATACCGAGGCCCATTACGAGAATACCGCCCAGACCTGTCAAAGTAAAACAAACATTATGTTCATGAAATACATGAAAGGTATTATTGCTATTATTAGGTATGTATTTTAATCATTATAACATCATATCGCACTGGGCGCTATAAAGAGTTTTGTAGAATTCCGTTGCTATTTCTATAACATCGTTGCGATTATTTATGGGTTTTCCGTCTTTGTTGAGGGTATCAATCCATGTCTTGTTTGTTCTTAGATCCTTAAACGCCTTTTTTGAGCTGCCTGCATGAACTAGATGTTTCTCGATGGTGTCTGATCTATATTTGTTATAGTCGTACTTTATGCGTTTGCTAATTAGTTTGTATAGCGCAGAAAGTTCGTTTTTCATTGCTCTATTCTTGTTTTTCGTGTTCTGTAGTATATGTCGCCTCTTCATTAGAGCTAAGTTAATTATAACTAATTCGTTTGTATGGACATAAATACAAAAAAATGTACACCTTTTGTCGTCAGCGAGGTTGTCGACGAAATAAATAATTTAAAAACAAATAAGAGCCCTGGTTCAGACAACATCACAAATGAGGCGATAAAGACGGCTAAAACACTATTGGCTCTACCATTAACTCGCCTCTTTAACCGCATACTGGAAACATATGAAACACCGTCACAATGGTCAGAGTCAGATATTATTCTTATATACAAAAAAGGCGACCCACACGATGTGGCAAATTATAGGCCAATAAGCTTATTGCCCTGTATGTACAAGCTATTTTCCTCACTGATAAACAAAAGAATAAATGTCACACTAGAAGGAAAACAACCTATAGAACAGGCGGGATTTAGGAAAAACTACTCGACTATAGATCATATACACACTCTGGAACTACTGATTGAGAAATATCAAGAGAATCAAAGGCCTCTATACGTCGCGTACATCGACTACAAAAAAGCCTTCGACACTGTATCGCATACAAGTATCTGGAACACGTTGGTAGAACAGGGGGTGGAGCACGGGTATGTACAGATAATAAAAAATATCTACAATAACAACACGGGAAGGGTTAAATTGGAA
This sequence comes from Gymnoscelis rufifasciata, assembly GCA_929108375.1. Taxonomy (NCBI): domain Eukaryota; kingdom Metazoa; phylum Arthropoda; class Insecta; order Lepidoptera; family Geometridae; genus Gymnoscelis; species Gymnoscelis rufifasciata. Next base: position 2,472,287 of record OV815303.1, read on the forward strand.
AAAACCGGCCCATCCTTTCCTATAAGAAGAGGAGTGAAACAAGGCGACCCGACCTCACCAAAGTTATATATTGCCATCCTAGAATCAATAATAACAAAATTGGATTGGAAAACCTGCGGCCTAAATATTGACGGTTCTTACCTGAGCCACCTACGATTTGCGGACGATTTAGTGCTTCTGTCAGAATCAAGTTCACAAATTCAAAATATGATTCTAACGCTAAACGCGGCCAGTAAAGAAGTAGGCTTAGAGATGAACCTTTCTAAAACAATGTTGATGACAAACAGCACAGTAGCAAAAATATCAGTAGACAACGCAATACTGAACTTCACGGACCAATATACATATTTGGGCAAACAAATCAGCTTCAATAGAGAGAGCAATGATGCGGAAATCGAGAGACGTGTTCAAACCACTTGGAACAAATATTGGAGTCTGAAAGATATTTTCAAAAGTAATATGCCAGTAAAACTCAAAACAAAAGTTATGTCTTCCTGCCTTTTACCATGCTTAACTTACGCCTGCCAGACCTGGAAATACAATGCGAAAACAAAAAATAAAATAGTCACGTGTCAAAGAGGATTAGAAAGAAGCATGCTTAACATTAGGAAAATACAAAAAATAAGACACACAAAAATAAGAACCATTACAAAAGCCATAGATGCTCTCAAACACGCCACAAGACTAAAGTGGAAATGGGCGGGGCATGTGGCTTGACTGACCGACAATCGTTGGACCATTCGAGTGACGTCGTGGAAAGGCCCTAGTGGGAAACGTCCCAGAGGTAGACCGCGTATGAGATGGGAGGACGACATCAAAACAACAGCGGGTCCAAATTGGATGCAGAAAGCCAAAGATAGGAAAAAATGGGAATCTTTGGAGGAGGCCTTCACCTGCGGAGGGGTTCTTACAGAATAAATATTAAGTTTTTATAAGATTTTAGTTATTTTAAGTAAAATATGTTTAGTTTTAATTAATAGCTAGTAAAAACAGATAGATTTAGTTAAATTGTAGCTAAAGGCTTTTTTATTTTATTTTATTTTTATTTATTTTATAACATCATATCAAAAACATTAGATGGAATGACTATAATGTTTACTTTGCTACTATGTGTTGAACAGACTTTACGCAGAGACACGATGCATACAATGTAGCATACGTTTTATGGTACTGACCCGATGAACTTCTGTAAATGACTTGCATACTTTGGGGTTATTCGATAGACCAACAACTCAGACGAGATAATTAGACAATGCTACACCGAGTCTTCAAGTCTTACAAATAAATAATTAAATAAATAAAATTATTAGTTAATTAAGACCAAATTATATGTTAATGATTGTGTCGGATGAGGACAAAAACCAAAATGATGTGTGTTTTTGTCGTTTAAATAGGTATGTGCGAATAATACTTTCGAAATACTTAAGTAGTCCTTTTTATAAGGTCCCTTTTTTGTGTTTCTATAGTAGGCTAGTATTCACAACGTGGGTGCCGAGGAACTCGAAGCGAAATTAGTGACAAGGAACTCAGAGCTAAAGAGAGAAATGTAAGACTATGCAGTTTCTAAGACCAATAATACCTCACCGAGACAAGGTTGGCTTCGTGTGTGGGCAGGCGGAACTACTTCTTCAGGTACTCGGGCAGAAAGCTGTAGGCATCACGTGGAGAAAGGAGCAAGTCGGGCGCCATATAGGCATTATTTTAAGAGAACGATGTAAAGAGAATGCTATGATAGTATAACATTATCTGCGAGATCGAATCCAGCTATTTATATCACATGCAATGCAATCAGTGGGCAGTTATCAAGCTGTAGCTGACTAACTCTTCATGCACTGACACGCTCACTGGAAGAAGATTTCCTACGGCACACCAAAAATATACCGCTTTAACAGACAAACATAAACACGTCTTAGTCACACGTTCAACAGTTGTTTAGCTATAGTGATCCATGGATTTTTTTAAACAACTGTTTAACACGTGTCTAAGTAGTTTTTATGTTTTTGTGGTAAGACCGATAGAATATGTCTAATGTCAAAGTTAATCTCGTAACAAGTCGCGTTTTAGCTACTACCAGGTGACCAATACATATCTAGCGAGTCATGGGAAACGGCTGGAAGGGATGGACACCAATATCAAAACCCTACTGGAATGAGAATGATGATGTCTTAATACATGCTACATACAGACCTCACCAGTTACTTGGACAGAAGCTTTAGAAGCCACTGATCGGCATCAGGTGGAGAATAAATGAGCCACGAACTGATGAATATCAAGTGACGTCCTACTGGAATGATGATGATGATGATGTATGTAGTACCTCACCCGAGACAAGGTTGGCATCGTGCGTGGGCAGGCGGAATTGCTTCTCCAGGTACTTGGGCAGGAAGCTGTAGACGCCGCTGATCGGCATCAGGTGCAGCACGGAGCTCGCGGTGCGCCACATCAGTATGTCATTGGTCAGCTGGCGCTTTATTGTTGCGAAGAAATCTGGAATAACAGTTAAAGTTTAACTCATAATTTAATAATTTAAAGGATTAACCCCTAAGCCTAGTTTATACGAAGCCATCACTGGCTGCCAGTGTCGATGGCAGCCAGAGCTGGCCTTTTCTAAACAGTATTTCAGGCCAAGCCAGCGCTGGTGAGACTAGAGCGCCCGTCTATTTTTCAAGCCAGTGCCCGCATACCCCTCGACCACCGCGCCAGCGTTGCGGACACGTTGGACTCATCATTCCAGTCAATGGCATGTCTTTTTCAACAGATTGGTTTTGGTCGAACCCTGGGTCCTAGTTTCGAATCCCAAGTGTTGTGATATCTAGTGATTTTAAGCATTGTTTGTTTAACCGACTTCGAACTTGGAGGTTCTGAATTTGGCTGAATATTTTTGGTTTTTGAGTAATTTTGTTAAGTTATTTTGTTAAGTTTAATATTGTTCTCAATTTGTATTGAACATGTTGAGAAATTGTTGCACCCACGGAAGGTGCAAGTCTTATTCCGGTGCTCGCGGCCCGAGTTAATAATGAATATTTAACAAGCTAAAAGTCAGTTGTTTATTTTGTGTGGCGACTCTTAGGTTTAGGTTTCCAAATTTGTTATAACAATGAAAAACTAAAATTTACATCACTCTGTAAGAAAGGTCAAACCAAAACAAAAATATTCTAATAATATCTTCTTTCATACATTTAGATATAAACACAAAGATATTACAGAAAAACATTGTAAACAAGATAAACGACCGACGGAGATAAAGAAATAATGTAAAATGCTTAATTAAATAATCTAAGGCACGCAATGGCATACCTACATGAGCATGTTTTATTAACTTTTGACTTTATTAATTTTTAATTTCCTACAACACTGTCCATAAAAAAAACATTTTCTTAAAATTATATTATATCCGACAGAACACTTCATTCTATCATCACAATCTTAATTTTCACTAACGTTTAGTGAATAATTTCTCGGTATTAGAGCACTTCTCATATTGATAACTTTTGACCAAAACCGGATATTTCTAGTGATACAACCTATCAAATTATGCTAAAAAAGTTATATCTACAGACAAAAACGCTTTAGACAGATCTACGAGAGGTGATTAAAATAAATCTAGACTCAGACAGGAAAAAACTATTCAGTAAATGTGTGACTCATAAAAATATGTACTACGCATCAGAACATTGTATCGACTTTATGATAGTTTTATTGTAGTGATAATTAATATAATTGGCACAAAACAATAAAAAAGCGTATTAACATCTTTTTAAAAAAATATTACCATGCGTCCATTAATATAAAAAATACTGAATATTAGCAACCCGGAAAGTTTTCCTGGTTAACACCAAATTATTTTTATTATCTTGATAAATTTAACTAGTTATTTCATAAAGAAACAATAACACATTTTATAATAATAGTTGTTGTATCACTAATAAAAAATGAGACACAGAAACATTAAATGTCCGTTGAAAACATTTTCATAGTGTTTAATAAGTGATAAACCTCACTTTGCAGGTTAAACTTCACTTCAAGGGGCTTCACTCGATAATACAAAGTGCAGAAGAATTTCGACTTATCACGTGATGACTCGTTGGTGTAATTGTTCTATCACGTCGGGGCGCTATCCCCGACGTGATAGACCTATGACGAAGGTTACGGATGTGCCTTAATTTTTTCTGAATAAAATTTTAGGGAAATAATTGTCATTGATAAAAACTACCTAAAACTCAAGAAAGTTCAATAATAGACACCATTTGTCATCGCAACTTACTAACCTTTGAAGAAGGGTTCTCGTTTTGTCTTTATCTTCTTAGGCGAGATCGCCATAGGCTCTGGCTTGATCTGACGCGGGAAGAAGAACATCAGCGAAGACAGCAGAACCACGAAGCCGGATATGAACACCATTCCTAGAACAAAATAAATTAATATTAAGAAATTTTAAAGCTTGCACGAGATCGGCAGTCAGCATAAATAATATTTTTATGGTAACATTCCTTCTAATAAGGAAAGAAATGTTTGCGATTTGAGTTCCAAATAATTTCGATGTTACAAGCATCATTTACAAGATAGGTTTTGCAAAAAATTTGTTTCATAACATACTTATGTTGTCCATACCAACCAACTCTAAAGGTCGCAAAACATTGCTCTAAGTACCAAGCAGTTAATTGTTCAATGCATTACCTACTGCCATGAAAACAATTGAAGATCCTATAGTATTTTAAAATATTTTGTTGAAAGGGTGTTACTACTCAGTTGATGACTTTTTTTCTGATGACATTATCTTTGACCAATTTTTTATTTATTGATTGATATTGTCATTTTTAATATTGATTTAATTTGATTTACTATTGTTATATAATTTCAGCTTAATTATTGTTATTTTTTTATTTTTCATTTATATTGTTTTGTTTTAACGTTCCTTAATTTAATTTTTCTTTTATAAGTGGACTTATTTATTGATTTATTATTATTATTTTTTGACTTTTTGGTATTATTGTAATTTCAAATACAATGTAAATATTGTGGATTGAAATAAATTTATGAATTACGTCTGGAACATAATCATAGAAGATTTTAGAGTATTTTGGGGATAAGAAGAGACAGCATTTTTAGCCAAAACGTAGACTAGATAACAGTGAATAGTAGACATATAGCAACAGTATCCATATTTATTAACATATGTGCGCTGTAAAGAAGTCTACAAATATTTATTCAGCCAAGCAAGCTGCGCTAATGATAGTTTCAAACATCGCTATTATAATGAACAAACAAAATAAGTGAAGGAAATAAAATGAAGGCAAAAAATGTGGAACAAAAAACTCTCCTTTGTTTAAATAACGTATTTGGATATCAGTAACACCTTATACATGGAAGTTTCTAATTGTATTACGCCGTAGATAGAAGCACGGGTTGAGAGTATTATTATAGACGGTTATTATTATTCATATGGCTACTATGTCTGTCGGCGACTTGAAAAAATAGACCTCGAAGGAATGATCCCAATAAATGTTGCAGTTAAATTAATCGCGTTGGCCAACAAAGAATAGTGATGAGTGTTTCTGGCGTTAGTGTAATATTTTACAGTAAAGTAATTAATAGCTATTATGGTTTAGGACGGTGAGAAGGTATAAATATTGATATTAAAAATGTGATATTTTATTATAAAGTGGTGTAAGTGATTAACTTCCAAAATAGTTCCGATAGTTGAAAACAGAAACGTTTGCACGTATACAAGGTCGCCCGGTCGGCGATCAGTCAAGGGCATACGCTAGACAACACAAGTATCACGGCGCAGCACATCCACATTGTTTACAGTACTGGCTAACGCACTAATGACAGGGTAGTTCAACTATGAACTTGGTGGTAGACATAAGGTCAAGGAAACCGGTTCAGAAGTAAAAGTGAGCTCGGTCGCGTGTCCACTCCACCCACTAAATCCTCATTACGCGAGGCCGACGCGACGACGGAGACGGAATAATTGTCGGCAACAACGCGCAGCCTTGGCCGTGACCGGCCGTGGATGGAGCGCTTATTTTAGCCGTGACGTGACGCTCTGATGTAAGCGTTATGTAACTAGACGCGTGCCACGCACCGTGACGCCCCAGCACTCAAGAAAAAGCGAAAGCAGTGGAAACTGCATCGAGCGACGCGACGCGCGCAAACGCATTCATTATCCACTATAGCCATAAGCCATCGCGTGAAAGAAACCGGAAAGCGTAGTCTCTCCATCTTTGGAACAAAAAACATTACCAAACTTCGCCTTCTGAAAATGACAGGCGTAATTGTGGCAATAAACACAGTAAATATCACCCTATCCCTTCGAAGAATCAATTTTGTCGCAATGATTGCTGTGCGAAGCTCGGTGAAGTCGATTATTATCATATTGCGGAATGGCCAGCAAATCATTATGCGTTAAGAAACACGGTAATTTTGACGAGATGCTAAATGTCACATTTGCTCGACATAGCAATCTTCCAGTTGGTAATTTAGCCTACCTCGCGAACACCTTTTCTCGCGAGCACGCATAATCTTCTGAAAACCAATTACATATTCATTGAAGGATTAAAACGCGGCAGAAAATATGATAAAAATAAAATACGTTTGAGACTTATTAAAATTCAGAGCTTCATTCATGATTTGCGATGTAACAATGAGGAAATACGCAGAACCCATTCAACGCATATTTGTTAATTTGCTTTAACATCCAAGGCACGGTCGGGGCAGTTTTCTAAAGGTGGTTATTACTTCCCGAATGCAGAACTGCTCGAATCTGATCCTTATTGCGAGGGTGCTAGTGAAACGCATGTGAAAGGAGACAGTTGCGTTTCGGAGTCGGATCACGCGCGAGCTTTCTTCGCGGATTTTGCGCGGTATTTTGCAAGTGCGGTAACGGTACGGAATGCCCGGACCGGGAGAATGCCCACGCACGTAATTTGACCTACACGATAGTCCCAGCTCACATCCAGTTATTATAAGCTATTACAACGGTTATACGCGCATTAGTTAGCCTGTGCCATTCCCTTCTCGACTTGTAAAACTGCTGTTAATATGCATTAATTATCCTGAACATTATCGAAGGTGTCGTTGCTATTTTTAGAAGCAAAATTCAAGCCATTGAGCTAAAGAATAAAATTAGCAGCTTTAGTTCTTCGTGCGTCCATATAGCTGCAAATTTACGCTAAATAAATGGAATAATTTACCGTAGAAATAAAAACCCCGTTCGGCTAGTTGCTCATTCCATTAATTATGTAGAATCTGTAGGTAAATTATTCCGAACGGAACAATTAATAGGTTTGCTTGAAAAGAGGGTGCTTGGGTTAGTGAAGCAAATAGCGGATAGAGTAGATTAACTAAGAAGCGTGATATGAGTTATTAGCTTTACATGAGCTGCAGAGATAACTATGTAGATTTTACGCCGCGGCGTTGTGTTTATCTTATGGATTTTCACGCGAGGATAACGTTTTTTTCTAATTATATGTGTTTTTTATTTTGTAAATAAGTCTACGCGTCAACAACGAGTCTGCTTAGTATCCCAGCTTACGACGCACAAAATTCAGTATTAATCGCAGCAAATACAATTGAATAAGGTATTTATATTGTATAAGCCACCGTCCATAACACTTGTAATTTTTTCTCTCCATCCACTGTTGTCTGGAAGAAATTGCTTTTAGCCATAAGACCGCCCATTACGCATTCTAGGTTTAGTTTTAAATTCTTATTGTATTGTTTCTTTCCCTGGTGTGTAATAAAGTATTTCCTATTTCTATTATATTCTAAAATGCGCGGGCCCTTTACATATATCTTACGTTGTTCAAATATTCGCTCAACGTTCCGCTTATAGCGAACCAAAGCCTTAGGTTTGGCGGACAGGTTGATTACAAATGCATTATGCAGTTTGTCTATGGCAAAGCACGATAGTAATGAGACATTGTTACAACCTGTTACAGAACGATATTACTTATGTAACTTGTCAAGTGGGTGTTTTACTTGATCTTTGGGTTTACTTTTGATGACATCTTAATTCAACGAATTCGCTTTGAAATGTATTTACTTGATTATTTCTGCGCCGAGTCATGGATGAGAAATGAGGCAAACCAAGGCGATAAACGAAAAGAGAGCAAATTACTTCATCATCATCATCACCCTATTAACGTTCCCACTGCTGGGACACAGGGACTTCTCTCTTGACGAGAGAGATTAGGCCTTAATTCACCACGCTGGCCAAATGCGGGTTGGTGAATGTCACATGTCTCTTCAAACTCTTTTCAAGTTCTCAGAACATGCCGGTTTCCTCACGATGTTTGCCTTCACCGTTAAAGCACGTGTTTAAAGCGCACATAGATTTCTCAAGAAGAAAAATCCAGAGGTGCGTGGCGGGGTTTGAACCCACGACCTTCGGAATGAAAGTCGAGTGTCCTCCCACTTAGCCAACACGGCTTAATTACTTCATAGTGGTGACAAAAGAAAACAAAAAAAAACAAATTGTGAAGGATCGTTGGTGTGTGTTAATTTACAATGGGCATATGAGAATCCTCTAAGAAGTATCAGGGCCTCCGGTATAAATAGCTATAAAGTACGTGAACAAGACCTTAAAATATATGATCCTCCATTATTATTATCTACTAGTGGCCCGCCCCGGCTTCGCACGGGTTTTTATTCAATTTTTTTTCCCGGCAATTATTCAATTTTTTCTCGCCTTTTAAACCTTCCCTAGACCTCTACGAATATTTCAAGACTATGATAAGATAAATCCGTTCAGCCGTTCTCGAGTTTTAATCAGACTTACGAACAACAATTCATTTTTATTTATATGGATTATCCACCTCTCCATACAATTTGCTTCTAATAGGTGATATTACAAAATCGAGTTTTTGTTAAAAACTTACCAAGCCACCAAGCGCCGACCCATCTCGGATCGCTGGAGTCATACTCTGGGACAATGAGTGGATTCACGTAGAACCTCGTGCACAGTGCTCCAAGGAGGAAGCCCAGGGCTGGTCCTATCACTCGAATACCGATGGTAATCGCTGCAACAAGAGAAAACATATGTCAATAAGGTGTTACCTTTACTTCGGAAAAATATTATAAAAAAGTTTCATTACATTTATGTTTTTAATTTTGGAAGGATTTTGAATGATTCCATTATATAATTTTTTTTTCTTGCTTCACGCTGACTTGCATTTTTTTTTCTAATACAGCGAAAAGACGACTCCTCGTATTTCTTTACTATCGCAGCATAAATACAATAAAATATACAAACGCAATCTTTATTTATTAACAGTTTCTATATTTTTTTTATTATTTATTAGTCCTCTTTAAGGTCCGATAAATCGAGATTAGCTCGCACGCAGCCGCAGCGGTGCATGCAATAGAAAATGCATGCAACTTACAAAACGTGTTTAGATAACGTAATATTATTTAACGTCGCGTGCGACTCCAGATTCTACAATGTCATATTCATATCGCTTAGCTATCGATGATGACTTTTAGTAGTTTCTACTTTCTCTTATAATATCTCGTTGCATATGAGGAAGATTCTTGTAAGTTACTTGTGCTTTACTCATTTTTTATTACAATCATAAACTTTTATTTTACTTAAAACTTTTGATCTTTCTTTTTATCCCACCAGAGCTTAAAAAGCTACGAGTAGGTGATTTTTTACCAATTTGAAATAACTCTCGGTTTTCTATACATTATTTATGTATGGGTTTTTTTTTAAATCTTTATTGATTTTTTTCCTAAACATAAAGTTAAATCTTTTTAGACACGAACATAAACACTGTTTTCTATAACTTAAAGTTTGATGTTCTCAATTTCTCTTATGCTCTTTATTTTTTGCCACACCAATTATCACAAAAACTTTAAAACATATCAAATCAATACTACGCTATTGATTATATGTTCACATAAAAGGTGAACACGTCTTGTTTAACACACCCATTACCACAATCTCAAAACCGAACGACAACCTGATAAATCGACTGCATTAAAATAACCATCTGTAAACAACAACAGCTAATAAAGAAAACGTATGTTTAAAATCAGTAAGGCGGAGATGATCATTAAGCAGATTGAGAAGTCCCGCCCAGGCAGACTTCAATAGGGCTAGGGCTTGTAATTGAGGCTCAATGAACCCACATGAAGAATTGCCCCTGTCACGTCAACAATTGTGTGCACATTTGCTAATACATGAGCAATTGGCAGTTTATTGGGTTCCAGGGCAATGGACGTCGCATGATCATGATACTTGGGTTTTAGTGCGTGCGTTAGTGCTCATAGTTAAGCCTCCAATCGAATGTGTAAAATACAGTAAAACAATGAGTGTTTTGGTAAGCGAATGTATAATTTTAGAGATTAAATTGGCTTGCAGTAAAATGAGCTTTTAAACTGATAAACTATCAAAGGTACTATTAAGCCTTTCCTGCTAGGTCCTCTGTTGCGCTAATTCACTCAAAAATACAATTTCAAGGCAAATATTTTCGCAATGGATCCGTGTTTTTTTTTCGGTAGTTTGAGCGTAAACTTTATTAGTTTGATTGCTACTCTTATTTATAGAGTTTAACTGGATCCGTGAATCATTTAGGTCATTACTGACTTTACCATATATCAATAACGTGTTCATAATAATACAACAAATACCCGCGCGGGGGTGACTGACCGGAAAACAATCAGGTACTAAGTTCCCAAACGCATCTTTCGCAGAAACCAACCGCATCGCTTGCCAAAAAACGAGCGAGCGCTCGTCGCGTGCACCTCGCTCTGGGCAAAATAAACTACGCTATTAGCATCAAACGATGTTATAATAAATCCGAGAACCACCCTTTTTTTGTTCTTTTTTACTGAAGGAAGCTCGGGGGCTTTTCGCAGTTTCGTAGCAAAACTACTACTTAATCTGAATCTGAACCTGTATTAAAATAATAATTACAGAAAATAAAGTAGAGCTGCGATAGAAATTCTATTAATGAGCAAACAAATAAAATCATAACGATATGAAAGGCAGCAGGGCTCATAGTGATAACCTTGTGAGTCCAGCGCTGTAAATAAGGTCATCCGTAGCTGGTAGCACAGTCACTATTGATACAACTAATTGTATGCATAATTAAACTTGCACTCTCCACAATAAGACGGTAACGAGGATTAGCAATTTATTGCCGCGGATTAATAAGCCGCCTCCTATTGCTGGCTAATATAACGGAATTTTCCTTATTTTGATATTTTTCCTTATATTAATTTTAGAAATATACAGATAAACAAACTTGGGTGAACTGAACATCTTATATTGAATTGTTCAATAAAAATTACTCACTAATTCAGGGTACCTAATGAATAACGTGATATAACAACGTTCTATTCTTTAAGTCTAAAATAAAATAAATAAATTATGAAATCGGGGGCAGAATACATATTAAGCAGCGTAAGAAGAATAAAATTTTGAAACACGTAATCATGAATCTATGTTAGTTAGATTACGAGTGAAATACCGCTAAATAGCAGAACCAGAAGTAGAACATTCAACCATCGTCTCATTGCGTGTCTACCTCAATAACTAGCTCTCCGCGGAAATGCAATAGACTAGTCGACGAAAGATGTTTCTGAGAATGAAACCAATCCAAACAATCGTAATCAAAACTCTGATATCCATAAATGACTTGATGATTGACAATAGGGAAGTTAATCGTAATCGTATATTTTAAGAATGCATTAAGGTTGAAAACGTCAAAATAGATTCACACACGTTGGTACTTATGTATCCATTATCGTGGAGGCATGGAGTAAAATATTAATAGAAATATGATAATGAATGTGTAGTTATTACTTCAGATTTGGATAAAACAATAATGACGCTTCTAGTATATATAATGCCCACTAAAACTATATGACGAAAACGACGCTATAACTTTCGCTCAGTTCATTTTCTGTGATCATGAGCACACCGCAATCACAAGTGAAATTGATAATTGAAATAATCAAACACAGATACCTAATCTCACTTTCATTTGTAATCTAATCTCGCAAGATTGCAAATGTACCGACCTATGACAACTATCGCGCGGTTACGTTACTGCAATTTGATAGCTCAATCGCAAAAATGTTGCATAAGTGAACTAGTATTATCATGTGACGCGAAATGATCGTGTACTATGTACTTGTACAATGCGACGGTAATTGACAGAACATTACCACCTGATGCAACATTATAGAATGAACAGAATACAACACTTTCAAGCTAGGAACAACTTTGGTCAGAATGATTTGATTTTATATCAGTAGATTATAGATAGCACTTATTTTGGGGTATCTATACTAGGTTCCCGTATTATCAATAAAGAGACATTCATTGGTCCACAAAATGGGAAGCAGTCCTATTTAATAGTCCTACGACAATACAATTTTAATCAAATTGATACCCGAGTCTGCCTTTAAAACTTTCATAATCTTTGTTGTAAAATATGCATCCTTTAGTTAAGTGGTTTCTAACATAAATGACGTGACGACGACCATTATAATGAAGCACTCTAAAAGGTTTACGATATAACTCCAAAAATGGTGTTGGATGATAATGGTGTTTTATGCAAATAATGAAGACTGATTTCCTAAAAAAAACCCCAAAAATCATTCTTGCGTGCATATTTTTAAACCAAAACAAATCGTTAAACAGGGAGGTTTTGTCTGTTCACGTCCGTAAGTGGTAACCCTCTGAATCCTTACACGTGACCTCCGGGTGGTGCTAAGAACAGTCTCTGGTGGTAGGCTTCGGCCGCGGCTTGTCACCATCACCACCCTCCGGGCTGGGCCAGTGCGTGAAGCGATTTTTTCGTGTTTCGTAATGTGGTCCGGAGAAGCCATCTACCTTCTAGGTCTTCATGTCCCATCTTAGACCACATCGTCACTTTACATCAGGTGAGATTGTGGTCAAATAAGGGCTTATCGAGCATAAAAAAAAATAAGGATATAAATTACAACGCTAACTCATCTCACTTATATTTTTAGGGCTCTGCACCCACCAAAGGGAGTAACGAAGACGAGACCCTATTACTGAGACTTCGTCGTCTGTCTGATAGTGTGTCACCAGGCTGTATCTCACCGATATAGATAAAGAGTTAAAATTTTTAGGAATTATGTATTTCTCATGCCGCTATAACAACAAATACCAAAAACACACACTCAATAAATATGTAATATTATAATACTAGCTGACCCCAGCAAACGTTGTTTTGCAAAAAAAATTTTTTTTTCAAAATGAAACGTAGATTTTGGCCGATTCTCATAGATACCGGATAAGCACAAAAAATTTCATCAATATCGGAACTGAACTGAACTGAAGAATTTTATATATTAGATAAGGAGGTCTCATACAACAAACGTTATATTCATATATTTTAGCGACGTTGCGCGAGGCTATACGCCTACTTGGATGGGTATATTTTTTTATTTATTTTTAATTGCAAAATGTGTATAAACTGTACACGGAACCTTTGGTGTAGTAAAAGTCCATCTCATACTTGTCAAATTTATTTGGTGTAGTAAAAGTCCATCTCATACTTGTCAAATTTATTAACTTGATTAATATAATATTACATGTTATTGGTGTGTCAATCTGTATTCATGTACTGTCACGGTCTGATTTAATGACAAACCAAGTTAGAGAGAAAATAAAAATAACATTTCTGCCATAAAACACGACGCGACTTTAGGTCAAATAAAAACATAATCTGGCAAGACTCCAGACGTTCCAGAAACGTTAATATTGGTATTCATGTCAGAGTTAACTGATGCATCTGAAGATATTTTAAAGAGAAAAGCTAGGTTGAAAACCGATTATTCATAATAAATAAACTTAGCATTTTTGTTACATCAAAACTAAAGTGAATATACTGTATAGTAAGTTTGTGTTGTATTGCTTGTATTCACGGCTAATAGCAGTAACTGGTTGAAGAATACATAATTGTGTCGACCGGCCACACTTAAAGTATGAAAAGAGATAATAATAACTACAAGATCATTTAAGCCATAGAACGTTCACAGTTCATAAGCCTCCTCGCATTAATGACACTGCTGAGGACCCACCTAGAAATAATCCCTCACAAGTAACGAGTATATCCGCCAAGGACTGACAAGACAAAATTGGGCCAATAAAGGCAGGGACCGATGTGGCAACAAACTGAAACAGTTCAAATTGTCGCCGAGACGGCACGGCCCACTGACACACTTAAGGACTGAAATAGCAAGTGCATCCGAGACATGCAACTCATAACGCAGGGAATTTGTCGACGAGGTCGCAAAGCAAATTGGATTGTATTTTATTGACTTCAAAAACGGAGGAGTTTCAATTCGTCGTGTATTTTATTGTTTGATTTCATATGACCTTTTTGCTTTGAAGCGATTTTGAAGATTATCTTTCTATTTAAGATCGGCGTGATTACGAAGTGGAACCATTTGATGAGGATCTGATTCGTAGTTTTGGAGTAGCATTAATAACCCGATGATTTGAAGGCTTTTAATTTATGTTTAAATTACATTTGTTCAAGATCATTCCCGTAATCCATTCTAATAATCTATGTATGTTCGTGGTGCTAAAAAATGGATATGTGTGTGAAAAAGATGCAATCAGTCCACAAAGAACGTTACAGAAAAGTGTATTCAATTTGCAATGGTGTCAATTGTTTTAATGGACATGCACACTGGTGAAAAACTCCAAGTATGGGTTATTGTAAAAAATGTACAATACACCCATACTTGGAGTTATTCATAAGCCGAGTTGAGTATGTTGTTGTACATTCAAGGCTTATACTAATTTGGTAAGCAGTTTATATAGCGAGATAAGTAGAGACAGGTAAAGTAGGTTGATAGACGCACGCAACTTTTATAACGAGGCATCTTAACAAATAGGCATCTTATCTTTATAAAATGCGTCACACATAGCTCTGACTTGTTGATAACCTTCAATTTGCATTTACTATTTTGCAAAGATGACATACAAAGATAACTTTGCTTTGAGCTTGGATATTATATTAATAATGTTAATAATAACTCTGTCGTCACATTTTGATATTCGTACAGCAACGCCTAGCACTAACGTATGCTCCAAGCTTGTTTTACAGGACTAAATAAATAAAATAAATAAATATTTCCGGTCAATCCACACAACACCATCTAGCCCTGCGTGGTTAGCTTAATCTTGAGATCAGATGACATCTGATATACTTATTATAATAGACTTTTTAACATACATATTATTTTAAGAAAATTTTGGTCTTTATAAATTTTAAATAAATCAATAGTCAGACTTTAAGGAGTTAAACCATCATAAATCAACAAGCACTTTCTCCTCACTTTAACTGCAATTTTGAAATCAAAATGTAAGACTTTAAGTTTTGCATACAAGGTTCGCTATATTCATTGTATCCATTGTACATTTTATACATAGTTCATGGTACGTTTAATTCCGATAACTTTATTATACCTATCAATGGCAGAGCGACCTATTTCTAGCGAGTAGCAAACGATCGAAGGATGAATAGCAATATTACCAATAGCCCCATTGAGATCACCGTTTGTTCTTGGCACACAGGAAAAGTACAATACAAAGAATTTAGAATTAGTTGTTCTTCGTGTTTTTCAAGAAAGTTATCAAATATATTCAAGTAAGAACAAGCTGACTTGCACCGTACGTATGTTACGATTTTATGAAAAGTAGGATAACAATTTTCAATAAAGCATCAACTTCATAGAACTTTTTTATAATAAATTACTAACGCCGCGTTTTATGGATTTTCTCTCGGAAATTTGTAAATTTCCCTCGGTAATAGTATCCTATATCCTTAATATAAAAGGAGACAATGTATTTAACGTTTCTCAATAAATGAGATATCTAACATAAATTGGCTTAGTAGTTCCTTACATAATTCCATACAATCTAACAATTCTCAAACTTTACCTCAACAATATAAGTATCGACAGTTTATTAGCAGGAAAATATTATATCTCGCAGTTAGCTCTAACCTAAATGAAACTGGTACTCATTACCTCCTCGGTCATCTTGTCGTGTTAGTATAAATCGAATATTTCTTAAATCGAAACGTAATCGTAACAAATCGATATTATTGTGCCGCGATCGCATTAGATACGATATCAACGCACGAATGCAGACAAAACAATACGCCGCCGGTACTAACATATTGCTGCACGCCTTACAAGTACAGTCGCATTCATTGTAACATTATTTATACGAAAATATAAAACGGTAATGTGAGTATATTCGGTTCTTAACGCAATTGACATTTATTAAAAAAAGGTTTAGGTAAATTTTAGACCTGAAAAAACAAATCACGAGTCTATTTCTTAGAAATATAAACTTTGCATGATAAATAAAAACATAATTTCGTTCGTTACACGAAAAGTTATAAAAAAAAAAGTTTAAAAATGTAGCAAATATAAATACAATATATCAGCCTTCTATCACCTAGGAGTATATTATAAACTCTGCTTAGATTGGTGTTAGGTCATTTTGTGTGAATAAAATAAATCATCAATATATATTTAACATAGTTCAGAAACGATGTAAATCACGTTATTCAACGAAAAATCATTGACAGAGTCGCATACACAAGGAAGCTCGATTATAAATAGGGACTGTATACAAAAATATATAAAAGTTGAATCATATTTCGACTCCAGCAAAAAGCTGATTGACATATCTGGTTCAGTACATCATTCGGTTGAATCGAAACTACACTCGCCTAACCGCTTTTCTGCGTAACTGTACTCAGTTCGCACAAACAATTGAACTTTTTGCTTTAATATAATGTACCTATTCGCACGTAACAACATAACCTTACTATTTATATTTACGCTGTACCTTTTAAGATGCCAGCCTGTTTCGGTGAATCAAAAGATTCTTAATCAGATAATAATATATTTTCATTGAATGTGTATGCTATTCTAAAAAAGTGGATACAATGAAATCATATTTTATTTAATTTTATAATCTTGCTTAGTAAATAAAAATCGACCTCATCTCTGACGGAGTGCGGTCAAGCGTGAGCCCATTTAATGTAAAATCGTTTTATTATAAACATCATTGTCAATAGTCCCTCATAGTCTTCAAACGGTTCAGTTTGGAAGTTACCCGCATTAACCATTGATTTTTTCAAGATGATATTTGTTATCCTCAGTTCATTTGTGATATATCTCAAGGGACGCGAATAATAAAACATAATAAGCCTAAAAACAATATTAGGTCGTGATCTAATATTGTCTACTTACTCAACTAATACTCTAAAGCAAATCTTAAGAGATTTTTTGTTATTCGAAGTATTCTCCATCAAAATTGAGTGAAAATACTAGATAAAAGAAGAAAGATTATAATATGATTTCCATTTTGGGCAGTGCATCTTTCAATAAAGTATACCTTTTGTGACCGTGTGAAATACCTAATTTATTACTTAATTTTAAGCATACTAGCAAAATCCAACCAACTAACCTCAATCTAGTGTATACATACTACATAAAAATATTTGTATTAGGCGAAGAAAGTATTGAGTTTTAGTTAATAATAAAAGCAAATGGACGCAGACATGGAACAGTCATAAACTAAACACGCGAATGCAGAACTATTATTTTAATACGTTACTGCACTTACGAATACTTGTAGTTAATTACGCGAGACACGGAGGGAGATGCTGAAATTAATTTATAATCTTTTAAAACTTCGCTACCTAAGATTACACTAAACTGATGTAATTAAATTGAAATACACAATCTTCTGTATATATATTTGGGAAACATTGTTTATCCTATATGAGATTAAGGACCTGTTTCACCACCTCCGAGTTAATTTAGACAATGCTTAAAATATAGAGCTATTTCGCTCAGTCACATGCGTTTTATGACAAAGTGAGATCTGAGTCTGTCTCCTTTTATATTGCGAATATGTCCTATTTTACTCATAGATGATGATTATACTCTTTATAAGTTAGTTTATGTGATCAATTGATTCGTTAAACTTCTAAAATATATATTTTATAAATAGTACTAGCCAAAGAGTTGAGGTACCATTGCATGACTAGTATTCCAATGCCGCAGTGTTTTAGGGCAATAGGTAATTTATGCTTGTGACTCACCCATGTATAACGGCGACTGGCGGCTGCCGACGTTGTCGTCCACGTACGGGATGCCCAGCGTAGCGATGCCAGTCTGCCCCACGCCCACCACCAGCAGGCAGAAGAACAACCATGGGATCACTATAGCAGTTATTTCACTGCGCTTCGTATTGCTCTCCACTACCCCCGCGTCGCACATCACCGAGCTGTTGGAGTAGGTGTGGCAAGTCGGAGCCGCTCCTGGAGCATGGTTCTCAACATGCGAGTCCAGTAAAGTCGTCCCGTACATGATGTGTGGCAAGACGCAGCCAATAATACCAACCGCCAGCACCAACATCATGCAAGCGATCCACCGCGGCCGGTGACCTGTCCCCGCCAAGTACGTCAAAAACAATGCCGTACATATCTGCCCGATCTCTGTCGCAGCTAGCAGAGTCCCCGTCGTTTTAGATTCAACTGTATACAATTTCTCTACAGTTGTAGTAACGCTCACGAAGTACGTGAGGAACATGCCCTGCAGAACCCATCCGGAGAGGAAGACCAGCATGAAGAAGTGCGTTGAGTGAAAGATGCCGCGGCGCTGCTGGTTGCGCGGCAGCTTGCAGTCGAGCGAGCCATTGTTATTGCCGGTCGCCAGCCGCTCCTGCTCCTCGGGCGTGGCCTCCACCCCCTTCATGGCGTCCTCCGGGCCCGGCGCGCCCGCCTCGACGCCCGCTGCCGGTACTTTCGCCTCTGCGCTCGCCCTGCGACAAACAAAAATAATCAAATAACTACATTTCAAAATCCCAAGTGCTCTATGACCACTCACGTCATGATCCAAACACCACTGACAACAGGACTGCGCGAGTCTCAACCCTTAGTCCGCGGTGACCGCCCGAGCGGAACTTAAAAGCACGCGAGCTCTACGGCGCCGAAGCTTCCGGGTAACGGCTCTAAGAATTGAACGGCGGAGAAATGGCTACGAGTGCAGCGCATATTTCGTCCGAGAGATATATTGAGAGGCTCTCGGGGGATGAGGAGGAGGCTGCGTGCGCGCACCCAGCGCGGCGGAGACCGACTGCAAATGCAATTACTCGATCTAGCTGAGTGCACCACCCGCTTCGCCCGCCCCTCGACTACTCCCCACACAGGATTTTATTGGTCGTCTATCCATTTTTTGTACCGCACGCATTTACACACGATGAAAGCCGTCGCACACCGCCCTTCATAGTGGATTCCCTCCCGTCTCGACGCCGAGGAATGTCTTTTGTCTTTTCTAAGACCTTTTTTAAGCCTCATGTTCCTATTTATAGTCTCACGCGCTATAGTGTCACGTTAACCGAGTGAAATGCTTATCGCACGATTGCAATCGTAATACCAGCCTAAGTACGTGCCGAAGAAGAAGCAAACGCTAGGTTCGCAATAACAGCTACCGCAGAATATTAATGTGATCGGCTCACACGGTTAACTGGACTTGCGAAACTCACCGATGGGGGCCGATGACCACTGACGATCTCGTTTGTATGACACTGACTAGATCCTGCAGGAATTGTTACTACCAAATATAAGTGAAGTGTGAGCTTGAGCGTATCAACTTTTTTCACGAGTGGCGTTATGAAAAGCGCATTGTGGACTGCATTCCGAGATAAGCGTCGGTTTGTGCATGGTCGAGTTATCGAGCTGCTCGCTATCGCGCCCGTGATAACGGGACGCGCAGATAGACTACTCGCGGGCAGGTTGCCGACCAGCAGGCGCTCCTTGACGTCCCATTTATCGCAATGTCACGACACAACCAAGCGACCTGAGATATCGTCTTCGTCTTCACAGAAAAAGTAATTTCTTTGATATCAGGCCAATTTCATATTTTTTGTAATAATATACTTGTTTATTTTTGGAGTAAAGTGTAGTAACTCTCAACATTCAGGTTAAATAAATAAAACTATTTTATACGTAGATGCTATAACATCACGTGCTGTGCTCGTGATATTTTGATACGCTCGTACTACCGAGCACATATGTATGTACTATATTCTAGTAACGCATTCAGAAGCTTAAATAATTTTTACCGAATTTAAAATCAGAGATAGAGGGCAAACAACGGACCAAACACCACACGCCTAACTTTAGGTGATTGCGCCAATGAATCAGAATTATTCGCCAGCGCACTACATATTGGCATAAATTAAAAAAAACCGAACACAACAGCCCATAAAACGCCGATATATTCGAATCAAGTTCGATTCAATCCAAGTATCGTGGAATAAACCATACGAATGGACACAAAAAGTTGCTCAACTGTGTGTCCTCACTTGTGATGCAGCGACATAAGAAAATGAAGGAGAATAAATTTAACGTCAACCCACATCACAACTCATTCTCGAGTCAGAATAAAAATACATACAAAACGACACAAACTCATGTTTTCGGGAACAAAGTCACCCAAGGATGCGTTTTGAAATTCAAAAGAGACAGCTCTTAGCAATGACAAATGTTATACGAATGTACTCGTAACCAAGTAAAGGAATTGAAACTTTATCCGATGGCGAAACGTGACAAGCACTGATAACGCTGTTATCAGAAGTAAAATTTGATATATGTATATCTATACTATAGCATACTCTATCATAACAGTGCAAATTGCATTTTTTTAACCTATTTAGATTACCTTAATTAGTTTATTACAATTACTAAAACACCTTTTAAAGATCTAGCTGGAAAACAAGTAGAGTTTTTACGATGGATTACTAGGTACCTAACTGTTCTAATTCCACTAGTAATTTCTCCAGCGCATCCATGCTTCGAATACGGGCGTAAAACGTTTTTGTAATGGTGCGCCTACATTCGCGGCCTATGGCGAATATTCGTGTCAACGCAAAGTGTTCGGGCGAAGACGATCTTGTACAGAATCTTGTAGCGCACACCGCGACACAAATCTATGTCCGTTAATGTAGACAAGAACATCGCGTTATTCATGATTTTAGCCGACCCATGAGTAGGTACCTAAACGTCAAAATTCATAAGTTTTCATTTTAGTATTCAAAATGAATGGCCAGTAATCGCATTCAAACCGTCAACAGTTTGCATAATAAATGTGCTTAAATCGAAACATGACTGACGTTATTAACTTTACGCATCAAACTAAAAATGGACTCCTAAATTCTTACATATAAACATACAGGTATATCCATTATTATTGGTATGTTAGGAAACATCAGCGGTTTAGGCAAAATGAGAGTCGAGATCAAACATAAGTCATGGTTAAATGATTTTTCATAAGTTATAAACCTCACGTTTTCTACTAGATGTCGTTACTCGAGGCTTCACTCGATAATACAAAGTGCAGAAAATGCAGTGCAGAGATGCAGGTTCGAATCCTGTGCGCGCGAAGGTTACGGATGTGTCTTAATCTTTTTCTGCATTAAATTTACAAATAAGTCATGGTGTTCGTTAGAGTAGCACGAGCACCGAAGACGTCTGATCATAGAATTCTTGTATAAGTGAGAGGACAACGTGCGCGGTCAAGGTAAGTGAGCAGATACCTGTTCAAGATGACACTGTGCACTCGACATTAATCTTCAGTCCAATGGAAACTTTGTCGCACAAGACACAGAATAGCTTGAATCGAAACAAAACTACTCTGGAGCAATGAGCACATGATTGTAAATCAGTGCAAGAGCCTAGACCTAGTTTAGTTATCAGCGTTGATTTAATGAGTAAGGCACGACGAGAAAGAAAATAGCTAGGGCATAGACTACAGATAACGTCTTATGACGCACATTACGGACTTATTTACTAACAAGCTTATACATGGCCTTCATAATTGGAGATACAGTTAATTTTGATGCCATTTATTTTTATTGAATGCAATGGTCGCGTCGGCGTTTTTGGTGTTGCTTAATTCATAGAGAATACGTTAATTTGAATTTCTTTATAAAAAAAACACTTTATCTCGGTTTGGATCCTTACAGAGATACAGCAGTTGAAACAGTATAGTTAGATTTACAGCAAGAATCCAATATCTAAAAAAAGGTTCCGCAGAGTAAAACTTATTAGTAGTAACCATGCAAAATATCAATTGAAAGTGTAACAGAAGTGACAGTGTCTTATTAAATAAGGCACAACCCGTTATTAAATACCAGTTTTAGCTTGGTGATTAATAGTTTTTGATCTAATAGCAGTCATTGAAGTTCCACTAATGTTAATAGGTTTTGATGTCGGCATAAAATATCTTATACATATATAAAATTCTCGTGTCACAGTTTTCGTTCCCGTACTCCTCCGAAACGGCTTGACCGATTCTCATGAAATTTTGTGAGCATATTGAGTAAGTCTGAGAATCGGCCAACACCTATTTTTCATTTTGCAAAACAACGTTTGCTGGGTTCAGCTAGTAATAAATATAGATATCGAAACTCATCCTTTTAATCGTCGTTTATAAGTAAATCATCAACTCGAAATCATTTTTTTAAGAATACATTAACATTTAAAATTATAAACGATTCGGCCGGTGCAGATTCCTAGGAACAAATTCCAGTTATTTTAATTGCAGTCAGCCCATAAGGCAGGTCCAGCGATAGTTAATAACTGCAGGCCTACTTGCGTGTCTACAGTACCTACACTAAACCCTATTTGCAAATCAAATTCAACATAACGCGTGTATTAATTTGAAACAGCAGCTAAATGTCCACCCGACAAATGATTTATATCAACAGATAAGTACTGTACCAGGAAATATTAAGATTTGCGTTATTTGAGTTAAAAGTTCGAGAGCGACGTAACTGATACTTACCATAATTGCAAGAAGAACACAAATCATTTCGAGCACGACATAATCATAAACGGTTCTATACGTAATGAACTGAAATCGAAACCTTAAAAGGTTGAATGAAATAAAACAAGTCATATTAAAGCTAATAACTCAGGTGAGTTGACAGTCGTGCGAAGGTAATCTTCGGCGGAGGTGTGCCGGCATAAACCAAGCTCTGACAGACGACGCCCCGGGGCGCTGCCCGGCCGTCCAGATATCCTAACTTATTGTCCTTAGCACATATTGTAAGACCACAGAGGGAGACATTCTACTAGCACTTTATATGGATCAAACATGCAGAGAACTTATCATTTGTCGTTGGCTCTGCAACACAGTTTTTGCAAACTTTCGCAGACGCCATCGTTCGAATCTAATTGTGTAACATACTGTTAATGTCCAAATAAACGATTTTTTATTTTTGATTTTGATTTGATTTGATTTCTAAACATAACAGGAAAAATTAAGGATACTAATAATACGGATGTTAAAAACAACATAAATGCAGCAGTGCAAATAAAATTACGACGTTGCCGAACATGAATTGTTTTGTAATTATGAGCATGTTCATCTATTGGCTAAAGTAATATTTCAATCGAGAGGAATGGTCGGGAGTGCCAGTGCGGTTCGATGCCAGATATAAATCATTGCGCAACACTGATATAACAACACCTTGACATTGTTGTTCTGTTGGAGCTAGCCGACTAGTAGCGCGTAGGTCAAAACCTTTGTAGGTACATAATAGCCCTAAACTTTCAACCTCTTTGGACCTGATTATCATAGACAAGACATCAGACATCTCAGATGATCATAAGAGATTTGTCAGACACCTAGTTAACAATATTTAATTAACGGTCACCAAAGGAAAGACTGACAACAGGTTTTCAACCTCTCAATTGCATAGAAGCGTTATATCTCTATATATGGTATGTTAAGAGTCCGTAACACGGAGGCTTTTCATTAACAAAAAGCGAATGCTCATCTCTCAGAACAGTGCCATAAAGTCATTAAAAGAGAACTATAAACATTTTAATAGGATTGTAACTTGCTTGGAATGTACTGGGCAAGGTCGCGAACGAATCATGCATTGGTAGGTGTTTGACACTGCTCACCTCACTTATTGGACAAAGTGGAACGTGTAAATGAAGAAATTAAATGCTACCCTATAATAATTTAAGAGGCATCAAGCGTACTACAATTGAAGGCAAAATCAATTTATTTGTTGATAGAGTTTAAAAGGCAGTCTACATATAATTTATTCAATGCTTGTTAAAACGAGAAAGAATACGCTGCAGCATTAATCTTCAGAATTAAATAAATAAAGCTATATAATTTACAGTGGAGTGAAAGTAGCTGATTCTTTGGAAATGAAAAACGTCACCAATTAACGAACACCCTCCGTGAATTATACAGATAAATTTACATACAACTGGTGAAATCTCACCACGCAAGTTTCAACGGTGTGAACGAAAACCATAGGAAGCTATATACATGTTAGCATCGAGTCTTAACGCTGGATTAAAGAGACATGAATATTTGTGGGAGATCTCGCATTGGACTATCAACTGTGAGAAGCAACATCTACCTAACCGTAATTAGCTACTAAAATGTTCACAAGGCTTGTAATTAGGTATAGCTTTTATGTTTTATGTATTTTTATGATTACTACAATTCTCAAATTTATGTATTGTTTATGGTATATCTGTATATATTGATATATGTATAAATATTCCTTAAGCATATATATATATAGAGGTATACCTCTATATTTTATATGTATTTATTAATACTTAATCATTTTATATGTATATAGATATCTCCACGGGCACTTAGTTGCTCCATCGTGCCGTATAGATAGTATTTTGTTGATCCATTTTCACTTGTTGATCCGGGTAGTTTTTGTTGATCCAATGCTAGATCACCATACATATGTAACTCTCATTGGAGCCACAAGTGTAACCATGAGTAATAATAATAATTAAGCACATTTTATACAAATCCACCTTTTTTGCGTTTTAGCACTAGTTGATCCAATTCAAATGAGCCAATCAGAGGGCACCATTTGTGATGGCCTTTGTCATTGGCTTGGTCTTGCTGTACCTACTATAGATACCTAGAGATAGACTATTGTGTTCATCATGCTATAAATTCATTTAGTATTGATAATAATGATTGTAAGTAAGAATTCGTTTCACAAAAAATTAAACCCTCCGAATTACCTATTCGCAAAATTTTCTTCATTACTAGACAATATCTATTAGTTTCAAGTTTGTTATCCATACCAAATCATAACTGTGTAAATAACATAATTGGTACAAGACCCCTGAAACTTTAATTTAAGATTAAGAATTACCCTGGATCTTGTTCATCATATGCTGGTCATCACCAAACTCTGTAGAATTATCTTAAGTCTGCGTGTAGCAGGAAGCTATGCGCAGAATGTTTGACAAAACTTAAACTCGAAACATAACATTTAGAAGTAGGTACCCTACATCCTATTCATCATAATGAAGAATGTCATACCCTGTCGTATTAAATTCATTTCAATCAATCTGGATGTTGCGGGTGAACAAAATATTTAAAACTGTAATTATACCCGAGATTCCTCCGAAACTAGTTTCGCATTCGTTTTTTCGCTACGAGGTCCCAGACAGACACTAAGGCCTCAATCAATCTTATCATCATCATCAGCATATATAACAGTCCACTGCTGGACATAGGCCTCCCCCTGTTTTTAGCTTGCCGCATCCTGCATATACTTGTACCCTACCCCTTACTCATCACCCTGGGACTTTTCCCCTGGGGTGGGGTGAGGACTGACTGGGAAGCGTTTGCAGGAGCACTAGAATCACTAGACATCGGCTCCATCTCCACCCCAGAAGATGTGGAACGCGAAGCCTCGGACTTAGCATCCAAGATAATTGGTGCTAAGGAGGATAAGGAACGCGCGAAAGTTGGTGATGCAATCCCGCCTCACCTTCAGCGAAGGCAAAAAGGGAGATGAGTCGCGACAATTCCTTAAACGCTGAGTTGTCGGATGCAGTAAAGGCTTGGCGCGGGGAGTCCTGGGAGAAAACAATCATTAGGTCGCCGAACGCGACACCAACCTTTACGCCCTTAACCGACAACTCACACGGGCTCCCCTTCCCACCTACCCCATGCTGGACCAGGAGGGGAACCGTTCCGATGAACTGACTAGACGTAGATGTGTTTTAGGTAGTTATCTCTTTATTGTACACCACGAATCAAATACAAACAGCAAACAATAACAACACAAAACATTGGAGTACAAAGGGCGGCCTTATCGCTGTGAGTGATCTCTTCCAGGCAACCTTTGGATAGACAGGAAAGTAATAGAACGACATAGACAGGGGCGTAACGTAAAGAAGATATAACAAGGAGAATAAATAAATACCAAATAAACTATTCTAAAACTATTTACAGATAAAATTAACTGAAAAATAAATTTGCATAATTCCTAAACTATATCCTAATGAGTTTAGTAGTCTTTAGGTTGAATATGACAAAATCTGGCATCATAAGTGGCAGGATATAGTCGCTGCAAATATCAATGGAAATAAATTAAAAAAATCAAGCAATTATTGTTGATCTCGTATTTATTGTTTTATAAAAATTATAAAAGATATGAAAATTGCAAACCTGAAAACTTATAATAAGGTAACTAAGGAACACTTTGAACGTCATAATTATCATTCCAGAAAATCAAACTATTAGTACGTGTTTAAAAATCACCGAAGAAATGATTTACGAAAACTTTAAACGTGAGTGATTAATTCAGAATACGAAGATTATTTGCAAAATTATTTTTTTAATCCGATTATTAAACACTATGAAAACAATTTACAAAAACTAAATATCCGAGAGATCAATTTAGAGAACGATACGATTCGCAAAATATTTTAATATTTTATAAAACCACTACACAATATTATTCTGTACTTACGAACAAACTCAGCAAATACGAAAAAAAGCAAAATTTCCCGGGATTCATACTCGAGGTGGATCTTACGATGTTCAAGCATCACAAATATAGGTCAAAGTCAAAGTCAAAGTCAAAACGTTTATTTCCTTAGAAGCTTATAGCCTACATGGACAGGTCAACTTAAAATTAATAATACTAAATTGCTTAAATAACAAATATCAAGGAAATAACATTGTCTTGACAGTTCGCTTCAATGTTTTATACTGAGTTGAGAAGCGAATAGAACAACACAGCTATATCAGTTATTACAATTTTGTAGTTATTACAATTTTGGAGTTCTTATTTATAGGTAACTATTATAAGTTTAACATTTACAATAAAAAAAATGTTTGTCATATAAGGAAGCTATTATAACATGAGCATATCAGTCCTGGTCAACCAGAATTATTAGAGCCTGTTACTGTGGAACTAAGCAACATCTATCCAAGCTGCATCATCCTTTATATAATCATTTATAGAGTAATACGCTTTTTTCATTAGACTTCTCTTAATAAATGATTTAAATTTTCTAATAGGAAGCTCTGTTACATTATGAGGAAGCTTATTATAAAAACGTACAGAGTTACCCATAAATGATTTGCCTAGTTTTTTTAGTCTGTAAGTAGGAATTAGTAATTTTTCTTTACTTCTCGTGTTAATACTATGTACGTCACTTTTTCTTAAAAACAAGTGCTTATTCTTGTGGGTGAACATCAAGTTCTCAAAAATGTACTGTGAGATTACAGTTAGAATGTTAATCTCTTTGAATTTTTCTTTGAGGGAGTCACGTGGTTTCATTTTATATATTGCACGTACAGCCCTTTTTTGCAGCACGAATATAGTTTGAATATCGG